>CM070770.1:163198154-163830654 GCA_036346955.1 Dipus sagitta
CATGAGCGCACTGACCAGAAACCTGGTGAGCAGAGTGCAGGGCTGACTCAACCCTTCCCACCCTACACTGCTGTAGTCAGGTTCCCATTGCTGGCTTTTTTTTGGGGAGAAAAAAAGGGTGTTCATTTTGGTTTACAGACTCGAGGGGAAACTCCACGATGGCAGCGAAAACGATGGCATGAGCAGAGGGTGGACATCACCCCCTGGCCAACATAAGGTGGACAATAGCAACAGGAGAGTGTGCCAAACACTGGCAAGGGGAAAATGGCTATAACACCCATAAGCCCACCCCCAACAATCCACTGCCTCCAGGAGGTATTAATTCTCAAATCTCCGTGGTGGTACACGTCTTTGATCCCAGCACTCGGGAGGCAGAGGTAGGAGGATCACTGTGAGTTCGAGGCCACCCTGAGACTACATAATGAATTCCAGATCAGCCTGAACTAGAGTGAAAAACTAAAACTCGAAAAAATAAAAAAAAAAAAAAAAAAAACAATGCAAACATCAAACTGTAGCTCCATGTCCAACAACTCTAGTCAGTGACAAATCTCCAAGTCTGATAATTCTTTTTTTTTAAATATATTTTATTTATTTATTTGAGAGAGAAAGAGACAGAGAAAGAGAGAGAGAGAGAGGGAGAGAATGGGCGTGCCAGGGCCTCCAGCCACTGCAAACAAGCTCCAAATGTATGTGCCTCCTTGTGCATCTGGCTTACATGGGTCCTGGAGAATTAAACCAGGATCCTTTTGGCTTTGCAGGCAAGCATCTTAACTGCTAAGCCATCTCAAGACCCTGATCATTTTATTATTTTATTTTATTTTATTTATTTGAAAGCAGAGAGAGAGAGAGAAGACAGACAGAGAGAGAATGGGCATGCCAGGGCCTCTAGCCACTGCAAACAAACTCCAGATGCATGCACTACTATGTGCATCTGGCTTACATAGGACCTGGAGAATCAAACCTGGGTCCTTCGGCTTCACAGGCATGTGCTTTAAGCACCAAGCCATCTCTCCAGCCCTTACGTGGGTTCTGGGAAATCGAACCTGGGTCCTTTGGCTTCACAGGCAAACGCCTTAACTGCTCAACCATTTCTCCAGCCCCAAGTCTGATAATTCTAATCAGCAACAGGTCTCTGCAGTTCTACTTCCGCCCCTCCAGCTAGGCTACTCACAGTCCTGGAAAACATCTGGGGCCAACAGCTCTCCTTAACAGCCACCTCACGGTCCCGGCATCTCCACTGGGTCTCCACTGAAACCCATGGTTCATCCTCACAGCTCCATCCAGTCTCCATGTAGGCATCCAGCAAACCTGCTTCACACTGTGCACGGCCATTTCCAAAACACAAGACTGTGTTGGAAATTCAATGACCCTCTCTTTCCTGCATTTCTTATACTCCATAATACCAGGTGGGGTGCCAGTTTGTTAATTCGGGGGGAATAAAGCAGACTTTGAAGAATAGGACACTCCTTCAGCATTCAGGCCCCTTCAAAAGACTGCATTCTTTTTGTTGTCCCAATGCAGGTCAGCTGGCCCAGTCACAATGGTTGTAATCTCATACAATTGCAGCTGAACGGGCAGCAGTTTCAGCCCAAAGATTTCATTTCTGTGCCATATCCCTCTGCATACACCAGTCCATTTCTATGCAATGCAACCTTGCACAACTTCTCAGGACACAGGCATAACAGCAAGTTTCTCACACAAACTGCTTCTAGTCTAGTCCAGGCAAAGCTCATTCTCACCCTCATAAGCCAAACCTTACAGTTCTTAGTTCTTATTGCATTCAGGTCTTTCAACTCTGACCAGAAAAGTCCATGGAGCTGTACTTACAGCACTGCAAGGCGTCTCTTAGGCAAAGCCTTCAAATCCTTCCATATTCCTCTTGAAAATCAGCTCCAAAAGGCCAAAGCCACACAGGTATCTAGCAGCAATCCCACTCCTCTGGTCCAGACTGTTTAGGGTTTTTGTTGTTGTTGTTTCTTTCTTTCTTTCTTTTTCCTTCCTTCCTTCCTTCCTTCCTTCCTTCCTTCCTTCCTTCTTTCTTTCTTTCTTTCTTTCTTTCTTTTTTAGATATGGTCTCACTCTCTAACCCAAGCTGACCTGGAATTCATGATGTAGTCTCAGGGTGACCTTGAACTCACAGTGATCCTCCTACCTCTGCCTCCCAAGTGCTGGGATTAAAGGTGTGCGCCACTGTGCCTGACTCCAGGCTGTTTTTAAGCCTAGTTCTAAAGAGGGAAAATGATTGCTCTGCTTTGCTCATGACAAGCATCACCAATCATGTCATAGCAGACACCACTAATTGATCGTAGCACTGTGTGTGTGTTTGATATGTGTGCACATATGTCACTTGCATGTGGAGATGAACCAGGTGCCATTTACTTAAAAACATTTTTTTCAAGGTAGGGTTTTACTCCAGTCTAGGCTGACCTGGAACTCACTCTATAGTGCCAGGCTGGCCTTGAACTCCTGGTGATCCTCTTACCTCTGCCTCCCAAGTACTGGGATTAAGGGTGTGTGCCACCACACCCAGCATCACGTACTTTTTTTTTTTTTTTCTGAGACAGGGTTTCTTCTGGTCTAGACTTTAACAATTAGGCTAGATTGGCTGATCAGCAAGTCCCAGGGAATTGACCTGTTTCATCTCAGTACTGGAATTACAAGGGCTGGCCACCTCATCTTTTCTTTTTTCTTTTTTTTGTAATTTTTTATGAGAGAGAGTGGGAGAGAGAGAATTGGCACACCAAGGCCTCCAGCCACGGCAATCGAACTCCAGGTGCATGCACCACCTTTTGTGTATGTGCGACCTTGTGTGCCTGCATCACCTTGTGCGTCTGGCTTACATGGGACCTGGAGAGTCCAGCATGGGTCCTTAGGTTTTGCAGACAAGTGCCTTAACTGCTAAGCCATCTTTCCAGCCCTCATCTGTTTTTTAAAAATATATTTTTTCCTGGTGTGGTAGCACATGCCTTTAATCACAGAACTTGGGAGGCAGAGTTAGGAGGATTACTATGAGTTAGAGGCTACTCTGAGACTACATAGTGAATTCCAGGTGAGCCTGGGCTAGAGAGAAACCCTACCTCAAAAAAAAAAAAAAAATAAATAAATAAATATTTTTAATTAAAAAAATTTTAAAAATTTATTTGTGATGGCGGGGGGCCAGATAGAGAACGGGCACACCAGGACCTTCAGTTGCTGCAAACAAACTCCAGATGAATGTGCCATATTGTGCATCTAGCTTACGTGGATCCTGGGGACTTGGATCTGGGTCCTCTAGCTTTGCAGGCAAGTGCCTTAACCATTAAGCCATCTATCCAGCCCTAAAAATATTTTTATCATTTATTTGCACATGAGGGTGGGTTGGGGTTATTTTTATTTTTATATATTTATATATTTATTTTTGGTTTTTCAGGGTAGAGTTTTGCTCTAGCCCAGGCTGACCTGGAATCCACTATGTAGTCTTAGGGTGGCCTTGAACTCACAGTGATCCTCCTACCTCAGCCTCCTGAGTGCTGGGATTAAAGGTGTGCACCACTACACCTATCTATCTATCTATCTATTTGCACACACACACAAAATGGGCCTGTATTATTTTTTTTTTATTTTTTTGTTTATTTATTTATTTGAGAGAAACAGACAGAGAGAGAAAGAGGGAGAGATAGAGAGAGAATGGGCAGGCCAGGGCCTCCAGCCACTGCAAACAAATTCCAGACGCGTGTGCCCCCTTGTGCATCTGGCTAACGTGGGTCCTGGGGAATCAAGCCTCAAACTAGGGTCCTTAGGCTTCACAGGCAAGCGCTTAACCACTAAGCCATCTCTCCAGCCCTATTATTTATTTTTTAAAAAATATTTTTATTGGGCTGGAGAGATGGCTTGGCGGTTAAGGCACTTGCCTGCAAAGCCAAAGGACCCAGATTTGATTCCCTAGGACCCATGTAAACCAGATGCACAAGGTGACACATGTGTCTGAAGTTTGAAGGGGCTAGAGGTCCTGGCATGTCCATTTTCTCTTTCTATCTGCCCTTTTCTCTCTCTGTCTCTCTGAAATAAATAAGTAAAAATAAAAATTAAAAAAGATTAATTTATAATTTTTTTTATTTATTTGTTAGCAGAGAGAGAAAGAGGAGAGAGAGAGAGAGAGACAGTGATAGAGAGAGAATGTTTGCAGGGCCTCTGGCCACTGCAAACAAACTCCAGATGCATGCGCCACTGCATCTGGCTTTACATGGGTCCTGGGGAATTGAACCCGGGTCATTAGACTTTGCAGACAAGCGCCCTAACCACTGAACAATCTCTCCAGCCCATGTGCTACTTTATATATATATATATATATATATATATATATATATATATATATATATAAAAGTTATTTGCAAGCAGAGAGAGAGAGATAGATGAGAGACAGAGAGAACGGGCACATCAGGGCCTCTAGCCACTGCAAATGATCTCCAGATGCATGTGCCATTTTGTGCATCTGGCTTTATGTGGGTACTGGGGAATTGAACCTGGATCATTAATTAGGCTTTACAAGCAAATGCCTTAACTACTGAGCCATTTCCCCAGCTCACATATTTTTTCTTTTAAATATTTTATTTATTTATTTGAGTGAGAGATAGAGAAAGAAGCAGAGAGACAGAGGGAGAGAGAGAGAGAGAGAGAGAACGCCAGGGCCTCCAGCCACTGCAAACAAACTCCAGATGCATGTGCCCCCTATGCATCTGTGTTCTTAGGCACTGCAAGCAAGCGCCTTAACCGCTAAGCAATCTCTCCAGCCCTCCCCAGCTATTCGTTATTGTTTTTGGTGTGTGTATGTGATGTGTTTGTGTGTTCATGTGTATGCTCACATGCCACAGTGTGTGTGTGTGTGTAGAGGTCAGAGGACATCTTTTGGGCGTCAGTCCTTGCCTCCTATCTCATTTGAGGCAGGGTCTCACATTGTTCACCAGCTATATTCACCAGGTTAATGAGCTTCTGGGAAATCTGTCTCACTGAGGGTGACATGGGATTACAGAAGCCCAATAGAGCTTCTGGCTTTTACATGGAGTCTCAGGTTCTGAACTCAGGTACACAAGTACTCACTTTTGCATGGACAAGTGTATGTGTGTGTGTTGAGTCAGAGCTCTTTTGTGGGGCAGCAGGGCTTTGGGGATCAGAGCCACACAGACAGGCAGACAGGCACAGGTGCAGGTGGGTGGGTGTCACCAGTACAGGTAGTCAGCCTGGATGTTGGCAGCAATCCCGGCCTCCCACTTGTCCCCATGTGTTGTTTGTTCAGCAGCTCCTCGGTGTCTCGGTGGAGAACTCAAAGCTGGGGCACGCCGCAGTAAAGGTATTGGTCATGTCGATGTCATAGCGGGTGGTCCAGCGGCTGCCTTCAGCTCTCAGCTCAGCCTCAGTGGTGATTGCCTGAGCGGGACAGATGGCCGTACAGAGTTTGCAGCAGGCAACCAGCACTCGTCCCCTGATGGGTAGTGGCGCAGTGTGTGCTCCCCACGGAAGTGTGGGCTCAGGGGGCCCTTTTCAAATGGGTAGTTGATAGTGGCTGGCTCCCTAGAACAAGTAGCTCAGGGACATACCCTGGTCTGGGAAGAGCTCTGTCCACTGCAGGGTCCGGGCCACGCGGTCGGTCACTGAATTCATGTCCACCTTCTCTTCTGGCATATTCCCGCACTTGTAGGCTGCACCGCGCTGCTGTGGATTCTCTGGCCACTGGCGGACGCAGTCAGGCAGTGCATCTTGAGGTGTTGTGGCTCCTTCCCTTGCTGAGCGGGCTGACCCTGGTTTTGTGTGTTGGGGAGGGGGTTGTGTGTGTGTGTGTGTGTGTGTGTGTTTTCTTTTGTTTTTGAGACAGAATCTTACTAGGTAATCCTGACTGGCTTGGAACTCACCATATAGACCAAGCTGGATTGAAATTCATGGGCATTTGTCCTGCTGCTGACTCCCAGGTGCTGGGACTATAGGCATGTGCCACCATGCCCAGCCTCCTCAAACCTTGGAATTTGTTCCATCTCACCCACACCCTTTACCAATGAGGAAACAAGTTCAGAGAGGGTGAGTCACCTTCCCAAAGCTGCACGGCTCCAGTGTGGACTGTGAACCCGGGCTCCGCCAGAAAGCACAGGTGCTCTTCCATGCCCTCCCCCTGCCATGCTCTCTGGGACCCCATTAGCTTCTTTCCCCTCTATCCCTGGCAGCCTGGCAGCCCCTCCTCAGGATACCCTCCCTGCACCTCGCCTTTGTGGTTTCTCTTTCCTTCACTATCTTCCTTCCAGAGAAGTGGCCCAACCGGAAGGCCAGTTCATGTTAGGAAGTTCCAGCCACGTGAGCAAAGCCAGAGGCAGGAATTCTTAGCAGCCCGTGGCTTTAGGAGAAACTGAAACTGGGCTCTCTGTGGGTGGAGTGGTCACTGGGGATTTAAAGAGCCACCACTTCCTTGGGTCCCCAGAGGGCACTGGGAGGTCATATCTGCCGAGGGCCACCTAAAAACCCCCTTCATTCAGCCTCTGCTCTCTCAGCCTAAGCCATGCATCTCTGCGGGGGTGGTCTGCTGCTGACTGGGACAGTGAGTACCGGGATCAGCAGTGGGGTGGGGGGTAAGAAGGGAATGTGGCAAGGAGGGATGTAACCAGGAACCCTGGTCCCAAGCTCTGTGCCAGGGTCTATGTGACCCGGGGCAGGGCTCCACACTCCCCCTCTCTGGGTCTGTTTCCTTCTGTGAGAAGCTGAGGATTGAAGCTGACAGCATCCCAGCTCAACCTGCAGCTGAGAACTTGGACTCTGTTTACCTGCACACTGCTGATCCATTTTTCTCTCCTTGCCACTTTCTTCCCTCCTCAGTCCTCCCAGCCACAGCTTCCTTATAGGCCTCCTCCTTTTTTTTTTTTTTTTTTTTTTCTTACTGTTTTTTTTTCACCTCAGCCTTTAGTCTTCTGGTCTCCACAGTTTGTTTTTTGGTTTTTCGAGGTAGGATTTCACTCTAGTCCAGGCTGACCTGAAATTTACTATGTAGTCTCAGGGTGGCCTTGAACTCATGACAATCCTCCTACCTCTGCCTCCCAAGTGCTGGGATTAAAGGTGTGCACCACCACGCCTGGCTTCTACAGTTTGAAGTGAGCCTATGTGCCCATGAACCCTTAGGAGGATACAGCTACAGGGTAGCCACAGCCAAGGAGCAAGCACGGTCCTCAGCCAAGGTAGCCAGGGTCCTGCCTAAGGTCTTTACACACACACACACACACACACACACACACACACACCCTAACTTGAGTGACAGGGACAGGGTTGAGTTGTCCCTCTTGCCCTGACTTTCCAGAACTCTAGACATGTGGACTAAATGTTTCATGTAAATTTCATAGACCTCAAAGTTGGAAGGCTCACAACTGCCAGTCTCAGAGTCTGCTGTCCTTTGATAGACTCTCCATCCATTTGTTTCAGCAGCTGCTCCACTCCAGTGTGACTGGGGAGTTTTCCCTGCTTTATAATTTTTTCAGTGCTGAGACTTGAACCTGGGGCCTTTTCTATATGAGGCAAATGCTCTACCACTGAGACACATTCCTAGTCCTTTTTTGCTTGTTTGTTTGTTTGAGATAGGACCTCATGTAGCTCAGGCTGGCCTCAAGCTTGCTATATAGCCTGGGCTGGCTTTGAACTCCTGATCTCTTGCTTCCACTTCCCAAGTGTTGGGATTAGTGGTGTGTACAACCATGCCTAACCATTTTGCAAGTTTTGTTCACTGATGTGTCCCATAGCTAAGTGTCCAGCACATAGTAGGTGCTTAGAAAATGCTGTTGAGTCGGGCGTGGTGGCGCACACCTTTAATTCCAGCACTTGGGAGGCAGAGGTAGGAGGATCGCCATGAGTTCAAGGCCACCCTGAGACTACATAGTGAATTCCAGGTCAGCCTAAGCTAGACTGAGACCCTACCTCGGAAAACCAAAACAAGCAAAAAAAAAAAAAAAAAAAAAAAGCTTGTTGAATAAAGGTCATTTTCAGGCTTTGGACCTGAGTTGGGCATAAATACATGGAATTGAATCAGGCCTGCCACTGTCCTTGTGGAGCCCTCAGGTAGAAAATTGAGCTCCCACACTGTAGAAACGACAGGCCCCTCTGTGATGCCTGCTCCTGGCTGCTCTCCTCCACTCCTCTCTGTAGCCCACGAGGAAAGTACCATGTGCTCCCAAATAAGGCGACTGAGCTCAGAGAAGTGAGTGCCGGCTTGTGAGCGTGTGTAGCTTGAGGTCGATTCTGTCTGGGTTCAGATTTCATCCTCCCCACCTGCCCTTGCCCTCATGTGAGCTCTGAGCAGGACGCTGGGTAAGGCTGGCTTTATAATGAGGTATGCAGTGCCTGCAAGGGGACTGTGGGCACTGAGAGAAGGGCTGGGAGAATGGGCTCTCAGAGAGTCAAGTGGAAGGACTTGGCTTTCCAGTTAGCTGATCAGGGTGGAGGGTGTAAGTCCCTTGGACTCCAGAACCCTCCTCTGCCTTACGCCTGGTAGGACCTTGAGGAGTGTCCAAAGCAGCTGAAGAAGAAACAGAAGAACCGGCTGGCTGCCCAGCGCAGCAGGCAGAAGCACACAGACAAGGCGGACGCCCTGCACCAGGTAGGGATACTGTCTATCTTGGTCTATTTTCTGTTGCTAGAACTGAACACCATAAGCTGGGTAAATCATAAATAAAAGATATATGAGCTGGAGAGATGGCTTAGCGGTTAAGGAGCTTGCCTGTGAAGCCTAAGGACCCATGGCTGACTCTCCAGATCCCACGAAAGCCAAGTGCAAGGTCTCACATGCCCACTAGATGGCGCAAGCATCTGGAGTTCAATTTCAGTGGTTGAGGCCCTGGGGTGCCAGTTCTCTCTCGCTCACTCTGTCTCTTTAAAATAAAAAAAGGGGGGGGGGATATATTTAGCTCATAGTCCTGGGGGACAGAAAATCCAGAAGCAGGGCCCAGCACCTGGTGAAGACCTCATGTTGAGTCACAGCAAGGTGAGGGCATCACATAGCAAGATGCAGGAAGTATGTCAGCAACATAACCCAGTGACCCATGAATCTATTAACCCATGAGTAGATTACTCCGTCCCAGGCTGGACTCCAACTCAATATGTTAAACAATGATAGACTCCTTTCTATTTATTTTTATTTTTATTTTTTGGTTTTTCGAGGTAGGCTCTTACTCTGGCTCAGGCTGACCTGCAATTCACTATGAAGTCTCAGGGTGGCCTCGAACTCACGGCGATCCTCCTACCTCTGCCTCCCGAGTGCTGGGATTAAAGGCGTGCGCCACCACGCCCGGCTTCCTTTCTATTTTTATTACTTGTTTCTGGAGGCAGGATCTCATTGTATCCCAGGCTGACCTGGAGCTCCCTCTGTAGCCCAGGCTGACCTCAAACTCATGGTGATTCTCCTACCTGAGCCTGCCGAGGACTGGGATAATAGGCATGCACCACCATGCTAGGCTTGACCTTCGCTCCTTACTCTACGTCGCTCCCTTGAATCCATTAATCTATGAATAGATTGGTCTATCCTTAGTAGTGGCCTTCTCTTCCACGCTCTATATTGCAAGTTTCACTTATCAGACTCTAAGTGCCTTGAGGGCTGGAAACTGCTCTATTGCTTTCTCCTTCCATCACTTAGAACTGGGCCTGGCAAGAAAAAGAGGCCCCACAATTTGCTGTTGAACCAAAGGAAGAGTCAGAATAAAGTGCTCTGAAAACACATAGGTAGGGGAGACACATTCATCTACTCAGGCCGCTGTACAAAACACCATAGACTGGTTTAGACCGCAGACAGCTCAGCATCTGATATTCTGGAGGCTGGAAGTCCAAGAACAAAATGGTGGTGCTGGGGATAGAAACCAGGGATTCGTACATGCTGGAAAAGTGCTCAACCACTGAACTACATCTCCAGCCCATGGCTTTTTTTTTTTTTTTTTTTTTTTTTTGAGGTAGGGTCTCACTGTAGCCAGGCTGACCTGGAATTCACTATGTAGTCTCAGGGTGGCCTCAAACTCAGCAATTCTCCTAACTCTGCCTCCCTAGTGCTGGGATTAAGGGTGTGTGCCACTATGCCTGGCCCATGGCTTTTTTTGAGACAAGATCACTTAACAGCCTGGAACTGGTAGTCCTCCTGCCTCAGCCTCCTGACTGTTGGGATTACTTGTATATACCACCACATCTGGTTACTTAGTCACCCTTCTTCTCCTTTTTTTTTTTTTTTTTTTGAGGTAGAGTCTCACTCTAGCCAGGTTGACCTGGATTTCACTATGTAGTCTCAGGGTGGCCTTAAACTCTCGGCAATCCTCCTACCTCTGCCTCCCAAGTGCTAGGATTAAAGGTGTGAACCACCATGCCTGGCTCTTTTTCGTGTTTTGAGACAGGGTCTTTATACAGTCCAGGCTGGACTCCAACTCAATATGTAGCAAAGGTTGGCCTTGAGCTGCTGATCCTCCTGCCTCCACCTCCTGAGTGTTGGGAGTAAATATTTGTGCCACAACACCCAGCTTTACCCTTCCTCTGTGTGTATGGTATG
The DNA here is from genome assembly GCA_036346955.1 of Dipus sagitta. Taxonomy (NCBI): domain Eukaryota; kingdom Metazoa; phylum Chordata; class Mammalia; order Rodentia; family Dipodidae; genus Dipus; species Dipus sagitta. The sequence continues at coordinate 163,208,680 of CM070770.1, forward strand.
AGTTTGTGATATATGCATGTGTGTATAGATATATGTACCCCATGTGCATACATCAGGTGTTCTCTATGACTTTTTTTTTTTTTTTTTTTTTGGTTTTTCGAGGTAGGGTCTCACTCTAGCAGGCTGACTTGGAATTCACTATGGAGTCTCAGGGTGGCCTTGAACTCACAGCGATCCTCCTACCTCTGCCTCCCGAGTGCTGGGATTAAAGGCGTGCGCCACCATGCCCGGCAGACTTTTCTACATTATAACTGTGAGACAGTCTCTCACTGAACCTGGAACTTGCTGTTTTTGGTTAAACTGGCTGACCAGAGGGCTCCCACATCCTCCTGTGTCTGCATCCCCTTCAGTGCTGGGGTTTCAGGCATGTGTGGCCATGCCTAGACCTTTATGTTGAATTCTGGGGATTGAACTCAGGTCCTCATGCTTACACATAAAGGCTCTTCTCTACTGAGTTACCTTCCCAGCTCGCCTTCCTCTTCTTTTAAGGCCACCAATCCCATCAGGCTAGAATTCCACTCTTGTGACCTTATTCAATATAAGTAACTCCACACATAGCCTGTTGCTAAAATCCATCACACTGGGGTTTAGAGTTTCTGTGTATGAATATTGGAGAGGCACGATTTAACCCACAGGACTCAGGTGGCAGCATCAGGATACATAAAGAGGAGAAGAAGGGCTGGAGAGATTACTTAGTGGTTAAGGTGCCTGCTTGTAAAGCTAAAGGACCCAGGTTTGAGCCCCCAGGACTCACATAAGCCAGGTGCACAAGGTGGCGCATACGTCTGGAGTTTGTTTTCAGTGGCTGGAGGCCCTTGTGTGCCCATTCTCTCTCTCTCTCTCTTTTTCTGTCACATAAATAAATAAATAAATAAAATATTTATAAAAAAAAAAAGAGAGAGAGGAGAAGAAGCTGGGATGTAGGTCAGTGTTAGAGTGGCGGCCTGGCTAGTGTTCAATCCACAGTACTGCCACCCTCCATAAAAGAAGAGATGAAATATGAGCTGGTTTGAAGGATGAATACAAGCTTTCAAGTGAATGCAGGTAGGCCAGTGCATTTGGGGGAAATGAAACCAAACCATGCTGGTACAGGTGTGGGGAGCAGCAACACCCTGCAGACCTGCACAAGTGAAGAACGGCTTAGGATGGTGCCTGCCCGCTGTGCGTTCATCTAGTTGTTCTTTCTGGAAAGGTCTATTGAATATCTTATTTATTTATTTACTTATTTATTTATTTATCTGAGAGATAGAGAGAATGGGCACACCAGGGCCTCTAGCCCCCGCAAATAAACTCCAGGTGCATGCACCACCTTGTGCATCTGGCTTATGTGAGTATTGGGGAATCAAACCTGGGTCCTTAGGCTTCACAGGCAAGTGCCTCAACTGCTAAGCCATCTCTCCAGCCCTGGAATGGTATTTGAATGTCTTCCTTTTGACAGGTCCAGATGTCAGTACTGGAAGACAGCTGTGAACACAGTAGATAGAAGCCCCACTCCCCCAGCTCATATTCTCACACAGAGGACAAATGGAATAATATATGATCCAAGGGCTGGAGAGATGCCTTAACAGTTAAGGCATATGCCTATGAAGCCTAAGGACCCAGATTTGATTCTTCATGTCCCATGTAAGCCAGATGCACATGGTGGTGCATGCGTCTGGAGTTCATTTGCAGTGGCTAGAGGCCCTGGCATGTCCATTCTCACTCTCTTTCTCTGGCTCTCCCTCTCTCTCTCTGTGTGTGTCTTAAATAAATAAATAAACAAACAAACAAATAAAATATATGATCCAAAAGTATTTGGGATATCAATGGTGATAAGTCCTGTAAAACAGGGGAGAGGGAAAGTAGGGGATAAGTGATGTGACAGAGATGTAGAATTAGGGAACCCACTCTGAAGGGACATTGGAACAGCCTTGTGGTGGCAAATAAGTGAATTAATGAATGAATGAAACACTGGGCAATTCAGTTCCTATAAGTGAGATAAGGCTTTGGAAAATTAGATAAAGGGTAATCTGAAGATATACTTTCATATTTATTTATTTACGTGTGTGTGTGTGCATGAATGCATGTTGTTTGTGCTTCTGGCTTATGTGGGTGGCTTGGGAACTGAACTCCAGGGCAGCAGGCTTTGTAAGCAAGTGCCTTTAGCTGCTGAGCCATCTTCCCAGCCCCGACTATGTGTTTTAGAAAGTAAAATGGGTTGCTGAGTACTCTGAGGCCTTTCAGAACTCCTAACCTATGGCTTATACTACATTTTTTTTTTTTTTTTTTTTTTGTTTTTGAGGTAGTTACTAACTGTAGCCCAGGCTGATCTGGAACTCACTCTGTAGCGTTAGCTAGCCTTAAACTCACTGCCATCCTCCTACCTCACGCGTGAGCAACCATGCCTAGCCCTGCACCACATTTTTATGTAAAACTCCCTTGTAACTTCTCCTTTTAAAGTATTTCACAAAGGGGACTGTTTAGTTATTCTGCCTTAGATGTGGAAATAAAATTATTTCTTCATTTTCAGCATATTGTCCCCATAAATGGCTAATTAGAAGTGCAAGTTGAACATGGTGGTGAATGCATGACAACTATAAACCCAGCACTTGAAGATCAGGAGCTCAGGGTCGTCCTCAGCTACACATTGAGGGTGAAGCCAATCTAGGCTATATGAGACCCTGCCTCAAAAAAACAAAAATAAGGCCAGAGAGATGTCTCAGCTGTTAAAGATGCTTGATTGCAAAGTCTGATGACCTGGGTTTGATTCCCCAGCACCTATGTAAATCCAGATCCCTGTGTGGAGTTCGTTTATAGAGGCACTAGACCCTGGTGCACCCATTCTCATTCATTCATTCTCTCTCTCTCTACCTCTCTGCTTGCAAATAAATAAATAAAAAATACAGGCTGAAAAAAGTTATGGGCTGGAGAAATGGCTCAGCAGTTAAGGTGCTCACCTGCAAGTCCTAAGGACCAGGGTTCAATTCCCCAGCACCCACTTAAAGCCAGATGCACAAAGTGGCATATGAATCTGGAGTTTATTTGCAGTGGCTAGAGGTCCTGGCATGCCCATTCTCTCTGTCTGTCTTCTCTGTTTCTCTCTTCTTGAAAAAAAAATATATATTGGTTTTTCTTGTTTTTTTGAGGTAGGGTCTCACTCTAGCCCAGGCTGACCTGGAATTCACTATGGAGTCTCAGGGTGGCCTTGAACTCACGGCGATCCTCTTACCTCTGCCTCCTGAGTGCTGGGATTAAAGGCATGTGCCACCACACCCAGCTACAAATATATTTTTAATAAAATAAAAATTAAAAAACAAAAATAGGGCTGGGCTCTCTCCCTCTTTCTATCTCTCTCTCTCTCTCTCTCTCTCTCTCTCTCAAATAAATCAAAGAAAATAGAAAAAAGGGGCTGGAAAGATGGTTTAGTGGTTAAGGCATTTGTCTGCAAAGCCAAAGGACCCAGGTTCGATTGCCCAGGACCCACATAAGCCAGATGCACAAAGTGGCACGTGCATCTGCAGTTTGTTTGCAGTGGTTGAAGGCCCTGGTGCACCCATTCTCTTTCCCTTTCTCTTTCTCCCTCCCTCAAATAAAATAAGATAAAATAAAATAATAGGGCTGGGGAGATGGCTCAGTGGATGAAGTGCTTGCTGCACAAGTGTGAGCACTTGAGTTCAGATCCCCAGGACTCATATAAAGCCACACACTGTAGTATGGATGTCTACAATCCTAACATGTACAGAGTGAGAAGGGAAATGGAGACGGGAAAATCACTGGAAGCCCGCAGGCTGGCTAGCCTGGCAAATGTAGCACGCTGAACAAGAGACTGCCTCACACAAGGTGGATGGTAAATAGACACCCCAAGTTGTCTTCTGACCTCCACACATATGCTGTGGCACATGCGCATTGACACACACATACATGAACATGCACATGCATCATACACACACCAAAAACATAAAAATAAATAAACTGTACATTGTTGGGCTGGAGAGATTGCTCAGTGGTTAAGGCACTTGCCTGAAAAACCTAACAACCCACGTTTGATTTCCCAGTACCCATGTAAAACCATGTGCTCAAAGTGGCACATACATATGGAATGTATTTGTAGCAGCTGGAGGCCTATCTATTTTCTATCTCTCTCTGCTTGCAAATAAATAAAAACATTTTTAAGGGCTGGAGAGATGGCTTAGCGCTTGAGGTGCTTGCCTGCGAAGCCTAAGGACCCAGGTTCAATATCCCAGTACCCATGTAAGCCAGATGCACTAGGTGGTACATGGTACATGCATCTGGAATTAGTTTGCAGTAGCTAGAGGCCCTGATACACCCACTCTCTCTATCTGCTTCTTTCTCTCTCTCTCTCTCTCTCTCTCTCTAATAAATAAATAAATAAATAAAATATCGTAAAAATATTTTTTACAAAATTTCACATTGTTGATCGTCCCTGTGGGTTCTCTTAGAACCTAGTGTTAAGAAGGTTAGAGCCTCAGGGATACCCAGGGAACACAACTCCATGACTCAGTAGGTACGTTTTGTGTGCCAGGGAGGCACAGGACCGAATGACATAAAATTTGCCATGTCAGGACTAGCACCAGAGCAGGATAGGAAGTGTCCAGGCAGAGCAGGTAGCAGTTATGTGGGAAAGGCAGATTCCGGTTGAGGGACAGGAAGTGAGAGGAACAGGAGAGCAGGAGCTGATGGTCTGAGCCAGAGCCTCCATGCAGAGCCTGAGCCCCAGGACAGGAAGTTGGGTCCTCAGAGACTTGGGGGCCTTTAAAGAATTGTAACCTGCTGTTAATGTCAAAACCAGTAGGTGTGATATCTCACACCTATAATTTCAGTACTTAAGAAGCTGAGACAAGGAGGATAGGAGAGTTCAAGGCCAGCCTGAGCTACAGAGTAAGTCTCTCTCTCTCTCTCTCCCTGTCATACACACACACACACACACACACACACACACACACACCAGGCTGGAGAGATGGCTTAGCGGTTAAGGCACTTGCCTGCAAAGCCTAAGAACCCAGGTTCTACTCCCCAGAACCCACATAAGCCAGATACACATGGTGATGCATGTGCACAAGGTGGCGCATATGTCTGGAATTAGTTTGCAGTGGCTAGAAGCCCTGGCGCGCCAGTTTTCTCTTTCTCTCAGTCCCTCATAAATAAATTCTAAAAAGTTATCAAGCCAACCAATCCAATCAACCAGCCAAACAAAACAGTCAACACATGGCACCTCTGGGCCAAGAGAATGAAGGGATGGAAGGTGGGATGGGGCACAGCCGTTAGGAGGTCAGTGGAGATGAACCCAAGTGAGAAGGTATGGTGGCAAGTGCCTTTAGTCCCAGCACTTGGGAAGCTGAGGCAGGAGGACTGCTGTGAGTTCAAGGCCAGACTGGGGCTACAGAATGAATTCTAGGTCAGGTTGGGTTAGAGTGAGACCTTGCCAGAGACAGAGAGATAGAGAGAGAGAGAGAATGTGGCTCAGGAGAACTGCTATGAGTAGAGGGCTGGGCCAGTCTCTCAGCCTTGTGAAGATGTGTGATGGGGGAGCATGGACATCTGGCCAGAAGGTAACCAAGAGGCTCTATCTGGACACTCACGGAGACAGGGCTCTTGCTAGGCCCCCATACTGACACTCCCTCCCTGCTACTTGCTTCTCCCTCAGCAGCACGAGTCCCTGGAGAAACACAACCATACCCTGCGGAAGGAGATCCAGGCCCTGCAGGCTGAGCTGGCATGGTGGAGCCAAACGCTGTATCTGCACGAGAACCTGTGCCACAAATTGGACTGTGGCCCCAGCCCAGCTCTGCTGCCAGCCGGCTGCCAGGGCCAGGCCACACAGTCCCCAGGACAACTTGACCTCCATGGAAAACATAGCTGTCAGGAGCAGTCATGCCTCTTCCAGAGGCCAGGATCCTCTTCATTTCTACACTGTCATGAGTCGCCTTGCCTCTTCCCATCCCAGTTACCTTTTCTCTCCCTTGGCTCCACTGTGGCGACAACATCTCCTGCCCAGGTATCTCCCAGCCCTATTCTGCCTGCCTCAACCCATGGCTCCAGCCTGCAGGAGTCTTGTTTGAAGCTCAGTGCCCTTGTGCCCAGCCCTCCAGCCCAGCTGACCCCTCCACAGCCCCTTGGGTTGGAGCACCCTAAAAGAGGGAGTCTGACATCCAAGTCCCACAGCCCTCCATCTGCTCTAGGACCCACAAGCCCACAGAGCAAGGAGCACACACCTGCCCTCTCACCTTCACCAATAGATTGGCAGACGCTGGCAGTGGACCCCAGCCCCCACCCCTGGCTGTCCTTTCCACTGCTCTCCTCAGCAAAAATCCCTTTCTGACCTGGAGCTGGGCTGTGCCTTCCCAGGGCTCCCAAAGCAGCCTCAGCACCCAGACAGCTCCCCCAGTGCTGCCAGGCTCTGCCCTTCTCGATGACCAGCTGGCCCAAGATTTCTCCAGGAAAAAGAGCCATCACGGAGGGTCTGGCACTGTGGCGGGCCTGTCACCACCATCTGCTTTCAACCTAACGGTTCCCCTGTGAGATCAAGGCCATCACTTCAGCTTTTTAGATAAGGAAACAGGCTCAGAGAAGCCAAGTGATATACCTAAAGGTTCACAAAACCTTTCCTTTTTGGTTGTTATTTAACTTTTTTATTTATAAGGACACACACACACACACACACACATGCATACATACATACATACATACATACAGTATGGGCATGCCAGGACCTCTTGCAAACTCCAGATACACATGCCACTTTGTGCATCTGGCTTTACATGGGTACTAGGGAATCAAACCCATGCCATAGACTTTGCAAGCAAGTGCATTTAACCACTGAGCAATCTCCCCAGCCTATATTTAATTTTTTTTTTTTTTTTTGGCTTCTCCAGGTAGGGTTTCACTCCAGCCCAGGCTGACCTGGAATTTACTAGGTAGTCTCAGGGTGGCCTTGAACTCATGGCGATCCTCCTACCTCTGACTCCAGAGTGCTGAGATTAAAGGCATGCACCACCACGCCCGACTATATTTAATTTCTTATATGATTTCTTTTGAGCTCTGAAACACCAACATATGTTCCTGTGAGTGGGACCCTGGCTTAGGGGGCCCAAGATGCTGATACTCATGGCTATAAGAAGTCCAAGAGCTGGGCGACTGCAGAGTCCACTCTTCAGGCTATTTCCAGCTAGCTCCTTGCCTCTCTTCTCCCATGCTTGGAGGTAGACCTCAGAGTGACCATCCTCTCTCTGATCAAAGGCAGCAGGAAGAGATGAGGAGAGAGCTGGGTGCAACAGCTGAACTTGAACCTGGCAGTATTAGGGCCTATGTTTCCCCAGTAGCACCCCAAGCCCTGTGCAACCCAAACTCCATTATCTTTGGTCTCCCTGAAACAGCTTCTTCATGGCCTTTGTGCTTGAGAAAACAATAGCTAGAAGAGCAGGTGGTTGCCCCGGATCAGCTCTGGGGGGGCCTCACTCACACTGAGCACAAGGTGGTTCATGGTGGGTGAGCATCCAGAGCTCTTCAGCAGGTTTTCACACATGGGACCAAGAATCTGTCAGCATTGAACTCCCTCCTGGATACTGGTCACTGGGCTGGGACACATGAGGGTAAATAAAGCCTTCTTGCTTGGGAGAGTTGTTAAAGACTGTACTCTGTTGGGGCCACAGGGGTTTTGAAAGAAGGATGGTGGAGAATCTCAGAATCTCATGAACTGCCTGATCAAGTTTCCCTCCCATGACAAAGAAACAATAAAGAAACAGGCTCGGGGTGAGATGGGCTTCCCCAGGTATTAGTAAAGGTTCTCGGGAAGATAAGCAGGATGTGCACATGATTTTATATATATATACATATATATATATACATATATATATATATAAAATCACTGTTCTACATGTACTGCATAAATATGCATGTGCATACAGGATGTGCACATGAGATATGTAACTCACTGGTCTTTGTGCAATGCATACATATGTGTGTACATACAGGGAGAGAATTTAAAAAAACGAAGGGCGAGCATTTTGGTTGCCATGTATGGTTAGCTGGAAGGGATGCGTGGTTGTAAATAGGAGGTTATTTTATGGCTGGCTCTCTAAGGAGAAATGGCTTTAGTGAAAAGAAGACATTCAGGACTCTAAAGGACAAATGAACAAATGTGAGGTACTACCAGCAAAGACAAGAGTTGACCCTGCGTTTGTCGCCGGGGTGTTTTCATGCTTTTACAGCGTCTCCTGGCTTGGGTGAACCTCCTCAGCACCTGTAGGCCGTGGATCAGAAAGTGCAGGTCAAAAATGGAAGTGAATCCCCCCAAACAAGAGCACCTGCTGGCGCTGAAAGGTCCTGTGCCCTCTGATATGACAAGAGAGTCAGTCTTGTATTAACAAATTACATTCTAGCTCAGAAGAATTCAGCCAAGAACTAATGGATTACTGCAGAATGACTACCAAAGTAATATTACATTATCGACCACATGAGACTGATCCCAAACAACTGCTAAAAATTGCAGAAAAGGCAATTCAAGACTTCCCTACTCGTCCATTATCAAGATTCATTCCTTGGTTTCCACATGATGGGTCCAAACTTCCACTCAAACCTAAAGGATTACCACCGGTCATTTGTGGAGAGGCAGCTGAGAATGCCAAACAGTGCTTAAGTATTTCAGACCATAATACTAAATCAAAGAGTTATGATTGCACAGTAGATCTCCTGGAATTTCAACCCAATTTGAAAAAACAGTCCTTAATCCAGTCACAGACACTGAAAGAACAGACTAATTCTGAAAATCTGGATAAAAATTCAGAAAAAGGAAAACAACACAAGAAGAGGTCTTGGAGTATTTCACTTGTCAGAAAAAAAATGTACGGGAAAGATTATCCCTTTGTCTAAAAAGCTACAGGACAGTTTAAAGACACTAAATTTGCACTCACTTTATAGAGCAAGATGGACAATAGAACACACTGTTTGCAGCAATCAGACCCTGGAAGACAATTGGGCTAAACTCAATCACATTGTTAGGCATGGTGAACTTCCTTTTTGTAATGCTACAATTCAGAGATCTGTAGGCCAAATATGGTGTTCTGTGATATTATGTACTGTGAATATGAGGGAAATCTTCTTAAAGGAAGATTAGCTCTGACTGGGAAAATTGATTTATTTATGCATAAGTATGGTGTTATTTTTAGTATGTAATGAATTCTACTGATTGTCAACATTATTCTAAATGGACTGAGTTAGCACAGTGAATAAATTTTAATGGTCATTAGCACTCAAAAAAAAAACAAAACTAAGGGCTAGAAGCCCACCACAGTTGTGGTGGTACACACTTGGGAAGTTGAGGCAAGAGGGTTAGGCCGTCTGAGTTAAGTGAGACTCTGTAAAGAAATAGAAAGAGGGCTGGAGAGATGGCTTAGTGGTTAAGCGCTTGCCTGTGAAGCCTAAGGATAGTGGTTCGAGGCTCGACTCCCCAGGATCCACGTTAGCCAGATGCACAAGGGGGCGCACGCATCTGGAGTTCCTTTGCAGTGGCTGGAGGCCCTGGCACACCCATTATTCTCCCTCTCTCTCTCTCTTTCTCTCCCTCTTTCTCTGTCAAATAAATAAATAAATAAAAATATTTTTAAAAAGAAAGAAATAGAAAGAGGTGGGCTGGAGAAATGGCTTAGTGGTTAAGGTGTTTGCCTGAGAAGCCAAAGGACCCAGGTTCAATTCCCCAAGACCCACGTAAGCCAGATGCACAAGGGGGCGCATGTGTCTGTAGTTCATTTGCAGTGGCTAGAGGCCCTGGCATGCTCATTCTCTCTCTCTCTTCTCTCTCTCTGATTGCAAATAAATAAATAATTTTTTTAAAAAAATAGAAAGAGGGCTGGGAGATGGCTCAGCAGTTAAAGGCACTAGTTTGTAAAGCCTACAGGCCTGGGTTCAATTCCCAAACATCTATGTAAGGCCAGAATCAAGGTGGGGCATGCATCTGGAGTTTGTTTACAGAGGCAAGAAACACTGGCTTGCTCGCGCGCGCACACACACACACACACACACACACACGCACAAATAAAATTTAAAAAGAAAAAAATAAGGTGGGCTTGGTGGAACATGCCTTTAATCCCAGCACTCTGGAGGCAGAGGAAGGAGAATTGCTGTGAGTTTGAGGCCAAACTGGAACTACACAGTGAATTCCAGGGCAGCCTGGGATAGAGCAAGACATTACCTTGAAAAAAGAAAAAGAAAAAGAAACCACTGGAGAACATTATTGAATGGATAAGTGTTTGTCGCATAAGTCTGAGTATGTGAATTTGGATTCCCAGATCCCAGGTCAAAAACAGAAACTGTAGCAGTTTACCTATGGCAAGAAGTGAGGCAGAGACAGGAGAATTTCCTGGAAGCTCAAAACAGAGCAGTGAACTACAGTGAAAGACACCGAAGTGGAAGGCTAGGACCGACCTGAAAGTTGTCCTCTGATCTACAAACATACACCCTGGCATGCATATTCTTTCATGTGTGTGCATGTATACACACAAATATTTTAAAAATTAAAAATTGAGGGCTAAGAGTATAGCTCAGGGGTAGAGTACTAGCCTAGCATGTGCAGGCCCTAGATTTGATCCCCAGCACAAAAAAAAAAAAAAAAAAAAAGAAAGAAATTGTCACGTCAGGCAGGGTAGTTCATGCTTTTAATCCCAACACTCAGACTCAGGAGGCTGAGGTAGGATGATTACTGTGAGTTCGAGGCCAACCTGGAGCTGCAGTGTGTGTTCCAGGTCAGCCTGGACTAGAGTGAGACCCTACCTTGAAAAAAAAGGAAAGAGGCTGGACCGATGGCTTAGCGGTTAAGGCACTTGTCTGCAAAGCCTTAGGACCTGGGTTCAACTCCCCATAACCCACATAAGCCAGATGCTCATGGTGGCACATGTGTCTAGAGTTTGTTTGCAGTGGCAGAAGCCCTGGCGTGTCCATTCTCTCCCTTTCTTCCTCTCTCTGTCTCTCTAATAAATAAATTAAAATGTTTTTTTTCTTTATTAGTTAGTTTTGTATTCAGCAAAAATTAAAATGTTTTTTTTTTAAAAAAAAAAAAAGAGTAGGGCATGGTGGCGCACGCCTTTAATCCCAGCACTCGGGAGGCAGAGGTAGGAGGATTGCCATGAGTTCGAGGCCACCCTGAGACTCCATAGTGAATTCCAGGTCAGCCTGGGCTAGAGTGAGACCCTACCTCAAAAAACCAAAAAAAAAAAAAAAAAAAAGGAAAGAAAGGAAGGAAGAAGAAAGGAAGGAAATTGGCTCTAATGATTGTGGGCTCTGGAAAGTCCAAAATCTGTGGAGTGGAGTGGCAGGCTGAAGATCCAAGAAAGAGCATATGTCCTGTAATCCCAACATGGGAGGCTATGGTGGGAGGGTCACTGCAGCACAAGGCCAGCATGGGATAGAGTGAGTTGTTTTTTTTTTAATTTTTTGAGATAGGGTCTTGCTGTAGCCCAGGCTGACCTGGAATTCACTGTGTAGTTTTAGGCTGGCTTTGAACTCAGAGATCCTCCTACCTCTGCCTCCTAAGTGCTGGGATTAAAGGTATGTGACACCTGGCAAGATTTTTTTTTTAATTTTTTTATTATTTTATTTATTTATTTATGAGAGAGGGAGAGAGAGAGAATGAGAATGGGCATACCAGAGCCTCTAGCCACTACAGACAGCTTCAGACATATACACCACCTTATGCATCTGGCTTTACATGGGTACTGGAGAATTGAACCCCAGTCCTTAGGCTTTGTAGGCAAGTGCCTTAACCACTGAGCAATCTTCCCAGCACAAGCTTCTTTAAAAAAACATGGGAGCTGAGGGAATGGCTTTGTGGCTAAAGGTGCTTGCTTGCAAAGCCTCCTGGCCCAGGTTTGATTACCCAGTACCCACATAAAACCAAATGCATAATTGGAGAATGCATGTGGAGGCTGTTTGCAGAAGCCAAAAGTCCTGGCACTCTGTAGCTCCATGCTGGCCTTGAACTCACAGTGATCCTCCTACCTCAGTTTTTGAGTGCTGGGATTAAAAGCATGAACTACCATGCCTAACTTGCCAATTTCTTTTATGTCTTTTTTTTTTTTTTTTTTTTTTTGTAGTGCTGGGGCTCAAATTCAGGGCCTGCACATGCTAGGCTAGTGCTCTACCATTGAGCTACACTCCCAGCCCTAAAAATTTAATAAAATTTTTTTTCCTGTGATTTCTTTTTTTTCTTCCAAATTTTTATTAACAACTTCCATAATTATAAAAAATACCCCATGGTAATACCCTCCCTCCCCCCACTTTCCCCTTTGAAACCCCATTCTCCATCATACCCCCTCCCCATCTGAATCAGTCTCTCTTTTAATTTTGATGTCATGATCTTTTCCTCCTCTTATAATGGTCTTGGGCAGGTAGTGTCAGGCACGGTAAATTCATGGATATCCAGGCCATTTTGTGTCTGAGGAAGCATGTTACATACAGTCCTACCCTTCCTTTGGCTCTTACATTCTTTCTGCCACCTCTTCCGCATTAGACCCTGAGCCTTGGAAGGTGTGATTGAGATATTGCAGTACTGAGCACTATGGTCATTTCTTTCCATCACCGTGATACCTTCTGAGTCGTCCCAAGGCCACTGCCATCTGAAAAGAGAAGATTCTCTACCAAAAGTGAGAGTAGCATTAATATAAGGGTATGAACATTAACAGAAGTGCTTACTGGGCAGTTTGATAAGCATAATATATACATTTGGCCAGACAACAGCAGATGTTACATCCCTAGGGCTCATGACTACCCCTGTTTTAAGTTTTCAGTATCAGGGATGTATTCCCTCCCATGGAGCAGGCCTCCAGTCCAATTAGAGGGCAGTTGGTTTTCTCCATAACAAACATACCACTATTGTACCCGTTGGCTCATTTGGCCTAGCTGGCTGGCCAAATATAAGGCTTGCAGTGTCCACTGTTGAGTATCTTCACTGGTGATTTCTCTTTCTCCCATTGAACTGCATGCAGAATGGCTCCTTCCAGCTTTCTGTCAGCTAGTCTACATGGAGGAGGTTATCAGCTCAGTTCCAGCAGGATTTCTCAGTGGCCTTGCAGCCCAAGTATGTGGAGTTGTCAGCAACAGGGTCTTACCATCTATTCCTGGTGGTAAACCAAGGGCTTGGCAATGGCCTATAATGTTTTGGGGGCATCAGGGACCTCCCTGGCCAATAACTCACTGGAAGGTATCCCATCCCTGGCACTGAAAATTTTCTAGCAACAATCTACAGCTCCTGAGTGTTCCATTGTCCAAAAAAGTAGGATTCCATATGATTTATTTATATATCCTCTTAGATTTTGATTAGTCCTCCCTCCACCTCTCCTTTACTCGATCTCTTCCCCTGACCTCACTTTGGGCCTTTTCACCCCCATTAATTTTAAATATTTTTTAAACAACTTTTTTTTGCTCATTTTTTATTTATTTGAGAGTGACAGGCAGAGAGAGAGAGAGAATAGACGCACCACGGCCTCCAGCCACTGCAAACGAACTCCAGACGCGTGTGCCCCCTTGTGCATCTGGCTAACGTGGGTCCTGGGGAATCGAGCCTCAAACCCTCAAACTGCTAAGCCATTTCTCCAACCCTAATTTTAAATATTTTTAAAAATAAAAAAAATGTTTTATTATTCATTTAAGAGAGAGAGAATGAGTACAGCCAATCAGAACACCAGATCCAGTGATCCAAGCAGCCTGAGTCCACAGCGCAACAGAGGGATGGAGGTGGGCACTCAGCATTGGTGCGATTGGAAGCTATCTCAAAAGATAAGTGGGGCTACTTGCACAAAGCCAGGTACATAGGCCTGCACTGGAAGTGCTAATCTCACCTTCCATGTCAGGGCAGGTTATGTGTTATATTTGATTGATATATTCTTGGTCAGCTTTACCAAGCTGTATTTTGGTGTTGATTATTGTTGCCTTTGACATTTCCTGATTTATAGGATCTTTGTCTTTTAATTCTGTCATTTTTGGGGACAGGGTCTGACTCACCCCCAGGCTAACTTGGAACCCATTTCAGACTAGAAATCTAAGACTCGTGGTTGACAAGATTAAGGGTGTGGAGCAACACACACCCTTAGGGACTTTAGCTTTATTAGATTATCTGTTTGTTTTAACCTTCACTCTTACATAAATACTCTGTGCTGGTTTTGAATGTGTATATTGCTCAGTTGAATTGTAGAATTTGCCAGTACTTTGCTTCACCCCAGCCAACTTGAATAGCAGGCAAACTCAACACCTAGGGTCACTCACTCTGCTGTTACTCTGGGAGTATAAGAGCTTCAAACTTACTTGAATTTTTCCTGTGATAAACTCTACATCTTTTTTGTTGTTGTTGTTGTTTTTTCGAGGTAGGGTCTCACTCTAGCTCAGGCTGACCTGGAATTCACTATGTAGCCTCAGGGTGGCCTCGAACTCGTGGGGATCCTCCTACCTCTGCCTCCCGAGTGCTGGGATTAAAGGCGAGTGCCACCACGCCCGGCACTCTACATCTTTTATATCTTTCTGTTCTATACCTTTGGCCAAGCACACCAGCCCACTACTTTTAAACTCAACTTGCTCAAATTCTTAGGGCATGGACAGAAGAACACAACCAGACTTTCTGCCCCTAAATTCCAACAAAGTTCTCTGCTTCCCCATTTGAAACTTCATAAACCAAGCCTTCACAATCCACAATTCTCTCTGAATTTGGCATTCTCAAACTGTCACCAGAATAGCCCACAAAGCTCTGATTATAGCACTGCAAGGCTTCTCTAGTCCAAAGTACCAAGTCCTTCACCTTCCTCCTGCATACACATTTTTTAAAATTTTTTTGTTCATTTTTATTTATTTATTTGAGAGCAACAGAGAGAGAAAGAGAGAGACAGAGAGAGAGAGAATGGGATGGCCAGGGCCTCCAGCCACTGCAAACGAACTCCAGATGCATGTGCCCCCTTGTGCATCTGACTAACGTGGGTCCTGGGGAATCGAGCCTCGAACCGGGGTCCTTAGGCTTCACAGGCAAGCACTTAACCACTAAGCCATCTCTCCAGCCCTGCATACACATTTCAAAAGACCAAAAATCACATGGCCAGATTCTTTGCAGCAATAACCCCACTTCTGGTGCTAATTTTTATGTTGCAATAATCTTTTCATTTCTAGGACAAACATCCAACCAGAACCAGCTTGTGGAAGGAAATGGTTTATTTCAGGCTTACAGATTCAGGGGAAGTTCCATCAGGGCAGAAGAAGCTGGCTCACTTGCATAGATCTGTATCAGAGGCACAAACAGCCAGCCAGCAAGCATGAACAGCCAGAGCTCAAATTTACTCTCTGCACTTAGCAGGAATAGATTCGAGGTCATACCCTCCAATGATATACCTCTTCTCCGGCAGGGCTGTGCCTGCTAAAGTGGTTGCAAGCTCAATCTCAATCAAAAGTACCTCAGGTGGGCCAGAGAGATGGCTCAGTGGTTAAGTCATTTGCCTGCAAAGTCAAACAACTGGAGTTTGATTCCTCAGTACCCTTGTAAAGCCAGATCCACAAAAAGGTACTTACATCTGGAGTTGGTTTGCAGTGGCCACAGCCCCTGGTGTGCACATTCTTTCTGTGTGTCTATCTACCTCATGTGTAGTTCCTTTAAACTCTGTGTCTACCATGTGTATGTATATGTAATAACTCTCTTGACTTTAATTACTACTCACTTCCCAGTTGTCTGAATTTCCCCGTCCCTGCTTTGGTGCTTTCACTCTGTCATCCTTCCGTCAGCCCTGAGCCCATCGCTACCTAATCTCTGAAGTCTCTTCTATGTGGAGGTACCGGGCTGGCACTTTTATACTTTGTTCCCATGGAGGTATGTGTGTTTCTTCTAAATCTTTTATTTTATTTTATTTTGTTTTTTTCGAGGTAAGTTGTCACTCTAGCTCAGGCTGGCCTGGATTTCACTGTGTAGTCTCAGGGTGGCCTCGAACTTATGGTGATCCTCCTACCTCTGACTCTCAAGTTCTGGGATTAAAGGCATTCACCACCATGCCCAGCAGTTTCCTCTAAATCTTTTGGCACGAGCTTCTTGGTCCTGTCTTCTGTGTATGTGTAACTGTTCCAGCTTTTCCCTACATACCAATTTCTCTAAATAAACCTCATAAATCATAATTTTCCCCAAATGCATTCAATAATTCGTAATTTATCCTTCTCAGTCTATTTTTTTCAATTCTTTGTTAAAATACACAAGCACCTGAAAGTTGGGGTTCATAAACCCTCTCTGAACTCCAAAATCTTACATCACTGATAGGCATGACCCAAGAAGACAAAATTGAATCATGGGTTCAAATTAAGTGAGAAAGGGATGTGGTGAAGTTACTTCATGTCAGCTTATCTGATGGGCTACTGAAGAGCTGCTAAGAATAAAGAATGCTTTGAAGATTATCTAATGAGGTGAGAAAATGCTGGCAACATATTAAACAGAAAAAATAGAAGATAGAACTAGAAATGTCACTATAGTTTAATCTTATGTTTGCCCAAAAACGTAAACAGAATAAAAGGAGTGGGAGGAAATGAAGATTTCTGAGAGCAGTAAGTGTTCTATCTGTGAATCCCTAAATTTATAAACACAGCTAGCTGGCATAAGCTTTCCACAGACTGAATATATCCTAGATGTCTGTATCAGGTAATGTTAGTGATCTGTTGCTACGTAACAAATTACTCCAAAACATACTGGCTTAAGCAACAAATACTTCTTTTCTTCTTTTTTTTTAGACAGGGTCTCATATTATAGATCAGGCATGGAGGACTGCCTTGAGTTTGAGGCCAGCCTGGAACTTCAGAGAGAGTTCCAGAAGAGCCTGGGATAGAGTGAGATCCTGCCTCAAAACAAAACAAACACAAAAAGCATAGACCCAGGTGTGGTGGTGCATGCCTTTAATCCCAGCACTTGGGAGGTAGAATTGAATTCAAGGCCACCCTGAGATTACACAGTGAATTCCAGGTCAGCCTGGGCTAGAGCAAGACCCTATCTTGAAAAACCAACCAACCAAACAAACAAACAAACAAAAAACATATGTTAATGAAAAGATCAGGAGTGTTTATGTTATCAATATTCATAATAACAGAAAGCTGGAAACAACCAAAATATCTATCAATTTAAGAATAAATAAATTGCCGGGTGTGGTTGCACACGCCTTTAATCCTAGCATTTGGGAGGCAGAAGTAGGAGGATTGCCATCAGTTAGGCCAGCCTGAGACTATATAGTTAACTACAGGTCAGCCTGGACCAGAGTGAGACCCTACCTTGAAACAAACAAACAAACAAAATCTAAAGTAGAAAACAAGAAAAGAGAGGGCTAGAGAGATGGCTTAACAGTTAAGGTGCTTGCCTGCAAAGCCAAAACACCCAGGTTTGATTCCGCAGGACCCACGTAAGCCAGATGCACAAGGTGGTACATGTGTCTGGAGTTCTTTTGCAGAGGCCGAAGGCCCTGGCGTGCCCATTGTCTCTCTATCTGTCTCTATCTCTCTCAAATAAATAAAATAAATAAAAATTTAAAAAGAAGTACAGATCATTAAAAAAAGAAAAGGGAAGACAAGAACGAGGTGAGTGTGATGACTCCT
Source organism: Dipus sagitta (assembly GCA_036346955.1). Taxonomy (NCBI): domain Eukaryota; kingdom Metazoa; phylum Chordata; class Mammalia; order Rodentia; family Dipodidae; genus Dipus; species Dipus sagitta. The sequence continues at coordinate 163,226,263 of CM070770.1, forward strand.
GCAGATAATCCCAGCATCTGGGAACTAGATATGACCAACTCTGAGCTACAGAGCAAGACATTTCTGAAAAAACAAGGCCTAGGAGCCTGGCACGGTGGCTCATGTCTATGATCCCAGCACTGAATCAGGAGAATAACTGAATTTGAGGACAGTGTGGGCTACAGAGTGAGTTTCAGGTCACCTTAGGCTAGAGTGAGACCTTGCCTCAAAAAAAGGGGGGGGGGGTTGGCGGTGCAATAGTGGCATGTTTATCATGGTGGAAACCAGCTGCCCTCTAATTGGACTGGAGGCCCGCTCCATGGGAGGGAATACATCCCTGATACTGAAAACTTAAAACAGGGGTAGTTATGAGCCCTAAGGGTGTAACGTCTGCTGCTGTCTGGCTGAATGTATATAATATGTTTACCAAACTGCCCAGTAAGCACTTCTCTTAATGTTCATACCCTTATATTAATGCTACTCTCACTTTTGGTAGAGAATCTTCTATTTTCAGAGGGCAGTGACCTTGGGATGACTCAGAAGGCATCATGGTGCTGGAAAGAAGTGATGGGAGTGCTCAGCACTGCAATATCTCTATCACACCTTCCATGGCTCAGGGTCTATTGCAGAAGAGGTGGCGGAAAGAATGTAAGAGCCAAAGGAAAGGTAGGACTTCTTGAAACGTGTTCCCCCCCCCCAGACACAAAATAACCTGGATATCCATGACATCACAGTGCCTGACACTACCTACACAAGACCATCATAATAGGAGGAAAAGATCATGACATCAAAATAAAAGAGAGACTGATTGAGATGGGGAGAATGGAGTTTCAAAGGGGAAAGTGGGGGGAGGGAGGGTATTACCATGGGATTTTTTTTATAGTCATGGAAGTTGTTAATAAAAATTTTTTTGAAGAAAATAAAAGGTTGGGATATAGCAGTAGCAGAATACCTCCCTAGAATGTGCACTACAGAGACAGAAAGAGAGAGAGAGAGAGAGAGAAGGAGGGGGAGAGAAAAGGATGGAGGGAGAGAGAGGGAGGGAGAGAGAGATTGAGAAAGGGAGAGAAGGAGGAGAAGAAAAACAAAAATGAAGAAAAGCCATGTCTTGCTCTAAGTGGAAGGCATTAACAGTCAGAACCATGGACAGATCACAGCCTGTGCCTGGGGGCCCTGGAGGGAAAGCAAGATTCTGGTCTCACACAGGGGACCCACTACTTCAGGAAGAATTCAGAGTCCTCCTCTTTGGATGATGGCTTGAGTCAGAGCCTTTGGGGAGGGGCATCTCCATCCTGCAGACAGGAGAGCGAATGCTCTCCGAGGACCGTGAATGACTGTGTGAGCATTCGTGCAGAATTGCATTCCATTTTCAAAGGTCTACAACAGCTCCTTGTCTTTCTACACCAGAGAATGCTGAAGACTCCCTGGAGAAACCCTCTCGTGGATCTAAAAAGGCTGGCCCTGCCCTCACAAGCTTTTCCCCTTGCTCATCTTGAGCTTGTGTTTATTTATCTGGTAAGGAAGGACAGGGAAGAGACCCTCCAAAATTACCTAAGATCTTGGGCATGACCTCTTGTTGTGGGCCTGGACCCAAAGTCCCACAGCACACGTGCCCAAGGGGATCACCTCAGAGTAAGCTCTCCAAGGAGTGCTCTTTTGAAGGGAGTCTCTCCAGGGATAGAGGGAATTCCTGGGCCAGTGGCCTACCTCATTGTTGGGAATTTCACCTCCTGCCCAGTATAGCTGCCATCTGTAGCAATCGGCTCCATGACTAAGTTAAGCACCAAGACCTCCAAGTTATAGCCCTGGAGGAAACCGACAGGACTTTGAATCCTCTTTGAGCATCCCAGTCCCAACCCATCCCCTCCCTAGTCACTATAGCTCACACCTGGGTGACTAATAGGTTCCACTGCCTTATAATCACCCAGACATCCAACACAGAGAGGGTGTGAAAAGCAGACCAGCTAGTGGGTCTCCACCCTTGGACATCCCTTGCATGATGCCCAGGTCTGCCTTTCTGAGAGGGTCAGCTTTTCTCCCAGGGGTCTTACCAGGCCTCTGTCAGCTTCCCTGAGCTAAGGACTGTTGGCTGGCAAGTAATTGGCTTCTTGGAAGCCCAAAGGGAGGTAAGAATGGGTTGAGTAGGAACCACAGATGTGATAGGAAGTGGAGCTATTGATTAAGTGGCTCTCCTTCAGCCCTGGGGACAGGGGAGCCACACAAGCCCAGCAGCAGTGTTATTTTTGTTGTTGTTTGATGATGTTGCTGTTGTTTTATTTTTGCATGTGCAAGTAAGTATGCGTGGTGTGCGGTGCCCCACTCCCTTGCCTGAAGCTGTCAGAGGAGAACATCAGATGTCCCCTCCATCACTCATCTGTCTGTTTTTCCTTGGAATGGAGTCTCTTACTGATTTTGGACCTTGCCATCACAAGCCCAATGATTCTCTGGTCTCCAGTCCCTACAGGACTAGAGTTACAGACTACTGGTACAATGACAGGGGCTCCAGAGTGGGGTGGCCCCTAAACATGGGTCATTTTAAATGCACGTGAATTCTCTAAACATTCACCAATATCTGTGTGCCAGATCCTAGGTCAAGCTCCACATAGAGCCCAAAGTGGGATATGTGACAGTTCCTTACTTCCAGCCAACTGACCAGTAAGTACAAGACAAGGCAAAGAAAGATCTGGGAACATGGGTAAAGAAAAGAGTAGCTGGGTGTGGTGGAACATACCTGTTATCATAGCACTTGGAAGGCTGAGGCAGTAGGAGGATTGCCACAAGTTCAAGGCCAGCCTGGTCCACATAGGGAGTTCTAGGTAAGCCAGAGTTACATAGTGAGACCCTATCTCAAAAGAAAAAGAAAGGAAGGAAGGAAGGAAGAAGAAAGGTAGAAGGAAAGAAAAGAGGGAGGGGATGGAGAGATGGCTCAGCAGTTAGGGCACTTGTGCCTGCAAAGCCTAAGGACCTAGGTTTGATTCCCCAGTACCCATGTAAAGTCAGATGCACAGTGATGCATACATCTGGAGTTCATTTGCAGCAGCTGGAGACCTTGGCTTGCTCTCTCTCTCTCTCTGCTTACAAATAAATAAATGCATTTCAAAAAGAAAAGAAAAGCTGGGCATGGTGGCATATACCTTTAATCTCAGCACTCCAGAGGCAGAGGTAGGAGGATCACTGTGAGTTCAAGGCCACCCTGAGACTACATAGTGAATTCCAGGTCAGCCTGAGCTAGAGCAAGACCCTATTTAAAAACAAAACAAACAAAAAAAAAAAAAAAAAAAAACGGAAAGGAAGAAAGAAAGAATGACAAAGAGAGAGAAAGAAAAAAAGAAAGAAAGAAAAGAGGAAAGAAGGGACGGCAAATGAGAGAGAAGGAAGTGGAGAGATCTTTGAGGGCCTTAAAGGATGAGTAAGAATCAAGAAAATAAGGGCTGGGTGTGGTGGCTCACGCCTTTAACCCTAGCATTTGGGAGGCAGAGGTAAGAGGATCATTTGTGAGTTCCAGGCCACCCTGAGACTATATAGTGAATCCCAGGCCACCCTGAGACTACAGAGTGAATTCCAGGGCAGCCTAGGCTAGAGTGAAACCCTACCTAGAAACATCCCCCCTCCCAAAAAAAAGAAAGAAAGGAAAAAAGGAAGAAAGAAAGAGAAAATAGGGCTGAGCATGGTGGCACACGCCTTTAATCCCAGCACTTGGGAGGCCAAGGTAGGAGGATCACCATGAGTTTGAGGCCACCCTGAGACTACAGAGTGAATTCCAGGTCAGCCTGGGCTAGAGTGATAAAGTGAGACCCTACCTAAAAAAAAAAAAAAAAAAAAAAAAAAAAAAAAAGGAAAGAAAGAAAGAAAGAAAAAGAGAAAAGCACAGAGTTCCAGGAATATTTTTCTGAAATCAACAGCTAATATTTTTTGGTTTGTCTTTGCTTTTGAGATAGGGTCTTGCTATGCAGCCCAAGCTGACCTTAATCTTATTATGTAGCCCAGGCTAGCTTCAAACTCATGATCCTCCTACTTTTAACCTCCTGAGTGTTGGGATTCCAAGCATGCACCACCACTGTCAACATTCAAAGTCTAACTTTTTTTAAAAAAAGGTTTTTTAATTTTTATTTATTTATTTATTAGAGACAGAGAGAGAGAGAGAGTGAGAATATGTGCGTCAGGGCCTCTAGCCACTGCAAACGAACTCCAGACACATGTGCCACCTTGTGCATCTTACATGGGACCTGGAAAATCAAACCTGGGTCCTTATGCTTCACAGGCAAACACCTTAACCACTAAGCCATCTCTCCAGCCCTAAAGTCTAACTTTTAAAAGCATCTAATTGCTTTGGGGATAAAGCACCTTCATGATCTAGCCCCCAGTCCCCTCATCAACTCCATTGCCTATAACTCTATACCTGAGCACCTTCCTTTTTATATTTGAGAGTGGAAGAAATGGCATCAGGGGAGGAGCTTCTGCAGGTCTAAGTTCACTATACTCTAGCCCAGGCTGGTCTGGAATTCACTTTATAGTCTCAGGGTGACCTTGAATTCATAGTGATCCTCCTACCTCTGCCTCCTGAGTGCTGGGATTAAAGGCACGAGCCACCATGCCCGGCTTCCTTTTCATTTAAAAAAATATTATTATTTTTATTTATTTATTTGAGAGAGAAAGAGAGAGAATGGGTCCAGGGCCTCCAACCACCGCGAATGAACTCTGGACACATGTGCCACCTTGTGTATCCGGCTTACGTGGGTTCTGGGGAGTTGAACCTGGATTCTTAGGCTTCACAGGCAAACACCTTAACCACTAAGTAATTTCTCCAGCTCCGTCCCCTCTTTTCTTTCTTTCTTTTTTTTCTTTTTTCTTTTTCTTTTCTTTTTTTTTTTTTTTTTTTTTTTGGCTTTTTGAGGTAGGGTTTCACTCTAGTCCAGGCTAACCTGGAATTCACTATGTAGTCTCAGGGCGGCCCTGAACTCATGGTGATCCTCCTACTTCTGCCTCCCCAGTGCTGGGATTAAAGGCACGTACCACCATGCCTGCCTTCTTTTTTTAAATATTTATATTTTTATTTATTTATTTGAGTGAAAGAGAGAGAAAGAGGCAGAGAAAGAATGGGTGCACCAGGGCCTCCAGGCACTGTGAATGACGTAAGCCAGATGCATAAGGTAGCACATGCATCTCGCTTACGTGGGTCCTGGGAAATCAAGCCTGGGTCCTTTGGCTTTGCAGGCACGCGCCTTAACCACTAAGCAATCTCCCCAGTGCCCCCCCTCCTTTTCCTTTTCTACGTTGCTTCCCCGGGTCTTTTCAAGTACAACCAGCTCCTAGGAAGCACATACTCATTGTCTTGACTATGAAAAGATGAACAAAAGAGATTTGGCCTTTGAATTTACTCTCTGGGCAAATGCATGTGGGGGTGGCAGTCCATGAAGGGTAAACTGTAGTATGAGCAGAGAAAAGCTGTAGGACTTTGACCAGAGGCAGTCGGTTATCGCCCAAGTAGGCAAGTATATCACCAATCCAACACACCCAACAGATGTGGGACCTTATTTACCTAATAATTCAAAACACTATCCCAGCACTTGGGATACATGAAAGTACATGATGAATTCTAGGTCAGTCTGGGCTAGAGAGAGAGAGAGAGAAAGAGACTCTTCCTCAAAAAAAAAAAAAAAATATATATATATATATATATATATATATTGCCAGGCATGCTAGCATACGCCTTTAATCCCAGCACTCGGGAGGCAGAGGTAGGAGGATCACCATGAGTCGAGGCCACCCTAAGACTACATAGTGAATTCCAGGTCAGCCTGGGCCAGAGTGAGACACTACCTTGAAAAAAGAAGAAGAAGAAGCATGAAAGATCAGCCTTGGGTTGGGGGTGAACACCTTTAGTCCCAGCACCGGGGAGGCTAAGGTAGGAGGATCGCTGTGAATTTGAGGCCAGCCTGGAACTACAGAGTGATTCCAGGTCAGCCTGGGCTAGAGTGAGATACTGCGTCAAAAACAAAACAAGGCGCCAGGTGTGGTGGTGGCGGTGCATGCCTTTAATCCCAGCACTCAAGAGGCAGAGGTACAAGGATTGCCGTGAGTTCAAGGCCATCCTGAGACTCCATAGTGAATTCCAGGTCAGCTTGAGCTAGAGTGAGACCCTACCTCTGAAAAAATAAAATCAAAATAACTGGGAAATGGAACTTGGGCTGCAAGGCAACTGAGAAATCCTGCTGTAACTGAGCTGATAACCTCCTCCATGTAGACCAGCTGACAGAAAGCTGGAAGAAGCCATTCTGCATGCAGTTCAATGGGAGAGAGAGAAGTCACCAGTGAAGATACTCAACAGTGGACACTGCAAGCCTTAGATTTGGCCAGCCAAATGAGCCAACTGGTGCAATAGGGGCACATCTATTATGGTGGAAACCAACTGCCCTCTAATTGGACTAGAGGCCCGCTCCATGGGAGGGAATACATCCCTGATACTGAAAACTTAAAATAGGGGTAGTCATGAGCCCTAGGGGTGTAATGTCTGCTGCTGTCTGGCTAAATGTATATACTATCCTCATCAAACTGCCCAGTAAGCACTTCTCTTAATTTTCATACCCTTATATTAATGTTCCTCTCACTTTTGGTAGAGAACCTTCTCTTTTCAGATGGCAGTGACCTTGGGATGACTCAGAAGGCATCATGGTGCTGGGAAGAAGTAACAGGAGTGCTCAACACTGAAATATCTCAATCACACCTTCCAAGGCTCAGGGTCCATTGTGGAAGAGCCAAAGGAAGGGTAGGACTCCTTACAACGTGCTCCTCCAGACACAAAATGGCCTGGATATCCATGTCCTCACAGTGTCTGACACTACCTACCCAAGACCATCATAATAGGAAGAAAAGATCATGACATCAAAATAAAAGAAAGACTGATTGAGAGGGGGAGGGGAAGGTGGGTGGAGGGAGGGAATTACCATGGGATATTGTTTACAGTCGTGGAAGTTGATAATAAAAATAAAGACATAAATGAAAATTTAAAAAAATAAAAATTCATTTCCAAATTGAAAAAACAAAAACAGGCTGGGTGTGGTGGTGCACGCCTTTAATTCCGTACTCGGGAGGCAGAGGTAGGAGGATCGCCATGAGTTCAAGGCCACCCTAGGAATACAGAATGAATTCCAGGTCAGCCTAGGCTAGAGTGAGACCCTACCTCGAAAAACCAAAACCAAACTAAAACAAAACAAAACAAAACAAAAGAAAGAAAGAAACAAACAAACAATGGCTGCTGGAGAGATGGCTCAGTGATTAAGGTGCTCTTCTCTAAGGCCAAAAGACCTGTGGTCAGTTTCCCAGTACCCACATAAAGCCAAAGTTTGCAGTGGCTGGAGGCCCTGGTATGCCTATTTTCTCTGTTTGTCGCCTTTCTTTCTCTGCTTGTAAATAGAGAAAAATATTTTAAAAACAACAAAAATCTGCTTTGGGGCACAAAGTAACCATAAGGATTAAAGGCGAGCTTAACCGTTAAGCCATCCCTCCAGCCCTAAAAGGTGAGCTTAAATGACAGTGCCCCGGGTAGAATGCTTGGCACATAATAGGTGCCCTGAAATGATTTGTGGCTGACTGGGACCATGCACAACATGTAGGAGGTGGGAAATAAACAGTCAATGGATAAGCCCCAGAGTGACTGAAAGGCTCCTGGGCCTTAGGCCGGGTGGGTTGGACCACGTAGGTCTCCCAGTTCTGGCTTCAAGCATCCTCACACTGAGACACAGCGGCACATGATCATAGCTTGGAGGCGCATGCGCACACGTGCTGTGAGCCTCGAAGCGCGCCCACCCCGCCCTGGGAGAGTGAAGGTGCGGGCTGCGCCTGCGCAGAAGCTCGAAGTCGCGTACCGGTGAGAGATCACCTGTCCTCGTGAGAGAAGCTTCTGAGTCCGCCTCGCACCAGAAGAGACTGCTGCGGCCTGGTTCCGACCCGCGAGGTCAGCGCCGCGCTTCTGTCGTCTCGGGAAAGGTTCTGGGTCCCTGGTCCACTGTATGGCGTCGGCGCGGAGGTGGCGGGGCTGGCACAGGGCGCAGGCCCGGAGGGTTGTGGAATCGCCGCGGCCCAAGTGAGGGAAATAGCGGCTCTGGGCACTGACCAGCCACCAGGCCTGAGACACTGGGCAACTCCCCCTGGCCCTTGGATGACCACTGAGAGACAAAGACAACACCTTTTTTTTTGTTGTTGTTGGTTTTTGTTTGTTTTCTGAGGTAGGGTCTCGCTCTAGATAAGTCACTGTGTCATCTCAGGGTGGCCTCGAACTCACGGTGATCCTCCTACCTCAGCCTCCCAGTGCTGGGATTAAAGGTGGGCACCACCACACCCAACTTTTTCTAAATTGTTTATTATTATTTTTTTTTCGTTTTCCGAGGTAGGGTTTCACTCTAGCCCAGGCTTACCTGGAATTCACTATGTAGTATCAGGGTGGCCTCCAACTCGTTGTGATCTTCTACCTCCGCTTCCGAATGCTGGGATTAAAGGTATGTGCCACCGCCACCATGCCTGGCAATTCCAGCTTTATGGTTTTTTGTTTGTTTTGTTTTGTTTTTGGGTTTTTCGAGGTAGGGTCTTACTCTAGCCCAGGCTGACCTGGAATTCACTATGGAGTCTCAGGGTGGCCTCGAACTCATAGCGATCCTCCTCCCTCTGTCTCCCGAGTGCTGGATTAAAGGCGTGCGCCGCCACCACGCCCGGCTTGGCAATTCCAGCTTTAAAAACAAAAAAAATATTTTTTTATTATTTGCAAGCATAGAGGTACAGAGAAAGAGAGAATGGGTGTGTCAGGGCATCCAGCCACTGCAAACGATCTCCAGATGCATGCACCACTTCTTTGTGCATCTGGCTGTACATGGGTACTGGGGAATAGAACCCAGGTCGTTAGGATTTGCAAGCAAGAGCTTTAACCGCTGAGCCATTTCTCCAGCCCAGTCAGTCCACTTTTCATCTCCACTTTTTTCTTACTTTGAAATAGGATATCATGTAGCCCAGGCTATCCTCAAATTTATTCAGCTAAAGGTGTCCTTGAAGTCCTGATCCCTCTATTTCTAGCTCCCAAGTGCTGGAATTACAGGTTTATGCTACCCACCCAATTTTTGCAGGAGAGGGGTAGAACCTAGGGCATTATGCATGCTAGGCAAGCACTCTACCAATTGAGCTACATCCCCAGCCCTCATCTCTACTTTTATCACAGACTCCTATCAGCTTCTGCCTGGAACTATAGGAGTCTCCTAATTGGTTCCTTTTCATCTGCTTCTGGTTGGGCATGGTGGCTGACCTTAAATCCCAGCACTTGGAAGACAGAGCTAGGAGGATCACTGTGAATTCAAGACCAAACTGGGACTACAGATCGAGGTCAGCCTGGGCTAGAGTGAGACCCTATCTCAAAATAAGAAAACAGCTGGGTGTGGTGGTGCATGTCTTTAATCCCAGCACTCAGGAGGCAGAGGTAGGAGGATCTCCATGAGTTCGAGGCCACCCTGAGACTACATAGTGAATTCTAGGTCAGCCTGGGCTAGAGTGAGACCCTACCTTGAAAAAAAAAAAAAAAACTCATCTGCTGTTGTTCCAGGTATTTCTCACTTATCATCCAACAAGGTGCAGTGGCACATGCCTAGAATCTTAGAAATTGGGAGGTGGAGGTAGGAGCAACATGAGGATCAGGAGTTCAAGGTCCTCCTCAGCTATATAGTGAGTTTGAGGCAACCCTGGGCTACATGAAATTCTGTCTCAAAAAGAATCAGCTGGTCATGTCATTTTTTCTTAGTTTATTAGGTGTTTTGATAAAGTCAACCCTCACAGTGAAAACAACATAATAAGTATTTTATGGCTTACAGAATGACAGACATGAGGTGAAGTTATCCTCAGTGAAAATATGGAATGCTTCACGAATTTTTCACATCATTCTTGTGTAAAGACCATGCTAATCTTCTTGGTATCATTCACATTTTAGTATATGTAATGTCAAAGCAAGCACCATTTTTTTAATTTTTTTTTTTTTTAATTTGAGACAGAGAGAGAGGTAGAGAGAGAAAGGATGGACATGCCAGGGCCTCTAGCCACTGCAAATGAACTCCAGACATATGCACCACTTTGTGCATCTGGCTTATGTGGGTACTGGGGAATTGAAACTGGGTCCTTAGGCTTCACAGGCAAGCACCTTAACTGCTAAGCCATCTCTCCAGCCCCCATTTCTTTTAATTATTATTATATCCTTCAGTGCCTTCTGGTTTCTCTTAGAAAAGGTTATATGATCCATAGCCTGCTTTAGGAGGAGGCCATCATCCCTTCTCTGTACTTCCTCTCTAGCTGATCTCATCCATTCAATAAATAGATTCAGATAGTGTTGAAACACTGATGACTCAAATTCATATTTCCATCCCTTACATAGTGAGCAATATCTCCTTAGCATAGCCACTTGCAATGTGTAAATGCTCTGAAACTTTGCCAAAACAGAGCTATTAATTCTATCTTCTGAATCTTCTAGAATCCTTCCCCATCTTAATGAAAAGTATTGTACTATTGTCTATATAAATGCCAAGAATAATCCTTGATTCCTACATCTATCCATCAGTTAATATAAAATGTATCTCAAATATATCAATTAAACATATAAAATATTTGAAATAAGAAAAAATAATTTTGTTTTTGTTTTTTTGAGGTAGGGTCTTGCTCTAGCCCAGGCTAGCCTGGAATTCACTGTGTAGTCTCAGGGTGGTCTCAAACTACAAAGATCCTGCCTCTGCCTCCCGAGTGGTGGGATTAAAGGCGTACTCCACCACACCTGGCCTAAAAAATAATTTTCATTCTATAAAATACTTAGTATAAAGCTGGGTATGGTGGCGCATGCCTTTAATCCCAGCACTCAGGAGATAGAGGTGGGAGGATCGCTGTTTGTTCAAGGCCAACCTGGGACTACAGAGTGAATTCCTGGTCAGTTTGGGCTAGAATGAGACCTTACCTCAAAAAACAAAAAATAAAAAGTACTTAGTATAAAATGTGATTTTTTACCATTTGTAATGGTGCATACCATTAATCTCAACACTTGAGAGGTAGAGGTAGGAGGATTGCTGTGAGTGTAGGAGGATTGCTGTGAGTTCAAAGCCACCATGAGACTACATAGTGAGTTCCATGTCAGTCTGGGCTAGAGCGAGACCCCTACCTCAAAAAAAAAAAAAAAAAAAAAGTCTGGTCTTTTTACAGTGGCCTACAATCTTTGCATGATCTGTCCTCTATTTTACTCTGACTTTTCCTCCTCCTTTTCTTCATCATCTATAGTCTAGGCATACTGACCTTTCTGTTCATTATAATGTTCCCATTACAATCTGGGAAGATGGATCAGTGATTAAAGGTACTTGCTTGCAAAGCCTTCCAGCCCAGGTTCAAATCCCAGCACCCATGTAAAGCCAAACACAAAAAGTGGCACATGCATCTGTTGTTTGTAGCAGCAAGAGACCAGGCATGCACATGCGCATGCACACACACACATTTTTTTAAAGTGTCCATCATTGACTGGAGAGGTTTAAGATGCTCACCTACAAAGCCTAACAACTTGGGTTTGATTTCCAGTTCCCAGTTAAACCAGAATTGAACCTGGGTCCTTAGACTTTACAGGCAAATGCCTTAACCACTATGCCATCTCTCCAGCCCATAAATATTTTTTTAATATTTTATTTATTTGAGTGAGAGAAGGGCTGCAAACAAACTCCAGATGCATGTGCCACCTTGTGCAATTGACTTTCATGGGTTCTGGAAAATCAAACCTGGGTCCTTTGGCTTTTCAGGCAAGTGCTTTAACCCCTAAGCCTTCTCTCCAGCCTGTAATTTTTTTTAAGTGCCCATCACACATTAGTGTGCTTGCTGTGTTTTCTGTTGAAAATGCTCTTTTATCTTTGCATGGTTGTTATCTTTCCATTAAGGCCTCAACTCAGTTGTGATCTTTTTCTGAAAATCTTTCATTGGCTACAGTAGCTAAAACAGCCTCCGAGTTACTTTCTACTCTAAAACCCTATTTTACTTTCCTCACACTACTTAGAATGCCTCAAATTACATTTAATTATTTAATGTGATTACTGCTTCTCTCTACCCCTCTAAGCCCTTTAAGACAAGACAAGGAGTCATGTCTCTCTTGCTACTTACTGTATCAGTGTCCACAACAGTGTCTGGCTCATGGAACGACTCAGACATATTCTGACTGACTTACTGCTGATAGTCTCATCTCATAGCACTATCTGTCTTGTCTACTGTGTTCCAAGATACTAGACTTTCTTTTGAAAGAGCCATGTATTCTTCTAACTGGAGATTTTTATACCTGTTGTTTCTTGTACACACCTTACATCCCACACCCACTCTACATTTATACCTTCTTTGCTAATACTTCTCATGAGTTTGCATGTCATCCTTGCACACTTATCCTCTGTCATTACAATTTTAGTATATGTTCTGCGTATACTAGCTCATACTCCTTGCTCAAAAATTAGTCATTGACTTAGAGTGGGTTTCCCTGTTTCCAGTCTAGAGTAGGCTTCTCTGTAACATGTGTTCATATCATGTTTTTTGTATCAGTCACTGCTTAAAGTATTTGTAAGTTCTGTACAGGCAAGGTCCTGGCTGTTTTAGTTCCCCCACTTAATCTCCAACACTTATGTGTACTGACACACAATAGGGATGAACTAAAGGGACAAATGTTCAGTGAGTACAATATTGAAATGGTCAGATCAGGTAACAATTGAGAAAGCAGTTAGTACAGAGTCTAAGTTAGCTGAACTTACCCTCCCTACTGAAATAGAAGTTTTGGGATCGTGTGAATTAGATACGAAAGCATTAGGGGCTGGAAAGATGGTTCAGTGGTTAAGGTGCTTGCCAAAAAAGCCAAAGGATCCAGGTTCAATTCCCTTGTACCTACATAAAGCCAGAAACACATGATGGCACGTGTGTCTGTAGTTTGTTTTCAGAGGCCCTGGCATTCTCTCTTTCTCTCTGTTTTTTCTTTGTCTATCAAAAACATGTTTTAAAAGCATTATATAAACTGAAGGTGATTTATAAATACAATAACTTTTTTTTTTCAAGGCAGGGTCTTGCCCTAGCCCAGGCTGACCTGGAATTAACTTTGTAGTCTCAGGGTGACCTTGAAATCATGGCGATCCTCCTATCTCTACCTCACAAGTGCTGGGATTAAAGGTGTGTGCCACCACACCCAGTTTACAATAATTTTTTTTTATTTTGCTAAGGCTTATTCATCATCAGATCCCTATTGTCTGATGGCCTTTCAAACTGCAAAGCTTCAGCCTGGCATGGTGTCCCACACCTGTTATTCCAGCACTTGGGAGTTAAGAGTCAGAAGTTCAAAAGCATTCTTGGCTACACAGTTCAAGGCTTGCCTTAGCTGCATGAGATCCTGTCTCCAAAAAACAAAAAGAAACAACAAAAACCCTGAAGTGCAGAGTTTTCTGTTTCTTAGCAATAATTAGTCTGAATCAGATTTTATTTTATTTTTGTTTTTTTCAGGTAGGGTCTCACTCTATCTCAGGCTGACCTGGAACTCACTATGTAGTCTCAGGGTGGCCTCAAACTCATGGTGATCCTCCTACCTCTGCCTCCCAAGTGCTGGGGTTAAAGGTGTGTGCCACCATGCCTGGCTTTTTAAAAATATATATATTTTATTTATTTGTTTATTTGAGAGAGAGGGAGAGAGAGAGAGAGGGAGGGAGGGAGGGAGAGAATGGGCACGCCAGGGCATCCAGCCACTGCAAATGAACTCCAGATGCATGCGCCCCCTTGTGCATCTGGCTTACGTGGGTCCTGGAGAATTGAACGAGGATCCTTTGGCTTTATAGGCAGACACCTTAACCACTAAGCCATCTCTCCAGCCAGTTTGTAAAGTAACCTTACTTTTGGATTTTTGTTTGTTTTGGGGTTTTGGAGTTGGAGATTAAACACAGAGTCTCCTTATTTTCTCTCCATCTTATTAATTTTTAGGGTTTTCTTTCTTTCTTTTTTTTTCAAGGTAGGGTCTCATTCTAGCCTACGCTGACCTGGAACCCTTTAGCTCAGGATGGCCTTAAACTCACAGCAATTTTCCTACCTCTGCCTCTCAAGTGTTAGGATTAAATGCATGTGCCACCACACCTCCACCTTAATTTTTTTTTTTTTTTTTTTTTTGGTGAACTGTGCTCTCAATTTATTGCCAAAGAAATGGGTTTTATAAGCAGTTGAGGGTCCTAAGGGGATTGGATGTACAAGGTTCCTTGCTGATGCCTAATTAGCATATGGGTACATTAATTCCAGCATACAGACAATGGTGGGGGGCTCAAGTGATCTAGGGTCTCAGGGGGATGGGTTGTGTGGAGGTGCTGGCTGATAAAGGAGTTTCCTAGGCAACTGGCCAAAGGTCACAGGGCTATGGGCAAAGCCTACGTTCAGGTGTGCAGGGCTTGGAGAGGGAGTGGCCTCCTGTAGCCCAGGGGTCCTTAGCTGAGCCTGGCAGCTCAGGCCCCTCTCCTGAAGGCTGGAGAGTAGAACATGGGTCCTTAAGCTTCACAGGCAAGCACGTTAACTGCTAAGCCATCTCTCCAGCCCTCAAATGATTTTTTTTTTAATCTTCTAGTTGTCCTTTTTTTTTTTTTTTTTTTTTTTTTTTGTAATAGAGTAGGAGACAGAGAATTGGCACGCCCGGGCTTCAGCCATTGCAATCAAAGTCCAGACGCTTGTGCCACCTAGTGGGCATGTGTGACCTTGCGCTTGCCTCACCTTTGTGGGATCTGGAGAGTAGAAGATGGGTCCTTAAACTTCACAGGCAAGCACCTTAACTGCTAAGCCATCTCTCCAGCCTGTCTTTGTTTATTTAATGTCAAGTTTTTGCTGTGCATCCCAGGCTGGTCTTGAACTTACTATGTAGCTTAGGTTTTTGCCTTAGCCTCATGAGTGCTGGGATTACAGGTATGTACCACTACACCCACTGCCATAGTTTTCCTATTAATTTTATCAGAATTGCCAAGGTTTCTTGCAGGAACAAAGCTGTATGTTTTGGAAACTTTCTTTTCACACCTCCTTAAATGTTTCTTCTGCCACTAAGACCCTTGAGGCCTATACATCAGACACTCAGAGTTTACAGCTCTACATTGTAAAAGATGCTTCATTTCTCTTCAGCTATGTTCTTTCTACCATTTACCCTTCTGAAACTACTGATTCTGTTTATGCCCACTTCTTATTTGTTCACCTTCCATACATGTACTGCTTCAGGGCAAGTCACCCATGATATAGGGAAAAAATGGCCATTATAGCCGGTCGTGGTGGCACATGCCTTTAATCCCAGCACTCAAGAGGCAGAGGTAGGAGGATTGCCATGAGTTTGAGGCCACCTGGGACTCCATAGTGAATTCCAGGTCAGCCTGGGCTAGAGTGAGACCCTACCTCGAGAAAAAAAAAAAAAAAAAGCAAAACAAAAAAAAAGTCCATTATTATCTGCAGTTTTACAACCAAATGACTTTTGGGTTCCTGGGATTGATAAAAAACATTTTTTTGGCTGGTCGTGGTAGCACACGCCTTTAATCCCAGCACTCAGGAGGCAGAGGTATGAGGATTGCCAAGAGTTCTAGGCCACCCTAAGACTACATGGTGAATTCTAGGTCAGCCTGGGCCAGAATGAGAGGTAGGGTCTTACTCTAGTCCAGGCTGACCTGGAACTCACTATGTAGTCTCACGCTATCCTTGAACCATAGCAATCCTCCTAATTCTGCCTCCCAAGTGCTGGGATTAAAGTCGTGTGCTACCATGCCCAGCCTGGTATTAAATTTATTTTAAATATTTAAATATTTATTTATAAGCAGAGAGAGACAGAAGACAGACAGACAGAATGGGTGCTCCAGGGCCTGCAGGCACTGTAAACAAACTCCAGATGCATGTACCTCCTTGTGTATCTGGCTTTACATGGGCACTGGAGAATCAAATTCAGGTCCTTAGGCCTTGCAGGCAAGCACCTTAACTGCTGAGCCATCTCTCCTACCCGATAAAATTTTTAGAGTGCTAAGCCGGGTGTGGTGGCACATGCCTTTAATCCCAGAACTTGGGAGGCAGAGGTAGGAGGATCACTGTGACTTTGATGCCACCCTGAGACTACATAGTAAATTCTAGGTCTACCTGAGCTAGAGTGAAACTCTACCTCAAAAAAACAAAAAGAAAAAAAAATTTTTTTGTAGAGTGCTATAATGAATTCAGTGTGATGTGAATGCCAATAGACAGGTTGAACATCATGTAACAAGCTACAACTACTAGACAGGGTAGTCAAATGAAAAACCATAGCTTTTTCAGAATAAGGGGTTCAATCCGGGACCTATTTACCAAAAGTAGTTTTTTTGTTAACTTTCATTATGGTTACGGTAGAAGCAGAAGATGTACTTATTTGCAAAGAGTAATGTAAGAGGCTAACTTAGAGTCCTTTCTGATTTATTCAGTTGTCCACTAAGACCTTTTCAGTTCATTTCAAAGCATCTTCCAATTAAGTTTACCCTACCCCTCCGAATAATAAAGCCTGACACAGTTCCAAGGGCAAATCTGTTCCTTCTCAAATGCAAATTTAAATGTTATGCCTTATCAGAAAGAATGGGAACAATATTAATAAGCATGAAGTATTTTGAATAGTAGTCTTAGATCATCAGTCTCTTTCTGTCACATATCTTAACACTTTTTAAACTTTTTATTGACAACTTCCATAATTATGGACAATAAGCCAAGATAATTCCCTCCCCTCCCCATTTTCCCCTTCACAAATCTACTCTCTATCATATCCAGTCCCTCTCTCAATTAGTCTCTCTTTTGATGTCATCATCTTTTCCTCCTAGTGTGAGGGTCTTGTGAAGTTAGTGCTAGGCACTGCGAGGTCATGGATATTGAGGCCAGTTTCTGTCAGAACAATTGCATTGTAAGCAGTCCTACCCTTCCTTTGGCTGCTGTATTCTTTCTACCACCTCTTCCACAATGGACACTGAGCCTTGGAGGGTGTGATAGAGATGCTTCAGTGCTGAAATTGGTGTGCCATTATCCAAAAACATAGGTTTCCATATGGCTTATTCATAATATCGTGAATTTTGATTAACCCTCCCCCTACCCTTCTTTTACTCATTCTCTTCCTATGAACTCACTTAGGCCATTGTACCCCCAGGAATTTGTTCATCTGCTTAAATATATGGAACACCATCTCCTTAAGTCCTCCCCTCTCCTCCTTCCCTGATAGCCTCTTTCTAGCTTACTGGCCTCTGCTACCAATTTTTACTCCAACTCACATACAAGTCTAAATAGTTGTGGCTAGGATGCACATATGAGAGAGAACATGCGATGTTTGGCTTTCTGGGCCTGGGTTACCTCACTTAGTATAGTCCTTTCCAGGTTCATCCACCTCCCTGAAAATTTTATAATTTTGTTTTTCTTTAGCACTGACTAGAACTCCATTGTATAACCACATCTTCCTTATCCACTCATGAGTTGAGAGACATATAGGCTGGTTCCATTTCCTAACTATTATAAATAGAGCAGCAATAAGCATGGTTGAGCAACATAAGGTGGACAACAGGAACAGGAGCATGTGCCAAACACTGGCATGGGGAAACTGGCTATAATACCCATAAGTCCCCCCCAACAATACACCACCTCAAAAGGCTTTAATTTCCAACTGCCATCAGCTGGGGAACTTTGCGTCCAGAACACCTAAATTTATAGGGGACACCTGACTCAAACTACCACATATGGTAAATCTAGTTTTAGTTGTCTGAGGAACCTCCACACTGATTTCCACAATGGCTGTGCCAGTTTACATTTCCAGCAGCAGTGTAGAAGGGTTCCTCTTTTTCCGCATCCTCACCAGCATTTATTGCTATTTGTTTTCTTTTATATTTTTTTGGTTTTTCAAAATAGGGTCTCACTGTAGTTCAGCTTAACCTGGAATTCACTATGTTGTCTCAGGGTGGCAATCCTTTTACCTCTGCTTCAATAGTGCTGGGATTAAAGGCGTGCGCCACCACGCCTGTCTCATTTGTTCTCTTTTTCTTTTCTTTTCTTTTTTTTATAAATCAAAAAGGAAAACAAGTTTAATTTTAAAGAAAAGACAGCCACGCATGGTGGTGCACGCCTTTAATCCCAGCACTAAGGAAGCAGAGGTAGGAGGATTGCTGTGAGTTCAAGGCCACCCTGAGGCTGCAGAATGAATTTCAGGTCAGCCTGGGCTAGAGTGAGACCCTACCTCAAAAAAAAAAAAAAAAAAAAAAAAAAAAAAGAGAGAGAGAGAGAGAGAAAGAAAAAGGAAAAATCAATCAGAAGCTGCCTGCAAGAACAATAGTGCAAACCAACTCCTGAAAAAGAGTGCCTTGGTGATTACATTTATTGAAAGGTTGAAGAAAAACAAAAATGCCATTTAACTCAAGAAGTTGTAAGCCGCAATGAACTCATTTCCGGTGGGGGGAGCCCTCAGGTCTTTGCTTACTATCAACATGTTTGCAGCTGCTTCTCTCTCTCAATGTCTTGTTCATGTGGAAGGGCAATTGTACAGTCTCCTACTTTCTACACAGGATAAATCTTTGTTTCAGCCAACTCTCAATAGAGGGGCAACTAGTACGATACCATCTCCCCAAAGAGCGTTGGAATATTCCGTTTTGTTGATTTATATATCTCTTCATATGTCTCTTCATCAATTTCTAGAGTAGTCACAGTTTCTTCTACATCTCCCAGTATCATATTCAAGTGTTGGTCATAAGCATGTAATCTGCCTCAAAGCTCCAGGTCGTTTCTTATCTTCATACAAATTCGTTCATCCAGGCTGAGCCTGATGAGATCCAGGGGCTCTTCTACAGTATTAGTAGTCTGTTGCTGATCAACATTGTTCCTGTTTTTGTGATAATAGCCATTCTGACAGAAGTGAGATGGAATCTCAGAGTAGTTTTAATTTGCATTTCCTTGATGGTTAAAAAAAAAAAAATTGGGCATGGTGGCACACACCTTTAATCCCAGCATTTGGGAGGTAGAGATAGGAGTATTGCTGTGAGTTTGAGATCACCCTGAGACAACATAGTGAATTCCAGGTCAACCTGGGCTAGTGTGAGACCCTACCCTGAAAAACAAAACAAAAACAACAACAACAAAAATTGACTGGCCAGAGATATTTTAAGCAATATTCAGGTTCACCAAAATCTGTCATGGTGTGTGTTTGTGTTTTGGTTCGGGAAGGAAGGGAGCCGGCGAGCCGGCGGGCCGGCGTGAAGGGGAGGAGGCGGAGGAGGGAGGAGGAGGAAGAACCGGTGGGGGGGAAAAAATCTGTCATGGCCTAAGAATAAAGTGACAACAGGGATTTGTGAAATCTGGCTAGTGGCCCATTAAGACTCTATTTATTTGTTTATTTATTTGTGTGTTTGTTTTTGTTTTTGTTTTGTTTTCCGAGGTAGGGTCTCACTCTAGTCCAGGCTGACCTGGAATTCACTATTGTAATCTCAGAGTGACCTCAAACTCATGATGATCCTCCTACCTCTGCCTCTGCTGGGATTAAAGGCGTGCACCACCATGTCCAGCTATGACTCTATTTATTTTTAAATGTTTTATTTATTTGAGAGAGAGAGACACACACACAGAGAATATGGGTAGGCCAGGGCCTTCTGCCACCAACAAACTCCAGACACATTGCACTACTTTGTGTATCTGGCTTTGTGTGGGTACTAGGAACTCCAACCTAGACCATCAGACTTTGTAAGCAAGTGCTTTTAACCACTGAGCCATCTCTCTAGCCCCCATGCCTAATTTTATTAGTCATCTTAGTCACCCTACTAGGTGAGGAGACTAATAGTTCTTTTGAAAATGGAGCTTGAATCAGGGATATAGTTAAATAAAATGACTGACAAGGGCTGGAGAAATGGCTTAGCAGTTAAGGCGTTTGCCTGCAAAGCCAAAGGACCATGGTTCAATTTCCCAGGACCCACGTAAACCAGATGCACAAGGTGGCACATGCATCTGGAGTTCGTTTGCAGTGGCTGGAGGCCCTGACGTGCCCATTCTCTCTTTCTGTCTTCTCTCTCTGCCTCTATCTCTCTCAAATAAATAAATATTTTAAAAAAATGACTGACAAGACAATAGGTTGTAGTGAAAAATGCATGGACCAAAGGATTAAGTACTCTTAGCAGTGAGGGCTAGCCCTGCTTCCATGCTGGATTATGTGACTGCAAGTCATTTCTTCTGTGATAAAGCTGCTTCCCTCCAATGGCCTTGGAAGTGAGGGACACTCTAGCGGTAGGCACCCATGAATCTAGTTGAAAACACTGAAAAGCTAGTTGAAAAAGTTTCAAAAATTCTGAATCTACTTCAGCAAAGATAGGAAGAACTTTTGAGAAAGAGAGACGTGTTCTAGATACATGCACCACTTTGTGGTCTGGCTTTATGTAGGTACTAAGGGATTGAACCTGGGCCATCAGGCTTGACAAGTAAGCACCTTTAATCACTGAGCCATCTCTCCAGCCCTGAGAGTCTGGCCTTTATTCTGCAAGGTCCCATCAACTTAATAATAGTTACTGGCACAGTGTGTCACCATGGCCACAGTAGTCAATGTTGGAAAATAACCCTGTGAAATCTTTGAACCACTATGTGGTTGTTTTGGATTATGCTGTCTAATCTTTATTTTCAAATGAGGTAATTAGTGTGTGGTGTTTGTTTCTGAAGCGGGCAGCCAGCAATTAACAAGAACAGGCCCCAACTAGAAGAGAATTGTTTTTCCTTTTTGCAGCCAGCCAGCTGTGGTGCAGCCCATGAAGTACCCTTTCTGGATTATCATTTCCAGCAAATGTCCTTTATCTCTTTTGCTCTGATGCCCCTAGACCTCAGGCTGTGAGGAATTCACTGCATCTTCAAAGAACCCTCTGAAAAACTGAGAGCTAAATTTCTGTGGCAGCAACTTAAGCTTCACAGGTGGGCTCCCTACCTATTTCAAAACATTATCTGGCACCAAAACTATCAAGTTTAGCTTGGATTCCTGCCATGCCTTGGGCAAGGGGAATTAGCTAGTTGTTTTTTTTCCCCCCTCAGGATATGAACACTATTTCCCCTCTGGTGACTTTGCACTTGGCAACAACTATTTTTCATTTTGACAGTGATTCTAGTCTAACTAATCCCATAGGTTCTACTCCAGACTCCTGTCATTCTAATTCCAAGCAGCCGAGATCAGACACTGGGGTATCTTCTTACTGGCAGTCCCAGATTTGAACTTTGGAAATAGTGAGCAATTTCATTCTTTGGGCGTACGGCTTTTCTGATTCTGCTGTACAAGATTTTCCACTGCTGAGTAGAAATGATTTTAAGGTAATGTGAAGTAAAAAATATTGAAAGCCAGGCATGGTGTCGCACACCTTTAACCTAGCACTCAGGAGGCAGAGGTAGGAGGATCTCTGTAAGTTTGAGGCCATCCTGAGACTACATAGTGAATTCCAGGTCAGCCTGGGCTAGAGTGCAACCCTACCTTGAAACACCAAAAAAGAATATTGGAAATTGTGCTAGGTGTGATGGTGCATAACTATAAATCCAACATTCAGGGAGGCTGAAACAGGGCATTTCTTTTTTTTTAAATTTTTTTTTTTTTTTTTTTGAGGTAAGGTCTCACTCTAGCTCAGGCTGTCCTGGAATTCACTTTGTAGTCTCAGGGTGGCCTCGAACTCACAGAGATTCTCCTACCTCTGCCTCCCGAGTGCTGGGATTAAAGGCGTGTGCCACCATGCCCGGCTTAAATTTTTTTTTAACAACTGCCATGATTGTAAACAATTTCCCATGGTAATGCCCTCCCTCTCCCCACTTTCCCTTTTGAAACTCCATTCTCCATCATATCCCCTCCCCCTCTCAATCTGTCTCTCTTTTATTTTGATGTCATGATCTTTTCCTCCTATTATGATGGTCTGTGTAGGTAGCGTCAGGCACTGTGAGGTCATGGATATTCAGGCCATTTTGTGTCTGGGGAGAGCACGTTATAAGGAGTCCTACCCTTCCTTTGGCTCTCACGTTCTTTCTGCCACCTCTTTTGCAATGGACCCTGAGCCTTGGAAGGTGTGATAGAGATATTGCAGTGCTGAGCACTCTTGTCACTTCTTCCCAGCACCATGATGCCTTCTGAGTCATCCCAAGGTCACTTCCATCTGAAAAGAGAAGGTTCTCTACCAAAAGTGAGAGTAGCATTAATATAAGGGTATGAACATTAAGAGAAGTGCTTACTGGGCAGTTTGATGAGCACAGTATATACATTTAGCCAGACAGCAGCAGACATTACACCCCTAGGGCTCATGACTGCCCCTTGAAACAGGGGATTTCTGTGCTGAAGTATAGCCTGGACTACATGGTAAACTCAAAACTAGCCTGGTATATATATGGAACTCCTATTTCAAAAAACAAAAAGTTCCACAAAAAATGAAAAGAATCCTTTATGTGTGTGTGATATTTTACTACTTACAAAATTATCTCATTTAAAAAATATATTTTATTTATTTATTTGAGAGAGAGAGAGAATATGGGCGTGCCAGGGCCTCCAGCCACTGCAAACGAACTCCAGATGCGTGCGTCCCCTTGTGCATCTGGCTTACGTGGGTCCTGGAGAATCGAACCGGGATCCTTTAGCTTTGCAGGCAGACACCTTAACCGCTAAGCCATCTCTCCAGCCCTCAACTTAAAAATATTTTTTTCTGATTTATTTTTATTTATTGATTTATTTATTAGAGACAGAGAGAGAGAGGGAGAGAGAGAAAATGGGCACACCAGGGCCTCTAGCCACTGCAAATGAACTCCAGACGCGTATGTCACCATGTGCATCTGGCTTATGTGGGTACTGGGAAATCAAACCTGGGTCCTTAGGCTTTGCAGGCAAGTGCCTTAACCACTAAGCTATCTCTCCAGCCCTATTTCAACTCTTAATCCCTGTTTCCTCATATGTCAAGTTTACACTACTTGTGAGAATTAAGTGAGACAGTAAGTATGCTGCACTTAGAGTATGACAAAAGTAATTAATTGTTAGCTTGGCACTGTAACATATCCCTGTAGTTCCAGCTACTCAGGAGGCTGAGGTAGGAAGATTGCTTGAGTTCAAGAACTCTAGACCAGCCTGAGTAACAGAAAGATCTCATCTCAAAATAGTAATAAATAGCCTGTGATCCTAAAGGAGTGGAGGCAGGAGGATCAGAAGTTCAAGGGTAGTCTCAGCTGCATAGCTACAGACCAGCTTGGGCCACATGAAACCCTGTCACAAAAACTAAAATAAAAATAAATAAATAAATAAATAAAAGGGTGGGCTAAAGAGATGGCTCAGTGGGTAAAGTGCTTGTAGTATAAGCCTCGGGGCCTAAGTTCAGATCCCCAGTACCCATATTAAAAATGAGGTATGGAGCCTGGCATGGTGGTGCATGCCTTTAATGCACTTGGGAGGCCGAGGTAGGAGGATCACTGTGGGTTCAAGGCCACCCTGGAAATACAGAGTGGATTCCAAGTCAGCCTGTGCTAGAGTGAGACCCTACCTCGAGAAAAAAAAAAAAAAAAAAAAAAAAAAAAAAAAAAAGAGGTGTGGGTTGGGGAGATGATTACTTGCTCACAACTATGAATACCTGAGTGGAGATTCCCAAAATTTATGTAAAAAGCTGGATGCTATAACTCTGTAATCTTATTTCCTCATGAATTTGAGGTGAGCCTGGGCTACATTGACCCAAGCCAGCCTAGGTTGGAGGAAGAGAGAGGAAAGAAGGAAGGGAGAGACAGCAAATAAATAAATAAATAGATAGATAGATAGATAGATAGATAGATAGATAGATAAAGGCTCAGAAAAAAGTAAAGAAGACTAAGGAAATGGCTCAATGGCTAAAGGTGCTTGCTTGCAATGCCTACTGGCCTGATTTGATTCTTCATTATCCACATAAAGCCATATGCACAGTTTGGTGCAAGTGTCTGGAGTTCATTTGCAGCAACAAGAGCCTCTAGCATGCCTGTACTCTCCCTATCTCACTTTCTATCTCACTCACTCTAACAAATAAATAAATAAATAAAAATATTCTTAAAAAAGAAAACTTGGGGCATATCCATTCTCTCTCTCTCTCTCTCTCTCTCCCTCCCTCCCTCCCTCCCTCTCTCTCTCTGCTTCTTTCTCCCTGTCAAATAAATAAATAAATAAACATATAAAAATAGAAAAATTGAGCCAGGTGTGGTGGCACATGCTTTTAATCCCAGCACTCAAGAGGCAGAGGTAGGAGGATTGCCATGAGTTCGAGGCCACCATGAGAATACAGAGTGAATTCCAGGTCAGTCTGGGCTAGAATGAGACCTTACCTCAAAAAGCCAAAAGAAAAAAAAAAAGAAAGAAAGAAAAGAATAATTGGGCTGGAGTGATGGCTCAACAGTTAAGGCACTTGCCTGCAAAGCATAATCAAAGCCTAATTACCTGGGTTTGATTCCCCAGTGCCCATGTAAAGCCAAGATGCACAAGGTGGTACATGTATCTGAAGTTCATTTGCAGTGGCTAGAGGCTCTGTCAAACCCATTCTCTCTCCTCTCTGTCTCTCTCTGTGTACAAATACATAAATAAATAAATAAAATATATTCAACAAGAGAAAGAGGTCTGGAGGGATGGCTTTGTGGTTAAGGTGTTTGCCTGCAAAGCCAAAGCACCCAGGTTTGATTCTCCAGGACCCACGTTAGCTAGATGCACAAGGGGTCACATGCATATGGAGTTCATCTGCGGTGGCTGGAGGTCCTGGTTCATCTATTCTCTCTCTCTCTCTTTCTCTCTCCGTCTTTCTCTGCCAAATAAATAAATAAAAATAAAATATAAAATAAAGAAATAGAAAAATTGGAGCTGGAGAGATGGCTAAGTGGTTAAAGCTTTTGCCTTCAAAACCTAATGACCCAGGTTTGATTCCCCAGTATCCAAGTAAAACCAGATACACAAAGTGGCACATGCATGTAGAGTTCATTTGCCACAGCTAGAGGCCCTAGTGTGTGTCTCTCCCTTGCCCCAGCTCTGCTTGCAAATAAAAATATTTTAAAAAGAAAAGTGCTGGGAAAGTATGGTGGTACATGCCTTTAATTCCAGCACTCTGGAGGCAGAGGTAGGAGGATCACCATGAGTTGGAGGCCAACCTGAGACTACATAGTGAGTTCCAGGTCAGCCTAGGTTACAGTGAGACTTTACCTTAAACTAAATAAAACAAACAAACAAAAAGCTGTAGACATAATTTAGCAGTTAAGATGCTTGCTTGTGAGGCTTACAGACTCAGGTTCAATCCCCCAGACGCACAAGTGGCACATGCTTCTGGAGTTCTTTGCAGTGGCTGGAGGCCCTGGCATACCCATTCTCTCTCTCTCCCTCCCTCCCTCTTTCTCTCTCAAATAATTAAAAATTAATAATAAAAAACTTTTTAAAAAGAAAAATTAAGTACATGGGCTGGGATGATATCTCAGTGATTAAAGGCACTTGCTTGCAAAACCTACCAGCCTGGGTTTATTTCCCAAGCCACCCCTGTAAACTGGATTCAAAAAGTGATGCAAGCATCTGGTGTTCATTTGCAGTGGCAAGAAGCCCTGGTACACTTATACACATACACACATGCAAATAAATAAAATTAAAAAAAAAAGAAAAGTACAAACACTGGAGCTGAGATTTAAACCAAAGTTTGTCCTATTTGTGTACCTGTTCTGTTTTGTTTGTTTGTTTTTTCATCTCAGTTGCTTCTGAAATTATATGTATATATATACATATATATGAGTAGCTTTGACCCTTTGGCACTCTGGAATCCTTTATTATTTAATTAAAGTTCCACATGAAGGAACAAAAGGAATGAAAGATGTATTATTTCTACTTTATAAATAAAGGGAGGCACAAAAAAAGCCCTCGAGATTTCAACAATCATTCTACCACTGAGCTACATCCCAAACCCAGCCCTAGTGATTTAGAATATCATGTCCTTGATTCTTAACTCTGAGTTCCTGACAAAATGACCTTTTGGAGAAGAAACATGCCATCCTTTTTTTCTCCATCTTCCCATTTTACAGAGTTCCTCACAGAAAGGACCTAAAGCAAGTAGAAATTCAGAATTAAAAAAATAAAACTAGGGCTGGAGAGGTGGCTTAGCAATTAAGGCGCTTGCCTGCAAAGCCAAAGGATTCAGGTTCAATTCCCAGTACCCATGTAAGCCAGATGCACAAGGTGGCACGTGTGACTGGAGTTCATTTGCAGGGGCTAGAGGCCCTGGCATGCTCTCTCTATTTAAAAGAAAACTCCCAAGCCAGGCGTGGTGGCGCACGCCTTTAATCCCAGCACCCGGGAGGCAGAGGTAGGAGGATCCCGGTGAGTTCGAGGCCACCCTGAGACTCCATAGTGAATTCCAGGTCAGCCTGGGCTAGAGTGAAACCCTACCTCAAAAAACCAAAAAAAAAAACAAAAATAAAATAAAATAAAATAAAACTCCCGGTCGTGGTGGCACACGCCTTTAATCCCAGCACTCAGAAGGCAGAGGTAGGAGGATTGCTGTGAATTTGAGGCTGCCCTGAGACTACATAGTGAATTCCAGATCAGCTTTGGCTAAAGCAAGACCCTACCTTGAAAAACCAAAAATAAAAGTAAGTAAAACTAACCAGGCATGGTGGTGCATGCCTTTAGTCCCAGAATTTGGGAGGCAGAGATAGGAGGATTGCCGTGAGTTTGAGGCCACCCTGAGACTACATAATGAATTCCAGATCAGCCTGAGCTAGAGTGCGACCTTACCTCGGGGCAGGGTTGGAGGGGGGAGTAAGTGCTAAGAGTATGGTAGGCACTCTTTGGGCTCAGAATAGCCTCACAAATGACGGGGGGGGGGGGGGGGGATGAGTAATTGAGAAATAAGGAAAATAAATTCCTTAGCTCTGGTGAGAAAGTGTACTCCCCATTGGCTGTGTCAGGGAGCTGTGCTAATCCCTTGATTTCATCCAAAATTAGTAACATAGCTCCTCCTATTTGTGCTCCTTATTAGTATATCCTTTGGGTTGTCTCATTTAATATCCACCTAGGTTCCTGGGAAAGGGGTTGGGAAAAGGAGAATAGATTTAATTGAATAGATTGGGAGAAACACTTCATTGTGACAAAACCCCTGTGAGACACCAGGGAAGATGTTAGTATCATTAGTCTTAGGAAAGAAAAGTGATTTTCATAAGGTCATAAAATAAAGAATTTAAATTCTGTCCTTCTGCCTTTAAGCATAGAGGTGGTTCCAATACCATGCATGTTCCCTCTACAGGAATGAGAATGGTCAAGGAAATTACTTGCTGAGTTGAGTTGCTGAGCATTGTTGCTGAGTGTTGAGCATTTTGCACTAGAAGAGATGCTACAGACTAGACAAGTTCACCTGTATATAAAGAAATATCTTGAATATTTTTTACTAATTCTCTAACATTTCTATTTTATTTAGGTCACCACTGGGAAGCAATGGTCTTAAAACCTTTCACCTACCCATTTCCAGAGACAAGGTTTTTTCATATAGGACTCAATGTGTATAAGTTCAAACTCAGATATGGCAACAGCATCAGGTAATTTTATAGGTAAGGGGGTAGCCTTTGTGAGCATGGGCATTCCCCCAGGTCATCCTTTCTCTGCCTTTATTCAATTCAGGGGAATGGCAGGGGTAACACTTCATAGGACTCTTTGCCAAGTACTTAATATTTACAGTATTTGTTATTGATATACATTCCCAAATTAGGGACTTACTGCCTTTGAGGCAGTGTTTCTCAAAAGTTTTATTTTCAGAGCCAGGCATGGTGGTGCACGCCTTTAATCCCAGCACTCGGGAGGCAGAGGTAGGAGGATCACTGTGAGTTCAGGGTCACCCTGAGACTACATAGTCTGGGCTAGAGTGAGACCCTACCTCACAAAAACAAAAACAAAAACAAAACAAAACAAAAACAATCTTTTTTCATTTCAAGACTTCTCTGCACTCTTAAAATTATTAAAGACCAGCTGGGAGTGGTGGCACACACCTTTAATTCTGCACTCAGGAGACTGAGGTTAGAAGATCACTGAGTTGGAAGCCAGCTTGGGGCTGCAGAATGAGTTCCTAGTCAGCCTGGGCTACAGGGAGACCCTACTGCAAAAACAAAACAAACAAACAAAAAATAACAGCCAGAGTATTGATACATGCCTGCAATCTTAGCACTCAAGAGGTTGAGGCAGGTGGATCATGAGTTTGGAGTCCCTTGGGCCAGTATAGCAAGTTCTAGGTCACTCTGAGTTACGCAGTGAGACCTTGTCTCAAAAATCAAAGGCAGCTCATATAGATGTGTAGTGGGAAAAGGTAGGCATATATTAACTCTCAGATCATTGCACAGATATTCTTTTGACCTTATATAAAAAATTTTTTTTGAGTTTTGAGGTAGGGTCTCACTGTACCTCAGGCTAACCTGGAATTCACTATGTAGTCTCAGGGTGGCCTGGAACTTGTGGTGATTATCCTACCTCTGTCTCCCGAGTTCTGGGATCAAAGGCGTGTGCCACCACACCCTGTTAAATTTGGACTAAAAAAAAATTGACTGGACTGAGGGTATACAGCTCACTGTAAGAGTACTTGATTGGCTAGCACCACAAAACAACAAGAAAACTTGGTATGAGAGTTTGGAGCTTTTTTAATTTTTTTAATTTTTTTTTTATTTTTTTGAGGTAGGGTCTTCCTAGCCAAAGCTAACCTAGAAGTCATTATGTAGCCTCAGGGTGACCTTGAACACATGGCAATCCTACTATCTCTGCATCCCAAGTCCTGGGATTAAACACATGCACCACCAAGCCCAGCTCTGGGCTGAAAAGATGGCTTAGTGATAGGGTGCTTGCCTGCAAAGTCTAAGGACCCATGTTCTACTCTCCAGATCCCACGTTAGCCAGATACACAAAGGTGAGGCAAGCACAAGGTCGCACATGCCCACTAGGTGGTGCATGTGTCTGGAGTTCAATTGCAGTAGCTGAGGCCTTGGCACGCCAGTTCTATCCCTCTCTCTCAATCTCTAAATAAATAAATAAATACATTTTTGTAAGTTTATTTATGTATTTTCAAGCAGACAGCTATAGCAAACAGAGAGAATGGGCACATCAGGGCCTCCAGCTGCTACAAACAGACTCCAGAAGCATGCACTACTTTGTGCATCTGGCTTTCCATGGGTACTGGGGAATCAAATTTGAATGGTTAGGCTCTGCAGGCAAGTGCCTTAACCACTGAGTCATCTCTCTCCAACCCCAAATATTATTTTTTTGGTTTTGTTTTTCAAGGCAAGGTCTCACATCAGCCCAGGCTGACCTGGAACTCACTCTGTAGCTCCAGGCTAGCCTCGAATTCATGGTGATCCTCCTACCTCAGCCTCCCAAATGCTGAGATTATAGGTGTGTGCACAGCCCATTATATAAATGTCCTCCATCATTTATAATTTCCTTTCTTAAAAAATAATTTCTAGGGGCTGGAGAGATGGCTTAGCGGTTAAGCACTTGCTTGTGAAGCCTAAGGACTCCAGTTCGAGGCTCAACTCCCCAGGACCCATGTTAGCCAGATGCACAAGGAGGCACACGCATCTGGAGTTTGTGTGCAGTGGCTGGAGGCCCTGGTACGCCCATTCTCTCTCTCTCTCTCTGCCTCTTCCTCTCTCTGTCTGTTGCTCTAAAATAAATAAAAATAAACAAAAATTTTAAAAATAATTTCCAGGGCTGGAGAGATACTTTAAACCTAAAGACTCATTTCCCTAGTACCCATGTAAGCCAGATGCACAAGGTAGCACATGCATCTGGTGTTCATTAGCAGTGGCTAGAGGCACTGATGTGCCCAACCTCGTCTTTCTCTCTCTCTCTCTCTCTCTCCCCCCCCCATCTCTTTCTCTCAAATAAATTTAAAAAAATTAAATAAATAATTTCTTTTCAGGTGTGGTGGTATACACCTTTAATCCCAGTACTTGGAAGGCTAAGGTAGGAGGATCATTGTGAGTTCAAGTTCACCCTGAGACTACACAGTGAATTCCAGGTCAGCCTGAACTATAACAAGACTCTAACTTGAAAAACCAAATAATAATAATAATAATAGTAATAATAATAATTTCTTAGAGCCAGGAGTGATGGTACACACCTTTAATCTCAGCAGTTGGGAGGTGAGGTAGGAGGATCACTGAGTTTGAGACCAGCCTGGGACTACAGTGTGAGTTCCAGGTCAGCCTGGGCTAGAGTGAAACCCTACCTCCAAAAAAAAAAAACCAGCCGGGTGTGGTAGCGCATGCCTTTAATCCCAGCACTCCAGAGGCAGAGGAAGGAGGATTGGTGTGAGTTTGGGGCCACCTGAGACTACAGAGTGAATTTCAGGTCAACCTGAGCTGGAGTGAAACCCTACCTTGAAAAAACAAACAAACAAAAAAGTTAAATATTTTTATTTATTTGTGAACAGAGAGAGAGGAGAGAGATTGTATGCACCAGGTCCTCTTGCCTCTAAAACAAATTCCAGACACATGTGCCACTTTGTGCATCTGGCTTTACATCTGTCCTGTAGAATCAAACCCAGGGCAGCAGGATTTACAAGCAATCACCTTTAACTGCTAAACCATCTCCCCAACCTAAAACCATTTTCTTAGACATAGTCTCATGTAGCCCAGTCTAGCTTGAAAGTCAGTATATAGATGAGGCTGGCCTTGAACTCCTGGCCCTACTACCTCTACTTCCCAAGTGCTGAAATTCAAGGTGCACATGACCATACTTGACACTTAAATTTACTTTTTTCCTTTTTTTTTTTTTTTTTTTTTGGTTTTCTGAGGTAGGGTCTCACTCTAGCTCAGGTGACCTGGAATTCAGTATGTATGTAGTGTCAGGGTGACCTCAAATTTATGGTGATCCTCCTACCTCTCTCTACCTCCCAAGTGCTGGGATTAAAGGCGTGTGCCACCACATCCGGTTCTGCATCCAGTTTTTTATGTGGGTACGGGGGAATCGAACCTGGTCCTTAGGCTTCGCAGGCAAGTGCTTTAACCACGAGGCCATCTCTCCAGCCCTAAATTTAAATAGCTCTAAGTGTGGCCAGTGACATGGCATTTCTCTAGGATGTGCAAAGCCCAATGTTTGATGCCTAGCACCAAGTGTTTTCCCTTCCCCATATCATAGTGTCAGATTTTAAAACATAGATTTTTCAAACAAAAGACATAGACAAGGGTTAAGATTTTATTTTATTTTTCTAGGTAGGGTTTCACTCTAGTCCAGGCTGACCTGGAATTCACTATGTAGTTTCAGGGTGACCTTGAACTCACGGTGATCCTCCTACCTCTGCCTTCTGAGTGCTGGAGTTAAAGGCATGCGCCACCACACCTGGCCCAAAGGTTAAGATTTTATAAAATTATTCTTTGCTCCTTTGTTAAGGACAGTACACAAAACTGGATTGTTTTCCCTGTGTAGCAGTAATGATTACTGACTGCCAGTACAACTTAGTGCAACTGGCTAGCATTAGCAATTTTACCTACCATTGCTTTTGAACTAATGGTTACAATTTTTTTTTGTTTATTTTAATTTATTTATTTGAGAGTGACAGAGAGAGAGAGAGAGAGAAAGAGGCAGATACAGAGAAAGAGAATGGGCACGCCAGGGCCTCCAGCCACTGCAAAGAAACTCCAGATGCATGCGCCCCCTTGTGCAACTGGCTAACATGGGTCCTGGGGAATGGAGCCTTGAATCAGGGTCCTTAGGCTTCACAGGCAAGCACTTAACCACTAAGCCATCTCTCCAGTCCCATGGTTACAAATTTAAAAAAAAAAAACAACAACAAAAAAAAAACATTTTACCAGGCGTGGTGGCACACTTGGGAAGCAGAGGTAGGAGGATCACCATGAATTTGAAGCCACCCTGAGACTACATAGTGAATTCCAGGTCAGCCTGAGCTAAAGTGAAACCTCCTTAGAAAACCAAAAAAAGAAGAAGAAGAAGTTTTGTCCTGGGAGACCCTTTGAAAGGATCTTGAGTACTGATAAGGCTCCTAGACCATACTTTGAATGCAGTTGGTACAAGATTAACAACCTTCATAGTGTGACTGCCAGACCTTAGCAGCTTTAACAGATAAGATGTTTTGGTACAGCCTTACAGCAATGCTCAAACCACACTATCTGGGTGATTCCTGTTTTCCCATGAGCACTGGGTCAAACACAAAACTGTAATGTATGTCACATTTCTTTAGCTCTACCAGAGCAGATTCTGGACAGAGTGCCTTCTTATATTGCTTGTTTTATCTGTTTACTTTCTAGAGGAGAAGAAACAGAAAATAAGGAAGACATCATTCGGGAGCTGGAGGTAGGGAACAAAGAGACTACTTTAAGGTTGCTCCTTAAGCCAGGATTCTACCCAAACACACATTTTATTCCTACAAACTGAGTCATAACCTCCACTTGATAACTTGGTTTCTCCCTGCCATGTTTCCTCTGCAAAGAAACTACTGTTTTTTCAGGGAAATATAAAGCCCATATCCTTTCTCAGTTCTAGCTGAAGCGTCAGCACCTTTGAAGCTCAGTGTTATTTTGTTTCTACCAGAATTCCCAGACAGGGCAGCTCTCCTTTGTGGCAGCTGGCACAGAAAAAGCTTCCGGAGGACTACTGCCTTCCAGGGTTCTGGGAAACTTCGCCATCTCAACCACCACCTGGTATTTGACGTTCAGGAAACTCAATTGTAAATATACAGACAAGTCTGCTGTGTCTTCATTTCAATTGGAAACATTTGCAGTTGCTTTGTTCCCACTCCATTTTCATTCATTTTCTACCTTGCTCTGCTTGCTTTGAGTTCTCCCAGCAGAAGGACTGAGAAGGTGGGCAGCTTTATAAACTGGTGAAAGTATTGCACAAGGAGTTAGTTTTTGGATCCTGGCCCTGGATTTCAGTGCTGAATATGACAGTCTCATGAGCATTGTGACTCTTGGCAAATCATTTGTCAGTCTGGGTATCAACCAACTCATCTGTAAAATGAAAAGTTAAAATTAGCTTATCTTCTAACTTCACAGCACAGTAACTTGTGACTAGTGGTCTAAGAAGACATATACATCCACATTTCAAAGAACGACATTATCATACATTTAAAAACAAAATTCTGTGACACTAAGACTGAGTAATGGCCTTAAAAAGTACCTGTTCAAGCTGGGCGTGGTGGCACATGCCTTCAATCCCGGCACTTGGGAGGCAGAGGTAGGAGGATCACCGTGAGTTTGAGGCTACCCTGAGACTACATAGTGAATTCCAGGTCAGCCTGGGCAAGAGTGAAATTCTACCTCAAAAAAACAAAAAAAAAAAGTACCTGTTCAAGCTGGACGTGATGGTGCACGCCTTTAATCCCAGCACTTCGGGAGGCAGAGATAGGAGGATTGCTGTGAGTTTGAGGCTACCCTGAGAATACAGAGAGAATTCCAGGTCAGCATGGGCTAGAGTGAAACCCTACCTTGAAAAAAAAAAAAAAAAGTACCTGTTCAGGCTGGAGGGATGGCTTAGAAGTTAAGGTGCTTGCCTGCAAAGCTAAAGGACCCCGGTTTGATTCCCCAGGACCCACGTAAGCCAGATGCACATAAGCCAGATGCACAAGGCATGTGTCTAGAGTTTATTTGCAGTGGCTGAATGCCCTAGTGCGCCCATTCTCTCTCTCTCTCCCCCCCCCCTTTCTCTCTCTCCCAAATTTAAAAAAAAAAAAAGTAAGGCTGGAGAGATGGGTTAATGGTTAAGGCGCTTGTCTGCGAAGCCTAAGGACCCAGGTTCAATTCCCCAGAACCCACATAAGCCATATGCACATGGTGGCACATGCATCTGGAGTTTGCAGTGGTTAGAGGCCCTGGCACGTCCATTCTCTCTCCCTCTCTCTCTCTCTCTCTCTGCTTGTAAATAAATAAATAAAAATATTAAAAACAAACAAAAAGCTATTGTTACTATTTGGCTAAATGCTGAAAGGCACATTAGAATCTTGCAATACTTCAAGAATCACTATAAATAACAATTACTTTAATATAGGACCATGAAAGCTGGGCATGGTGGCACATACCTTTAATCCCAGCATCAGAAGGCAGAAGTAGGAGGATCACCATGAGCTCGAGGTCACCCTGAGACCACATAGTGAATTCCATGTCAGTCTGGGCTTACAGTGAGACCCTACCTCGAAAAAACAAAAACAAAAATCATCATAATAATAATATAGAACCACAAATCTTGGCATGTTGGCACACACCTGTGATACCAGCACTTAGGAGGCAGAGGCAGGAGCATTGTCGCAAGTTTGAGGCCAGCCAGTAAATAAATCTAAATAAGTGACCATGAAATTTTTTGCTTACCTCAGTTGTTTATTCACTATTAAATGTAGGCTGCATTTTGCTGTGCTTTAGTGAATTTGGGTAAAGGAAAGCCCCAAGCAGCTTTGAAATGAGCACAAACTTTTAGAGCCTGTCAACCTAATTTTTTCTTTTTTTTCGAGGTAGGGTTTCATTCTAGTCCAGACTGACCTGGAATTCACTATGTTGTCTCGAAGTGGCTTTGAATTTACGATGATCCTCCTACCTCTGCCTCCCAAGTGCTGGGATTAAAGGCATGCACCACCACACCCGCCTCCTTTTTTTTTAAATTTATTTGGGAGAGGGAAGGGGGGTTAAGAGAGAGAGAATGAGAATGCCAGGGCTTCCAGCCACTGCAAATGAGCTCCAGATGCCTGCGCCACCTTGTGCATCTGGCTTATGTGGTTCCTGGGGAATCGAACCAAGGTCTTTTGGCTTTGCAGGCAAGCGCCTTAACTGCTAAGCCATCTCTCCACCCCCCCCCCATTTTTTAAAAATAGTTTTGTTTTACACCTTTAATTTCAGCACTCAGGAAGGAGTTTGAGTCCACCCTGAGACTACATAGTGAATTCCAGGTCAGCCTGAGCTAGAGCAAGATCCTATCTCAATAAATAAAACAAAAACTCTCTCTCTCCATATATATATGTATATCTCCAATGCCTGCCACACAATATGTGGTGGCTAGAGAGCATTTTTGTACATTTCTATGACATATTAAAGTTTCCAAATTGCATTCTTTGGTGGTGGTTGTTGTTGTTGTGTGTGTGTGTTGTGTGCATGTGTGTTTGTATTTGTGTGGGTGTGTATGTGGAGACCAGATTGGGTGTCTTCCTCTTGATTATGCTCTAGATTATTTATTGAAACAGGATCTCTCACTTAAGCCCAGAGCTCACTGATTTGGCTAGTGTACCTAGCGAGCTTACCCTAGAGATCCTCTCTCAGGAACACTGGGATTTCAGGTGGGTTACCATACCCACCTGGAATTTACGTGGGTGCTAGAGGTCCTCATGTTTGCACAGCAAGCACTTTAGTGACTGAGACATCTCCCTAGGGCCTGTTTGTATTTAAGACAAGGTCTCACTCATGTGAGACTTGGCTGTCCTCAAACTTGGCAGTGTTCTTCCTTCCTCTGCCTTGAAAGTGCTGAAATTATAGGTATAAGTTACTACAACCAGCACCTTTTTGAGACACAAGCTTACTATGTAGCCTGGGATTGTAGGCCATGCATCACCATACTGAGCTGTACTTTTTTTTTCTCTTTGAAGTAGGGTCTTGCATAAAGTAGGGTCATGTGTGAGGGCACATTGTGTGTGAGGGTGCACCTGCATGTATGTACACATGCATATGGAGGCCAGAGGTTGACCTTGGGTGTCTTCCTCATTTGCAAGCAAGCATATTTAACAACTGCCTAGCCCCTCCACCTTGTTTATTTTTTGAGGCAGGGTCTCACTCTTGCCCAGGCTGACCTGAAACTCACTCTGTAGGTCCAGGCTGGCCTCAGACTCACAGTGATCTTCCTACCCATGCCTCCCAAGTGCTGGGATTCAAGGCATGCATTGTCATTTCTCCAGCCCATAAATATAATTTTTTTTTAATCCCCATACTGTCAGAAGTGGTGGCACACGCCTTGAATCCCAGCACCCAGGAGGCAGAAGTAGGAGGATTGCTGTGAGTTTAAGGCCAGCCTGAGACTACATAGTGAATTCCAGGTCAGCCTGGGCTAGAGTGAGACCCTACCTTAAAAAAAAAAAAAAAAAAAAAAAGCCGAGTGTGGTGGCACACTTGGGAGGCAGAGGTAGGAGTTCAAGGCCACCCTGAGAATTCCAGGTCAGCCTGGGCTAGAGTGAGACCTTACCTCAAAAAAAAAAAATAAATAAATAAAATAAAATAAAATAAAAGCATTTGCCATTGACTAGATGTGTTCAGCCATGCTCTCAGCTTTGGCACCACTGTTTTTCTAGCTGTGTAACATTTTGTTTTTGGAGTCACAGTCTCACACATAGCTTAGTCTCTCCTGGAACTCACTATGTAACATAAGATGGCCTTGAATTTACAACAGTCCTCCTGCCTCCACCTCCTGAGTGCTGGGATTACAGATGTGAGCCAACATTCTTGGCTTAGCTCTGCCAACTTGAATAATTTTTTTCTTTTTATCTTAGTTTCTTCATCTGTGAAATGGGGATAATGGAGGTTCCTATCACATACAGACTTTGTGAGTGTTAATATGTGTGAAAACAGACATATAAGTTGGGTGTGGTAAAGGTATACCTGAAATCCTAGCTCTTGAGAGCCTGAGGATGGAAGGATTGGGAGTTTAAAGCTAGGTTGACCAACAAAGCAAGTTCCAGGCCAGCAAGATCTTGTCTCAAAAAAAGGGGGGGGGGGCTTGCTTAGTGGTTAAGGCATGTGGTAGTTTGATTCAGGTGTCCTCCATAAACTTAGGTGTTCTGAATGCTAGGTTCCCAGCTGATGGAGATTTGAGAATTAATGCCTCCTGGAGGCAGTGTATTGTTGGGAGCGGGGTTATGGGTGTTATAGCCAGTTTCCCCTTGACAATAATTGGCACACTCTCGTGTTGCTATTATCCACCTGGTGTTGGCCAGGGGATGATGTCCACCCTCTGCTCATGCCATCATTTTCTCCTGCCATCATGAGCTTCACCTGAAGTCTGTAAGCCAAAATAAACCCTTTTTTTCCCAAAACTGCTCTTGGTTGGGTGATTTCTGCCAGCAATGCAAACCTGACTGCAACAGTATAGTTGGTACTGAGAGTAGAGTTGCTGCTAGACACCTGACTGTGTGGCTTTGGCCTTTTGGAGCTGATTTTCAAGAGGAATGTGGAAGGATTTGAAACCTTGCCCTAAGAGACGCCTTGCAGTGCTGTAAGTACAACTTGATGGACTATTCTGGTCAGAGTTGAGTGATCTGAATGCAGTAAGACTGACTGTGAGGTTTGACTTGTGAGCATGAGAAAGAGCTTTGCCTGGACTGGACTAGAAGCAATTTGTGTGAGAGGCTTGCTGTTATGCCTATGTCCTGAGAATTTGTGCAGGGTTGCTTTATGTAGAAATGGACTGGAGTGAGCAGAGGGATGGCACAAAGATGAAATATTTGGGTGAAACTTTTGCTGGTCCAGCTGCAATTATATAAGAGATTGCAACCTTTGAGATTGGGTCAGCCGACCTGCATTGGGGCGACAGTAAGAATCTAGACTCTTTTGAAGGGGCCTGAATGCTCAAGGTGTGTCCTGTTCTTCAAAGTCTGCTTTATTCCCCCCTGGATTGACAAGTTGGCACACTACCTGGTACTATGGAGTATAGGATGAAAGAGAGGGTCATTGAATTTGCAATATGGTCTTGTGTTTTGTAAATGGCCATGGGCAGTGTGAAGCAGGTTTGCTGGATGCCTGCATGGAGACCAGATGGAGCCATGAGGATGGCCCATGGTTTGCAAAGGAGACCCAGTGGAGATGCCAGGACCACAAGATAGCTGCTAAGGAGAGCTGCTGGCCCCAGATGAAGTTTTCCAGGACTGTGAGTAGCCTAGGAAGGGCAGAATTAGAACTCCAGAGACTTTTTGCTGGTTAGAATTACCAGACTTGGAGATTTGTCACTGGCTAGAGTTGTTGGACTTGAAGCTATAGAGTTTGATGTTTGCCCTGGTTGTTTTAAATCTTATATTGGCTGAATATTTCTTTGCTATGATCAATGCCATCTTTTTTTGTACTTTATTTTTATTTATTTATTTGAGAGAGAGGGGAAGAGAAAGAAGCAGAGAGAGGGAGAGAGAAAATGGGCACACCACAGCCTCCAGCCACTGCAAATGAACTCCAGACACATGTGCCCCCTTGTGCATCTGGCTTACATGGGTCCTGGGGAATAAAACCAAGGTCCTCTGGCTTTGCAGGCAAATGCCTTAACCACTAAGCAATCTCTCCAGCACCCCCAATGCCATCTTTTGCAGTGTAAATTGTTTTGGGGGGATTTTTTTTTTTTTTTGGTGTTATGACTCAGTTAAAAGACCTTGGATTAAGCCAGGCATGGTGGCACACGCCTTTAATCCCAGCACTCAGGAGGCAGAGGTAGGAGGATCACCATGAGTTTGAGACCATCCTGAGACTACATAGGTAATTCCAGGTAAGCTTGGGCCAGAGTGAGACCCTACCTTGAAAAAAAAAAGACCTTAGATTATGGGGATGTTTGAACATCATTAGGATTGACAAAAATATGGGGACTTTTAAAGTTGGACTGAATGCATTGCATTTTACATCATGTATGGTTATCAGTTTATGGGGGCCAGGGGTGGAATGTGGTGGTTTGATTCAGGTATGCCCCATAAACTTAGGTGTTCTGAATGCTAGGTTCCCAGCTGATGGAGATTTGAGAATTAACACCTCCTAGAGGCAGTGTATTTTGGGGGGCGGTCTTATGGGTATTATAACCAGTTTCCCCTTGCCGGTGTTTGGCATACTCTCTTGTTGCTATTGTCCACATGATGTTGGCCAGGGGTTGATGTACATCCTCTGCTCATGC
The DNA here is from genome assembly GCA_036346955.1 of Dipus sagitta. Classification (NCBI taxonomy): domain Eukaryota; kingdom Metazoa; phylum Chordata; class Mammalia; order Rodentia; family Dipodidae; genus Dipus; species Dipus sagitta. The sequence goes on from CM070770.1 coordinate 163,265,093, forward strand.
CATCGTTTTCCCTTGCCATCATGGAGCTTCACCTGAAGTCTGTAAGCCAAAATATACACTTTTTCCCACAAGCTGCTCTTGGTCAGGTGATTTCTGCCAGCAATGTGAACCTGACTGCAACAAGTCACTTGCCTGCAAAGCCTAAGGACCCAGGATCAATTCCCCATTACCCATGTAAGCCAGATGCACAAAGTGGCGCTTATTTCTGGAGTTTGTTTTCAGTGACTAGAGGCCTTGGTGTGCCCGTTCTCTCTGTCTCTCTTCTCTCTCTATGCTTGCAAATAAATAAATATATGGCTGAAGAAATGGCTTAGCGGTTAAGACACTTGCCTGTGAAGCCCAAGAACCTAGGTTTGATTCTCCAGGACCCATGTAAGCCAGATGCGCAAGGTGGCACTTACATCTGGAATTTGTTTGCAGTGGCTGGAAGCCCTGGCATGTCCATTCTCTCTCTCTCTCTGCCACTTTCTCACTCTCTGTTTCTTCCTCTCTAAAATAAATAAATACATAAAATATTTTTTTAAAAATACCCCACTTTCTGCTGGGAAACCTCAAAATTAGATAATTAAATAAATACATATAAAAACAACAAGGGACCTAGGGAGATGGCTCAATGTTTTGTTGTTGTTGTTGTTGTTTTGTTTTTGGTTTTTCAAGATAGGGTCTCACTGTAGCCCAGGCTGACCTGGAATTCGCTCTATTCTCAGGGTGGCCTCGAACTCACGGCGATCCTCCTACCTCTGCCTCCCGAGTGCTGGTATTAAAGGCATGCGCCACCATGCCTGGCTGATGGCTCAATGTTTAAAGGCACTTGTTTGCAAAGCCTGCCAGCCTGGGTTCAATTTCCAAGCAAGTGTCCACATGGCCTGCCTGGGTTTAGTTCCCCAGTACCCATGTAAAGCCATGTTTGCAAAGCCACTCATGTGTCTGGAGCTAGTTTAGAGTGTCAAGAGGTCCTGGTGCACCTATACCCAGTCTCTCTCTATCTGCCTCTTTCTGTCTCTTTCAAATAAAATATATATATATGTGTGTGTGTGTGTGTGCACATATATATATATATATATACATATACATATAGGTATGTATGTATATATATATATAGTTTTGTTTTTCTTTTTTTATTTTTTTTGCTTATTTATTTATTTATTTGAGAATGACAGAGAGAGAAAGAGGCAGATAGATAGAGAATGGGTGCACCAGGGCCTCCAGCCACTGCAAACGAACTCCAGATGCATGCACCACCTTGTACATCTGGCTTACATGGGTCCTGGGGAATCGAGCCTCAAACCGGGGTCCTTAGGCTTCACAGGCAAGTGCTTAACCGCTAAGCCATCTCTCCAGCCTTGTTTTGTTTTTTGAAGTAGGGTCTCACTCTATCCCCAGGCTGACCTGTATGTAACTCTATCTGTAACCCCAGGCTGGCCTCAAACTCACAGCAATCCTACCTCCTAGTGCTGAGATTAAAGGCGTGTGCCACCATGTCCAGTCCTAATACAACTTATTTATTTAGAGTAATAAGCATAGAATAATTAGGGACTAATCAATTAAGATTTAAAGAGATTAGAAGAGATGGCTTGACTGGAGAAAAAGAAATAAAACTATCATTAAGTATTACTATTACTATTCATTTACTCAATATCTATTTATTAAGGACCTGTTATATATCATCGACTGTGATATAAAACTTTTAGTCCCAGCACTCAGGAGGCAGAGGTAGGAGGATTGCCATGAGTTTGAGGCCACCCTGAGACTACATAGTGAATTCCAGGTCAGCCTGGGCTAGAGCAAGACCCTACCTTGAAAAAACAAACAAATAAATAAATAAAAGGAGAGAGAGATGCTAAGCTTAATCAGGTATATATACCACTTCAAGTACATCTTCCAGTAAGAAATGTAAACCATGAACTGGAGAGATGGCTTAGTAGATAAGGCGCTTGCCTATGAAGCCTAAAGACCCAGGTTCTATTCCCTAGTACCCATGTAAGCCAGATGTACAAGGTGGCACATGTGTCTGGAGTTCATTTGCAGTGGCTAGAGGCCCTGGCGTACCCATTCTGTCTCTATCTGCCTCTTCCTCTCTCTCAAATAAGTAAATAAAATGTTTATGGGTTGGAGAGATGGCTCAGCGGTTAAGGTGCTAGCCTATAAAGTGAAAGGACCTAGGTTGCTATCCCCAGTACCCACATAAGCCAGATGCACAAGATGATGCATGCATCTGAGTTTGTTTGCAGTGGCTGGAGCCCTGGCATGTCCATTCTCTCTCTCTCTCTCTCTCGAAGAAATAAATAAATAAAACATAAAAATATTTTAAAAAGCCAGGTGTGGTGGCTTAATCCCAGCATTTGGGAGGCAGAGTTAGGAGGGTCGCTGTGAGTTCGAGGTTAGCCTGAGACTACATAGTGAATTCCAGGTCAACCTAGGCTAGAGTGAGGCCCTACCACAGGGGAAAAAAAAAAATAAAGAAATAGAAGCTATGCATGTGGAATATAGTAAATACCCCAGGCTAACTCCTCTGAAGTTTGAGATAACAGCTAACTAGAGCTGGAGGGAGTAGCTCCCTGGAGGAGCTGTCTTTTGAATTGTGCCTCACAGGACAGGTAGGTTTGGACAGGTACTGAGTGGAGAGAGCATTTCAGGCAGAAGGGGCAGCAAAATCACGGAATGGAGAAGCAGGGGTCATGTTCAGGCAACGACAAATAGTTCAGTTTCATTAGAACACAGGTACGTGAAAAGCAATGAAAATGTAAATGGAAAGATTGGCTGAAATTCAATGTTATTAATATCATTTCAAATACCCTTTTCAGGATTCTATTCGTGTAGTCTTGGCAAACTCGGACAACCTGCAACCATTTGTCACACAACATTTCATTGTGTTTCCCTGTATCCTTTTTTTTTCCTGGATTTTTTTGGGGGGTATAGATAGGCTCCCATGTAGCCCAGGCTTAATTTGAACTTGCTGTGTTTGGTAGAGATAGGTTCCCAAGTAGTCCAGGCTTGACTTGAACTCACTATGTAGCCAGAGATGACCTTGAACTCCTGATCCTCCTGCTTTCACCTACCAAGTGCTAGAATTACAAGTGTGCACCCCCACACCCAAAGTGTTGTTTTTTTGAAACTGTCTCACTATGTAGCACTGGCTAGCTTGATATTCAGTATGAAGTCTGTGGTAACCTGAAACTCACAGTGGTCCTCCTGCCTTAGCCTCCTAAATGCTGGGATTACAGGTGTGTACCACCTTACATACCTGCATTTTCCTAGCTATTGATGAGCTACAACTCACACTGTAAATTCAAATGGAAGCAGGAAGCCCAAAGGCAGTTTAGAGGGTAGGTGAGGGAAAAGAGAGATGGGCTCATCCCTCAAATAGGTCATAGGGATGTATTCTGGCCTCCTTCCTCATTCCTTAGCACCATTTCTAGATAAAAGCAAATGGGAGAGAGTTTCCCACCTGAAATTTAAACATGGAGAAATCATCTTGGTTCCCTACCCATTTGTCTTCACTCTATATGTGGAGATGAAATGGTTTAATGACAGCTTTCAACCTGGTAAGTAGGATGATGGGAATGAGGGTGGCAAAGAAGAAAAAGGAGGGCTGGAGAATATGGCTTAGTGGTTAAGGCATTTGCCTGCAAAGCCAAAGGAGCCCAGCTCAATTCCCCAGGACCCACGTAAGCCAGGTGCACAAGGTGGTACATGCATCTAGAGTTCATTTGCAGTGGCTGGAGGCCCTGACATGCCTATTCTCTCTCTACCTCTTTCTCTCTCAAATAAATCAATAATTTTTATTTTAATCTCAACAAGAAGGAAATGGAACTGGCCATGGAGATGCACACCTTTAATCTCAGCACTCAGGAGGCAGAGGTAGGAGGATTGCCATGAGTTCAAGACCACCCTGAGGCTACAGAGTGAATTCAGGCCATCCTGGGCTAGAGTGAGACCCTACCTGGGGGGAGGGGGGAGAAGGAAATGGATTAGCAGTCTGATGAATCTGGCACAATGGTCTGCTAAACTGGGCTCCAGCCACACAGTGTAGAGGCTGGAGTACTCACTCCAAGCCTGGGTCAATGCCCAATGGCTTAGCTATTGAACAGGTGTATGAATTGAGAAATTACTTAATCTTTCTGTGCATCCTTTGTGAAATGGTGAAGAAACATGGTAGTTTCCACAATTAAATATATAAATATTGTTAGATGGAAAATGCAAAATCTGACTTATAGTAATCATTCAGTGAAAGAAAGCTCCTGTAAACACTCCCATTTTAGAGCATTCAGTGGCCTTCACCTTAGTGATGTCTTCAAGTCTTCAAGGTATCTCTCTTTTTTTTTTTTTATTCTTTTTGAGATAGGGTCTCACTCTAGCCCAGGCTGATCTGGAATTCACTATGTAGTCTCAGGGTGGCCTTGAACTCATGGCAATCCACCTACCTCTGCCTTCCAAGTGCTGGGATTAAAGGTGTGTGCCACCACACCTGGCTCAATTTTTTAAAAATATTTTTTATTTTTATTTATTTATTTGAGAGACAGAATGGGCACACCAGGGCCTCCAGCCATGGCAAATGAACTCCAGACACATGCACCACCTTGTGCATCTGGCTCATGTGGGTCCTGGGGAATCAAACCTGGGTCCTTTAGCTTTGCAGGTAAGGGCCTTAACTGCTAAGTCATCTCTCCAGCCCGTATCTCAGTTATTAATCTCTAAGGGACATGGCTACTTTTACTCATTGAGAGACAAATAAACACCTGCTAGTTTGATTTGAAAAAATGCAAAGCCCTTGCCTCAGAGGATATCTAATTTGTCACTGATGCCTAAAATCTCAGTTTTTCTGTTAAAGTTCATCTTTTGAGAGGCATATTGTTAAAGTGTGGTGTGAATCAAACCCATGTCATCTGATAGGTGGCAGTTGTTCTGGAACAGGGTAGGATGAAAATCCAAAAGACACTGTTTCTAGGCAGAAGGGAAAGGGTTCATGGGGAAATTTTGTCTTGGGCCAATTCCAAGAAATAAATAGAAGCCAAAAATCCAGGTAGATCAATCTTGACCCATTATGACATTCAAATTTCCTATTGCAGGGAAACCAGTAAACAACATTCCTCTTGAGCTGGTAAGTTTGCCTCTTCCTTACAGAATGAAAATTGCCTTTATTACCTCCTCTTGTCCCCAAAATTCTGTTCTTGTTTCTTCCTCTGCCTTTGCCCCTCAGTTGCTGTCCAGGTCACATCAGAATTATAAACATGAGACCATGTTTCCCCTTGTCTAAATTTCAAAGGCCATGTCTCTGACAGAGTGTCTATCCTTGCTACATGGTGGCACTAAAAATTGCCTTTGGAAGCCGGCCGTGGTGGCACACACCTTTAATCCCAGCACTTGGGAGGCAGAGGTAGGAGGATCACCATAAATTCGAGGCCACCCTGAGACTACACAGTGAATTCCAGGTCAGCCTGGACTAGAGTGAAACCCTACCTCAAAATAACAAAACAAGGACTTGGGAAATGGCTTAGCAGTTAAGGCGTTTGCCTGTGAAGCCTAAGGACCCCAGTTCAATTCCCTAAGACTCACGTAAACCCAATGCACAAGGGGGCACATGCGTCTGGAGTTCCTTTGCAGTGGTTCAAGGCCCTGGCGTGCCCATTCTCTCTTTCTCTTTGCCTCTTCCTCTGTCTCTGTTTCAAATAAATAAATAAAATGTTTTCTTAAAAATGCTTTTAGATTAAACATGAACCTAGCATTGTGGTTGGTTAATCTCAGCCCCCAAAACTTGGCATTATAGCTGATTAGCTCAGGCCCCACTCAGAACCTAAAAATGACCCCAATTTGGGTCTTTAAGTGGGCTTCACCCCTTCCTGCCTCTTCATGGGCAGGAGCTCCTCATAATCTCTCCTCTATCCTTCTCTTAATCTAATAAAATATATTCTTTAAACAAATGTTGCCTTGAGCCAGGCATGGTGGCGCACGCCTTTAATCCCAGCACTTGGGAGGCAGAGGTAGGAGGATTTCCATGAGTTTGAGGCCACCCTGAGACTCCATAGTGAATTCCAGGTCAGCCTGGGCTAGAGTGAGACCCTACCTCGAAAAACCAAAAAAAAGAAAAAGAAAAAAGAAAAGAAAATGTTGCCTTTCCTAAACTGTGAGCCACTCTGGAAAAGGAAGGGCCACAGGAGTCCGGTTCTTTCCTGAAGGCTGTGTCTGAGAAAGAAGCAGGAGGAGTACCAATGAAGAAACGAAAACTCGTGGAAGAGCCACATTCCCCCAGCAGGCCAGGGCCACGCAGGTCAGTGGTATGGGGAAAGGCTAACTCCTGCCTCCTACTCAGGTTTTGCTACTTATTTACTGATTATTGATTCTACCCTTGGGCGAGTCATTTTCTTTTTGGGGGTTTTATCAGTCCCTGCCTATTCCAGGGAGTAGAGACTACGGTAAAGGAAGCAAGTTGATATTTGAGATGTAATTTGAACACACTCCCTTTCTCAGCAGAGTGGTTCTGCACATCAAGATGAAGGTTGAAAGCTAGGCATGGTGGCATATGCCTTTAATCCCAGTACTTTGAAGGCTGAGGTATAAGGATCACTATGAGTTCAAGGTCAGCCTGGACTAGAGTGAGACCCTGTCTCAAAAACAAACAAAGGCTACAGAGATGACTTGGCCATTAAAGGTGCTTGCTTACAAAGCCTGATGGCCCTGGTTCAATTCCCAAGTTACCCATATAAAGCTGGATGGACATTTGTTTGCAGTGGCAAAAGACCCTGGCCCACCCTGCTCACCCCCTCACACACATATACACATCAAAAAAAAAAAAAAAAGAGCCGGGCATGGTGGCGCACGCCTTTAATCCCAGCACTCAAGAGGCAGAGGGAGGAGGATTGCCGTGAGTTCGAACAGCCAGGCATGGTGGTACACACCTTTAATACCAGCACTTGGTAGGCAGAGGTAGGAGGATCACTTTTGAGTCTTAAGACCAGTCTGAGACTACATAGTGGGTTCCAGATCAGCCTAGGCTAGAGTGAGACCCTACCTTGAAAAAATGACGAACACACACACACACACACACACACACACAGGCTGATCCTGTGCCTTCCAGATGTACAGGTCAGTGACAAGTACTAGGGAGTTTATTTCAAGACAGGTGGTCTATGATTCTGTTTGATTTAACTGAATTTTCCAAAAGGTGAGGGTTCAAGTCTTTCCTTCTTTATGTGCAATAGCATATTTCCTATTTTTATGCCTTCAAATGTCTCAAATTGGAATTCTATTGTGAATTAAAGCAACCAAAGAAAATTTGGTCACACAATTTTTCCTGCCAACTAAGGGTAGTATAAAAATAGATAACTTGTTGAAATATTCATTTGAGACACATTTACTTGAATGTGATAATGTTGCCACAGCCAGTAACATTTCCTGGGCTTTTTCCTCTCCATTTCAGGGCCAAGATGGAGACTTCTAGCCAAGGCTCAAGCAAAAAGAAAGCCCCATTAGAAACCATGAAGGTAAACACCAAAATGGAGGGTTTGAGGCTCTTGACAGTTCCTGCTCTGTTACAGGACAGGGTTCCTGTTACCTGAACATCTTGGTCCTTGAAGCAGATTGAATTGACTGAACCCATTCTCAGGTTTCTCTATCTGTAGAACAACATTCAACTTTTCATCCTGACCACTTGTCCCCAAAGTAACTGTATAATATACACATACATGAACATTTTTTGTACTTTTTTTTTTTCAAAGTAGGGTTTCACTCTAGCCCAGGCTGACCTGGAATTTACTATGTAGTCTCAGGATGGCCTTGAACTCACAATGATCCTCCTACCTCTGCCTCCCAAGTGCTGGGATTAAAGGGGTGTGCCACCATGCCTGGATCTGTTTTTTGTCTTGTTTTGTTTTAATGGGAGAGTGTGAGAGAACAAGAGAGAAAGAGAATTGGTGTACCAGGGCCTCCAGCCACTGCAATCAAACTCTAGACATATGTGCCCCCTTTTGCACATGTGCAACCTTGTGTGCTTGTGTCACTGTGCATCTGGTTTACGTGGGATCTAGAGAGTCAAACATGAGTCCTTAGGCTTGCAGGCAAGTGCCTTAACCACTAAGCAATCTGTCCAGTCCCACATAAGCTCTTTTGTGCATATGACTTTAAATGGGTACTGGGGATTTGAACCCTAGCTGTCAGGCTTTGCAAGCAAGTGCCTTTAACCTCTGAGCCATTTCCCCAGCCTTCACATCCATGAATATTGTTAAGGACTCTTCTCAGCTTAGAAAAAAGCCTGCTTCTTGGGCTGGAGAGATGGCCTGGCAGCTAAAAAGCCTGCAAAGCCTGATGGCCTGGGTTCAGTTCTCCAGTACCCACATAAAGCCGGATGCACAAAGTGGTGCATGTATCTATAGTTTATTTGCAGTGGCAAGAGGCCCTGGTGCATCCATTCTCTCTTTCTCTCCTTACAAATAAATATATAACTTATTTTGGGGGGCTTTGATTCGCCAGTACCCAGTACTACTTAAGCCGGATGCACATGGTGGCACATGCATCTGATGCTCATCTGCAGTGGCTGAATGCTCTGGCACGCCCATCCGTCCCCGGCCCCATCTATCTGCCTCTCTCTCAAATAAAAATGCCAGACATGGTAGTGCACACCTTCTTTTAAAAAATTGTTTTTCTTTTGGCTTATTTTTATTTATTTATTTGTGAGCAACAGAGAGAGAGAGAGGGAGAGAGAAAGAGAAAGAGAGAGAGAGAATGGGCACATTGGGTCTCCAGCCACTGCAAACGAACTCCAGACGCATGCACCCCCATGTGCATCTGCCTTATGTGGGTCCTGGGGAATCGAACCGGGGTCCTTAGGCTTTGCAGGTAAGGACCTTAACCACTAAGCCATTTCCCCAGCCCTGTGGTGCACACCTTTAATCCCAGAACTCGGGAGGCAGAGGTAGGAGGATTGCGGAGTTCGAGGCCACCCTGAGAGTACATAGTGAATTCCAGGTCAGCCTGAGCTAGAGTGAGACCCTACCTCCCAAAACCAAAAATAATAATAATAATAAATAAATAAATATAAAAATTTTGAATTTTTTAAAATACTTCTTAGCCAGGCGTGGTGGCATACACCTTTAATCCCAGCACTCAGGAGGCAGAGGTAGGAGGATCTCCATGAGTTTGAGGCCACCCTGAGAATACAGAGTGAATTCCAAGTCAGCATAGGCTAGAGTGAGACCCTACTTTGAAAAACCAAAAAAAAAAAAAAAAAAAAAAAAAAAGCTGGTATATGCCCTTAATCCCAGTACAGGTAGGAAGATCACTGTGGGTTCAAGGCCAGCCTGAGACTACATAGTGAATTCCAGCAGGGCAGCCTGGGCTAGAGCAAGACCTTATTTAAAAACAAAATCAAAAAATAAACAAGGGCTGGAGAGATTGCTTAGTGGTTAAGGCATTTGCCTGCAAAGCCACAGGACCCAGGTTCAGTTCCCTGGACCCACATAAGCCAGATGTACCAGGTGGTGCATGCATCTGGAGTTTGTTTGCAGCAGCAGAAAGCCCTGGCACGCCATTGTCTCTGTCTCGCTCAAATAAATAAATAAAAATTTTTAAATGTATTTTAAAAACAAACAAAAAAGGAGCGGCATGGGGCTGGAGAGATGGCTTAGCAGTTAAGGCGTTTGCCTGCAAAGCCAAAGGACCTCGGTTCGACTCCCCAGGACCCAAGTAAGCCAGATGCACAAGGGGGCGCATGCATCTGGAGTTCGTTTGCAGTGGCTGGAGGCCCTGGTGCGCCCATTCTCTCTCTCCCTCTCTCTGCCTCTTTCTCTCTCTCTCTCTCTCAAATAAATAAATGAAAAATAAAGTTTTTTTTTAAGTTTAAAAAAAAAAAAAAAGCCAGGCATGGTGGCACACACCTTTAATCCCAGCACTTGGGAGGCAGAGGTAGGAGGATCACCCTGAGTTTGAGGCCACCCTGAGACTACATGGTGAATTCCAGGTCAGCCTGGGCCAGAGTGAGACTCCACCTCAAAAAACAAACAAACAAACAAACAAAAAAAAAAAAAAGCTGGGTGTGGTGACACACACCTTTAATCCCAGCACTTGGGAGGTAAAGGTAGGATTGCCTTGAGTTCAAGGCTACCCTGAGACTACATAGTGAATTCCAGGTCAGCCTGGGTTTAAGCAAGACCCTACCACGAAAACAAAACAAAACAAAACAAAAAAAGCTGCTCCTTGAATTCTACAGTTGAAGTAATAAAATAATTCTTGGAGCTGGAGAGATTGCTTAGCAGGTAAGAATGCTTACCGTGCAAGCATGAGGACCTGAGTTCAATGCCCAGCACCCATGTAAAAAAGCAGGTACTGGTCCTGCATGGCTAAACCCCAGACTGAGGGTGGCAGGAACAGAGAACTGCTGGAACTCACTGCTCAGCCCATCTAACAGAAAAACAGTCTAAGTTCCAGGTTCAGTGAGTTCCAAGTTCTGTCTTAAGGAAAGAAAGCAGAAAAGCAATGGAGGAAGACACATACATGCAGATACACGTTGAACCTGGAGCTTCTCTCCAGGAGCTTATTTACTTGAGGGTACCCTTGAGTGTACACCAGACCTCTGCCTCTGGTAACAGAGTTTGTAAAGGAAGGGCCATAGTTTTATACCATAGCCAAGCAGCTCACTGAGTGATTTTAGGCAGAAAGTTGCCTCCTCCTGTCTCTCCCATCCTTTAGAGAAGTAAGAAAAAGTAATGAGAAAGTACAAGAGAAGTACGTGAAGCTCTGGAGAATGAGAGCACTTTGTGACAACCAAGATAATTGCTGTTAAAGAACATTTCCCTCACTCCCTACCCTTCATACCTCCTATTCTTAGTTTGACACATCATCTCCTCAAAAACAGTCCCCACAGCTTCTTACTCAACACAATTACCTTAAAGGAACATGTTTACTGATTTTGACTCAAAGACCTTGTTCCCAGGGAGAGGATTTCTTCTAAATTAAATTGATCACAATGACTCTCAGTACAAGCCACTTGAGCTGGAAAAATTGACTTTTCTTCTGTGGTTCAGTGCTTGCCCCCCCCCCCCTTTGTGGAAAGTTTGTGTTGAGGATCACACACAGCCAGTGATGACTGTGCTTGTCTCAACACACTGGGAAGCCTGCTTGGGGAAAGCGTAGAGTAAAATGCTTGTCTCATGAGAGGTGTTTGGGGAAGAATAATGAAGAGAAGACCCCTTCCCTGTGTTCCTTCTGGTCCAAGACCCAGAGACTCAGACTTTGGGGGGATTAAACAATGGAGGAGAATAGATGAATAGTCCAAAAGTGGAACAAACTGACTGCTCACAGCTTATTTTTCACCTGCGCTTGAGCTGCAGTTCTAAGCAGATCTAGTTTTCAGGGATCCCCAGTGGTACCCTCTCAGTCTTCCTCAGGCCATGTCTTTCTTCTCTTCTTCACTGACTGTTCAAAAGAGTTACCTGAATGGTCTCCTTCCTTGCTATAGTTCTTTCAGTTTTGTAGGAATGTGACCTAGGGGCTGTCTCATGGTCTTAGATTTGAAAGGTTTGTAAAGAAGCTTATCTCAGAAAGATCTGCTATTCTAATTTGAAGCTTATGCTCAGGATAAAGGCCAGCCCTTGCTTCCAGGAAGCCTACCATGTGTCTGCCTCCCAGAGCCGCTCTGCTACTGATTTCTTCTTCAACAGCACAGCGTGAGGAATGTCAGTCTGCTGGGCAGTCAGGCCTCAGACTGCTGGGTGAGGACAGGCCAGCTGGCAGGGATTCGAAAGAAAATGTCTGCACCTTGTTTCTGACTATCAGGGTGTTGACTGGGAAGTGTTCTGTGCCAGGAACTGGGTTGTAGGATGTCCTCTTCAAAGTACAAAGGAATTTCCACCAAGTAGTGGCACATGGAGAAATAGAAGATTACATTGTCATGTTTCTGCCCCGCCTGGCTCTAGCCATGCTAATCATATTTACTTATTAACAGTATTGTGACCTTTTTATTGTGTCCATCTAGAATGCTGTGCTCTCCCTGACCATCTCATCCCAATTGTGACAAAATCCTATTCATCCATCAAGGCCCCTTGCAAATATCACTTCCTCTGTGAAGCCCTCCTTAACAACCACCATCTGCACTACTGCCCTCTGCAACAACCTAAGCACTATAGGTTCAGGGAACAGCTTCATCACACTGTCTTGCAGCATATGGTTTTACTCCAGGGGCTGTACATTTCTTCAAGGTAACATTTATTCTTTCCAGTCTCTTTAGCCATAATAGGCACTCAGCAATAGGGAATGGGCTCAGCATGGTGGTGCACGCCTTTAATCCCAGCACTTGGGAGGCAGAGGTAGGAGGATCACCATTAGTTCAAGGCCACCCTGGAGCTACATAGTGAATTCCTGGTCAGCCTGGGCTAGAGTGAAACCCTACCTCGAAGAAAAAAGAAAAAGGAGGAGGAGGAGGAAAGTAGGAGTATTACTGTTCGAGGTCACCCTGAGACTACATAGAACATTCCAGGTCAGCATGGACTAGAGCAAGACCTCACCTTGAAAGAAGAAAGAAAGAAAGAGAGAGAGAGAGAGAAAGAAAACAGAGGGAGGGGGAAGGAAGGAAGAGAGAGAAAGAAAGAAGAAGAGAAAAGAAAAGGAAAAAGAAGAAAGGAAAGGAAAGAAAGGCAAACCCAACTTGGCTTTTTCTGGACTCCTAAAGCATATGATTTTTTAGGGGGAGAGGGGGTTGAGGTAGGGTCTCCCTCTAGCCCAGGCTGACCTGGAATTTACTATGTAGTCTCAGGCTGGCCTCAAATTCACAGTGATCCTCCTACCTCTGCCTCCTGAGTGCTGAGATTGAAGGGATGTGCCACCCTGCCCGGCTTAAAGTATGATTTTTTTGTTTTTCGTGGTAGGGTCTCACTCTAGCTCAGGCTGACCTGGAATTCACTATGTCGTCTCAGGGTGGCCTTGAATTCACAGCGATCCTCCTACCTCTGCCTCCCAAATGCTGGGATTAAAGGCATGCGTCACCACAACCGGTTCCTGATTTTTTAATATTTTTATTTATTTACTTATTTGAGAGAAAGAAAGAGAGAGAGGCAGATGAAAGAGAGAGGGAATGGGTATGTCAGGGCCTCCAGCCACTGCAAATGAACTCCAGATGCATGGGCCACCTTGTGCATCTGGATTTATGTGGGTACTGGGGAGTCGAACCTGGGTCCTTAGGCTTTGCAGGCAAGCACCTTTACCACTAAGCAATATCTCCAGCCCAAGCATATGAGTTTTAAAATGAATAAGGACAGTCCTATAGTAGGAAATGAAGGACCTACCTGGGCAGTCAAAAGCCAGGCTCAGGGCTTGGAAGATAGCTCAGTAGTTAGGCACTTGCTTGCAAAGCCTACCAACCCAGGTTCAGTTCCTCAGTAGCCAGTTCATTTGCAACAGCAAGAGGCCCTGGTGCATCTATATATTCATTCTCTCTCTGACTAATAAATAGCGATTTTAAGAAAATGCCAGGCCCTGGGACTGGAGAGATGGTTCAGTGGTTAAAGCACTTGCCTGCAAAGCCTAACGATCAGGGTTCAGTTCCCTAGTACCTACATAAGCCAAATGCACAAAGTGGTGCATACATCTGGAGTTCATTTGCAGTGACTGGAGGCCGTAGTGTACCCATTCTGTGTGTATCTCTTCTATCTCGCTCTGCTTGCAAATAAGTAAATAAAATATTTTAAAATCCAGACCCCAGTGCTAATGTGAAATTACCAGAAAATACCATTTATATCATCAGGCCCTATAGGCATAAACTTAAGATATTTAAAGTTTTGTTTTTGTTTGTTTCTCTTTGTTAGAAAAAGAAAGAAGCAGCCCAGCAGGATGATCAGGAGATTACAACCTCTAAGACCACTGATGTCCAGGAACAGGGTAGGGCTTTCTTTTTGATGGTGGTATTTACAGTTGTTTGAAACAGGGTCTTGCAGTGTAGCCCAGGCTGACTTAAACTCTTGATCCTCCTGCTTCAATATCACGAGTGCTGAAATAATAAGCATGAGCCGCCATACCCAGCCTCCCTCTGCTTCTGATTGTAAAGTGGGAGGTTTCGCACACTGTTAAAGGAGATAGGGTTTCTGTCTCTGCGTAGCTGAAGGATTATCTCTTTTTTGTTATTTTCTCAATTTTTATTAATATTTTCCATGATTATAAAAAATATCCCATGGTAGTACCCTCCCCCCCCCACTTCCCCCTTTGAAATTCCATTCTCCATCATATGAAGGATTATCTCTTGAAAGTACTTTCTCTTCATCTGGAGCATCAGTGTTAAAATGAAAGGTGCAGGGGATGGAGGTGTGGTTCAATTGATAGTGTATTTTCTTTTTTTGTTTTGTTTTTTTTGAGGTAGGGTTTCACTCTAGCTCAGGTTGACCTGGAATTCACTATGTAGTCTCAGGATGGCCTCGAACTCACCGAGATCCTCTTACCTCTGCCTCCCGAGTGCTGGGATTAAAGGCATACTCCACCATGCCCGGCCAATAGTGTGTTTTCTTAGTATGCGTAAGGTCCTGGGTTCAGTCCTCAACAGTGCATAAAACCAAGCTCAGTGGTACCTGTTTGTAATCTCAGCACTAGGGGACATAGAAGCAGGAGGATCCGAAGTTTAAGGTCATCCTCCCCACATAGGTTTGAAGCCAACCTGGGCTACATAAGAACCTGTCTCAAAACAAAACAATAAACTGAGCACTTGGGAGGCAGAGGGAGGAGGATTGCCATGAGTTTGAGGCCACCCTGAGACTACATAGTGAATTCCAGGTCAGCCTGGGCTAGAGTAAAACCCTCCCTCAAAAAAAAAAAAAAAAAAAAAAAAAAAAGATTGAAGGTGCTGGGCATGGTGGCGCATGCCTTTAATCCCAGCATTTGGGAGGCAGAGGATTGCCATTTGTTTTAGGCCACCCTAAGACTACATAGTGAATTCCAGGTCAGTTGGCTAGAGTGAAACCCTACCTTGAAAAAAGATTAAAAGTCAGAAAGTCTCTGCAAGACTTGGGAACACAGAAGAAATGATGCTTTTCAGCTTTCTGATCTCTTACCCAGCATGAGGACTCAGAGTGGGCTGCAGTTATTCCAGAAGCAGGATATAAGCACGAGTTCTTGGGCAAATTGGTAATCCATGTGTTGTATGCCTGAGACTTGAGCCTGACTTTGAAAAGCCTCCAAAGCCAGAATAACATCTTATTGAGCTGAGGTGAAACTGGAAAGGTCAGAGCAAACATCTCACCTGGCTTTAAATAAATCTTGGTGTGAGGCTGCTCTGTGATCAGATGAAAGTAGCCCATGGGCCAGCCTCTTTTTCCTGCCTGAGTGTTTTCTTTACAGATTCTAAACAGGGACACAGCCTGCCTGAACCAGTTGTCCCACTACCGGAGAAAAGCAAGCCCCCACCACCCAAAAAGCTAGGAACTAGTGGCTTCTTTGGGTTTCTAAGGTAAGTAAATTTTTCCTACCATCAAGCTGAGCTCTAGCACCTGAGCTCCTCACGAAGTGTCAAAGGGAGAGAGAATAGACAACAGAGCTGACCACTTGCCAGAGTTTCTCAGTTAGACCTAGATAGATGATGAAATAAGGTTGAGAACGAAGACCCTAATGTTACTGTATTTTTATTTTTATTTTTGGTTTTTCAAGGTAGGTTGTCACTCTAGCTCAAGCTGACCTGGAATTTACTATGTAGTCACAGGGTAGCCTTGAACTCACAGTGATACTCCTCCTCCTACCTCTGCACCTCCCCCCCACCCCCAAGTGCTGGGATTAAAGGTGTGAGCCACCACGTCCTGCTGGGTTTTTTTGTTTTTTTGGTTTTGTTTTTGTTTTTTGTTTTCAAGGTAGGGTGTCACTCTAGCTCAGACTGACCTGGAATTCACTATGCAGTCTCAGGGTAGCCTCGAACTCATGGCAGTCCTCCTACTCTGCTTCCCGAGTGCTAGGATTAAATGTGTGCGCCACCACACCTGGCTCCATCCTGCTGTGTTTAAAATTTTTTATTTGTTGTTTATTTGCAAGCAGAGAGAAGGGGGAAGAGAGAGAAAATGGGCATGCCAGGGCCTCTTGCCACTGTAAAGGAACTCCAGATGCATGTGCCACTTTGTGTGTCTGGCTTTATATAGGTACTGGGGAATCAAACTCAAGATGTCATGCTTTGCAAGCAAGTGCCATTAACTGTGATCCACCTCCCCAGACCCATTTCATTTTATTTTTATTTTTCTGGTTTTTCAGGGTAGGGTCTCACTCTAGTGACCTGGAATTCACTATGTAGTCTCAGGATGGCCTTGAACTCATAGCAGTTTTCCTACTTCTGCCTCCCAAGTGCTGGGATTAAAGGTGTACACCACCATGCCTGGCACAAACAGGCATTTTTAAGTACAGAGTCATCTCCCCAGCTCAAGGACCCTAATTTTTTAATATTTTATTTTTGTTTATTTATTTGACAGAGAAAGAGAGAGAGAGAGAGAACGGGTGTGCCAGGGCCTCCAGCCATTGCAAATGAACTCCAGACATGTGCGCCCCCTTGTGCATCTGGCTAACGTGGGTCCTGGGGAATCGTACTTGAAGGATCCTAATTTTAAAAAACTATCTCCCTCTCCCTGGGTCCTTTGGCTTTGCAGGCAAACGCCTTAACCACTAAGCCATCCCTCCAGCCCAAGGACCTTAATTTTTTGTTGTTTTCGAGATAGAGTCGCACTCTAGCCCAGGCTAACCCACATCTCACTCTACAGTTCCAGCCTGGCTTCCAACTCAGTGATACTTCTACCTCTGCCTCCCTAGTCTAGTGCTGGGATTAAAGGTGTGCGCCAGGATGCCTGGCTCAAGGACCCTAATTTTTTTTTTTTTTTTTTTGGTTAAGGATCCTAATTTAATTTTTTTTTTTTTTGTTTTTGTTTTGTTTTTCCGAGGTATTTCTCTCTAGCCCAGGCTGACCTGGAGTTCACTATGTAGTCTCAGGGTGGCCTCAAACTCACGGCAATCCTCCTACCTTTGCCTCCCAAGTGCTGGGATTAAAGGCATGCACCACCACGTCCGGCTTAATTTAAATTTTTTTAAAATATTTTTTATTTGATTGATAGAGAGAGAGGCAGATAGAGAATGGACATGCCAGGGCTTTCAGCCACTGCAAACAAATTCCAGACACATGCGCACCCTTGTGCATCTGACTTATGTGGGTCCTTGGGAATTGAACTTGAAGGACCCTAATTTTAAAAAAAGACTGTCTCCCTCATCTTCTCCTCCCTCTTTCTCGCTTTTGTAAATATATATATGTAAGAAGAGAGCATGGTTGTGACAGGGCTTCTTGTCACTGCTAACAAACTCCAGAGCAAACACTTTGTGTATCTTTACGTGGGTACTGGGGAATAGAACCCCAACTACCAGGCTTTGTAAACAAGAGCCTTCTGAGCCATCTCCCCAGTCCCTCCCTCTGTTTTGAGACAGGATCTAGATGTATAACCCTGGCTGGCCTAGAATTTGCTATGTAAACCAGACTGGCTTCAAATTTATGGTGATCCTCTTCCGGCTGCCTCCAGAATGCTAAAATTATAGATGTGTGTCACACACCACACCTGTCTCCTTTCTTTTTTTTTTTTTTTTTTTTTTCTCTCTCTCTCTCTTCTTAAGGAAAAAACTAGCTCTATTGGGCCTTTTCTTTAATATATTTTACTTGAGAGAGAGTATGGGCATGCCAGGGCCTATTGCTGGTGTAAATGAACTCCAGACACATGTGTCACTTTGTACATCTGGCTTTACATGGGTACTGGAGAATTGAACCTGGGCCATTAGGCTTTGCAAGCAAGCACTCTTAGCCACTAAGGTAGGGTCTCACTGTAGCTCAGGCTGACCTGGAATTCACTGTGTAGTCTCAGGGTGGCCTTGAACTCATGGTGATCCTCCTACCTCTGCCTCCCGAGTGCTGGAATTAAAGGCCTGCACTACTATGCCCAGCTTTCTAAAAGCATTTGTATCTATTTATTTGAGAGAGGGTGAGGAAAATGGGTGTGTCAGGTCCTCTTGCCACTGCAACCAAACTCACCACATGGTGCATTTGGTTTTATGCAGGTACTGGAGAGTCAACCCTGGGCTGGCAGGCTTTACAAGCATGTGTCTTTAATTGCAGACTCATCTCCCTAGCCCTTTTTTTGTTTGTTTGTTATGTTGTTTTGAGAAAGGGCTCATTCTGTAGTCCAGGCTGTCTTGAACTCACTTTGTAGAGCAGGCTGGTCTTGAATTCATGGTCATCTGCCTCCCAAGAGCTGAGATTATGAGTGTGAGCCACCAAAAAAAAAAAAAAAAAAAAAAAAAAGTGTGAGCCACCAAACTCTTTTTTTTTTCTTTTCTTTTTTTTTTTTTGGTTTTTCGAGGTCGGGTCTCACTCTGGTCCAGGCTGACCTGGAATTAACTCTGTCATCTCAGGGTGGCCTTGAACTCATGGCAATCCTCCTACTTCTGCCTCCTGAGTGCTGGGATTAAAGGCGTGCGCCACCATGCCTGGCTCAAACTCTTTTTTTCTTATTATTCTTTTTTGTTGTTCTCAAGGTAGGATCTCACTGTAGCCCAAGCTGACCTGGCACTCACTTTGTAGTCCCAGGCTGGCCTCAAACTCACAGCAGTCCTCCTACCTCTGCCTCCCGAGTGCTTGGATTAAAGGCGTGCACCTCTATGTCCGACTCTTCTTCTTGTTGTTTTTGTTTGTTTGGTTTTTGTTTTTCTAGGTAGGGTTTCCCTCTACCTCAGGCTGACCTGGAATTCACGATGTAGTCTCAGGGTGGCCTCGAACTCGTGATCCTCTGCCTCCTGACTGCTAGGATTAAAGTTGTGCACCACCACACCCGGCTCCATTCTTCTCATTTTCATACAATTTATTCCCACCCTGATGAGCCTGCATGAAGCCTGTTCCCTACATGTTGCTTGGACAGAACTTTCTCTTTTTCTTAGGTTGGTTATCAAAATGCTTCCATTCTCTTGGAATCTAGGCATACTTTCAGAATCCTTTTTGCAGAGGACAGCTAACAAATCTCTAGAGCTCAGCCATCAGGATGCAGTTCTGTTTCCTTTATCATCCCCTTCCCAGTATAATCTAATTTGAGGACCTTCCCAAATGCTGTTTTAGGACTTGAATTTCCATTCAGTGATTCCCCAGAGCAAAAGCCCTGGCTAATCAGGTGTTAATGGGAACCAGAGAGAAGGAAGGCGATCTCAGTCTACTCTGCTCTCATTCTTGCAGCACACTCTTCCCGTTCCGGTATTTCTACAGCAGGAGTAGCCAGTGAGCCTCCCAGGCATGGCGTACACAGCATCGCACAGCAGCAGAAAGAGGATCTTCTCTTGCAGTGACTAGTCCCCAACCATTCTGGCTCCAGTGTTTTCTTATTTCTTAATTGTTGTTTTGTTTTGCATTGCTTTTTGAGATAGGGTATGCTATATGTAGCCTTGAGCTCCCCATCCTCCTGCCTTAGCCTCCTGAGTGCTGGGATTACAGGTGTACACCACATTCAGCTTCTACCCTTTCCCTGGGACTCCTCAGTCATGGGGATAGGGGATCCAGACTGTCCTCTTATGGGTTTATTCTGTTCTTTGCCTTTTTCCCCCTAGTTAAAACACTGAGAAAAGAATAGGATGTCCTAAAATGTTCTAAGAATTCTATTGACCTGAGAGTTTGTCTTTTGTCTCTAGTACTTAGGATCCTAATGCCAATAAACTGCTTGTGAAGCACTATTTTTTAAGTTTAGAGAAGACTTTATTAGATTAAGGAAAGGAAAGAGGAAATAGTATAAAGAGCTCCTGTCCATAAAAAGGCAGGAGGGGCTAAAGCCTTATGAAACACTATTGATTGTGGTACAGTGGAAGAGAGAACAAAGGAGCATGCATGGCACTTCCCTGAATCACCTGGTTGATGCTTATAGAACCATGTGGGATTGACAAGTCTGTACCTGACCTCAAATGTTAAGCTTCTCCATAAGGGGTGAGAAGGGATCACACAAGTCTCTGTCCTGAATTCCCCTTTTCCGATAAAATGCTCCCTACCTGTGATTCCTCCTAGTTCTCTGGCAGGAACACAAACTAGTTCCTACGATTAACTGGAAGCCAGTGGAAGTTAGGGACCCTGGAGAAGGCCAGGGTACCCAAGCTCTGTCTTCACCTCTAGTCTCATCTAGACATGCAGGGTTTTTTTTTTGTTTGTTTGTTTGGTTGGTTGTTTTTGGTTGGTTGGTTGGTTTTTCGAAGTAGGGTCTCACTCTAGCCCAAGCTGACCTGAAATTAACTGTGTAGTCTCAGGGTAACCTTGAACTCATGGTGATCCACCTACCTCTGCCTCCCAAGTGCTGGGGTTAAAGGAGTGCGCCATCATGCCCGGTTTAGGCATGCAGTTTAATGGCCTCAGAGAACCAAGTAATTGATGGGAATTTAGGGAAACTCATTTTAGCTCAGAACAAAGGAATCATTTTGTTGTTGGTTTTTCAGGGTAGGGCTCAGGCTGATCTCAAACTCATGGCAATCCTCCTACCTCAGCCTCCTAATGCTGGGATTAAAGGCATAAACGTCCATGCCCAGCTGTGAATCACTTTTTTAAAAAATTACTTATTTGGCTGGGTGTGGTGGCGCACACCTTTAATCCCAGCACTCGGGAGGCAGAGGTAGGACTGCCAAGGGTTCCAGGCTACTCTGAGACTACATAGTGAATTCCAGATCAGCCTGGGCTAGAGCAAGACCCTACCTTGGAAAAAAAAAAAAACTTATTTGAGTGTGTGTATGGGTGCACCAGAATCTCTTGCTACTGCAAACAAATTCCGCATGCTTGCACTACTTTTTGCATCTGGCTTTCCATGGATGGCTGGGGAATTGAACCTGGGCTGACAGGCTTCTCAAAATGCCTTTAAACACTGAGCCATCTCCTCAGCCCCAGGGATCACTTTAAAAAATATGTATTTTATTTATTTGAGAGAGAGAGAAAGATGCACATAGAGAATAGATGCACCAGGGCCTCCTAGCCACTGCAAACAAACTCCAGTTACATGCACCACCTTGTGCATCTGGCTTTGCATGGGTACCAGGAAATTGAACCTGGGGTTTTTTTGGCTTTGCCAGCATGCACCTTAACCACTAAGCCATCTCTCCAGCCTAGGAATCACTTTTTTTTTTTTTTTTTTTTTTTTTTTAGGTCTCGCTCTAGCCCAGGCTGACCTGGAATTCACTATGTAATTTCAAGTTGGCCTCAAACTCACATGATCCTCTTACCTCTGCCTCCTGAGTGCTGGAATTAAAGGCATGCACCACCTTTAATTATTTTTTAATTTTCTTTTTTTGAGGTAGGGCCTCACTCTAGCCCAGGCTGACCTGGAATTCATTATGTAGTCTCATGGTGGCCTCGAACTCACAGTGATCCTCCTACCTCTGCCTCACAAGTGCTGGGATTAAAGGTGTGCACCACCATGCCCAGCTGTTTTTTAACTGTTAAGTCCAATGTTAGAATGCGCTACCTTGTAAGGTAATGAGCCCTTGTCACCTAAAAGCTAAACAGCCAGTTATTTGTTACATGCCAGAGGGTTCCTGATGGGAAGGTGGGGGCTGAGGTATCTCTGTGTCTCCTTGCTTGGCTGCCTGTACCTTTGGTTGGCAGGAAGATGAGAAGAGGTAGGTTGCTGAGGGGGGGCCAGGCAAGAGAAGATCTAAGCAGGGAGGCACCAAAGGAAAAGCCACAGGGGATGGGGACTGGAGGATCAGCAATATGGGCACACTAGATCCTCCCATGTCCTGCTTATTGCCCTTGTCCTACTATACCAAACATGGCCCAACTAACCAAACTGCTGTTGAAGAACACACCTCCAAAACCTGGAGATCTGAGCCATCCTGACTTGAACTGGCTAACCAGAGATCCTCTGCAGCTTACTTTCTCATCTGGGAAAATGAGGGGAAGGGTTTGATGAGCTGAGGAGATGTCTAGTTCTGGCAGGCTGTGGAACTGGCTCTGTTCCTCAGAGCCAGGTCAGTGCGGCAAAGGCCTAAGTAGTGGCTGCCTAGAACACCACAGGCTTCCTTCTGCTCTGGGCCCTGCTCCAAGCTCCAGCTACTGCTGACTAGGGTTTTTGTTGTTTGCTTTTTTTGTGGTGCTAAGGATGGAAACCCACGACTGCTAGGCAAGTGCTCTACCACTGAGCCACATCCACAGTCCTCAACTTGTCACATTCTTGCCTCAAGTATGATTTAATACCATAGATAAACAGCAAGAGATTGAGTTCTACATCAGCTTGGGCTTAACTAGTAGTGTGACTTAGTAACTTTCCTTCTTTGTAAAACCAGAGCTGAACTAAACAATCAGATTTGTGAGGTTAGCCAGGTGTGGTGGCTCACGCCTTTAATCCCAGCACTTGGGAGGCAGAGGTAGTAGGATAGTCATGAGTTCAAGGCCACCCTGAGACTGCATAGTGAATTCCAGGTCAGCCTGGGCTAGAGTGAGACCCTACCTCAAAAAATTAAAAAAAAATAAAAAATAAAAAAGATTTGTGAGGTTAATAGCTTCCAGCTTCAAGCTCTCTAAGGAGTCAGGTCTGTTATTTCAGGGATGAGGAGGACCCTTTAACTCAGAGCTTTACTCTGTAGCCCACTACACCATGAGAAGACTTCCACTAGACACTGGATTATTCCTGGCCTGCCACCAAGCACACAGCTCAGGAGTCCCCACTGCAGGATGCTGCTTGTCGATTCTCAGCCGGGGGATGTGGCTCAGATGGTAGAATGCTTGCTTACCACTCAATCCCTAGCACTACATAAACCCAGCATGGTGGTACATGGCTGTAGTCCCAGCACTTGGAAAGCAGAAACAGGAGGATCACAAGTTTGAGGTCATGCTTAGCTACATAGTGAGTTTAAGGCCAGGCTGGGCTACATGAGACCCTGTCCCAAAAAATAAAGTCATAGCCAGGCGTGGTGGTGCACGCCTTTAATCCCAGCACTTGGGAGGCAGAGGTAGTATTGCTATGAGCTGGAGACCACCCTGAGTCTACAGAGTGAATTCCAGGTCAGCCTGGGCTAGAGTGAGACTCTACCTCGAAAAAACAACAACAAATATATATATTATACAAATAAATAAAATCATGCTCAAATTCCTTTCCTCGGCAGTCTGTATTTTTTAAATTTTATTTCTTTTGGCTTTTGAGACAGTCTCACTGTAGCCCAGTAACCTGGAACTCACTCTAAGCCACATTGGAGCTGGCCTCGAACTCCTGGCAATCCTACTTCATCTTCCTGTGTGCTAGGATTATAGGAGTGAGCCATGGCTCCCTGCTGAGTTAAGTAGTTTTTAGACTGTGAGTGGCTAGGGCAGTGTCCTACCCAGTGTCACAGGCAGAAAAATAAGCCAAGCAGAGTACAACTCAGCCAAGAGTTTCTAACCCCACACATGTTACACTCTGGGCTACTCCTGGGCTTGTCCCACTTTCTCCAGTCCTCTACCAGGCAGCCTCCTGGAAGAGGGAAACAGCAGTTGGCCCTCTGAGGAGAGCACCTCAGAGCAGGATTCCCAGATGGGATGGCTCCAAAGTTCCCGGCTGGAAGGCGCCTGAAAGCTGATCCCTAAGAAGGCGTGGCTCCCAAACATCAGCAAATAAAAGCGTGGAGAGCCAGCATCAGAGACCAATCGGAGGCACTGTGATCCTGGAAGCCTTTGGTTCCCCACTGCACTGGTGAGCTGGCTGAGGAGAGCAGGTGGAGCTGGGGAGGGCCGGCATGTGGGCCAGGGCCTGCAGGCTATGTATGCTGGAGCAAGATGTTTGTGCTCCAGATGGTGAGGGACACTGCAGGGGAGCATCTGCAAAGGGCTGACACACAAGTCTTATCCAGAGATGGCTACTCACCCAGGCAGAGCAACGTGTCCCCCGCCCCCAACACACATGAAGACAGCACCACTCGGCATATCTCACCTGTCAAAAGATTAGTCAGCCTGGCCCACTCATGGGGAGACACGTTTTTTGTTGTTGTTGTTATTTTTCAAGGTAGAATCTCACTCTCTAGCCCAGGCTGACCTGGCACTCACTCTGCAGTCCCAGACTGGCCTTGAACTCACCAGGATTCTCCTACCTTTGCCTCCTGAGTGCTAGAATTAAAGGTGTGCGACACCACGCTGAGACACAAAGTTTTTAAGAACGCCCTCTCCCATCTGCATACCCACTCTGTTTCAGAGGCCCATGACGCCTGCCTCAGCTCTGCTCCTCTGCCTGCTGGTCCTGACCGTCACTGAAGGCTGTGGTCAGGAGGCAGCCATCCCAGGCTGCCACTTGCACCGTGAGTAACTCTGGCTAGAGGGTAGGAAGATGGGTTTGGGGTGGGAGCAGAGCTGACACTGCTGCGGGAGGCAGCCCCCTGCATGAACCTACATGGAGGCGCAAGCAGCTGCAGCCTTCCTAGACCACTTGCCTGTGTCCTTCTAGCCTTCAATGTGACAGTGCGAAGTGACCGTCATGGCACTTGCCAGGGCTCCCATGTGGCACAGGCCTGTGTGGGCCACTGTGAGTCTAGTGCCTTCCCTTCCCGGTACTCTGTGCTGGTGGCCAGCAGCTATAGACACAACATCACTTCTGTCTCTCAGTGCTGCACTATCAGTGGCCTGAAGAAGGTGAGTGCCTTTGGGGTGCTAGGGTGTGAAGTCTGAAGAAATGAAATCTAAAGTGGCTAGGAGTAGGACAGGAATGTGGGTCTCCTCTCCTACAGGTGAAGGTGTGGCTGCACTGTGTGGGGGACCGTCGAGGGGAACTTGAGATATTCACGGCCAAGGCTTGCCAGTGTGATATGTGTCGCCTCTCACGCTACTAGTCTCTAAGAGGAGTTCCAGTTCTGCCTGTGACTTGCTGTGGGATCTTTTAAATGAGGGGGGTTGCTCCAGCTCAGACCTCTTACAGTCTGTGATGGTCACTTGTGAAGAGAAGGTTCATGCCTCTCCCTTCTCCCCGCTGCACTTCCTCCTTCGTTCCCACCCTAAATAAAGCAAGCAGTGTGGAGTTTCTTTCTTTATTGAGTCTGCCCCCCAGCCAGGGGAAGGGGACAGATCATGATTACTGTGACCACCCCCCTGCCCCAGGACACTGTGAATCTCTTCTTGCCTGTGCCCTCACCCCTCCCCCTGCCCAATAAATAAAAAGGGGACAGGGAAGTACAGGGCAAGGGAGAGGAGGGAAGGAAGGTGCCCCAGGACCAGGACAATGTCTTATTGAAGGTGAGCTGGGCAGAATAAATAGACCGTGCACCCCATGGTAGGGCAAGGAAGGCCCTGGCCCAGCTGAGATGGGCAGGGCAGGCACTCAGTGCCCTTGCCCCAGGCCAGGGGCAAGAGTAGGAGCCTGCCTGCAGCCCAGTCATGCCGGGAAGGGGAGGATCCCTGATGGCAGCTTCTGGGTCTTGCACTTGCCCTGGTCTAGTCTTGCCACAGGGCCTAAGAGTTCTGCTGCCAAGACCACCATCTTGCCTTCGTGTCTCCCCCAGTTAAAAGCTGCCCCCATGGGGCTAGCAGGGAGTCCTCAGAGCCATTCTGACAAGGCCACAGGGAGGCATGGGCCTCACTGGGCCTCTGGGCAGAAGGAATGGAGGGGCTGATAGCTCTGGGTTTAATTTCTCCCCTTCTGGAGCTGTCTAGCTCTGACCCCCACTGGCAGCCACCTGGGGTGTAGGTCGTGGGAGGGGGGCCTCCCTGGCCCCCTGAGTCCCCTGTAGCCGGCGTAGCCGTAGCTCCTCCAAGTCTTTCCATAGCTTCTGACGCTCCTGGGCTTTCTGCTGCTCCCTGGAGAGAGACGGTGAGGCAGCTTCTTCTCCCAGTCCAACCTCCCTCAATACCATCCCAGTGTCAAGTAACTGGGACTCCATAGGAACCCCTCACTGAGGGAAGAGGTGCCCAGACTGGAGGGAGACAGCTCAAGGAATTAGAGAAGGTCAGTTGGGGTGGGGGGGGTTACTGGGAAGAACGGCTGGGTGCTACAGTGGGCAGTCGTGCACAGGACAGCCTCCAGCACCTGCCGGAACAAGTGACCGTATAGATGTCCAGGGTTGGGTCATCTGCATTCTATCCAGCCGAGGGTCTGATTCCTTCTGGATTTCACTTCCTTCCTGCACACCCAGCCCCCAAACCCCAGAACTCACTGCTGCTTCTCCAGCTTGTAGGAGGCAGTGAGCTCATCAAACAGCTTTCCATTCATCTCCATGAAGGTCTTGAGCACATTGTAGATCAGTGATACAATGGTTCTTGGCACAGTCAAGGCAAGGAGTGAGGAGATCAATAAAATACTGTCAGTGTAGCCCCACTTTACCTGTCCCTGTTCCCTCAACACTGCAGCACTTCCTACTCCCTTCCTTTTAACCTCCCTCAGCATCCTAACTTGCTCTAATCCTCTCCATCTAAGAGCAGCCCCAGGGGCCTGTTTATGAGGGTTAGGGCAAAGCCTGGGCACTCACTGATTCCAGTGCTCCTTGGACACTTGGTAGAGGGTCCCAAACACAGCAGGCAGCACAGTGTGGCAGTTGTCCTCAATGAGGCTCAGGATATACTCATTGTTCCAGAAATACAGAGCCCGCTCTGCAACCTGGGGCAGGTGAGATGGCAGAATGGGCCCAGCAGTGGCTTCTGGTTGTGCAAGATCCAGTATATATATCCCTACCCTAAAGACCAAGCCCCTGACCTCCCTAAACCCATCTGGAGGGCTTATTTAACCCACTGGTCATAAAAGGGGCCCTGGCTTTACACTCCAATACTAGGCAACCCTAATTCTAGTACAGCCTCCACTGTGTTCAGACGGCTCCTCAGACTCAGGTGTCTGGTGGGTGAAATGGGGCCAGTAATATCCCCCCTCCACCAGGCCAATGCCACAATGAAACAAGCTACTGCTCATTTTAAGAGTGAAATACTAGAGCCCCTGTGAAGAAGTGACTTCTACTGAGTTGCGGCTCATACGAATGGAAGTGAGTCAGCACACACACAAGATGGCGTGGGGAAGCCTGGCTGGGTTGTAAAGGGATTAATGAAATCTAAGGCCACTAAGAAAAGCAAGGCTAATACTCCTTCATTCCAGTTCAGTTTACCAATCATGTTACAGTCATGAACTCCTCAATCCGTATCATTTCCCTGGGAAGAGACTGTTACTGGTCCAGTTTACATATAAAGAAACTGAACTGGGGACTGGGAAAGCTAGCTCAATGGTCAGTGGCACTTGCTTCTAAAGCCTGCTGGCCAGGGTTCAATTCCCCAGCCACCCACATAAAGCCAGACATACATTCATTTGCAGCAGCAAGAGACTCTGGTATTATTCCCAAACACACACATGCAAATACATTTTTTAAAAATTTAACGGGGTCTGGTGAGATGGTTCAGCAGTTAAAGGCATTTGCTTGCAAAACCTGCCATTATAGGTTCAATTCCCAAGTACCCACGTGATCCAGAAACACAAAGTGGCACATGCATCTGGAGTTCATGTGCAGTGGTGTCAAGAGGCCCTAATGCACTCATTCTTATATTAGCTCTCTCTCTGCATGAAATTAAATAAGGGGGGGGAGGGAGCTGGAGAGATGGCTCAGCGGTTAAAGGCACTTGCTTACAAAGCCTGGGTTCAATTTCCCAGTACCCAAGTAAAATCAGGTGCACAAAGTGGCACATACATTGTTCGTTTGTAGCAAGAGGCCTTGATTTACTTATTCTCTCTGTGTATGTGCCTCTTTCTCAATTTTTTTTTTTTGGTCTGGTTTCACTCTAGCCCTGACCTGGAATTCACTATGTAGTTTCAGGGTAGCCTTGAACTCACGGAAATCCTTCCTACCTCCGCCTCCTGAGCTCTGGGATTAAAGGCGTGCATCACCATGCCCAGCTCAAATATTAAAAATAAAAATGGTAGTTGGCTGGAGAGATGGTTCAATGGTTAAAGCACTTGCTTGCAAAATCTTCCATTATAGGTTCGATTCCTCAGTACCTTTTTTTTTTTTTTTCCAAGGTAGGGTCTCACTCTAGCCCAGGCTGACCTGGAATTCACCACGGAGTCTCAGGGTGGCCTTGAACTCACGGTGATCCTCCTACCTCTGCCTCCCAAGTGCTGGGATTAAAGGTGTGCTCCACCACTCCCAGCTTAAGTAAAATATTTTTAAATAAAATACAAAAAGTAGACAGTGTTCCTGAAAATTGACATACTGAAGTTATCCTCTGACCTCCACACGCACACATGTGTGCCAGATATACAAAGTGCTGCATTGGTGGAGTTCATTTGCAGTGGAAGGAAGCCCTGGAGTGCCCATATACTCATTCACTCTCTCTCTCTCTCAAAATATTTTTTAAAAATGAAGGAAGGGAGAGAGGGAAGGACAAACCTAACTGGACTCCAAGTGGTAAAATGATTTGTCCAAGGCTCCTCATCCAGTAGAATACATGTTTGACTCAAGCCTCCTGACTGTAAACCCAGCATCTCCCCATTAACAGACCCAGGACTGGAGAAGCTGATGGGTGAGGGAGCTATATTAGGTCAACTGGGCAAGCTTGCCAGGCTATGCGCCTGCTCCCACCCCTACTTGTCCCTATCCCATACCTGGAAGTGGGGGCTGGAAACACAACGAGCCACCTGCTTGAAGAGGGGTTCCTGGATCTTCACAAACTGGGAGGGCTCAATGACATCAAGAATCTCTTCCATCTCCCCCAGGAACATCACCTGGGGAAAGGCAGGGACAGCAGCTTACATCCCCCCGCCCCAAACCACATACCTTCCTTACTTTCTGGAAGCTGAGCCCTATACCCACCCTCAGGGGTATTAAAGCCCTATTTCATACCTCTTTCTGGGTGCAGGTTTTGGGCCAATATTTGAGCAGCCCCCGGATCACCTGTGGGAATGAGATCAAGTCAGACCTGGACCTGCAGAATGAGGTGCCCTCCTTCCCCCCTGAGGTACTCACATGCTCTGTCAAAGTGGCATCCTTCTCCAGGAACTGTACCACACAGTATGCCAGCTGTAGGGGCCAGGGCAGAGAGAAGGAAGACAGGGTTAGAAAGGACAGGCATCTGCTCACTGTCCCTCACACTCTTGTTCACCTAGCACTTATGGCTGCCTAGGACTTAAAAGCACCATGCTTAAGGTGCTGGCAATACGAGGTTGACCTCACGGGGAAGTGGCGAACTAATCCTTATCCATTTTGCAAAAGGTTCCATGTTAGATTTCTTCATCACAATCTTTGAGATGACAGAAGGAGTTTCATTCTGTCTAGGGCAGTAGAGATGAAAAGGGACTGGGGAGGATGCCATAGAACTGATGTCTGAGGTCAGCTAGAACAGAATTAATAAAGATGTGTCAGTGAGATGGCATCCGGGGAGTGTTAAGTCTGACTTCCTGGATCTGTGTGAGACCCTAATGTTAGGAGAGCCTGCTGCTGCAGAGCCAGGCCTGAGACTCTCACCTGGGCATGAAAGACAGATAGTGACTTGACAGAGTGCAAGGGGATGAGGACTCGAACCAGGAACTGCTTGTGCTCTGTCTTCAGGGGCAGCGCGAAACCATTGATGATGCTTTGGAGTGGGCAGAAGGGAGGAGCACGTCTCAGCCAATCAGTCTCCCCCACATCCCTCCTCCCAGAACCCTGAGCTCCAGCTGAGGCTCAAGGAGAATCACCTTCCTAAGATCTCCAGCAGCTCAGCCACACCGTTGAAGTGCTCCAGCTCATAGATGAACCTGCAAGAGAACATACAAGGCTCAGAGCAGCAGGACAGGCCGCGCACTCCGTTAGTCATCCAACTCTCCCCCAGCACACAGGCCATGCTCCAGATCCCGCTGAGTCCACCCTCCAGAACCCAGCCACCTCTGCGGCTCTGTCCCAGTTCAGCCTCTCTTCTGTGTGACATTCCAGCTCATCTCTTCCCCCTAGACTCTGGCACTCCTAACCTGGTGCTCAGATAGCCAGCAAGCACCCAGCTTATGATCTTCACTCTTTCTGCAGTCATCCAAAGCAAGAGCAAACACTTAACAGCATCTACTCTGTACCCTGTAATCCTCAGACTTCTAGGAAGGTGCATTAAAGCCATTATATAGATGAGGAAGTCAAGACTCAGTGGTTTAAGGACACTTTCCCCCAAAGTTAATAAATGGGGAAGCTAATGAGCTCTGAGCTTCTGGAGGACACCAGTCAGGTCTTTCCTACTTCGCTGTTATAAGAGCTAATGTCTCAGATGCCCCACCCCCAGACAGGAGCTACACCCAGCACTGCCTCACTTCCTTTGGAGAAGGCACACAGGTTAGTTCAGGCAGCATTCACATTTCAAAAATAAACAAAGTGAGAGCTTTTGTGAGTTTGGTTTTTGTTTTGTTTTGTTTTTCAAGGTAGGGTTTCACTCTAGTCCAGGCTGACCTGGAATTCACTATGTAGTCTCAGGGTGGCCAGGAACTCACAGTGATCCTCCCACCTCTGCCTCCCGGGTGCTGGGATTAAAGGCGTGCGCCACCACGCCCGGCCGCTTTTGTGATTTCCCCAAAATCTGCCCATACTTGAACCAAACTCAAATGCAGACTGTCTAACCCAACACCCATGGTCTCAACTACAAGGTCATAGAGGCTCTCAATGCCCAGTGGGTATCATGCTCAATACACATTTGTAGGAAGGAGTCTCTTGGGGTCTTTACAGAACAGCATGGGGATAAGAAGATTCAGGTCCCAGGTTCCCCTGGACTTCTCTAGTCCCTGCAAACTACTTTATTGGTCTGTTTTTCTATGTTGTTCTCTCTTGGCCTCTATTTTTCTCACCTGTACAATGGAAACAAATACCCATTCTCTGCTGATTTCACAGGTTTTGTATGCTCAATATTACATTAGACAGAAAGAACCTGGGTAAACACACAGCCCCTAAAACCCTGAGCCTGGGCCTTGGTCTCCTCTCTCCCTCCCAGGTCTCTGCTGGGTAGGCAGCAGCCACATACCGGAGGAAAATGTGGTTGCACTGTTTACGGATGTAGGCCCGGAGACCCAGGAACTTGCCGTAGACCCGATGCAAGATAGTCTTGAGGTACTCACGTTCCCGGGGGTCCTCACTATCAAATAGCTCCAGAAGCTGTGGGACCAAGGGTCAGGGATAAGGTCAGAGTTCAACTCCAGGTTACCCTACCCCATGCCCCTCAGATTCTGCCCCTACCCTATGGTACCTCCCCCCCCACCCCAGCCCAGGCTCCCCACATCACCATCAGGACAAACTTTTGATCCACGTATCTCTTGGCCACAGAGGGCTGAAAGTCTGGGCTCTCCAAGAAACGCAGGAAAAATTCATATACCAACTAGGGGCGGAGGACAGACGTAAAAGGTAAGTTCAAACACAGCCTTACCCACTCACCCTACCCTATGGCCCTCATCCAGCAGTCTAAGGGTGAAACAGACCCTCACACACCCCTCAGGTTGCCCCTGAAGTGCTTCCCCCAGCCCTTCACACCTGCAGATGTGGCCAGGAAGGTTCAAGGTTGGGCTCATCCTCTTCAGGGTCAAATTCAGGGTTTTCACTGGGGGGCAGAGTCCGGAAGATATTCACCGAGATCTGTGGGGGTGTGGGGGAACCAGGGTTTTTTAAAGATGGGACCTTAGAGGCAGAAGGTGGGAGATCTTTCATCTATTCATCCAGTGTAGTCCAGGCAGGCAATGAATTTTGGATCCTCCTGCCTCAGCCAATTGGGATTACAGGTATGCACCACCTGGCCCTGCATTTTTAAAAAACTTTTTGTTTATCATTTTTATTTATCTATCTGAGAGCAACAGACAGAGAAGAGGCAGATATAGAGAGAGAGAATGGGCACGCCAGGGCCTCCAGCCACTGCAAACAAACTCCAGAAGCATGCGCCCCCTTGTGCATCTGACTGAGTCCTGGGGAATGGAGCCTAAACCGGGGTCCTTAGGCTTCACAGGCAAGCACTTAACCGCTAAGCCATCTCTCCAGCCCTGGCCCTGCATTTTTAAAGGACACTTTTATTTGTGGGACTAGTATATCACTAAGTTCTGCCACCAGCCTTCTCATCCAGTTCTAGTGGTTTGACCTAAGCACTTGTTCCAGCATGCAATTCCCTCCTTGGGCAACCATCACCCAAACCCTTACTGTGTTCAAGCCCCAACCCAAAGCTGGAACCTAGGGTAGACTGGACACATCCATAGGGAGGTACAACCCAGCAGTAATTTTAAGGCTGAAGGCAGCGAGGTCCAGAGGCACTGAGGGCAAGAAAAGAGTTTCTGGCTTGGGCATTGACAGCAGCTTCATAGAAGTGGCAGTACTTGAGCCAGGCCATGAAAGGTAAGTGGCTGTGGCTGAAGGGCATCCCAGGCCTCCATTCACACAGGTACAGGGGGAGCAGGGAGAAGGAGTCCTGTGCAGGTTCTGGACATCAATGGGGCTCAATGGAGACAGAAGGCACGGCCCTTGAGGCCGAACTGAAGAGTGTAGGGTTTATTCTTCCCACCAGGGTCCTGCAGCCAGGTTGGTAGGGCTTGTGTACCCCCCAAGCAGTCCTCTGAGGCAGGACACAGTGCTCACCATGCGGATGATATCTGGGTAGACAGGCTCGATGAGGACGCCCCGGGTGCTCCCCACACATTCCACCAGTTCATTGAGGGCAGCCCGTTTCACCTCCTTTCCCTTTAGGTCAGCCACACAGTCCAAGAAGTCAAACATCACCCCACATTGGGCCAGTTTCCGGCTCAGCAGCTCATGCAGCTCAGAGGCTGGTACATCTGGGGAAGGACAGGAGGGCTGAGCCAGGCCACAATTGCCAGAGCGTTGGGCAGAGGTACACCTCGTCATCCCTCAATCTGGCTTTTCAGGTAGCCTTGGTTGCCCCACACCTAGTGCTTGAATAGATACATCTTCATCCCTGCAAAATGTGTTTGGGGGCTCTCTCTCTCTTAATCTAGGCTCAGAGGCCTTGTGATTCTAAAGCAAGGTCACAAACTCTGGATGTGCAGGCCTTCCCAAAACATCCACTGCCTCCTTCTATGAGCCAAAAGGGGTCAGAGTGATGGGGGGCTATGTGATGATTACAGGGACTCATTCTGGGCACCTACCCTAGGACACAGGCAGCTGTCTGGGCTACTACTGGCCTCTTGGAACCCAGGCTGAGGGCCCCACCCTCGGCCTGCCCCCTTGGGTGGTTCCACCTACACATGCCCCACCCTCCAGAGATGACAGGCCAGTCAGGCCATGCGTCAGCAGAGGGCTGGGGGTCAGTTCGGATGGGATCCCTAGCCTAGAAGTGCATCTAGATTCCTTCTGATGGCAGCTGCCAGCTGCTTCTCCCTCTGCACCCCCCCACCTCACTGTTCCCCTCCAGGTTCAGGTACCTTGGCAGCCAGCAGCACCTCACCTTTGAGCAGGGGCAGTGGTGTGAGCTCTTGCTGGTTGCTCTGATAGCGGAATTGAGAGGAACTGTGGGAGCGCCTAGGCCGGGCCCTTCGGAGGGATCTCCGGGAGAAGCCATCCACCTTGTCTGGTGGTGGCACGGGCGACAGCCCTGGAGAGGATGGGCTTGTGGGGGTGCTTGCAGGAGGCAGCTTGGTCTCCATGGTGGGTGAGTGGACAGCAGGTCAAGTTTTCAGAGCCCCTGAATCTCCCTGTGGGCCTGGAGAAGGCTGGGTAAGACGATACACACTAAGTTGGACCCATCCTGCCGGGTGGGGGGGGGCACAACCACAGTCCTAGCCCCCCCCCAGGGCCTCCAGCAACTGCCCAGTCCTGGGGGGTAGGCAAAGTAGAAAGGTGATGATGGCTCAGTTATCAGGTCCTTCCCGTAGGTCCAGAAGAGTGCAGTCAAGGTTCCCACACTGGCTCTGTTGAGAAGTCAAAGCAGAAAGGTCAGCAAGAGAGACCGAGGGAGCAGGTCAGGTCTTTCCAGAGACACAGCTTGGGTGCTGCAGTTGGGTGTCTGTCTTCTTTTCCTTTTTACCCTTGCTAGACCTCCAAAACAGGAGTGCAGGCATATCCCTCCTTTTCCCCACGCCCCAAAAGCCTCAGGTTCTAAATTAATCCCTCCTAAATAGAGCTCATAGCTCAAGCCGGTCCCTACTCAGGATAGGGCCTGTTTCTCACCCCTGGCCTCTTACAGCAATGGGGCCCTCTGATGGCCACGGTGCACTCACCCAAGTGTAGGGTCCTGTCAGCGTGCACTCCCTTTTAAACCCCAACAACCCCTAACCTCTTCTCCTATCTGGTCACCAAACCTCATGCGGGGGGGTGGAGGGCAGCAGGTGTCGGTGGGGGTGGGGGGCAACACTCACTTCTCAGAAACCCAGACTTTGGTCGCCAACCCTTCGGGATGCCTGAGAAGAGAAGGCAGCGGTTCAGCCGCTCGGGGCGCTGGGGCTGGGCGGCGGCGCTCCTGGGTTCTCTCCTGGGCTCTGGTGGGGGCTGGAGCATGCCCCCAGCTCAGCCCCGAGACGGGCCGGGCGCACGGCGGGCTCTAGGCTGGCCCTGACAGCAAGCGGCCCTCTGCTGACGTCCCGGGACTCCGACCAGCGCGGCGCAGCACAGCAGCAGCCCCGGCTCGATGCGCACCGGCACCCGCCGCCCAGCAGCTCAGGATGACATCAAGTCACCTCCCCCCCACCACACACACACACACTCTCACACACTCACACACACACACTCCCGCCCAACCCGCACCTCCCCGCGGCGCTGGGGGGAGGCGGGGACTGCGTCAGGGGGAGCTCGAGGGTGCTGGGAAATGTAGTCCTCTCCCTACTTAAAGGGAGCAACCCGACCTTAAGGGGTAACCCGGGAGGGCCCATTCCAGACTCTTGGGCCGTTGAAAGCAAGGTGGAATAGACTCCAACTTGGGGCTGGACTCCTAGATTCTGAAAGGGACACTACGTAGGAAAAGAGAGAAACGCCAATTCTGTACCAGGAACTTGCTGATGCCAGTTTACTGGCAGGAGAGATGCCTAGCATGCTGTCTCAGACCCATAGATTTGGTCTGCGCCATCTATACCTCAAACCATCCCCAGAGGGATCTCACCTGCACCCTAGAGTGGCTGGACCAAAACTCCTTCGAAACCGGCATTGGACTGGTTAATAGTGCACGATGAGTCAGTGCCTGCTGGGAGAGGTGTGGTTCACTAGGGGCTGCTGGGAAATGTAGTCCATCCTCAAGCCTGCAGTCCCCCTCCCGTCCCTTACTGTCTATGGTGACATCATGGTCTGTGGTTTAAAGGGCCAGCCCTAGAGTGGCAAAACATAAGGGCAGAAAGGGCTCCCTTGGAGCTGCCCCCAGCCCCAGGCAGCTGAACTTCCTATTCCCTCTGGCCCCAAGAGGTGGTATGGAGGAGTGATGAGCTCTTGATCAAAACCCCGCTGCTGGCTATTCCAAGGATCATCCGGCATTCCAGGAAGTTTGGCATTCTGGCCAAAAGTTCCCAGTCGTGGTCCTGAACTCCCTCCTAGAACCCTGGGCTTCAACACAACACCCTTCATTCCCCAGAACTTCTATGAAATATTCACGTTGAAGTTTTACCTGAGCAGCAGCGCGAGGAGTGAGCCTGGACAGAGAGGTCACGGAGGTGGCTGGGGCTCTTTTCAGAGTTGGCCCCGCCCTGCCTTGGGTCCTGGTGATGACTTAGTGCTGCAAAAGAAAGCTACGGGTAAAACAAGTGTCCTAGCCGGGTGTGGTAGTTCATGCATTTAATCCCAGCACTTGGGAGGTAGGAGGATCGCTGTGAGTTCGAGGCCAGCCTGAGATTACATAGTGAATTCCAGGTCAGCCTGGACTAGAGTAAGACCCTACCTCAAAAAAAAAAAAAAAAAAAAAAAATAGGGGCTGGAGAGATGGTTTAGCTGTTAAGGCACTTGCCTGCAAAGCCAAAGAACCCAGGTTCGATTCCTCAGGACTCACATAAGCCAGACACACAAGGTGATGCATGCATCTGGAGTTCATTTGCAGAGGCTAGAGGCCTTTTTCTCTCTGTCAAAGAAGTAAATGAAAAAGGGGGCCTGAGCCAGATGTAGTTGTGCACGCCTTTAATCCCAGCACTAGGGAGGCAGAGGTAAGAGGATTGCTGTGAGTTCAAGGCCACCCTGAGACCACAGAGTGAATTCCAGAATCCAGGTTAGCCTGAGCTAGAGTGAAAAAAAGGGGGAGGACCTGGAGAGATGGTTTAGCAGTTAAGTCACCTGCCAGATTCGATTCCCCAGGATCCATATAAGACAGATGCATAAAGTGGCATATGTGTCTGGAGTTCGTTTGCAGTGTTGTGAGGCCCTGGTGTGTCCATTCTCTCATTCTTTCCCCCACCCTCTTTCTCAAATAAATAAATAGAAACAAAATATTTAAAAAGAGGGCTGAAGAAGATGGTTTAGTGGTTAAGGTGTTTGTCTGCAAAGCCAAAGGACCCCCATTCGAAGTCCCAGGAACCATGTAAGCCAGATGAACAAGGAGGCACATGCATCCTTTATTTGTAGTGGCTAGAGACCCTGAGGAGCCCATTCTCTCTCTACCTCTTTCTCTCTCTCAAATAAATAAATAAAATATATTTTAAAATATATTTAAAAAGAAAGAAAGAAAACTAGGCATGGTGGCACATGCCTTTGATCCCAGCACTCAGGAGGCATAGGTAGAAGGACCTCTGTGAATTTGATGCCCCACTTAAAACTGCACAATGAATAGAGAAACTCCTTAGGCCCCTGAAGCCTCAAATACACTGTTTGCCTGATCCATTTTCTCTAATGTAAAGTGTACACCTTGAGCCCTGGCCAGTTCCTCCCAGAGCCCTGAAGTTTACCCCTCCTCCAGTAAAGTCCTCTGGTGTGGTGCCAGGGTTAGCATATTTGTTAGGACTGTTGAATGTGAAGCAAGGCCTAGAGACGCCACTCCAGAAATGACCTCCAATACTACAGTCCCTCTCAAAGGATGATTGTCTCTTTGATTCTGCAGATCTTATGTGTGGGTTGGTTTTTGGAGGTAGGGTCTTGCTTTACCCCAGGCTAACCTGGAATTCACTGGGATTAAAGGCATACACCAGCACACCTGGCATAGTTCTGCAGATATTTTGTAACCTTTTTTTTAGTGCCTACTCTAAGGCCTGAGTTTGATTGGGGACTATGCTTTGAAGTTGGTTTTCTGTGGGGTTTGTGATAAACCATCAGGATAAGGTGGCAAAAGAACCTCCTCTCAGGCCTGTCTAATGTTGTGATATACACTGCACTGCAAATCAGGCTCAGGAGTGGACTTGCAGGCATCAACCCTTAATAGAAAGGTGGGCACCCTGGAGAACATCCAGGGAGTGATCTTGTATCCTCGGTTCACTTTGCACATGGCACCATAGTAGTCACACAGCTAATGGATACCCCCACTTTCCTAGTCTTGGGAAATATACCCTTTTACCCACTCATTTGCCCATTAGCTTGGGTTCTTAGTCTCAGTTTCCCCATTAAGTGAGCAGCTCCTTTAGGAATTTACCCAGCAAGAGATAATGCATGTAAAGTGACAAGCCCAGGATCAAGGGCATCGCATAATGGTGGTTTTTTTTGTTGTTGTTGTTGTTTGTTTGGTTTTGTTTTGTTTTGTTTTGTTTTGTTTTGTTTTGTTTTTCGAGGTAGGATCTCACTCTAGGCCAGGCTTACCTGAAATTCACTATGTAGTCTCAGGGCAGCCTCAAACTCACAGCGATCCTCCTACCTCTGCCTCCTGAGTGCTGGGATTAAAGGTGTGTGCCACCATACCCCTCTTTTCATGGTGTCTTTTTTATTTTTTATTTACATATATACACACACTTTTTTATTTTTTTCCAAAATGGAAATTTTGGAGTTCCTTTCCAATAAAACAATAAATTTAGGGTACCGGAATTCTAGTTTTATCAATTTAAAGAATTAAAAGCCATAGACCAGACTGTAAGGTTTAGAGACTTTATTAGATTTTTTAAAATTATTTACTTATTTATTTACTTGAGGAGAGAGAGAGAGAGAGAATGGGCGCACCAGGGCCTCCAGCCACTGCAAACGAACTCCAGATGCATGTGCCCCCTTGTGCATCTGGCTTACATGGGTCCTGAGGAGTCGAGCCTTGAGCCGAGATCCTTAGGCTTCGCAGGCAAGAACTTAACCGCTAAGTCATCTCTCCAGCCCTAGATTAAGAGAAGGAAAGAGAAGAAAACTCAGAGGATTACTGCCATGTGGAAGGCAGGAGGGAGTAGAGAGCTGGTGTGGGAGTAAGGATGGGGTCTCTCCTCCCCCAGGCTGACACGAGGGAGGCTGACTAGAACATGGAAATTTAGGAGTCAGCCAAAAGAATTTATCCCCTGTCATGCATCTTATAGCCTTATTGTGGTGGGCTTTAGCTGAAACAGCTGATTGGTCTAGCCCAGACGCCAAATTCTGGGGGCTGAATTTGACTAACCACAATGTCAGGATTAGATTTAAATTCCATGAGGGGCTCAGGTTTGTGGCAAAACAGATCTAGAGAACTCCTTTAGGCAAGAGATAAGAAGTCACTTCATCCTTTGATTTCCAGCAAGGTGGAGATTGTAAGGGCAGACTTAAGGACATTCCTTACTCTCCAGGGTCCAGCATTTTGAGGTAGGTTCTTGCTCTATCCGAGTCTGACCTAGAATTTAGTACGTATTCTCAGGTTGGCCTTGAACTTGCAGGGAGTCTTCTACCTCTACTTCCTGAGTGCTGGGATTAAAGACATTTGCCACCATGTCCAGCACTATTTTTTAAGTTTTAAGATCTCATGTAGCCCAGGCTAGCCTCAAATTCTATATGTAGCCAAGTGAGACATTGAACTTCTGATTTTTTTTTTTTTATTTGAGAGCAACAGACAGAAAAAGAGGCAGATAGGTAGAGAATGGGCACACCAGGGCCTCCAGCCACTGCAAAGGAACTCCAGATGTATGAGCCCCCTTGTGCATCTGGGGGTCCTTAGGCTTCACAGGCAAGCACTTAACCACTAAGCCATCCTCCAGCCCGAACTTCTGATCTTCTTAAATGCTGCGATTACAGGTTCATGTGGTGCTGGGAATGGAACCCAGAGGTTTGTGCATGCTAGGTCAGCACTCATCAGTTTAGCTACATCTCCAGCCATGTTTGTTTGTTTATTTAAATCTAAGCAGTTATTCTGTAGCCTATGTTGGCCTCAAACTCACAGCAATCCGGCTGCCTCAGTCCACCATACCTGCTTTATTATTAGTAGTAGATTAATTTTGTTTGTTTTTTTCAAGGTAGGGTCTTAGGGTAGCCTCAAACTCACAGTGATCCTCCCTCCCAAGAGCTGGGATTAAAGTTTTGTTTTGAGGAGGATTACCACAAATTCATGGCTAGGCTAGTCTAGATAGTGAGTTTCAGACCAGCCATCAAAGCAGGTTTTTAGCTTTAGACTGTACACATACTGTAGATGCCAGCTCAAAGGAGGTAAAATTGTTCTTTATTGATTTTAGGATTATAGATATGAAAAGCTATTATTATTCAAGAGAAAGCCCTAAGGCCTGACCAACTGAATAAAGAAGGGAGGGCCCATTAATCTCCTGCTGAGCACTCCTAGATGAGGAGGTATAGGAGAAAAAAGACCTTCCTGGTTATGGGCTAGGCAACATTTAGAAACCTGATTTTAAGAAGTCTAAATACCTTTAAACACAGCAGACGTAGGAGGATCACTGTGAGTCTGAGGCCACCCTGAGACTACACAATGAATTCCAGGTCAGCCTGGGCTACAGTGAGACCCTACCTTGAAAAACAACAACAAAAACAAACAAACAAAAAGGTCTAATGATAGGCTGGAGAGATGGCTCAGCAGTTAAGGTGCTTTCCTGCAAAGCCTAAGAACCTGAGTTCGATTCCCCAGCATCCATTTAAAAGCCAGATGAGGTGCCAGGCGTGGTGGCGCACGCCTTTAATCCCAGCACTCGGGAGGCAGAGGTAGGAGGATCGCCTTGAGTTCGAGGCCACCCTGAGACTACATAGTGAATTCCAGGTCAGCCTGGACCAGAGTGAGACCCTACCTGGAAAAAAAAAAAAAAAAAAAAGTAAAAGCCAGATGACGGCTGGAGAGATGGCTTAGTGGTTAAGCGCTTGCTTGTGAAGCCGAAGGACCCCAGTTCGAGGCTCGATCTCCCAGTACCCACGTAAGCCAGTGCACAAGGTGGTGCGTGCATCTGGAGTTTATTTGCAGTGGCTGGAGGGCCCTGGTGCACCCATTCTTTCTCTATCTCTGCCTCTTTCTGTCTCTGTCGTTCTCAAATAAATAATTTTTTTAAAAGCCAGATTAACTAACTGAGTTCGTTTGCAGTGGCATGTCCACACTTTGTATACCTCTTTCTCAAATAAATAAATAAAATAAAAGAAGTCTGAATGAGGGCTGAGAGAAGGCTCAGCGGTTAAGGCGCTTGCCTGCAAAGCCTAACAACTCTAGTTCCGATTCCCCAGTAGCCGCTTAAAGCCAGATGCACAAAGTAGCACATGCATCTGGAGTTCATTTGCAACGGCTAGAGGCCCTGGCACACCCATTCTGTCTGTCTCTCTCTCTCTGCTTGTAAATAAATTAATAATTAAATAAATAAATAAGAAGTCTGAACGAAAAAAATAACGAAACGTTTTATAAAATACGGATGTGAAGTCATTTGTTTTTGAGGTGCAGCTGTACACTGACTATTCCTCTGGGAAGCCGGCTACAAAGTTTTGTGGGACACTGTCACTTTAAACCCTTCTCAACTACCTAAAGGAGGTAGACGAGTCCGCACATGCGCATTCCTCAGCAGGATACCCCCACCACCACCACCACCACCACCACCACAACAGCCTTCCCGTAGCCTGTAGAAGGGAGGTTAAAGGTCCTCCCACCCAGTCCCTATACGCACGCGTAGACCGTGATTGAGTGCACTGTTTCACGCTGAGAGCCCAGTCCCTTTCTCGCTCCCGAAGGCTCCGCCCCCTACAGCCAATCAGCGGGCCTCTCCCTTTGCACTGGCCAATGGCAGTAAGCGTAGGGGGTGTGGCTGGGCACCCGGAGGCGCGGCCTGGCGCCGAGAGAAGCGGCGGGGCGAGCCGGGGACTCTAGTGAACAACGCAGCCGGGCGGAGATCCCCGGCGGGCGGCAAGCGGAGACTGCCCGGGCCCCAGGGGTCTCCGAGATGTCACGATGGCTTTGGCCATGGTCGAACTGTGTGAAAGAGCGTGTCTGCCGCTACTTGCTACACCATTACTTGGGTCACTTCTTTCAGGAACACCTCAGCCTGGACCAGCTCAGCCTCGATCTGTACAAGGGCAGCGTTGCTCTGCGAGATATCCACCTGGAGACCTGGGTAAGGAGGCATGCCCGATCCCGGGAAGGTGCGGAGGGCGGAAGTGTGGCGACCCGAGGCTCCGGAGAAAAGAGTCGGTCTGCAAGACCAGGCTCTGGATGTGTAAGGGCCACAGGAGTGCAGGCGCCGGGTATCCCTGCTAGTCTCCTCCGTACCAGAGCCCGGAGTTGGGAGGCTTAGGGGTTCCATCCCTGCTTCTCAGGCGGAGAAACAAGCTGAGGACTGGGGTTCACCTGTCTGGAGAATACCATCATATCAGAGTTTGGGGTCCAGTAGAGAAGGGTGATGTCCAAAGAGCTAAGGTTGGGAGGGAGAGGAGGAAGCTGAGAAACAGGACTGGCACTGGGGGAGCCTAGCCCCGAGACAGCCAGAGTTGGAACTAGGGCAGTTGGTCCTGGAAGGCTACTGGGGGTCCAGAGCCCTGGCAGGGGCACCTGTAGAAAAAGCTCTCTGACCTGATCCTGAGATCTTGGCCGAGTGGGTGGGAATCGCCTCCGGATGTGGATGTCAACAACAGCGTCCAGAGCCTGCCTGTGTTGATCAACACCTCGTGGGACTTCTGCTGTTACTTCCTGCTTTTGGGAGAGTAGGACGGACTAAGCTGGGGTTTAGGGAAGGACTAAATTTAAAGAATCCTTACCTTTGCCTTTTGGACAGGTGTGGAGATATGGCCTTAGGCAAGGAGGGGATTGAAGCTGTCTGACATGATGCTAGTGAGGCCTGAGGCTGGGGGTGGTGGGTGAGGGGCCCTGACTCACAGCCCAGCTGACCTGGGGAGTAGTCAAGCAACCAATTAGAGGCTCCAGTTTAGGGCTGCCACTGGGTCATCCTTGTAGCTCCAAAGCAAGCAGAGTGGACGTGGTGGTAGAGCCTTCACTTTTTCTGGCTGGCCTGGGGGCGGGGGGTCTGCAGCTCCAGGCAGGCAGTGCTCAGGACGGGCCATGCTTGGGACCAATGTAGGTTGGGAGTCCTGGTTACTTGTCTGTGAGGTCCAGTGTTGGGAGTTTTCTCTGACCTCAGCCTCTTTAGGGTGGCCTGAAAGAGGTTCATACATCTGGGCTGCCCCTCTGCACTTCCAGCCATGTCCCCCGAAATCATTCCCAGCTCACATGTCCCGTTGTCTTCTTGGGGGATCAATAGAGCTGGCCTCACCCCCGGCCCCCTCCCCCGGCAAAATACTGGCTCCTTGATCACCTACCTGTCCTTGCAGGTGCTCACCCTGCGGCCTCACTTGAAGGCCTCCAAAGAGGCTGCAGGCCTAGAGGATCAGGTGAGGTGGGGAGAGAGGTCTGGATCCGGCCTCAGTCCTCATAGTAATCTGGAATGACTAGTTTCTTCTGTCTAGGCCTCAGTTTCCCAATCCATGTGCCTCTGGGTGACTCAATCTCTATGGGGCTTCTGTCTGTATATGCTTGTTTATATACTGGCCTAGCAGGTGTTCACTGAGGTCCTCTTTGGTGATGTCACCCAGAGCACCTGGGGTGATAGGGAGAAAGAAAGCAAGTGACTCAAGCCCTCAGGGAGCTAGCTCTCAGGCTGGTGAGGTTACAACCCCAGCATAGGCATTCTACCCAGGGTTCAGTCCTATATGACAAGTACAGCTATACCAGGTATCTGGGGCTCCCAGGCCCCATCTGACCTCCTGGATACTCCATCCTTGAACTGCATGCTTATCTTGGATAAGCATGAGCTGCTGCTGCCCCCTCTGCCAGTCCACTGCATGTGTTGGTCCCACACTTGAAACAGGCCACCATCCATCTCCTCCTGGTTACTTCCTGGAGTACCCAGCTAGGCTAGGTGCAGGCTTTCCCCACCCCCATGCTGGTGGCTACTCACCTCTGGATTTCATCCTGGCACACTGGGTCCCTGGTTACAGGAAAAATAATAAAGCCAGGCATGGTGGCACACGCCCTTAATCCCAGCACTCTGGAGGCAGAGGTAGGTGAATTGCAGTGAGTTCAAGGCCACTGTGATACTACATAGTGAATTTCAGGTCAGCCTGGACTAAAGGAAGACCCCACCTTGAAAAATCAAATAATAATAATATATTTGCAAGCAGAGGGAAAGAGCAGGCAAGCCAGGGCCTCTTGCCATTGCAACTGCACTCCAGACACATAGGCCATTTTGTGCATCTGGCTGGCTTTATGTGGATACTGGGGAATCGAACCTGGGTTTCAGGCTTTGTAAGCAAGTACTTTAACTGCTGAGCCATCTCCTCAGACCCCAAAACTTTTTTTTTTTTTTTTTCAAGGTAGGGTCTCACTCTAGCTCAGGCTGAGGCTACGTAGTCTCAGGGTGACCTCGAACGAAGGAAGTCACAGAAATCCATCTATCTCTGCCTCCCAAGGGCTGGGATTAAAGGCATGTGCCACCACACCTGGCTAATTTTTTTTTTTTTTAAATAAACCTTGCATGGTGTCACATGGCTTTAATCCCAGAACTCAGGAGGCAGAGGTAGGAGGATCACCGTGAGTTTGAGGCCACCTTGAGGTGACATAGTGAATTCCAAGTCAGTCTGGGCTAGAGTTGAGAGCCTGCCTCGAAAAAAACAAAAAAGAAAAAAAAATATATGTATATATATGTGTGTGTGTGTGTGTGTGTGTGTGTATTAGGG
Organism: Dipus sagitta; assembly: GCA_036346955.1. Classification (NCBI taxonomy): domain Eukaryota; kingdom Metazoa; phylum Chordata; class Mammalia; order Rodentia; family Dipodidae; genus Dipus; species Dipus sagitta. Next base: position 163,308,932 of record CM070770.1, read on the forward strand.
CTGGAAGGATGGCTTAGCAGTTAAAGTGCCTACCTGCAAAGCCAAAGGACCCAGGTTCTGTTCGCCAGGACACAGGTAAGCCAGATGCACAAGGTGGCACATGCATCTGAAGTTCGTTGGCAGTGGCTGGAGGCCCTGGCACACTCATTCTCTCTATCTTTCTTTCAAATAAACGAGCAAAAACTATTTAAAAAATTATTATTTGCCGGGCGTGGTGGCACATGCCTTTAATCCCAGCACTGGGGAGGCAGAGATAGGAGGATCACCATGAGTTTGAGGCCACCCTGAGACTCCATAGTGAATTCCAGGTCAGCCTGAGCTAGAGTGAGACCCTACCTCAGGGGAGAGAGAGGAACTAGAGACAGAAAGAGGCAGAGAGAATGAGTCTACGGCCATACCACCCTGAATGCACCTGATCTTGTCTGATCTCAGAAGTTAAGCAGGGTCAGGCCTGGTTAGTACTTGGATGGGAGAATGAGAGAACAAATGGGCATGCCAGGGCCTCCAGCCACTGCAAATTCCAGAAGCCACCTTGTATGTCTGGTTTATGTGGGTCCTGACGAATCAAACTTGGGTCTTTAGGCATCTTAGGCAAGCTCCTTAACAACTAAGGCATCTCTTCCAGCCCTCCTCCCTTTTTATTTGTTTATTTTTTGGTTTTTTGAAGTAGGGTCTTGCTTTAGGCCAGGCTGACCAGAAGTCACTGTGTAGTCTCACGGTGGCCTCAAGTTCACAGTGATCCTCCTTCCTCTGCCTCCTGAATGCTGGAATTAAAGGCATGCGCTACCACCATGCCTGGCTGTTTTTGATTTTTGTTTTTGTTTTTTCAAGGTAGGGTGTTGCTAGTCCAGGCTGACCTAGAATTCATCATGTAGTCTCAGGGTGCCCTCAAGCTCATAGCAATCATCTTTCCTGTGCCTCTGGAGTGCAGGGATTAAAGGCGTGTGACACCACACCCAGACAAAGTTGGTTTTTTTTTAATGTTGATTTATTTGAGAGAGAGGGTGTGTGTGTGTTTATGTGTGTGTCTTGCTGCTACAAACTCTGGACATATGCCACTTTGTGCATCTGGCTTTATATGGGTACTGGAGAATCAAACTCTTGGAGCAGGCTTTGCAAGCAAGCACCTTTTCTTTTTTTTAAATATTTTTTGTTGTTACTTTTATTTATTTATTTGAGAGAGACAGACAGAGAGAGAAAGAGGTAGAGAGAGAGAGAGAATGGGCGCTCCAGGGCCTCCAGCCACTGCAAACGAACTCCAGACGCGTGCGCCCCCTTGTGCATCTGGCTAACGTGGGTCCTGGGGAATCCAGCCTCAAACCGGGGTCCTTAGGCTTCACAGGCAAGCACTTAACCGCTAAGCTATCTCTCCAGCCCGCAAGCAAGCACCTTTAGCCATTGAATCATCTCCCCAGCAACCCCAAAACTCTTTAATAAAAAAAGAAAGCTAGCCTGGAACTCACTATGTAGACCAGGCTGACCTTGAATTTGAGGTGATCCTCCTCTGCCTACTGATTGTTGGGATTATATATGTTTGCCTCCATGCCCAACAGTAAGTGCTTTTTGGAACTGAACAGTGAGGGAACATTTGAGCTGGTCTGAAGGGTGAATACCTTTGGATTGTAAAGGTGCAGGCCAGAAGTAGGGAACAATACGAACTGAGGTAGGGCCTTGTAGATAGTATACAGAGGGACAGCCAAGGCCAGGGTGCTCTCCTAGACAGGGCGGCTTTACAAGGCTGTCAAGGCAGCCATATTTGGCATTGCAGTGAGCTGACTTATTTTGTCCCTTGCCTGCTCCCAGTCTGTGAACGAGGTTCTGAGGTCAGTGGAATCGCCACTGGAATTGATGGAAGGCTTCGTGAGCTCCATTGAGGTGGCCGTGCCCTGGGCTGCGCTACTTACTGACCACTGCACTGTGCATGTGACAGGCCTTCAGCTCACCCTGCAGCCCCGCCAGGGCCCAGGTGAGGCAGGGCAAGTGCTGGGCGTGGGCCTCTGCCCCCAGGAGTTGACTGAGCCTGCCTACCCGGAGTCCTTCCTCCCCACAGGGCCAGGGGCTGCTGACTCTCAGAACTGGGCCTCATGCATGACTACAAGCTTGCAGCTGGCCCAAGAGTGTCTGCGTGATGGACTGCCTGAGCCCTCAGAGCCCCCGCAGCCCCTGGAGGGGCTGGAAATGTTCGCTCAAACCATAGAGACAGGTGAGTAGGCACCTTCTGGCCATTCTGTTCCTGGGGTTAATCGTAGGACAGGGCCCCCCAGATAGCAGCATGGCTATCTTGCTACCCAGATGGGACATTGTCTTCCTTCTTGCTGCTCCGTCTGACTCAAGACACTCCCCCATAGTGCTGCGGAGGATCAAGGTGACCTTCCTGGACACTGTTGTGAGGGTGGAGCACATGCCGGGTGATGGGGAGCATGGCTTGGCTGTGGAGGTCCACGTGCAGAGGTAGGGCTGGGCTAAAGTATGGGGGGAGGCGGGGAGAGAAACCAAATGGCTCTGTTTCTGCCCTTCACTCCCCACCAGGCTCCTGGGAAGTGGTAGGGCAGGTCAGGGTGGGTTGGGAAATGATGGGGTTGGGGAAAGGAAACGGGTTGTGTTAGGTAGGCACTGGTGCCCAAGGTCAGGTAGTGCAGGGCCCAGAGTACCTGGGGAATCCAAGATCCAGGTTAGCCCAGGTTAAGGGTTGATTGAGCCTCCAAGCCTTGGATATATATCTATATAGTCTCCAGAGGGGCCCCCAGGCCTGAGTGATTGAGACAAGAACTCTCTGCTCCCCAGACTGGAGTACTGTGACGAAGCAGTGAGAGACCCAAGCCAGGCACCCCCGGTGGATGTGCATCAGCCGCCTGCCTTCCTGCACAAGCTGCTGCAGCTGGCGGGGGTCCGCCTACAGTTTGAGGAGCTACCCCCACAGGTAAGCTGACTAATTCCTGCCACTATGCGCACCTGGCCTCCTTCCATCCCTCAGACCATCTCCAACCCTTCCCTTCACAACTGATTACCTCCCAGGTGGACTCGCCAAAGCCCCCCTTGCAGATTGGCAGCTGCTCAGGGTCCATGGAGCTGATGGTGAAGCTGAAGCAGAACGAGGCCTTCCCAGGCCCCAAGGTGAGGAGGAAGCGTGCCCCTGCTCAGACCCATCCCACTGCTGCCAATTGGCCCCAGGCCAGACAGGGATAAGCCTAGTGTGGCTCATACCTGTAATCCCAGAATTTGGGAAGCTGTGGTGGGAGGAGCACCTTGAGTTTAAATCCAGCGCAGTGGGGAGAGTGCATGGCCAGCATACACGAAACCCTGCCTTTGATCCCCAGCAGTGCGTAAATGGGGTGTGGTAGCACACCCCTGTACTCTCAGCACTGGTGGAGGCAGGAGAACCACAAGGTCAAGGTTGTCAGCAGCATCCTGGGCCTCATGAGACTATCTCAGAATAAACTGAAGGAGCTGGGCGTGGTGGCGCACGCCTTTAATCCCAGGCAGAGGTAGGAGGATCGCCATGAGTTTGAAGCCACCCTGAGATTACCTAGTGAATTCCAGGTCAGCTTGGGCTAAAGTGAGACCCTACCTTGAAAAACCAAATAAATAAATTAATAAAAATAAAATTAAAATGAAGGAAAAAGTGGGGGATTACTACTTTTTTGGCCACTAGGACTCCAAAAGATGAAGTTGTGGCCAGACTCGTTCATATGGCTAGCTGGTAATAGAGCTAAGCTTAACAACTTGCGCCCTGTATCTCTAGTGGGAGGGCAGGTAGGCTGCAGCTATCAGGGGCCAGCTGCTAGGCATTTCTCCATGGCTGTTCCTTTGGCTCCCAGTTGGAGGTAGCAGGACAACTGGGCTCGCTGCACCTGCTCCTGACCCCACGGCAGCTCCAGCAACTTCAAGAGCTGTTCAGCGCTGTCAGCCTTGCAGGTGAGGCTCCGGGCACTTGCGGGGAGGATGGGTGCTGGAGATAGCCAGCCAGACTGGACTGACATGTCCTCCATACAGACTCAGAAGGCCTGGCTGACAAGCTGAACAAGAGCCGCCCACTAGGCGCCGAAGACCTGTGGCTGATTGAACAGGATTTAAATCAGCAGCTGCAGGCGGGTGCCGTGGCTGAGCCCCTCAGCCCAGACCCCATCACCAATCCCCTCCTCAACTTGGATAGCACTGGTGGGTATAGGACCAATGCAAGTTGGAGGGGCAGCCTGTGTGAGTAGAAGAGACAGGAGGCCCGGCCCATCTGTCCCTGACACCTCTCACCTTGCCCTAGACCTCTTCTTCTCCATGGCTGGCCTCACAAGCAGTGCGACCTCTGCAGTCTCTGAGCTTTCCCTGTCCGGCATAGACCTGGCTTCCTCTGTGCACAGTAACATGGCCTCCCACCGGCTCTCCGCCCCAGCCCACCCGGTTGGTAAGTTAGGCACCTTGAGCACTATTCCAGGGGCAAGAAGGGTTAGAAGAGGCCTCCAAACTTGGGACTTCAGATGCACTGAGGGGACCCCAGTGCTTGTAGACGTACCCATTGGTGACTTGGTTTTCTGGGGTCCTAACTCAGTAGAAGCTGCTGATGAATGGATAAGGCTTAGGATTCCACGTCAGTGTGTTTGGCCAAACACTTGAACTCTCGGGAACTCAATTTCCCCTTCTACAGAAAGGGCACAGTAAGACCAGGCTGTGTGTTTTGGTTCATCATTTGAAGATGGGAGTCAGATATTAGTCTGGGGTGCTTTATCATACCAACTGATCCTTCTAGGGCCCACAGAGGGTTAAATTGAGCCTGGACAGAGAGGGCCTGGCATACAAGAGGTATTTGGTGAAACCACTCACTAACCAAGTTCCCTTCCAGAGCCATGTGGTAGAATGGATTTGGCCTCTAATAGTCAGCTGAGTCAGGGTTTTTCTAGCCCTGAGCTCAGTGGCTAGCTATCACCCTACTGTCCCCTCAGGCAAAATGGCCCCCACTCCCCTTCCAGACACCATGCGCCCTGACTCCCTGCTGAAGATGACCTTGGGAGGTGTGACCCTGACCTTGCTTCAGACAGCTGCCCCATCTTCCGGAGCACCTGACCTCACCACCCAGTTTTTTGCTGAGTTTGATGCCACCAAAGAAGGGCCCTTTGCCTCGCGGGACTTCCATCAGCTCCGGCCACGTTTCAAGAGGGCCTGCCCTCACAGCCATGTCCGGTACGAGCCACAGCCTGAAGCAGAGACCCATGGGGAACCCCACCCTCCAGCTCTCAAGCCCACCTCCTGACTTACATGCTCTGCCCCTGCAGGCTCACAGGCACATCCGTGCAACTGTCCTGGGAGTTACGGACAGGCAGGCGCGGCCAGCGGACCAGCAGCACAGAGGTGCATTTCGGGCAGCTGGAGGTGCTGGAGTGCCTGTGGCCCAGAAGTGCCTCGGAGCCTGAGTACACAGAGGTGAGGGCAGAGATGGATGGGGTCTAGGGTTTCAGGTGGGTGTCTATGTTGGGGTGGGGGGAGCCTGATGTTGTTTGTCTCCCATGTCCTATCCCAGATTCTGAGTTTTCCCAGTAACCTGGGCTCCCAAGCCTCGGCTCGGCCCTGTGCCCACTTGCGTCACACACAGACTCTGCGTCGGGTACCCAAGGTAACTGCCCCTGCCCAACTCCAAGCCAAGAGATTGTTGGCTACTTCCCATGGTGTGTTGGCCCCACTCTGGCCTCTGCCAGTATCCCCAGTGCTCCCTATGTTGACTCTCCCTGCCTTAGGCTCCAGCCAAACCACATTTGGCCTTCATAGAGGCAAGGCGGATCTGCCTCTGTTGAGCGTACCATTCTCATAGTCTCGCTGTCTTTCCATGTATCTACATGGCAGCAGCACAGACTGGGGCCTATGATGCTGGTAGGGGCAAGTGTTGGATGGCTGTTGTTTTATAAGCCAGCATGAGCTGGGTCTGATGGTACAGGCTTATAATTCTAGCTGCTTGAGAGCTTAAGGCAGGAAGATCATGAGTTCAAGGCCTGCCTGAGTTAAAGAATGATTCAAGGCCATTTTGGGCAACTTAGTGAGACTCAGTCTCAAAAAGTAAAGAGTAATCCTCCCAGACACAAAATGGCCTGGATATCCATGACCTCACAGTGCCTGACACTACCTACACAAGACCATCATAAGAGGAGGAAAAGATCATGACATCAAGATAAAAGAGAGACTGATTGAGATGGGGAGGGGATATGATGGAGAATGGAATTTCAAAGGGGAAAGTGGGGGGAGGGAGGGTACTACCATGGCATATTTTTTATAATCATGGAAGTTGCTAATCAAAATTTGAAAGGAAAAAAAAAAGTAAAGAGTAAGCTGAGTGTGGTGGTGCAAGCCTTTAATTCCAGCACTTGGGTGACAGAGGAAAGAGAATTACTGTGAGTTTGAGGCTAGCCTGGGACTACAGAGTGAGTTTCAGGCTAAAGTAAGACCCACCTCAACAAAACAAAAAGTAACTGAGATTATAACTTTGTGTTAGGGCACTTGCCTAGTATGTGCAAGACCTTGAGTTCAATCCCCTGTACAGTAGTTCGCTCATGGGTTCCCTTTCCCACTATTGGGAGAACTCAGGTTTTTTGTTTTGTTTTGTTTTTGTTTTTTTCAAGTTAGGGTCTCACTCTAGCCCAGGCTGGCCTGGAATTCACTATGTAGTCTCAGGCTACCTCGAACACACAGCGATCCACCTACCTCAGCCTCCCGAGTGCTGGGATTAAAGGCGTGCGCCAACATGCCTGGCTAGGATTTCTCTTTTTTTTTGCTTGAGGAAGGCCCTTTCTGTCCTGCTTTCACCCACTCCACAGCTCTCTCTCACCTGATCATCCTACCTCCACCTAGAGCCGGCCCCGGCGCTCTGTCACCTGCTATTGCCACTCAGAACTCTCTCTGGACCTGGCTGACTTCCAAGCAGACGTGGAGCTGGGGTCCCTGGACCGCCTTACTGCCCTCCTACACCAGGCTACCATACCCACTGGCCTGCTAGTAAGATGTGCTCCTGGGCCGAGGTGGGGAGCAGGGCACAGAACCTCTGGTACTTGAAAGTGCACAGAGGTCCTGGTGGTGGCTCTGATCCCCTACCCTTTCACAGACAGAACCCCCACTGGCCACCGAGCAGCAGACGGTGTTTCAGCTCTCAGCACCTCGGGCCACACTGAGGCTGCGCTTTCCCATCGCAGACCTACGGCCTGAGCGGGACCCCTGGGCTGGCAGGGCTGTGCGGGCTGAGCAGCTACGGCTGGAACTGAGTGAGCCTCAGTTCCGCTCAGAGCTTAGCAGTGGGCCTGGCCCTCCAACCCCTACCCGCCTGGAACTCACTTGCTCCGACCTGCATGGTAAGAGCCCCCTGGTTGACACCTGGTGCACAGACACAAGCCTCTGGTAGAGGTGGGCTTGGGACTACAGAGATGATTAGGTCATGGAGCAGATCCTGGCATAGGCCTGTTTCTTTGGGGACACAGGCAGAGTGGACCCTTTCCTTGGGACCCTGCAGACCATGGGTGTTGACCCAGCAGTAGGGAGACAGTAAAAAAAGAAAAGGTGGGGGGAGGGAAAGAGATAGTAGTGACACTCTGGCTTTTTGTACTCTTTAGGAATCTATGAAGATGGGGAGAAGCCTCCTGTCCCCTGCCTACGTGTCTCCAAAGCTCTGGACCCCAAAAGCACTGGGCGCAAATATTTTCTGCCTCAGTAAGTGGGGTGCTGAAAGGGATAGCTGGAAAGGAGGCCTCTGCTACTTCCAGTGGCAGGAGGCCAGCTTGGGCCTGGTATCAGAAGAAAAACAGGCCTGTGTCCTGGCAGGGTAGTGGTCACCTTGAACCCCAAGTCCAGGAGTGCACAGTGGGAGACTACCCCAGAGAAGGGCGAAGATCTTGAGCTATCGACTGAGAGTCCATGTGAGCTGCGGGAGCCTGAGCCCTCGCCCTTCTCCTCCAAGAGGACTATGTACGAGACGGAGGAGGTGAGGCCTGCCACCACCTCTGCCCCGTTCTCCTCACCTACTCTCTGCTGTGTGAGTGTGGGCCAGGGCAGGAGTACCACCTGCGTTGATCACAATGTAACCCAGTACTGGTGAGAGGATTTTTAAATTTTTAATTATTTTTTTTAAATTGTATTTTTATTTATTTAGTTATTTGACAGAGAAAGAAGTAGAGAGAGAGAGAGAGAATGGGCATGCCAAGTCCTCCAGCCACTGCAAATGAACTCCAGATGTATGCGTTCCCCTAGTGCATCTGGCTAATGTGGGTCTTGGGGAATTGAACCTGGGTCCTTTGGCTTTGCAAACACCTTAACCGCTAAGCCATGCCTCCAGCCTGATTTTTTTTTTTTTGGTTTTTCGAGGTAGGGTCTCACTCTAGTTCAGGCTGACCTGGAATTCACTATGTCATCTCAGGGTGGCCTCGAACTCATGGCAATCCTCTTACCTCTGCCTCCCAAGTGCTGGGATTAAAGGCGTGCGCCACCATGCCCGGCTCAGCCTGATTTATATATATATTTTTTGTTTATTTATTTGAGAGAGAAAGAGGTGGAGAATGGGTGTGCCAGGGCCTCCAGCCACTGCAAACAAGCTCCAGATGCATGCGCCCCCTTGTGCATCTGGCTTACGTGGGTCCTGGAGAATCGAACCAGGATCCTTTGGCTTTGCAGGCAAGTGCCTTAACTGCTAAGCCATCTCTTCTGCCCCAAAATTGTAATTATTATTTGTTTATTTATTTTTGTTTTTTTCAAGGGTAGGATCTTGCTGTAGTCCAGGCTGACCTGGAATTCACTCTGTATTCTCACGGTGGCCTCAAACTCATTGCAGTCCTCCTACCTCTGCCTCCCGAGCGCTGGGATTAAAGGCACGTGCCACCACGCCCGGCCTTTTTTTTTTTTTGTGTGTGTGTGTGTGTGTATGTGTATGTCTGTGGGTGCATCTGTGTGTGTAGAGGTCAAAAGTCAACATCAACAGGCATCTTCTTCAGTTGCTCTCCACCTTATTGAGATAGAACCACTGAATCTGGAGCTCCCCAGTTAGGCTAGTCTAGCTAAGCCAGCTTGCCCTAGGAACCCAGCTGTCAGTACTGGGACTGCAGGTGCTTGCCACCACACGTGCCATGTCTGTGGGCCCTGGGGGTCTGAACTTAGATCTGCACATTTGGATGGCAAGTGCTTTACCCCCTGAGCCATCTCCCCAGTTTGGATTTCATTTCTCATGTTCTCTCTGGCCAACAAGGGAATCTGAAGCACCCATCCCTGCTCAGGCAGGGAGCAAAGCACACTGGTGAGGGCAGGCCATTTAGTCACCAAGATCACGGCCTTGGCCACTTCAGCTGCCAAACATTAGTGGTATACTTGGGCCTCAAAATCCTCATTTCTGAACTGAGTGTGGTGGCACATGCCTTTAATCCCAGCACTCGGGAGGCAGAAGTAGTAGGATTGCTGCGAGTTTGAGGCTACTCTGAGACTACAGAGTGAATTCCAGGTCAGCCTGGGCCAGAGCACGACCCCAACTCGAAAAGCAAAATCCTTATTTCTGAATCTGAGGAGGGCTCCATGAAAGGCAGCTAGGGGCCCAGTTTTGGGGCAGGGGGCAAACTCTTCTGGGTTGAATGTAGGCTGTCCCACTTGGTGACTGTGTCACCTGAGGGAGTTGCCTGAAAATGCATTTCTTCCTCTGGGGAATAAACATGAGGACTTCTATCTCATAAGCCATTGTGAAGATTAAAATAGTTCACACTCAGGAAATCCTTAGGGCAAGGAGTAGCATGATGTTGGCATTATATCCCAAATGAGTATCACACACCGCCAGCAGAGAAGGGCTCTGATGGACAGTAAATGTCAAGACTGGCCGACTTGGGTCTCATTTCTGGAGCCAGAAGCAGGCCCCACACTCCTTCGCTGACTTTCCCCACCCAGTTCTCTTCTCACCCACCCCATCCAGATGGTCATCCCCGGAGACCCTGAGGAGATGAGGACATTCCAGAGCCGGACCCTGGCGCTGTCCCGCTGCAGCCTAGATGTGACCCTGCCCAGTGCCCACATCTTTCTGCCCAGCAAGGAAGTCTACGAAAGCATCTACAACAGGTGGAGACACAGGGCAGGATGGGCTGGGCAAGGCACCGGGGCCTGTCCTCCCTCACCTCTACTGTCCTCCATGCTCCCATGTCAGGATCAACAATGACCTGCTCATGTGGGAGCCTGCAGACCTGCTTCCCACGCCCGCTGCTGCGCCTCAACCCCCTGGCCTCCCAGGCTCAACGGGGTTCAAGATGTGCAAGTCGGCCTTCAAGATAGGTACAAGGGGAGCATCGGCTAGGTGGCAAGGAGGACTCCAGGTGTGGGCAGGGCTGGGCTAGCCTTGCACATCTCCCTCCAGCCCAGCCGACTTGTTCCACCTTAGACTCTGACTCAGATGACGAAGACACTCAGTTCTTCTCAGTGGGGGCATCGGGTGCTCCCCGGCCCTCCGCCCCTGTGCCCTCAGGCCGTCATTCCCAGAGTACCTTCTCTACACTGGTGACAGTGCTAAAGGGTCGGATCACAGCACTCTGTGAGGCCAAGGTGAGGTGGCCCTGGGCAGGTAAGCCCCTAACTCTCATCAGGACCCCCTTGTTACAAGAGCTAAACAAGCCTACCAGCTCTAAGTCAAGAGCATAAAGATTGGAAGTTGCAGGGGGCCAACAGCACCCAGTGCCATCCTGTGGCCCCTACCCATGTCGTCCCCACTCCCTTCTCCATTGCACTGGACAGCACCAGGGGCAAAGTGGGCACTGTTTGGTCCCAAGGAGGCTAGCGGAGTAAGGATTCTTCCCTTTAGCAAGAGGCAAGTGCCGCAGGCATCCAGCAGAGTCTGGTTGGAACTGGAGCCACATCTAGGGCCTCTAAAGACCCTTGCAGTCAAACCAGATGTGTCAATCTGCAGGACGAGACTAGGAGGAGGTTGGAGTTTGCACATGGGGAGCTGGTGCTGGACGTGGAGCAGGGTACCATCTTTAGCGTCTCCCAGTACCGTGGTCAGCCAGGGGCTTGGCTACTTCTGCCTGGAAGCCGAAAAGGCGACGCTCTACCACCGAGGTATCAGAGCTGGGCACTGCTGCCTTTCTAGGGCCAGGGTCAGGGCTTTCAGGAGGGACGTGGGCTGTGAGCAGAGTGGGCAGCTACCTCAGTAGGGGACTCATAAGATCCCTCTCCAGCTGCCATGGATGACTACCTGCTGCCCACTCACCTGGATCTGCCCAGCTCTTCTCCCCCGGCCCAGCTGGCCCCAACCATCTACCCATCAGAGGAAGGGGTGACTGAACGAGCCTCTGGCCGCAAGGGCCAGGGCCCGGGACCTCCCATGCTGTCTGCAGCTGTGCGCATCCACCTAGACCCCCACAAGAATGTCAAGGTAGGGCTTCCTCTGCAGGCCACCCACCCAGTTGGCTAGGTGATTGTCTCCCTGGTGTACACCAGGCTAGGCCCCCTACAATCCTGACTGCACCCCCTCCCCCAGGAGTTCTTGGTGACGATACGGCTCCACAAAGCCACTCTACGCCACTACATGGCCTTGCCTGAACAGAGCTGGCATTCCCAGGTGAGCAAAGGTGGCTGGGAAGTCACATGGCTCAGTGACTCTGGACTTCGGGTTTGGGCGGGCACGGCAAACATGGACCAAACCAGCTAGTGTGAAGAGCGTGGGCTGGACTGGAGCTGACCTTGGCTGGAGCCCCCAGCAAGGGGTGTGGTGGACAGCTGATGGCAGCAGGTGGGCACAGGACAGGAAGGTGCTAGAGGAAGCCACCTTATCCTCACTGTTCCTCCCACCCTGGTGTCCAAAGCTGTTGGACTTCTTAGATGTGCTGGATGACCCCGTGCTTGGCTACCTGCCCCCAACAGTCATCACCGTTCTGCACACACACCTCTTCTCCTGTGCTGTGGACTACAGGTACCGAGGCTGAGTGGCTGAGGGGACGCAGGGACTGGGGCAGGCCTCAAGTATGAGGAGCCTGTCCCAGCCCAAGTCTGCTTCTCAGGCCCCTCTACCTCCCTGTGCGTGTCCTCGTCACCGCCGAGACTTTCACCCTCTCCAGCAACATTGTCATGGACACATCTACCTTCCTGCTCAGGTATGCAGGCTGCCCTCACATCTGGTCTGTCCACCCTTAGCTCGACTGCTACTGTCCACCTACTGTGTGTCTTCCCAGGGCCTCTCGGAGCATGTCTGCATTTGGGGTGATGGGGTTCTCACACGTCCTTAGGAATGTGAATGTGGGAGTGGAACTACCCCCAGTCAGCCTTAAGAGCATGAGTGCTCCTGGATTTCATAATCTCCCTGCTGGGGTTCCTCAAGTATACAAAGATGAGCAGGACAGAATACAGCACCTCTGTAGTATAACTGGGCTGGGGTGCAGCTCAATGGTAGAGTGCATGCCTAGCATGTACGGGGTCCTGGGTTTGACCCCAAACCAGAAAGGAAGGAAAGAGCCATGGGTACAACCGTTACTGAGAAAAATTGAATTGAAAAACTACATATTGCTGGAGAGGTAGCTCAGTGGCAGAGCACTTGCCTAGAATGTGGAAGACCCTGAGTTCAGTCCTCAGTTAAAGTCCTCAGTACTTTAAAAAACGTATGTTAAAAGCTGGGTGTGGTGGTGCACACCTTTAATCCCAGCACTGGAGAGGCAGAGGTAGGAGGATTACCATGAGTTCAAGGCCACCCTGAGACTACATAGTGAATTCTAGGCCAGCCTGAACTAGAGTGAGACACTATCTCAGGGGGAAAAAAAAGTATGTTTAAAAAAAAATTTTGTGCTGTGTTAGGGCTTCAATGCATGGTAGGCAAATAGCATACCAATCTTCAGCCCTACATATTTAAAACAAAACAAAGAAAAAATGAACTGGGCATAGTAGTACACACCTGTAATCCCAGTTCCTTGCAAGGGCTGAGGTCAGAGGCTAACAGATTCAAAGCCAGCTTGGGCAACTGAAGATTTGAAAAAATAATGAGCCAGGCGTTGTGACACATGCCTTTAATCCCAGCACTCGGGAGGCAGAGGTGGGAGGATTGCTGTGAGTTTGAGGCCAGCCTGAGACTACATAGTGAATTCCAGGTCAGCCTGGGCTAAAGTAAGACCCTACCTTAAAACAAAACAAAACAAAATGTCAAAATAAAAAACAGGCTGGGGGAGCTGGGCGTGGTGGCGCACGCCTTTAATCCCAGCACTCAGGAGGCAGAGGTAGGAGGATCACCATGAGTTTGAGGCCAACCTGAGACTCCATAGTGAATTCTAGATGAGCCTGGACTAGAGTGAGATCTACCTCCAAAAAAAAAAGTAAGGGCTGGGGAGATGGCTCAGCAGTTAAGGTGCTTTCCGGCAAAGCCTAACATCCCAGGTTCAATTCCCCAGTACCCACATAAAGCCTGATGCACAAGGTGGCACATGCATGCATATGTTTTGCAGTGGCTAGAGGCCCTGGTGTGCCCATTCTCTCTCCTTGAAAATAAGTAGGCCGGTCGTGGTGGTGCACGCCTTTAATCCCAGCACTTGGGAGGCAGAGGTAGGAGGATCGCCGTGAGTTCGAGGCCACCCTGAGACTCCATAGTGAATTCCAGGTCAGCCTGAGCTTGAGTGAGACCCTACCTTGAAAAACCAAAAAAAAAAAAAAAAAAAAGTAAAGTCTATTAGCAAAAGAATTCAGGGCTGGTGAGATGGCTTAGTGGTTAAGGTGCTTTCCTGCAAAGCCAAAGGACTATTTCAAGTCCCTGGGACCCATGTAAGCCAGATGCACAAACTGGTGCATGTGTCTGGCATTCATTTGTAGTGGCCAAAGTCATGCCCATTCTCGATCTGCCTCTTTCTCTCTCAAATTGAAAAAAAAAAAAATTTACACTCAGCATGTTGTCACCTGGGAGGCAGAGGTGGGAGGGTCACTGTGAGTTCAACGCCAGCCTGGGCAAGGGGAGGGGACAGAAAAGAAAGAGAAAAAAAAATGGTTGTGGCTCAGGGCTAAAGCGTATATATATACACCTAGCATCATGCACTCTCCAGTACCACAAAAATGGATGGAGAGATGGATGGACAGACAACAAATGGTGTGGGGTGAATGACGCCTCCCATATTATGAAGCCCAAATGAGGTGGTAGTGTTGGAAGTTCTTTGAGTATCTTTAAGTGCTGGCGTTGAGTAAATGTCAGCTGCCCTGCCGCAAGGGAGTCCAGGCCCCCTCTGCTCACCATTGAGGCCAAAGAGGCCTCATCACGGCAGCTTCCTGGGAGCTCAGACCCCCCCTGCTGTCTCTAGGAGTCCCCTTCTTGCTCAGCTGCCACTGAGCTGCCACCTGCAGTGGCTCCCGGGCCCCTCTCAGCCCTGTTCCCCACCAGGTTCATCCTTGACGACTCTGCCCTGTACCTGTCCGACAAGTGTGAGATGGAGACCCTGAATCTGCGGCGAGGTGGGCAGGGTCTGGATTGGGCTGCCTGCACTCCCGAGGGAACAAGCCCCTACCACAGCCAGGTGTTACCCACCTGCCGTCCTGTTCTCAGCACGCACACACGCGCACACACGCACACACACGCCCTTCTTTCCCTGGTCCTGCTGGTGGGCAGAAGGGGGTGGGTCGAAGACAACGATGGGAACCTTTCCTTCACTTTCTGCTTCAGATTACATCTGTGTCCTGGATGTTGACCTCCTAGAGCTTGTGATCAAAACCTGGAAAGGGAGCACTGAGGGCAAACTGGTGAGTATGGCCATGACCATGGGTCAAGGGAGACTTCATGGGTTCATAGAGCCTGCCCTTGTAGGCTGCGGGTAGTGCCCTACTGGGAAGGGGCAAGCCCACATGAGTGTCCTTCTCTGCTCACTGGGAGGATACAGTGGAGCAGGCAGGGCAGAAGTGGTGACTGGGGAAGCAGACGGCCACGGTGAGTTCTTGGTTCCTCATTTGTGCAGTGAGATAACAGCTCCTACATCACTAGGCTGAGGTCAAGGGCAGGCAAGATCTCTCAGGGTCTGGGCTGAGTAGGTGGATGCACTTCTCTGGGCTGTTTGCCCATGTGAGACAGTGAGGTACTGCCCAGGCTGGCCAGACGAGAGATCTGTTCTTATAGCAGAGACGGACTTTGGTGCCCTACCCAGGGTGGGAACCCAGCGGGCAGTGGGGCCTGCGCTGATGCCACTGGCTGCTTGTCCCCAGAGCCAGCCGCTGTTTGAGCTGCGCTGCTCCAACAACGTGGTACATGTACACAGCTGTGCCGACTCCTGCGCCCTGCTGGCCAACCTGCTCCAGTACGTAACCAGCGCGGGTGATCTGCACCCCCCACCCCGGCCCCCCAGCCCCACGGAGATCGCCGGCCAGAAGGTACAGGTGAGGCCTGGCTGCCAGAGCTCGGCCAGGCCCCTCTCTTTGTATCACCCTCGGGGCTTGGATCTGGGGGAGTGTTGGGGCCACCACTCTTTCCTGGCACCCACTCCTGCTCTCTCCCCTCTTTGTCCCAGCTCTCTGAGAGCCCCGCCTCCCTGCCCTTGTGCCCACCAGTGGAGACAGCCCTCATCAACCAGCGGGACCTCACAGACGCCCTCCTGGACACAGAGCGCAGCCTGCGGGAACTGGCTCAGTCCTCAGGTGGGAGAGTGTCCTCTGGGGACTGCAGCCCTAAGCAGGCTCCCTCGGCGACAGCTTCTGACATTGTCCTCTCTCCCATAGGTGGCCTCCTCCCTCAGGCATCGCCTGTCTCTGTCTACCTGTTTCCAGGTGAACGGAGTGGGGCCCAGGCCCCGTCCCCCCCTCCTGGGGGCCCTTCTGACAACTTGGGGTGCCACTCTGAAGTAAAGGAAAATGAAAAGGAAGAAGAGAGGGATGGAGACACCCTGGACAGTGATGAGTTCTGCATCCTTGACGCCCCTGGTCTGGGCATCCCGGTGTGTGGTGGTAGGGCTGTCGTGGTCCCCGTTCACTCCCTAGGTAGCTGTTTGGGCAGTTCTGGGTGCTCTGGTGGTTGCTCAGCCCTTCTAGAACTCTCTGGTGAGAGAAGCCAGCAGGTGGCAGCTTTGGCTCTTCCAGGCTTGAAAGAAACAGTGGAACCTTCCCGAGGAAGAGGAGGCCTATTATCATGTACAGAGAGACTGGGACATCTAAAAGAATGGAGAAAGAACCATGTACTTGCAAGAGTCAATAGGAATGTCCAAGCTCACTGAGCACCAAGCTGGCAAGGCTGCATGAGCAAGAGGCTCTTGGGCCCTTCCTGGACAGAACAATCAGAAATGGGCTTTGGGATGGTGGCCCAAGAGGGCCATTCTCTTTTTGTCAAAAATAGAGCAGGAGGATAAGGAGATAGAAAGACAGGAATTGGAATTGGGGGGCTGAGCAGAGGCCACCTCTGGGCCACACATTTTTGCTTATCCCCTCCTGCAGCCCCGAGACGGGGAGCCCGTGGTGACACAGCTGCATCCAGGCCCCATCGTCATACAGGATGGACACTTCTCCCGGCCACTGGGCAGCACGGATCTCCTGAGGGCACCCGCCCACTTCCCAGTGCCCAGCAGCCGTGTGGTGCTGCGGGAAGTCTCTCTCATATGGCACCTCTATGGGGGCCGAGACTTCGGCCACCACTCCTCCCACAGGTGAGGGGAGTGTGGGTAGCAGCTGGTGCACCTAGGGCCTAGTTAGCTGGCAGCCTGTAGTCCATGCCCCCTTTACCTGCTTCGATTTTTCCTTCCTCCCTTGGCCCAAGTCTAGCAGAGGTCTCGTGCTCCAGGCAGAAAGGCCTATGCTGAGGTTGGAGAGGTAGGCATTTCCTCTGAGTTTGTCCTCTGTCTCTTCCCAGGACAAGAGCTGGCTTCACAGGCCCCAGGAGCTCCCCTTCCCGCAGCTCTGGCCCCAACAGGCCCCAGAACTCCTGGCGCACACAGGGCGGCAGTGGCCGACAGCACCATGTCCTCATGGAGATCCAGCTCAGCAAGGTGAGCACAGGCCACGGGCACAGTGTTGTGGCATGCACTGGCATTTGTCAGTGCCTGCCTAGGGAGTTGTTTTGAGGCTGCTCATAGAAAAGAGCAAAGCAGACCCAACCTTGCCTGTGTAGTGGTAAGAGCTAGGCAAAACTGAAGGAGGTAGTCCTAATGTGGCCAGTGGTGGGAAAGGGGAAGACCGATATGGGGAGGGCAAGAGAGCCTTCTTGAAACACAGGCTTCTGAACGGAGACGAGTAAATGCACAAAGGAGCAGAGCTAGGCAACAGCGTGAACACTAAGCTAGGAGCCTAGCTGGAACCCTCCAGGAACCACCGGGCCACCGAGGAGGCTGAAGCTTGAGTGAGGGAGAGCGGAAGGAGGTGAGGCCAGGGACCCATAGGGACGGCTTGTACAGGGTCCTGAGGAGCACAGAAACTGTCTTGATCTTCCTGGAGTAAGGTGGGAACCCCTGGGAGTTTGGAGGAGAGACCACATCGGCCAGCACAAGACATCAGGAAGAGCCCTGTATCATGTTTGAGACAGAGAGTCCTCCAGATGGTTTCAGCCTGGGGAGACAGGGAGGTCCCACTTCCTGAGAGTGACCCAGCTTGTCCTGGGCTTCCTGAGGAAGCTGGGAGGCAGATGGCAGAGCATGCAAGCTGTTGGGAGCAGCAGGCTGTGGTGCATGTGTGTGTGTTGGGGGTGGAGCCCTAGGAGACAATATCCAAGCAGTGGTAAGATGCTTCTAGAGGACAGGAGGGCTCTGCAGAAGCCTGAGACTGGGAATGCCTGGGCCTGAAGCGCAGTTTAGTCAGCAGCACAGTGATCGAGTGCGGAGACAGGTCTGGAGAGGGGGCCAGATCCCCACTAGGCCAGGGCATGGAGCGCTTGTGGGTGTGGAGGATGGATAGAAGATGTGGCCAAAAAGGAGGTATTCCGAGACTAGATGACAGCTGTGAGGTACAGAGGAGGTTTTGACAGTATCTGGGGACAGGGTGGGCCTGGGCCCCTTACGTCAGACAAATGGCAAAGAGAGATTTAGGCAGGTCAGGTTTCATGTGTACAGGTAGAGATAGGTTCGCAGCCTGGAGTGGGGCTGAGGGAGAGGGAAGGGCCCTGGGCCAGACCTTTCATTCCCTCTGGGACCTTTGGGCTCTGCTCAGGCCTTATCTCCCTGCAGGTGAGCTTCCAGCATGAAGTATACCCAGACGAGCCAGCCACGGGCACGGCCCCTGGCCAGGAGCTGGAGGAGCGGCCTCTGTCCCGCCAGGTGCTCATCGTTCAGGAGCTCGAGATCCGTGACCGCCTGGCCACCTCCAAGATCAACAAGTTCCTGCACTTGCACACGAGCGAGCGGCTGCCACGGCGCACGCATTCCAACATGGTGCGATAGGGCACAGGCGTCACGGATCCACAGACCCACCTGGGTAGTCTGTGCCCCAAGGGGAGAGCAGAGCCCAGCCAGGGCTTGGCAGAGGGAATAGCATGGGCAGGAGCAGGGTTGATTGGGTGGCAGTTGGGGACAGGGACCCCCAAGGCCCAGCAGACACCCAGAGCTTGTCCTCCACCCTCAGCTCACCATCAAGGCACTGCATGTGGCCCCCACCAGCAGCCTGGGTGGCCCTGAGTGCTGTCTTCGAGTCTCGCTGATGCCTCTGCGGCTCAACGTGGACCAGGTAAGTGGGCAGTGAGGGCAGAGCCCATTGTGACCCTATTGTCTCTAGACCCCTGGATCTGATCTGTTTCCCAAACTCTTCCTATAGGATGCCCTCTTCTTCCTCAAGGACTTTTTCACCAGCCTGGCAGCTGGCATCAACCCCATGATCTCAGGCGACACCTCCACTGAGGGTGAGAGGCTGGGCCAGGGAGCGGAAGGTCTAGACCCTGCCTGTCAGGACAGCCAGTTACCCAGCCATCCCCAGTCCCGTCCTGAGTCTGTGACCTATCTTCCTGTAGCTTGCCCTGAGATGCAAGGCCAGCCCAGCAACCCCCAAGAAGGGCAGTCTGAAGGCACAGAGACAACAAGCAGTGTACAGGAAGCCCCAGCTGGCAGCCACAGCTCCTCTGACCAGCAACCCATCTACTTCAGGTAAGGCTGGGGAACAAGGTTCCTGGGTCAGGCTGCAGGAGACCTGGGCAGTGACCAAAGGTTCCTCCTCTTCTGCTTCCTTCCTAGGGAGTTCCGCTTCACATCGGAGGTGCCCATCTGTCTGGATTACCACGGCAAGCATGTCACCATGGACCAAGTGGTAAGTGGCTTCATGAATCAGGCACGTTGTGTGGACCTGTGGTCTTGGCTCTGCTCAACAGATTCTCGTGACAAGTTTCACCAATCTCCTTCGCAACGCATAGCCAGACCCTCTCTCCATGCCTCCCCCTCCCCACCAGGGCACATTCGCTGGCCTCCTCATCGGCCTGGCCCAGCTCAACTGCTCCGAGCTGAAGCTCAAGCGGCTCTGCTGCCGGCATGGGTGAGCCTTCAACCCTTCACCCCTCCCCAGGGCTCCAAATCTTCCCTTTGCTCAGTTCTTCACTGACTGTGTGGCCTTGGCTAAGTTGTTACCCCTCTCAAGGCCCCAGCTCGTCCTCTGTAAAGTGAGCAGTCATTGCTCCACAGGGCTGGGTGGGACTCTGGGGAGGAAGGGATGCCCGCAGTAATTGTCTTAGAGGTCCTTGGTCATTCTGGCCCCTAGGCTCCCAATATGTGGCTCTCCCCCACTTTACCTTTCCTGCCTCTCCCTTCCAGGCTCCTGGGTGTGGACAAGGTGCTAGGCTATGCCCTCAATGAGTGGCTGCAAGATATCCGCAAGAACCAGCTGCCTGGGCTGCTAGGCGGCGTGGGCCCCATGCACTCAGTTGTTCAGCTCTGTGAGTGTCTGCCTTTTAGACCTCTCTGTTTGTTTGTTTGTTTGTTTGCCTTCTTAAAAATATTTTTTTGGGTTTATGTTGTTGGTGGTGGTTTTTTGTTTGTTTGGCTGGTTTTTTGAGGTAGGGTCTCACTCTTGCCCAGGTTGACCTGGAATTCACTTGGTAGTCTCAGGGTGGCCTTGAGCTCATGGTGATCCTCCTACCTCTGCTTCTCAAGTGCTGGGATTAAAAGCATGTGCTACCATGCCCAGCTACTTTTTAATATTTTATTTATTTATGTATTTGAGAGAGAAAGATCAGAGAGGGAGAAAATGGGCATGCCAGGGCCTCTAGCCACTGCAAACAAATGCCAGATGCATGCACCACTTGTGTATCTGGCTTTACATGGGTACTGGAGAATCGAACTCAGGTCCTTAGGCTTTGCAGGCAAGCGCCTTAACCACTGAGATATTTTTCCAGCCCTTTTTTGTTTGTTTGTTTTTTGTTTATTTACTTAAGAAAGAGAGAGATACAGAAATAGGCAGAGAAAGAGAGAGAGTGGGTGTGCCAGGGCCTCCAGCCACTGCAAACGAACTCCAGATGTGTGCTCCCCCTTGTGCATCTGGCTTACGTGGGTCCTGAGGAGTCGAACCTGGGTCCCTTGGCTTTGCAGGCAAGTGCCTTAACCTCTGCCTCTTGAGCACTGGGATTAAAGGCATGTGCCACCACACTTTCTCCATCATGCTAAGAAGTCTTTAAACCTCCTTCCTTCTGGGTAGCCTAGAAACTCTGATTGGGAGGTAGGGGGATTGCTGTGAGATAGAGGCTAGCCTGGAGCTACAAGTGAGTTCCAAGTCAGCCTGGGCTAGAGGGATAAAGTGTATGACATTCTGTCCCTGGCAGCTCCCACAACACCACCAAAAAAAAAAAGCCGTTAATCTCATCCCTTGGGAGACAGAGGTAGGAGGATTGCTGTGAGTTCAAGGCCATCCGAAGCTAGAGTGAGACCCTGCCTTGAAAAAACAAACAGTCAAAAAAAGAATAGTGGCACATCTATAATCCTAACACTGGGAGGTGAGGACAGGAAGATTGCTGCAAGTTCAAGGCCAGCCTGGTGTATATAGCAAGTTCCAGGCTAGCTAGGGCTTTTAGCAAGAACCTGTCCAAAAAAAAAAAAAAAAGTGAGGCTGGGCATGGTGGCGCATGCCTTTAATCCCAGCACTTGGGAGGGAGGCCGAGGTAGGAGGATTGCCATGAGTTCAAGGCCACCCTGAGGCTACATAGTGAATTCCAGGTCAGCCTGGGCTAGAGAGAGACCCTACCAAAAAAAAAAAAAAAAAAGGAAAACCAAAAATAAATAAATAAATAAAATGTGGAACTGGATATGTCGCCCAGTCGGTAGAGTGCTTGCTTAGCATGCATGAAAACCCTGGATTCTATCCCCAGCACCAAATAAAACAGGCTGTGGTGGCACAAGCCTGTAATCTTACGATTTAGAGGAGGAGGATCAGAGTTTAAGGCCATCCTCAACTATACAGTGAGTTCATGGCCAGTCTGGGCTACATGAGACCTGTTTGAGGAAATTGTCATTTGAGAAATGAGAAAGAGCCTCAGGCAGGGTGGAGGCAGCTTCAAGCATCTTGGTTTTTTTTTTTTTTTTTTAGGTAGGGTTTCACTCTATTCCCAGCTGACCTGGAATTAGTCTCAGGGTGGCCTTGAACTCACAGTGATCCTCCTACCTCTGCCAAGTGCTGGGATTGAAGGTGTGCGCCACCACACCCAGCTAGCTTCAAGCATCTCTGATAACCCTGTCTCCTCAGTCCAAGGGTTCCGGGACCTGCTGTGGCTGCCCATTGAGCAGTATAGGAAGGATGGGCGCCTCATGCGGGGGCTTCAGCGTGGGGCTGCCTCCTTCGGCTCATCCACAGCCTCTGCTGCCCTGGAACTGAGCAACCGGGTCGTGCAGGCCATCCAGGTGAGTTAGAGGTGGGGAGACAGAACAGAGAGGGGACACCCTCAGCCCCCAGACTACCAGGTCTATCCTCACAGCTCTGCTGGGAGCTGACAGGCTGGCTGTCACAGCCTAATGTCAGTGCTGAGAGGGGGAGAGGCCAGGTGGCCCAATGGCTCCCGTGGGTAGGGGCGGGAGTGCCTCCCAGACCCTCGGCTCCCTGTGTCTCCATGCTCATGGCTGACTGAAGGGGGTGAAGTAAGTCCATAGAGAAACAGGTGCAGAGACGAGCGCTGCTGTATCTAGTCCCTGAGTGGTCCTCCGGGAAGCCACGTGAGGGAATGGATAAGTTCTTTATTTATTTGAGAGTTGCAGATAGAGACTAGGTATATCAGGGCCTCTAGCCACTGCAAACAAACTCCAGAAGCCTGCACCACCTTGTACATCTGGAGTTAGATGGGTGCTGGGGAATTGAACTCAGGTCCTTAGATTCTGCAGGCAGGAGCCTTAACTGCTGAGCCATCTTTCCAGCCCAAAAGGATAAGTTCTTGAATGGGTAGGGAGGGGCCTACAGACATGTGGGAGAGCACTGTGCACTCTGGGAGCTCAGAGCCCAGGATGTGAAAGGAAGCATCCCAGGATAGGCTTGGAGGGTCAGCACCAGAGAGCCCCAGGATTGTTCAGCTGGGTGGGGAAGAGGGTGACGTGATGGGAGGGGGGGGTTCAGAGTGCAGAGGAGCTGGTGGGTAGAGAGAAGGCCAAGCGCAGCAGTGGGCTCACCCTTGGGGTCTTCATGGGGCTGCCGCTCTAGATGGGGAGGCTGAGTGAAGAGTGGTTAGGAAACCAGGGAGATGAGTCTTGTGCAAATCTCAACCGTGGGGGTGCACCTGGGCATGTGCTTAGCGGGAAGAAGGGAGTGAGGAGACAGTAGGTACGTTCCCTGAGCCAGGGGAGGAGGAGGGTGAAGCAAAACGGGGCTCAGGGATAGCACAGCTGAAAGCTGGATATGGGGAGGTTGAGGGGTGCTCTGGTCCCTAGGGTGTCCAGCAAGGCTAGGGGTCAGTATGTCTGCCAGGCTGTCCATCACCACCCAAGTATCCCATGTCTTCAGGCCACAGCTGAAACAGTGTATGACATCTTGTCCCCGGCGGCTCCCATCTCCCGCTCACTGCAAGACAAGCGATCTTCTCGGAGGCTGCGCAGAGGTCAGCAGCCAGCTGACCTCCGGGAAGGCATGGCCAAAGCTTATGATGCAGTTCGAGAGGTGAGAGCGCCCTAGCCCTGCTTCCAGCCATTCCCCCCCCACCTCCCCGCTCCCTTACTGACATCTGACCTCCACAGGGCATCCTGGACACAGCTCAGACCATCTGTGATGTGGCATCACGGGGCCATGAGCAGAAGGGATTGACAGGTGCCGTCGGAGGTGTGATCCGACAGTTGCCCCCAACAGTGGTGAAGCCGATAATCGTCGCCTCAGAGGCCACATCCAATGTGCTTGGAGGCATGCGCAACCAGATCCTACCCGATGCCCATAAGGACCATGCTCTCAAGTGGCGCTCAGAGGAGGCCCAAGACTAACTGTGGGCACCCTTCTAGGGGGTGCTGCCCAACCACCCTCTCAGTCTGCCCACTGTGGCCGGCTAGCCCCAGTGGATGCTGCCTGCTCCCCTGTTTCCTGAGAGCTACAACCCATTGCCAGGCCACCGGGTCCTTCAGGGGATGGCACTATGAAGGACACCGGCCTGGCATGCCTGCTGCCAATCTGCCGTGAGAGTGGAGCCTCCCGGCCTTGGGGCCTCAGCCCTGTCTGTGCACTTTTCCTCTGGGGAGAAAGGACACTGCCCTTCTCCACCACCTGGACCCCTACTGCTGCCTTGTCCAAGGATGAGGATGGAGGCTTCTGGACCCTCGGACCCCACTCAGCCAAGTGACTCTCCGTGTTTCATGGGGAGGTGGGGGACAGATGCCTTGTGGGTCAGTGTATTATTTTTAAGCTTCCCAAGTGTGTGGGTCAGTGTCTGCATGAAGTGGAATAAACTTGCCCACCCACAGCCCCTCTCCCAGGTCCTGTGTCCCTGTAAGGCCCATCTCTGCCCATCTTCCCACCAGGTCCCACTTCTGCATGCAGCACCTCCTCTTGTCACCAGGGGGTGCCACACCCTGCCATCTGCTCACACCCACCTTTACCTCCACTCTGGGCTCCACCTGGCCATCCTCCTGGGTTCCTGTCACCTTGGCCCTACTTTTTTATTTATTTATTTTTTTATTAACAGCTACCATGACTCTAAACAATATCCCATGGTGATGCCCTCCCACCCCCACTTTCCCCTTTGAAACTCCACTCTCCATCATATCCCCTCTCCCTCTCAGTCTCTCTTTTATTTTGATGTCTTGATCTTTTCCTCCTGTTATGATGGTCTTGTGTAGGTAGTGTCAGGCACTGTGAGGTCATGGATATCCAGGCCATTTTGTGTCTGGGAGCATGGTGTAAGGAGTCCTACCCTTCCTTTGGCTCTTATATTCTTTCTGCCACCTCTTTTGCAATGGACCCTGAGCCTTGGAAGGTGTGATAGAGATATTGCAGTGCTGAGCACTCCTGTCACTTCTTTCCAGCACCATGATGCCTTCTGAGTCATCCCAAGGTCACTGCCATCTGAAAAGAGAAGGTTCTCTACCAAAAGTGAGAGTAACATTAACATATGGATATGAATATTAAGAGAAGTGCTTACTGGGCAGTTTGATGAGCATAGTATATACATTTAGCCAGACAGCAGCAGACATTACACCCCTAGGGGTCATGACTATCCCTGTTGTAGGTTTTCAGTATCAGGGATGTATTCCCTCCCATGGAGCAGGCCTCCAGTCCAATTAGAGGGCAGCTGGTTTCCACCATGACAGACGTGCCACTATTGTACCAGTTGGCTCATTTGGCCTGGCTGGCAAAATATAAGGCTTACAGTGTCCACTGCTGAGTATCTTCACTGGTGATTTCTCTCTCTCGCATTGAACTGCATGCAGAATGGCTTCTTGCAGCTTTCTATCAAGAGGTTATCAGGTCAGTTCCAGCAGGATTTCTCAGTGATCTTGCAGCCCAAGTATGTGGAGTCTTCAGCAATAGGATCTTACCACCTATTCCTGGTGGGAAACCAAGGGACCTTGGCCCTACTTTTTTGTTTTGTTTTTCGACATACGGTCTCACTCTGGCTCAGGCTGTCCTGGAATTCACTATGTAGTCTCAGGGTGGCCTCGAACTCACGGTGGTCCTCCTACCTCTGCCTCCCGAGTGTTGGGATTAAAGGCATGTGCCACCATGCCCGGCGTTTTCCTTGGCCCTACTTTTGAGTGGGAGGAGTTGGATGAGGATAGGAGGAGCCGCCTTGGGCTCCCAGAGAGGGAGGAATGGCCCCAGGAACCTGCCTGGCAAAGCCAGTTCTTGACTCCCCTTATAAAACACCAAAGTCCCAGTCTTACCTTGGGGTCAGAGCCAAACGGCTCTGGATCACTTCAGACAAGTTCAGACCCTAATGTATGGTCTGAACTGTGCATGGGTCACTGAGCCTCAGGCTCAGGACTGTCACTTGTGACTTCTGAAAGGCTGAGCCCTGGGCTCTCTGGAGGCTACTTCCCGCCATCTTTAGCAGAAGGCATCTGTGGTGCCCAGGCCTGGAGGTGCTGGGGCAGTGCTGTGGGGTCTGATTCCCAGGTTTTATGAGGTCCAGAAGACGGCTGTGACCCCTGCCCATGTAAATTGTCTCACGTGAACAAGAAAGAGGGAGGCTGCCCATTGGATCCCCTCCACTTCCCCTCCAGTAGCACTGCGTGGAAGTGGGTGGGCCTGTGGGGAAACTGAATCTGGGGATAACTGCCAGAAATCCCTCAATTTGCTGGGATCCACTGCTGATCTCAAGTTAACAAAGGTCTTCAGCGACCCCCCGAGAGCCGAGCACTGGTGGGAACAGGAAAGATTTGTCCTGGGGCTTTCCAGTGCTGGCTGCTTGTAATCTACTGGGGCCACAAACCAAGCAAGAGGTCAAGGGAGTGAGGCCTGAGGGAAGCCAGGGCTATAGGTAGCTGGGCTGGCCTGGTGCTTCCTGGACCCGCCCCACCAGCCTGGGCACAGTCCAGGTCTCCTGCCCTTCGAACTGCACTTGTGATCTGTATTGATGGCAGTGGGCTAATCATTAACGGCCAGGGGCTGGGCCATCAGCACAAAAGGCGATGGACCCAGGGCTGTCCCACTTCCTGTGCCCTGAGGGCCAGCCAGGCACCAGGTAAGAGTCTCGGGGGCTGTTTTTATAGGCCTGTGCGCCCAAGCTTCCTGCTTTTGCAGACCTTCAGCCTTTCTGAGCAAGGAAAAGCAAGGGGGCTGACCCAGCCCATTCCTACTCTGTGCCTCGGTTTCTACCTGGGGGTGAGCAACTGCAACATCTACTTCCAGAGCTACCCAGCATAGAGCCAGATCAGTACTTCATCTGCTAGGCCAGGACCCCACTCAGCAGGAGGCTGGGTCTGCCCAGGTCTTTGGGAGGGCTATTGGGCTCCAAGAGATGGTTGGTCACCAGCTTTGGCACAGGCCTGTCCTCCCAGGCAAAGGAATTCCTGCTCAGGGGTTCCCAACCTACCTCGACTGCATCCCAAGGCCATGCTCTGGAACCTTAGGCAACTGCTTCCATTTCACTGGGCCTTGGTTTGGTTTGGTTAGGTTTTTCGACGTAGGGTCTCGCTCTACCCAGGCTGACCTGGAATTCATTATGTAGTCTCAGGCTGGCCTTGAACTCATAGCCATCCTCCTACCTTGGCCTCCTGAGTGCTGGGATTAAAGGCGTGTGGCACCACTCCTGGTGGCCTTTTACTACCACTAGAAAAGTGGGTTTGGCACAAACCTTAGAAGCTTCCTTTTCTTTCTAAAATGCTTGCTGGATTCCAGCAGGGCAGACCCTGGCACCTGTCACTAAAACTTCTTGGGCTAGCATCTGTGCAGGGGATGAGAGCACAGTGGCCTGGGCCAACTCAGCTCAGCTTGGCAGCTCCTTCCCTTCTCCAGAGCCCCAGGGAGAGACCAGATAAAAGGGGAAGCAGAGCCTCCCACCGGGCCAGGCCAGATGGCCTCATAAAGCCCTGGCTTGCATGGGAAGAACCAGCAGCACTTCAGAGAGCTTTTGCCACTTCCTCTAGGTCACCCAGCTCCCAGGCCCCTGCTGCCTCAGGCTGCCTAGGTACCCAGTGTTCCAGATAGTGGCTGCTGCCCTGTTCCTGGCACTTAACGCCAGGGTTAGTTGGGTGCCAGCATCCACTCTTCCTTCCCTCCTCTTTTTTTTTTTTTTTTTTGCAGTGTGAAGACTGAATCCAGGGCTCGGGCATCCTAGGCAGGTGCTCTACTACTGAGCTCCTGACCCTCAACTTCTCTGTCCTCCTGCCCTGCCTTGCCCCTTTCCTAGCCATTGTCTACCTGTTCCTCTCATCTTTTCCTCACAACCTGCCTCACATGCCGTTTCTCTCACCCTTCTTTGTCCCCATCTCTTGTCTTTTGTTTCCAGCTTCTCAGACAGGGCTGTCCTCAGGAAGTGGCATTTAGAGGTTCCTGAAGATTGACATGCCCAGATGCCCTCTACTGTTCCTCTGCCCATGACTACAGCGAGGAGGGTGGTCAGAGGACAGATACTACAGTGGCCAGACTTGTAACTGGGCTAGCTGTAGTTGGGAAAGGAATAAGGAAACAAAGGAACTTGGGGACAGAGGGTGTGTGGGGGGGTGACAGAGTGGGCAAAGGCTGCCAGAGAGTTGTAAATCGGAGCCACTCCCAGCTTGATGAGGCGGCTCTGGGGTTGAGCCTGGACTTCGCCCAGGAAGAGGGTTGGTGTGCCATGGGGCGCCAGGTGTGGGCCCTGGATGATAAGCACCCTCAATAAAAAAGACTGCGGGCCTGGAACTACCCCAGGGGCGATGCTAGCACGCAGGGTCCCTTCCTCCCAGCGGCTCCTACCCCCTGTAACAGCAACTCCATGTGGAAGTGCCCACTGGTTCCAGTGGGGCTGCTGTTATCTGGGGTGAGGGCCAGTACCCACGGAGGAGGAGAGGCCATGACCAGCCAGCACACCAACGAGGACATCCAAGCATCGCGATCCCCAGGTCCATGACTGCAAAAGCTGGTGGATTGTCTGCAGGCTGCCAAGACCGAGTGCACAGGGCTCTGACCTATGAATTGACAGCCAGTGTTCTCGGCTCCCCTCTGGCTGCCAATTCCATAGGTCACAGGTATGTTCGCCTCAATGTCAGCCACCAGGACCTAAAGGGATAGAGCAGGGTGGGAGTGTCTGGAGGAAGTCAAGGCCCCAACTACCCTCTCTCTATTCCATTCTCACCTTTCTGCTTCCTCTTCTGTGATGTGCTGGTGTGCTCTGCATGCTGTACCTGTGACGTCCTTCCCACCTTGCCAAGCTCACTTTTCTTTTTGCTTTTCTTCAAAGTAGGGTCTCACCCTAGCCCAGGCTGACCTGGAATTCATTATGTAGGCTCAGGCTGGCCTTGAACTCATGACAGTCTTCCTACCTCTGCCTCCCGAGTGCTAGGATTAAAGGTGTGTGCCACCACGCCCGGCCAAATATATATATATATATATGTATATATGTATATATGTGTGTGTGTGTGTGTGTATATATATATATATATATATATTTTTTTTTTTTTTTTTTTTTTTTAGTTTTTCGAGGTAGGGTCTCACTCTAGCTCAGGCTGACCTGGAATTCACTATGGAGTTTCAGGGTGGCCTTGAACTCACAGTGATCCTCCTACCTCTGCCTCCCAAGTGCTGGGATTAAAGGCGTGCGCCACCATGCCCGGCCCAAAATTATTTTTTTATTACAGAGAGGGAGAAAGAGACAGAGACAGAGAAAGTATGGATGCACCAGGGCCTCCTGCCACTACAAACAAACTCCAGAGGCATGCACCACTCTACATCTGGTTTTACATGGGTACTGGGGAAATCGAACGTGGGCCATCAAGCTTTGCAAGCACTTAAACATCTCTCCAGGCCATCGCTTTTCTTTTTATGAGCTAAGTTCTCATTTGTAATCCTTGCTGTTCTGGAACTTGCTATGTAGTCCAGGGTGGTCTCAGACTTGTGCTGTTCCTTTTGCCTCTGCCTTCCAAATGCTGGGATTACTGACTTATTCCATCACACCTGGCACTAGGCCCACTATTGCTACTTCAGGTTCTGCCCAAGCGTTTTCTGTCTCCAGTTTTTTGTTTGTTTTGTTTTGTTTTGTTTTTTGAGGTAGGGTCTTATTCTAGCCCAGGCTGACCCAGAATTCACTATGTAGTCTCAGGGTGGCCCCAAACTCACAGCGGTCCTCCTACCTCTGCCTCCCAAGTGCTGGAATTAAAGGCATGTGCCACCACGCCTGGCACTTTCTTGCTTTTTTGAGGTGCTGAGGATGGACCCCAGGGCTTTGTGCATACTCAGTAAGCACTTGCTGTGCTACTGAGCTACAGCCTCAGCCAGGAAAAGCTTTCCTGAAGCTCTGAACCCTAAGTGTAAGCTCTGAGCACTGCACTGGCCAAGCCCCATTTCCAGTTTGTGTCCAGCCCATGAGTCCAGGTGTGTGGCATTGAGTGTTTGCCAAACACATCTCAAGCCTCCATCTTGCACTGCTGGGGCAGGGGGCACCAAGGTCAAGGGCTCTGGGTTGACTTAGCTCAATTTGCTCCTCTCTTGCCAGTCTCATCTCCCTGAAGCACATCCTGGACACTCAGGCTTCCTGACCCAACTGGGGCCTTCTCTTACACAATGGAGTTCTGAGGAAATTTCTGTTTAAAATACGGGTTTCTGCTGCTAAAAAAAAAAAAAAAAAATTAATATTGAGGGCTGGAGAGATGGCTTAGCAGTTAAGGTGTTTGTCTGCAAAGCCAAAGGCACAAGTTGGCACTTCTGTCTGGAGTTCATTTGCAGTGGCTGGAGGCCCTGGCTCGCCCATTCTCTCCCTCTCTCTCATAAATAAAAATAATATTTAGGGCTGGAGAAAAGGCTTAGTTAAGCACTTGCCTGTGAAGCCTAAGGACCCCGGTTCAAGGCTCCACTCCCCAGGACCCACGTTAGCCAAATGCACAAGGGGGCAGGCGCATGTGTCTGGAGTTCATTTGCAGTGGCTGGAGGCCCTGGTGTGCCCATTCTTTCTATCTGCCTCTTTCTCTCTCTGCCTGTCACTCTCAAATAAATAAAAATGAACAAAAGAAAAAAATTTTAAATATTTAAAAAATTATTATTGAAAACATAGATGTCGGGATAAATAGCAAGTGAGCCCTCCATGAGTACCGGGCATTCACACATCACTGAGAATTCTCCTGGCAGCCTGGCAGGGTAACATGTGAGCCTGTCTAGGAGATGAACACACAGGCTCCCAGCAGGTGAGCATTTACCAATGTCACACGGCAAACTGGACCTTTTCCCTCTGAGGACACCTTCCCATGAAACAACATTTTGCACCCTTCTCTGGTCCCAACACTGTCCCTCATCCCTTTCCATGCCTGAGTGGGTTTGGTCTCACTGAACTGCCTGCTTCAGATCCATTCATCCTGGCTGAAGCTCAAATCAGATAACTTCCTTCAGATCCAGCTCCTACCATCCTTATCTGGCACTTATCTTATCCTTGGCTGTGAGCAAAGTCTACCACTTACTCATCTTCCAGGCCAGGTTCTCCACCCACCAGCATAGTAGATGTTGCTTATAGCCCGAGCTCAACAGTGGAAAACTGTACTCTGACCCTCTTGGGATTATCCCTCCCCACCGCCCTAGACATAAGTCTTAGGGTAGATGGGGATGTCAGGCAGTCCCGGGCCTGGGTTTCCTCCATCTACCTCTCCAGAGCTCACAAAAGGCTCAGGGGAGCTAAGAAACCATGTCTCAACTCAGGAGAAGAGGAGAAGCTGGCTTGACTTGCTCTGGCCTACTCCCTTCACATCCCCTGTCCTGTGGTCTTCTCTCAGCAGGCCTTGGGCCTGTGCTCATCTTGCCTTGCCTGAGTCCAGCCCCTCAGAGACCCTCAAAATCTCCCAGAGGTTACTCACTGCAGGACACCTACCTGGCCCCCTGAAGGCTTCCCTGCCTGCCCTATCGACTAGCTCCTATGGTGTGTAGCCTATTAGTGACCCCATTATGCTCCATCATCAGCATATGGCTATTTCTTCTCCAGCCTGTGGTTCCTAGGAGCAGCCACTGGCTTTATTTGTTATAACCTTGGAAACCGACACTGGAGTGCTTAATAAAAAAGCATTCACCTGAGCTGGAGAGACGACTTAGCAGTTACAGTGCTTGCCTGCAAAGCCAAAGGACCCAGGTTTGATTCCTCAGGACCCATGTAAGCCAGATGCTCAAGGTAGTGCATGCGTCTGGAGTTCATTTGCAGCGGCTGGAGGCCCTGATGCACCCATTCTCTCTCTCTCAAATAAATTTAAAGAAAAAAACACTCACCTAAGGACTGATCACTTGTGTGACTGGAGATGTTTAGGGATGGGTATGGGCATGAGGAGTGGCTGGCATAGTGCTTGGAGGTAGGAGGCCCTCAGTAGATGCCATCAGGCATTTTCCCTACCATTTCTGCCAACACACGAAGCCATGGTGTTAACAAGGCTTCCCAAGAGCACTGTGAATTGCTCATGTTCTCACACACACAAAAAAAGGGGCCAGTAGAGGAAGGAAAGGTCAGAGTTGGGCCTCCCTGACCAAGAAAGACTCCTGACAGACAGGAAGAAGTGTTGCAGCAAGAACACAAAGATGAAGGAAGATGAATCCGGCACCAGGTTGAAGGAGACAACTTGCTCTTCTACAAACCTTCATCCCTCAAATTACCACCAGGCGGCGCCCTAAACCCCACTTTCGGAGCCAGAGCCCCTGGAGAGGGGCGGGGACCCTGCTGCTTCCCAGGACCAGCTCAGCAACTTCCCAGGGCCTCTCTTGGCCTCACTTCTGGCAGACCAGCTGGTGGTAGTGATAGGCCACGATTCTATCCTCTCCCAAGATCTAGGGGGACTTTACGGTTGGCTGTAAATTAATATGCTGAGTTCTTGTGTAACAGCTACGCATCTAGAAAGAAAAAGAAAAGCCTTCCAGTGTTGGTGCATGTTTGTAATTTCAGCACTTGGGCTACTGAGGCAGGAGGAGGGCGGACATCAAGGAAGGAAAGAGGGAGGGAGGAAGGAAGAGAGAACTACACAACCCAAAACCATATTCATGTGTACTTTGTTGAGGTTTGGCACAGGTTTTTTGTTTTGTTTTTCAAGGTAGGGTCTCACTCCAGCCCAAGCTGACCTGGAATTCACTCTGCAGACCCAGGCTGGACTCATACAGTGATCCTCGACCTCTCTCTGCCTCCTGAGTGCTGGGATTAAAGCCATGTGTCACCACACCAGGCTCTATGTGGGTGCTCAGGAATCAAACCTGGACTATGAGAGTTTGCGAACAAGTGACTTTAATGGCTATCTCTCCAGGCCCCTGCTGATGTATTTTATGAATACACTTATTTCCTTTTTACTATAAATAGGCTTTCACCACCCCCTTGGGGCTATGAGGAGTGCTGATGTGTGATGCCTGGATGCTCTGCGAGCCAGCCACCTTAGCAGGTAGAACATCAGACCAGGCCACCTGATGCCAGAGGGGGGATACCTGGGTACAGGCCACTTTGTTTTTCTTTTTGACAATTGTGAAACCTTATGTAATGTTCAAGAAAAGCACAGTAAACACCAACAAACCCTTTAATTGGATTTATCCATACTTTTTTTTTGCCATGACATTTGTTTCCATTGTCTCTTGCTCTCTCGTTCGTGGTTTTTCTTTTCTTTCTTTGACTTTGTTTGTTTGTTTGTTTGTTTGTTTGTTTGAGGTAGGGTCTTATTCTAGCCCAGGCTGACCTGGAATTCACTATGTAGTCTCAGGGTAGCCTTGAACTCATAGCAGTCCTCCTACCTCTGCCTCCCAAGTGCTGGGATTAAAGGCAAGCGCCACCATGCCTGGTTCCTTTCTTTCTTTTTCGATGAACATAGTGCATATTGGTCATATTCCCATCAGGTTATACTCTTACATCCCCTCTCTCTAGCTCTTATTCCACTGAGGGCCCTCCTTAGATGGCTTACTGGTAATCACTGTGGGGTCATGAGTGCACCAGTCTCTGTGGGAGGCACCTTGTGGCTCTTATATTTTCTGCCCCCTTTTGTGCAATGTTCTCTGAGTGGAGGGCATGTTACAAGTCTCCTTGAATGTTGGGCTCTCTTGACAGCCTATGAGTTTTGCCTCTCCTCAGTATCTACCCCTCTCTCCCTGAGGAGGTTCTGAGAGAAGCGCTCATGTTTAATCGGCTGATGCCTCTGTAATGTTCCCTGGGCTCTGGCAGATGTGATAGAGGTGCTCATCTAGTGCTGAGGAGTCCACTTTTTTTTTTTTAGTTTTTTGAGGTAGGGTTTCACTCTAGCCCAGGCTGACCTGGAATTCACTATGTAGTCTCACGATGGCCTTGAACTCACAGCGATCCTCCTACCCCTGCCTCCCAAGTGCTGGGACTAAAGGCGTGCGCCACTACACCTGGCTGGGAGTCCACTTTCTTTTCCTGTCATACTGATCAGTCTTCATATGTGTTTTCTGAACCACTGGAGACTAACATGTAGTTCATGACCCTTCACCCTTAAAGATTTCAACATGTCTCTCTTAAGAAAAATTATACTCTTACACAACCACAAAAGTTACTAAATTTAGGTCTGCCACGCTGATGCAATGCTGTCCACTTCCAAAAGTCACTGACTGTCCTGGTCCCTGGAAACCAAGCTCACATTCTCTTGTCATGTCTCTTCTATTATTTAATCTGGAACCACCCTCTCTCTCTCTCCCTCTCTCCCTTCCTCTCTCTCTCTCTCTCTCTCTCTTTTTCAAGGTAGGGTCTCACTCTAGTCTAGGCTGACCTGGAATTAACTATGTAGTCTCAGGGTGGCCTCGAACTCACGGTGATCCTTCTACCTCTGCCTCCCGAGTGCTGGGATTAAAGGTGTGCACCACCACGCCTGGCTCTTTCTCTCTCTCTTTTAAAGGACAGCGAGAAGAGAGAGAGAAAGAGAATTGGTCCACCAGGGCCTCCAGCCACTGTAATTGAACTACCAATGCATGTGCCTTGTGCAAATGTGTGACCTTGTGCATGCATCATCTTGTGCATCTGGCTTAATGTGGAATTTGTCGAGCAAAACATGGGTCCCATTTTTCAAGGTAAGGTCTCACTGTAGCCTAGGCTGACCTGGAATTCACTATATAGTCTCAGGCTGGGTGAGTTCAGGGCTATCCTGGACAATTTAGTGAGCACTGTTATAAAGTGAAAAGGAAAAAGCCTACAGTGGCTGGCTGTGGTGGCGCACACCTTTAATCTCAGCACTTTGGAGGCTGAGGTATGAGGATCGCCATGACTTCAAGGCCAGCCTAGGTTACAAACAAAGTGAGCTCAAGGTCAGTTTGAGCTGGAGTGATACCCTATCTTGGAAAAAAAAAAAAAAAAAAGAAGCTGGGGCGATGGCTCAGTGGGTAAAAGCTCAGCAACTTGAGCTCAGATCTCCATAAATGCCACGTGTGATGGTGCGTGTTTGCAATCCCAGTGCTCCGGAGCTGGAGACAGACAGAACCCCTGGGCTCAGTGGCCAGCTAGACCAGCCAAAACTGGTTAGCTTTGGATCCAGTGAGAGACCCTGTCTCAATAAATAGGATGGGGAAAGCTGGGCGTGGTGACGCACGCCTTTAATCCCAGCACTTGGGAGGCAGAGGTAGGAGAATTGCTGTGAGTTCGAGGCCAGCCTGAGACTAAATAGTGAATTCCAGGTCAGTCTGAGCTAGAGTGAAACCCTACCTCAAAAAAACAAACAAAAAGTTAAAAAATAAATAGGATGGGGAGTGATAGAGGAAGATGCCACATGTTGGCTTCTGGCCTCCACATGTACATACACACACTTGCATGTGTCCACACACATGCTAACCACACACACACACACCACCTTCACACAAAAAATTAAAAATACAAAAGTAGGCAGAGCCGGATGTGGTGGTGCACACCTTTAATCCCAGCACTAGGAGGCACAGGTAGGAGGATCACAGTGAATTAGAGGCCAGTTTGGGACTGCAGAGTTAGTTCAAGGTCAGCCTGGGCTAGAGACCCTATCTCGAAAACCAAAACTCAAAATAAAAACAAAAACAGTTGGGTTTGGTGGCACACACTGGTAATCCTAGTATTCCAGAGGCAGAGGTAGGAAGATCTTGAGTTCAAGGTTAGCCAAGGCTACAGAGTGAGACTCTGTCTCAAAACAAAGAGAAAAGGTTTTTTTTTAAAAAATTTTTTTATTATTTATTTATTTGACAGAGAAAGAGAGAGAATGGGCTCACTAGGGCCTCCAGCCACTGCAAACGAACTCCAGATGCGAGCGCCCCCTTAACGTGGGTCCTGAGGAACCGAACCTGGCTCCTTTGGCTTTGCAAGCAAATGCCTTAACTGCTAAGCCATCCCTCCAGCCCAAGAGAAAAAAGGTTTTTATGCAAGCTTGGCAGCATCAGCCTGAAGTCAGGGACAACATGTAACACATATGCTTGGCCCCTGGGCCATGTGAGGTGTGAACCTCAGGAGGACACCTTACAATTCTGCCTGGGCTGGACAGAGATAGGATGATGATCGCCATGAGTTTGAGGCCACCCTGAGACTACATAGTGAATTCCAGGTCAGCCTAGGCTAAAGCGAGACCCTACACTGAAAAAGGCCCTACCTGGCATAATGACCAAAGGGCAAGAGAGGTGTTTCTGGAACTGAGGGGCAGGAAAGCAAGTGGATAAACAGGAGACAAAGGCCTGACCCAAATTTTGGGAGGGGTCTCACTGCATACAGAGCTTGGCGCTCATGGCCTCAGTACAAGGCTCTGGCTTCCAGTCTGTTAGGGCAGGACAAAGAAGATGCAGTCAGGGGAAGGTTTCAGGGCAATGAGAGAGACTGTCAGCTAGCAGGAGGATTGGGTGAGCCACATGGCCCACTCATCAACCACCTATAAGGAGATGCAGATGGTCAGCAGAAGGCTTGGAGCGTGGTTTGCATGCAAAGTCTGGCCCCTTGGGAGGTGTGGGTGTGAGAGGCTGGGCAATGGGTCGATTGGAAGATCTGTGCTCATTGAAGATGAGCTGGGTTCTGAGCCCTGGTGCTTTCTGTGGCACGCAAATGGGGACACTATTACTCTCTGGAGCCCAGTATGTGAGGCCCACAAGGAGACTTAGAGTAGTCCCCAGGCATGGTAGAGACAGAACAGAGGCCATGGTAGGGGAGAGGTGGTTGGAGCAGGTCATAGATTTATTCTTGTGTCCACAAGATGCCCCCTTCCCTGCCCAAGGATATGAGCAGGGCTCCCTTGCAGTAGGCTCCGAAGAGCAACATCCCTACACGTCATTTGTGCTTTCAGGCAGATGGGCCTGGGAACAACTGGTTCTTTTCTTTCTTTTAATTTTTTTTTTGTTTATTTTTATTTATTTGAGAGTGACAGAGAGAGAAAGAGGCAGAGAGAGGGAGAGAGAATGGGTGCATCAGGGCCTCCAGCCACTGCAAACGAACTCCAGATGCATGTGCCACCTTGTGCATCTGGCTTACATAGGTCCTGGGGAACCGAGCATTGAACTGGGGTTCTTAGGCTTCACAGGCAAGTGCTTAACTGCTAAGCCATCTCTCCAGCCCATTTTTTTTGTCTTTTGATAGGGTCTTGCTTTAGCCCAGGCTGACCTGACATTCACTATATAGTCTCGGGTTGGCCTTGATCCTCCTACCTCTGCCTCCCAGAGTGCAGAGGGCTGGTGAGCTTTAGGGCAGAGTCTCCTCCAGCCTGTTTCTTGCCAAAAGGCTCTGAATCCCTTCTCTGCTCTGCCTCCTGCCTGACCTTGCAGGTGGGATGATCAGTGTGAAAAGAGGCCAGCGTTGAGATTCCAAAAGCCCCCTTCTTATTCAGTCTGAGCTTCTTCAGGAAAGTCACTGGACACTCTGGGGCCTCAGATTCTTTTTCTCTTTGGTATTTGAGAGCAAGTAGGATCCCTGCCAGCCCTAGAGACCCCAGCATGCATTGGAACAGAACCTCTTGGTTGTTGACCTTGTTTTGGCAGAACTGATCTGCTGCCAAATCTGCTCAGGACTAAGGGAACCGAAGCTTGTGCTTGTGTGCAGTTTCTCTGTGGAAGAATGAACAACTGCTTGGCCCAGAGAGACCTAAGTGCTTCCGGCTACTCCCAGCCCAGTTCTTCTGCCATATTTGGAGAAAAAAAAAAAACTCCCTTTTTCTTTTTTTCTTTTGTTTTTTAAGTTGTCTTTAGGGACACTATAGACAACTCTCCTAGGCCAATAGGGGACAGAACAAAAGACTTTGAAGCAAGGCAACATAGGGCAGTGCCTGGTCTTCTCACTGGCAGTGGGGGATGGGCATGGCTTCTGAGATGAAACTATTGAAATCCTGTCCCTCCGCTCTGGACCCAGAAGATCGGCAGAAAGTGAAACATCAGAGAAACCCAAAGTGAAATGGTTCCATCTGCAGGTTCCAAAACTTTCCCACCACAGAAAATGTCCCATTCAGAAACCACCAAGGAAATTAGGACAGTTTCACAATCTGGGGCATTACATGATAAGGAAGTCATCCAGGACACAGGGAATCGGGAAACTGATTCCTTGCCCCTTGAGCTTCATCAGGGAAAGAGGGAAGCAGGGAGGAACTAGGAGGGAGGGAGAGCCCTTCTTCTAGTCTCTGAACTCCTTGGGCAAAATCAAGTGGACATTCACAACAGGGTCCCAGTTTTACTTATAAATAACCCAGGAACATTTTGTTTTCAATTATCTGGAGCTGGGTTTTCCCAGTACACAAGACTCTAGGGAGAGATGAAAACCATAGTGTGTCAATGTGAGTGTTGCTGGGGGACAGAACTCCACATAGCTATGCAGACAGCTTAACAACCATCTCATTTAGGGTCCCCTGCCTCAGGCCCTTCCTTGGACCAGCCCTGAAATTACATCTCCGGGGTGGATCCCTCATCACTGCTGTGTAGGAGGCAAATCTTTTGGCTTCTAAGGCTGGCTAAGGAAGTTGGGACTGGGCCTGCCGGAAGCTCTGATCACCAGTTGGCACACAGCCTCTGATGACAGCTCTTGTCCAGGAATATCCATCTTTTTTTTCCCCTCCAGAGTAGAGAGTCTCACTGTAGTCCAAGCTAACCTGGAATTTACTATGTAATCTCACGTTGACCTTGAACTTACATCACAGCCATCCTCCTACCTCTGCCTCCCAAGTGCTGGGGTTGAAGGCATGTGCCACCATGTCCAGAAATATCTTTTTTTTGTTTGCTCGTTTTCAAGGTAGGATCTCACTCTGGCCCAGACTGACCTGGAATTCACTCTGTAGTCTCAGGGTGGCCTCGAACTCACAGCAGTCATCCTACCTCTGCCTCACAAGTGCTGGGATTAAAGGCATGAGCCACCATGCCTGGCCCAGAAATATCATCTTTTGATGAACAGCTCCTTCCCTCCAAATAAGTTTCATGGCTTCAATGTTTTCTGATTGAGGAAAATAATGCTGATGAAAACAGGAAGTTAGGGAACTAGGGCTGCAGGTGGAATGGCCAATATACATGCTACTGGGTCTCAGATTTGACTTCCTGCCTCTGCCCTCACATTGCCTGCCAGCTTAAAACATTTCTATTTATTTGCATGCATGCACACGTGTGTGTGTTTGTGTACTTACCGGGTGACCCTTCTTCAACCTCTCTCTCAGCTGCTGCGGGTCTGTCGCCCCAGCAGACAGCTACAAACAAATGTCCATAGGTTTTACCTAGGTAGCTGGGGAATTGAACTCAGGCTAGCAGGCTTTTTATGCACGCACCTTTGACTACTGAGCAATCTCACCAGCCCCCCTGCCAGCTCTCCTTTTGTGACAGAAATACTCAGCCCATCAAACTGTCAAATCTTTCAGAAGCCATAAAGTTGGACAGGAGGGTTCCCAGGTATTTGTTTTGTTTTTTGTTTTTGGAGATAGGGTCTCACTCAAGCTCAGGCTACCTGGAACACGCTCTGTAGTCTCAGGCTGGCCTAGAACTCATGGCAATCCTCCTACCTCTTCCTCCCTAGTGCTGGGACTAAAGGTGTGAGCCACCACGCACGGCCCAAGTTTTATTTTATTTTTTTCTCTCTTCTTTTTCTTGTGGTAGTGGGTATGGGACCCAATGCTTTGTGCTTGCTAGGCAAGTCCCTATTACTGAGCTACACCCCAGCCCCATAAAGCAATGCGTTTATTGTTGTTCTTTGGCCTCTCTATATATAGCCCAAGACAGTCTCAAAATGATGAGTTCAAGAGCCCTTTCTGCCTCAGCTATCCAAAAGGACTAAGGACGTGTCTACCAGGGCTGCCTCATTTTAGACTTCCTCAACAGCCCCTAGGCCCTCCTTCTCACTTAGGAGGCCAGATATTGGTTACCTAACAATCACAATCTCCAACGCTCTGACATCACCCACTGAAAATTCTCACCAGTCTGGGGGACAGGCAAGGGGCATAGGTGTGCCCGGGGATGATGGCTGGGGCATGAACCCCGTGGAACAGCCAGGAACTGGTAAGGAAGTTGGAGCAAAAAAGGACAGAACACAAGATGGTAACTGCTTGTGTCCCTGACAGGAAAGCGGAAGTATTTGGGCTTTTAATTTTCCCCTAAATTCCCACAACATTTCCCCTCTTCCACACATAGGGAACTTCCGAGTTCACTTCCTCAAAACTTAAGTGGCCAGAGAGCCTCAACTTCCTCTTTGCCCCCTTCCGCAGCTGAAACCCCCCTGAGAAGACCATGCCTTCTCCCCCTTGCAGGTCACGTCATTTATGTTCTGCACTGCTGTGTCCGTCCATCTCCCAATCCCAGACCCGCAGGCTTGGGAGGGGGGTGTGTGGGGGGAGGCAGAAGCCTTCCCCATCACATTTCTTCCTTCCGATTTCTCGTTTCCCGATGTCCTCTACTGCTTCCACTACCGCTTTCCCGTCTCTCCCTCCCCAGAGCGGATAAACGAACGGGATGAGCGCGAGTGTGGGGAGGGAAAAGGGGGGGAGAGGAGTCTGCGACTGGGCTGCCAAGGTCCTCCGAAGCTTCTGGAGGCTCTGAGCCCGTGGAAGCAGAAACACTGCGGCGAGGGCGCCCGGGTGTCTAGAGGGAGCGAGTCCGCCGGTGCCACAGGATGCCACAGGCTCCCACTTCTGCGAGGCCCCTCGCGAGGGGCGGAGCCAAACAGGTGCGGTTGCCACGGCACCACCCCCCGATCATGAACTCGCGAGATTTGGGATCAGCCAATGGGATGCTGGGAACCCGGAGGACGTGGCACGTGTCTAGGGCGGGGCCAGGGAGGGGTTCCTCCGTTCCACGCCCACTCCGGGGCTGGCCCGGCGGCGGCGGCCAGGGGGCCGGAAATCAGGGCTCGCGCCTATAAAGGGCGCTTGGCAAGGCTCACGCGGTTCACTCAGAAGAGGGCGCCCCTGCGGACCGTGCGCCTGCGCAGTGCGGGCCGCCCCCGCCCCCCTGCCCCGCCGCCAGCGCTCGCCTCCCACCGGCCGGCCGGCCCCCTCTCAAGAATCCTCTCTCTCAGCTGCCGCCGCCGCCGGTCTGTCCCCGCTGCAGCCAGCTCCGTCTCCGGCAGTATGTTCAGCTGGGTCAGCAAGGATGCCCGCCGCAAAAAGGAGCCGGAGCTCTTCCAGACGGTGGCTGAAGGGCTGCGGCAGCTGTACGCGCAGAAGCTGCTGCCCCTGGAGGAGCACTACCGCTTCCACGAGTTCCACTCGCCCGCGCTGGAGGACGCGGACTTCAACAACAAGCCCATGGTGCTCCTCGTAGGCCAGTACAGCACGGGCAAGACCACCTTCATCCGGCACTTGATCGAGGAGGACTTCCCAGGGATGCGCATCGGGCCTGAGCCTACCACCGACTCCTTCATCGCCGTCATGCACGGCCCCACCGAGGGTGTGGTGCCCGGCAACGCGTTGGTCGTGGACCCGCGGCGCCCCTTCCGCAAACTCAACGCCTTCGGCAACGCCTTCCTCAACAGGTACCCACTCCTTACTCTGGGGCGCGAGGGCATCCTGGGTCCCCCGAGTGCGAGGACCCGGCTCTCCCGCGGTCATTCTCCCCCCACCCCGCTGGCCTTTGTTTCTGAGGATCTACTCCCCCACCCCACCCCGCCGCCAGGCCCTGAGCGACCACTCCCAAGGACTGCGTCCCTGTTGTCCTGCGTCGGGGGTGGGGTGGGGGGCGTCTGGGAATAGACATCGTCCATTACTCTGATTTCTGTCACCACCAGAATCTTTTAGGTTGTCAGTTTAACTTCTCCCGCAGACCCCAGCCCTACTTCCCACTGAACCAGGAAGATAAGCCATTGCTGGAGGCACCCGATTCATTCACTCCCTCCCTCCCTCCCTCCTTCTGAGGTCTGTTTCTTAAGTGTCATGGTTTCCCACGACTTGCCTTTGCTGATGTGTGTCCATTTCACCTCCCGTTGGTGGTGTGTAGGAAGGTACAAGTAGGATGTCCCGTGCTCTGCTAATTTGAGGGCAGCCCCTTGGAGTCAGGGAACAGATGTGGTTGAACACCTCTTCCAAGGGAAGCCCTTAGCATAAGTCAGTGCTGCCTGGAAGGGCTTCAGAAAGGGGTAGGTAGCCCTGAAATGAGATTTGGACCTTGCTTTCCAACTGTAGTGTTGACGAGAAGGTTCTGTAACCTGCTGGGGTCTCCGTTTCCCTAGTTAAAAAAGGTAAGATGAGATTCTGCCCCTGGGGATGCTATGAGTGAAGTACAGTGGTCTCTTCTCGGAGTTTCTATGCCCAGGATCGCTTTTCTCTAAAGGAACTCAGGCATCCCACCCCCACTCCCAGAGGGCATGGCCGGACTAAGACCCTGCCCTCTGCTCCCTTTTCAAGGAGTGACTCCACATGCCTTTCGATGTCCACATTCTACATCAAGGGAAGAGCCCAGGAAAGAATCTGAATCCTGCTTTCCAGGTCTCCACCCTGCTGAGCACATTCCTGTGCAGACACTGTCCAGGCGCACAGGGCGGGCCAGCTTGTCCAAGAGCTAGCCTGTTGCCAGGCCTGCCTCTCTGCACGCAGCTGACCTTTAATATTGTCTTTTTGTCCCGTTCTAGGCATTTCAGCCTGCCCTGTTAGGCAAACACCATCAGCCCCAGTCTTACCAGCTCTGTCCTCACAGTCCTGCAGCTGACGGGCTGAGTGTTACTGCCCGGTATTAGTCAAACATGTACAAACTGCAATTAATGGGAGCCACTGTTCTTGTGAGGCGTTTGACTGCTGTGTTTGGAGGTCGACTCTTTAGGAATTTATTTTATTTTTTTGGTTTTTCGAGGTAGGGTCTCATGTCAGGCTGACGTGGAATTCACTATGTAGTCTCAGGGTGGCCTCGAACTCAACGGTGATCCTCCTACCTCTGCCTCCTGAGTGCTGGGATTAAAGGCAACTCTTTAGGGTTTTGGAAGTGGCAGGAAGGCTCGCTATCCTGACCCCTGCCATTCTTAACGTCTTCAGTTATTATGAGGGCAGACCCCCTTTTGAGAGGTGGCCTTATGACCAATTTTCCACTTTTGGAAACCAAGAGGTTCAGAGCCAGGAGAATTTCGGACACCATCTCCATAGCCCCTAGCTTGATGACTCTGGAAACTGAGCCTCAGAAGGGCCCAGCAGAATTGTTCAAGTCGCCAGTTATCAAGTTAAGGCCAAGCTGATTGTCTGGCCTTTATGCACCCACTTCTGTGACTGCCCCTAAAAGAAATGCCTTGGGAGCTCCAGGTCAGAGTTGGGCACTTTGATGATGTGGGGGATCTAAGAACCATGCTTTTATTTTTTATTTTTTATTTTAATTTTTTTGAGGTAGAGTTTCACTGTAGTCCAGGCTGACCTGGAATTCACTATGTAGTCTCAGGGTGGCCTGGAACTCATGGTGATCCTCCTACCTCTCTCCGCCTCCCAAGTGCTGGGATAAAAAGTGTGCACCACCACACCTGGCTCATGTTTTTTTTTTTTAATATATGTATTTTAAATTTCTATTTTTATGTATTTATTAGAGACAGAGAAAGAGGGAGAGAGAGACAGAGAGTGAGAATGGGCATGCCAGGACCTCTAGCCACTGCAAACGAACTCCAGATGCATGCGCCACCAGGTGCATCTGGCTCACATGGGACCTGGAGAATCGAACCTGGTTTCTTCTGCTTCGTGGGCAAGCGCCTTAACCACTAAGCCATCTCTAGCCCAAACCACTTAAAAAAATTATTTACAAAAAAAAAAAAAAAACCACCAGTTGTGGTAGCACACACCTTTACTTAATCTCAGAATTTGGGAGGCAGAAGTAGGAGGATTGCTGTGAGACCAGCCTGTAGTAGACTACATAGTGAATTTTAGGTCAGCCTGATCTAGAGCGAGACCCTACCTTGAAAAAAAAACCTTTATTTGAACGTGCATGTATGTATGTTTAAGGACATGGCTAAAGTCTCTTGCCACTGTACACAGAATATCTGTGCCAGGCTTTATGTGGATGGCTGGGGAAGTAAGTGCCTTTAACAAGTGCTGAGCCATCTCCCCAGCCCTGAGAATAATTTTTTTTTTTTTTTCCGAGGTAGGGTCTCACTGTAGCCCAGGCTGACCTGGAATTCACTATGGAGTACCTGAGAATAATTTTTTTTCTCAATTTTTACTAACATTTTCCATGATTATAAAAAATATCCCATGGTAATACCCTCCCCTCACTTTCCCCTTTGAAATTCCATTGAGAATAATTTTTTAAAATATTTTATTATTTTTATTTATTTATTTGAGAGAGGGAAAGAGGCTGAGAGAGAGAGAGAATGGATGCACCAGGGCTTCCAGCCACTGCAAACGAACTCCAGATGGATCTGGCTTATGTGGGTCGTGGGGAATCAAACTGAAGTCCTTTGGCTTTGCAAGGAAGTGCCTTAACTGCTAAGCCATCTCTCCAGCCCTCCCCTTTTTTTTTTTTTTCGTTTTTTTGAGGTAGTGTCTCACTCTAGCCCAGGCTGATGTGGAATTCATTATGTAGTCTCATGGTGGCCTTGAATTTAGGGCCATCCTTCTACCTCAGTCTCCCAAGTGCTGGGATTAAAGGCATGCACCACCATACCCAGCTGAGAATCATATTTTTATTTTCTTCTTGCCACCACCCAATCTCCAAAGGTTCCCTGAATGCTGGTGCAGGCTAAAGCTAGAGCTGTGCCAGGATGTGTAGTACATGGGTCATGGGTGCCACCAGCCAGGGAGGACTGTAACAAAGGGGGCCTTTTCTCCTGAATGGCTACTCAGAGATAGTCAGATGGTGCAGACCTAGGCAGGCAGTCAAGGAGTCCTAAGAGGGATTTGTGAAAACTCCTTGTATAAGTAGGACTGCCCACTTGTAGTGTGAGTTGGGATGGAAGGCATCTTTCTGCTGTCTTGTTTTC
Organism: Dipus sagitta; assembly: GCA_036346955.1. Lineage (NCBI taxonomy): Eukaryota > Metazoa > Chordata > Mammalia > Rodentia > Dipodidae > Dipus > Dipus sagitta. The sequence goes on from CM070770.1 coordinate 163,353,138, forward strand.
CCTACATTCCCTGGGCTCTGCAGAGCACCTTGTTCCTGGTCCCACAGTTACCTTTTTTTTTTTTTTTCTTTGGTTTTTCGAGGTAGGGTCTTGCTGTAGCCCAGGCTGACCTGGAATTCACTATGTAGTCTCAGGGTGGCCTCGAATTCACAGCAGTCCTCCTACCTGTGCCTCCCGAGTGCTGGGATTCAAGGCATGCACCACCACGCCAGGTTTGATATTCTCTTTATGCGTATTACTTTTTAGAGCCTCTTCTACTCTTCCTTTTCTCTTTCTTTTCTTTTCTTTCTTTTTTTTTTTTTTTTTTCCCCCAGAGGTAGTGTCTCATCCTCCCAGGGTGACCTGCAGTTCACTATGTAGTCTCAGGGTGGCCTTGAACTCAATGCAATCGTCCTCCTACCTCAGCCTCTGTAGTGCTGGCATTAAAGGTGTGTGCCACCATGCTTCTTTTTCTTTTAAATGTATTTATTTGAGAGAGAGTGACTATTGGCGTGCTAGGGCCTCTTGCCACTGCAAACAAACTTCAGACTTATGCACCACTTTGTGCATCTGGTGTTACGTGAGTACTGGGGAATAAAACCCTGGCCTTCTGTCAGGCTTTGCAAACAAATGCCTTTAATCACTGAGCCATCTCTAGCCCTATTTCTCCTTTTTTTTTTTTTCCGAGGTAGGGTCTCACGGTAGCCCAGGCTGACCTGGAATTCACTATTCACCGTGTAGTCTCAGAGTGACCTCCAACTCAGCAATCCTCCAACTCATAGCACTCTACCTCCCACATGTTGGGATTAAAGGCATGCGCCACCATGCCCGGCTCATTTTAAAAAAATTATTATTTATTTGAGAGAGAGAGAGAAAGAGGGAGAGAATGGATGTGCCAGGGCATCCAGCCACAGCAAATGAACTCCGGACAGATGTGCCACCTTGTGCACCTTGACTTACATGGGTCCTGGGGAATTGAACCTAGGTCCTTAGGCTTTGCTATCAAGCGCCTTAACTGCTAAGCCATCTCTCCAGCCCTGTTTGTTTGTTTTATGAGGTAGTGTCTTGCTCTACTCCAGGTTGACCTGGAATTCACTATGTAGTCTCAGGGTGGCCTCGAACTCAAGGCGATCTTCTACCTCTGCCTCCTGAGTGTTGGGATTAAAGGTGTGCTCTACCATGTCCCGCCCTACATCTCTCTTTCTTCTGTCATCTTTTTTTCCAGTGAGCCCCTTCCTGAGTGAGAGGGAAGTCTAGGTTTGGCACACAGTGACTTACAGCACTTGGGCTCTAGGCTGACCTTGTGAGGATGTGCCCAGAAGGTTTGCTTTCCCCAGAGCTGGTTTTGCTCTTTTGCAATTGGAGGTGGCACCTCTTTTACCCAGGCCAGCTGCTTACACAGCCTCTGGGCTACCCACCCACCAGTCACTTGGGGAGTGGAACCACAGGAGAAGCTCAGCAGCCTGAGTGTGCCCCCACTGTTGGAAGGGCTGCTTTGAGCTTGTGTCCTACAGACAATGGGTCTGTATTTCTTTCCTCACAATACCATTCTTTCTCCCAAGGTTTTGTTTTTTTTTTTTTTTTCTTTTAAGGTAGGGTTTTTCTTTAGCCCAGGCTGACCTGGAATTCACTGTGTATTCTCAGGGTGGCCTTGAATTTATGATGATTCTGCTACCTCTGCCTTCCAAGTGGTGGGATTAAAGACATGTGCCACTAAAATAAAATAATAAAAAGACATGGCCACCAATACCTCGATGTTTTGAATTTTGTTGTTGTTGTTTTGAGGTAGGGTCTCACTCTAGCCCAGGCTGATCTGGAATTTGCTATGTAGTCTCAGGGTAGCCTCACACACGGTGATCCTCCTACCCCTGCCTCCCAAGTGCTGAGATTAAAGGTATGTGCCACCACGCCTGTCTTAATATTTTTATTTGCAGGCTGGAGAAATGGCTTAGTGGTTAAGGCACTTGCCTGCAAAGACTAAGGACTCAGTTTCAATTTCCCAGAACCCACATAAGACCTATGCACAAAGGTGGAGCATACATCTGGAGCTCATTACAGTGGGCTGGAGGCCCTGGTGTACCTATTCTCTATCTGCCTCTTTCTCTCTCTCAAATAAATAAATAAAATTTAAAAAATATTTTTGGGGCTGGAGAGATGGCTTAGCAGTTAAGATGTTTGCCTGTAAAGCCAAAGGATACCAGTTCGACCCTCCAGGACCCACATAAGCCATATGCACAAGGGGGTGCATGCATCTAGAGTTTGTTTGCAGCGGCTGGAGGCCCTGGTACACCCATTCTTTTTTTCTCTCTCTCAAATAAATAAATAAAAATAAAGTTAAATTTTTTTTTTACTTGCAAGGAGAGAGAGCAAGAGACAGAGAGAATGGGCACACTGGGGCCTTAGCCACTGCAAATGAACTCCAGATGCATGCGCCACTTTGTGCATCTGGCTTTACGTAGGAACTGGGGAATCAAACTCAGGTCCTTAGGTTTTGCAGGCAAATGCCTTATAATCATTGAACCATCTCTCCAACCCAAGCCTTTTAAAAATATTTATTTGAGAGAGAGAAAGAGGCAGAGAGTGTGAGAGAGAATATGGTTGCCCCATGGCCTCCAGCCACAGCAAATAACTCCAGACACATGTGCCACCTTGTGTATCTGGCTTATGTAGATCCTGGGGAGTTGAACCTAGGTCCTTTGGCTTTACAGTCAAATGCCTTAACCACTAAACCATCTCTCCAACTTTTTTTGTTGTTGTTGTTTTTGAGGTAGCGTTTCACTCTAGCCCAGACTGACTTTTAAATACATATATGTGTTTAGAGGTAGGGTCTTGCTGTAGCCCAGACTGAGCTGGAACTCACTATGTAGTCTCACACTTGCCTCGAATTCACAGTGATCCTCCTACATCTGTCTCCAGAGTGGTAGGTTAAAGGCGTGCAATATCATGCTTGGTATAACAATATTTTTTAAAACATTTTTATTTATTTATGAGACGGATGGAGATAGAGTGTGTATGGGATTGCTAAGGCTTCTTGCCACTACAAACAAACTCTATGTATCTGGCTTAACATGTGTACTGGGGAATCAAACCTAGGCCATAGGCTTTGCAAGCGAGTGCCTTTAACTGCTGAGCCATCTCCCTAACCCATCTTTTTTTTTTTTTTTTTTTTTTTTCGAGGTAGGGTCTCACTCTAGCCCAGGCTGACCTAGAATTCACTATGTAGTCTCAAAGTGCCCTCAAACTCACAATGTTCCTCCTACCTCTGCCTCCCAAGTGCTGGGATTAAAGGTGTGTGCCACCACGCCCAGCCAGCTTTTTTTTTTTTTTTTCATGTATTCGTGTCTGTGTGCATGTGCAAGGGCCTCTTGCCATTGCAAATGAATGCTGGCCTATGTGGGTGGCTTGATAATTGAACCTGGGCCACTACTAACCATCACAGTCTCTTCACCCAGGCATTTGAGTAAAAGGGGAGGGCTGGTCCCATCAGCAGTAGAAAGAGACCCACTCCCCTCACTAGCATGTGGGAATTCAGCCAAGCATTTGAAATTATTTTTATTGATTTTGAGACAAAGTCTTGCTATGTAGCCCTGGCCTGGCCTGGAATTCACTGTGTAAACCAGACTGGTCTCTAATTTATAGCAATCCTCTTGTCTCTGTCTCCTGAGTGCTGGGATTATAGGCATGTACCACCATGCCTGGGTGAAATATTTAATATGGAATCACAAGGTCACAAAGCCATACTTCTGTTTCCTTTAGGAACTGAAGAGTGACCTAGGATCATACAGTTCTTACTGACAAGTCAGCAACTTAAAAGTGGAACTCGCCAGCTGTTGGGCATTTGGACCCTCCTGGTTGCATTTCAGTTAAGAAAAGATTTGGGGGCTGGGACTCTAGCTCAGTTTGGAGCACTTGCTCTGGCATACATGAGGTCAGCTATCCTGGAAAGTAGGCCAGTAGGAAGCCTCCTGCAAGTTCCTTGCTACTGGGAAGAAAGCCAGCAGGGAGGCAGAGGAGGCCAGAAATCCCTCCTCCCATGGTACATGGATCAGCCACAGCCCCATCCTCACTGTTCTCTTGGCTTTGCTCTCCTGTAGGTTCATGTGTGCCCAGCTGCCCAACCCAGTCCTAGACAGCATCAGCATCATCGACACCCCTGGGATCCTGTCTGGAGAGAAGCAGCGCATCAGCAGAGGTAACTGGGCTTTGAGAGCCAGACCCTCTTGCTACTCTTGAGGTTTCTTTAAAAAGACTGTCCAAGCTGGGTGTGGTGGCACACGCCTTTAATCCCAGCACTTGGGAGGCAGAAGTAGGAGGATCACAGTGAGTTTGAGGTCACCCTGATACTACATAGTGAATTCCAGGTTAGCCTGAGCTAGAGGAAAACCCTACCTCAAAAAACAAACAACAGCTGGGCATCTGGCACACGCCTTTAATCCCAGCACTCAGGAGGCAGAGGTAGGAGGACCGCTGAGAGTTCAAGGCCACCCTGAGATGACATAGTGAATTTCAGGTCAGCCTGGGCTAGAGTGAAACCCTACCTCGAAAAACTAAAAGCCAAAATAAAACAAAATAAAAGTCTGTCCAAGTGAGAAGCATCTTTCCTTCACAGTGCTGGCCCTAGAAGACCACAGCTGGCTTCTCCTCCCCTCCCTGGGCTCAAGTGACTAGCAGCCAGCCATGTTCACTGTCTGTCTGTATGGTTGGCTGCTTTGGAACCATGAGGCATGCTGGAAACAGGGTGAGTTGGGCCTCAGGCAGTGCAGTAAGGTGGCAGGGGATTGCCTAATACCTATGTCCAGGCATCCCAGCCAGCACTGGCTAAAGCTGTGTCTCTAGAGCCACGTAAGTTCCTAATAAGTTCAGCCAGCAGAAGTTGTGTGAACCAGCAGCACAGCAAAGAACCCTGTGAGCTGTGTGGTTTCGCTTGGGCGAGTATAGATTTGCGTATATTTGCTTAGCCCTTGCTAGTTAGCAGACTTTGGGGGGGCTGTGGACTGGGGTAGGAGGTTTCCTGCTAGGCTTTAGTGCTTAGCTATTGCAGTTGTGCCAATTCCTGGCCCAGTTTTGCCAATTTTCATTTCCATAAATACGGAAGTAGCACTTTTTCAAAGGTAGTTTAAAGAGGGGATAAGCCTCAGAGAAAAGAGACTGTCAGTGAGATATATATAATCAGGGACTGAGAGGAGGGGATCCCCAAACCTGGCTACATTGCTTTGAGGACCTGGCCCAGGGTAAACCTGGCTTGGGTCACATTTCTGCCCCTATCCCCTTGGTAGAAGTGTGGCTACTTTCCATAGCCTGAGCTCTCGTAGAAGGAGCATGAGAGCTGGTTAGGAATGGAGTCTGCCACTACAAAGGGGCAAATGAAAAGCCTCACTGTGGATATCCTTCAGTGTGTGAAGCCCTAGGTTCAGAGTTCCCAGCACCAGAGGGAAAAGGGAAGCAGGGGAGAGGAATAGGGAGTGAGTGAATGAGAGGGAGGAGAGAGAGAGAGCAAGCAAGGCTCTAATCCCTCCTGTTTCAGCCTCTTAGGTTCAAGGAGGGCTTGAGGACCAGTGACCTGATTTATTTATCATTAACTTGCTGACTTTCCTTTGGTCCTTGCCCTTTTGGTCGCCCTGTGGTGGGTGCTTGCAGCTGAAGCTAGCAGTCTGGGATTGGCTGTTGGAAAGTGTGAGCTTTGTACTTTTTCCAGGCTCTGGACCCTGGCTAACATGATGTTTCTTCAGAGCACACTGAAGCAGGCTATTGAAAGCACCAGTTAAGTGTTTTTTGTTTTTTTGTTTTTCTGAGACAGAGGCTCAACATGTAGCCCAGGCTGGCCTCCAACTCTCCATGCACCTGTGTTACCCTTGGAGTACTGGGATTACAGGTGTGCCCCACTGTGCCCCAGCAGAGTTAAGTTTTTAGGTTTTCCCATTCCTAGTGAGAGTGACACTCTTAGGAGTTCAAGGGAACAGGCTTGGGGAGTTAATAACAATCTAGGGCCACATTTCTTTTTGGGGGGAGGTGGGAGGTAGCATCTCCCTGTAGCCTAGGCTGACCTGGAACTCAACTCTGTTGAAATCACAGCAATCCTCCTACCTCAGCCTCTCCAGTGGTGGGACTAAAGGCGCATGCCACCACTTTATTGCTATTATAGTTCCAACCTGATTTTAAGAAGATGCCTGGTTGTAGAAGCATGTAATCCCAGCTACTTGGTAGGCTGAGATAAGAGGAGCACAAGTTTAAGGCATTCCTGGGCTATAGAGTGAGTTCAGGGTTGGTAGTAGAGCCTTTGCCTAGCATGCCTGAGGTTCCTGGTTCAGTCCCTAGCATCAAAGAAAAAAGAACCTCTGGTGTGAGGCCTTCAAGGCTGGAGTGAAGATATTGAGAGGAAGCTTTGGGGTTCTTATTGCTTTTGTTTCATGGGAAGTTCAGGAATAGCAATTTCCCCACAACCCTATCACTGCCAGATCCAGGCTGGAAAATCTAAGTTACTGTTAAGAGAACCACATGGGAGTTCATTCTCAACCTGTACCAGGGCTGAGTTATGTTGGCCTTTGTTTGCAGCAGCAGTTATCTTTTGGCTGACCTGAGGCTCCTGCAGGCTGGCTGTGTGGTAAGTACACAGCTTCAGATAAGGGACAATAGCTCACCCTGGAAGGCTTATCTTGCTAGAATGCCACCCCTTGGTGAGGCCTTTGGGGCTGAAGTGAAGGGATGGGAGGGGAAGAGTTTGGGACTTTTTGTGACCCTTGTTGGTTCAAGAAAAGGAGCTCAGAAGTAGCTGAATCCCAGCATTATGTAGTTCACCTGCTCCGCTGCCTTTGATGTTGCCACCCGTGTTCTCCGTTTTAGCAGCCAAGCAGCTCAGCCCTGCTCTGGGATTCCTGACCTGCCATTGGGTTGTGTCCTTCCTTACTTACTCTCCTGTTAGGAAGAGAGACATGTGGCAGGGCCTAAACTTGTTCTCTCTAGAAAAATCACCAGAATGATGCTGAAGTAGCCTTAACAATGTGTTATGGTTGCTGTTTTCTTTCCCCTGTGCTGGAGATCAACCCAAAGCCTCAATCATGCTAGGCAAGCATTCTACCACTGAGCCACACCTCCATCCCCAGCAGTGTTTTGATTGCAGCCTTGGAGAACACTGAGTAACCAGGCAGACTCAGCCCTTAAGTAGCCTGTGCAGATAACACAGGGTGGTGGTGGTGGGGAGCCAGCAGGGCATGCCAAGGCCCCACTGGTCTCATGGGACTACCATGCCCTCCAGAATGACAAGTGAGTCCCTGCAGCTAGTTTCCTCTTATCCACGGAAGGCTCCCTCTCATTAGAGGAGGGTTTTCACAATGAAATAGCAAAATTTAATATTTATTTATTTGAGGGGGGAAGGGCATGCCAGAGCCTCCTGCCAGTGCAAATACAAACTCCAGATACATGTGCCACTTTGTGCATCTGTCTTTATGTGTGTGCTGGGGAGTTGAACCCAGGTTGTCAGGCTTTATAAGCAAGAGCCTTTAACTGCTGAGGCATCTCTCCAGCCCCAAACCAGTTTTTCTTTTTCTTTTTTAAAAATATATATGTATGTATGTATGTATGTGTATATATATATATATATATATGTATGTATTTTATTTGAGAGAGACAAAGAGAGAATGGGCTTACCAGGGCCTCCAGTCTGTACAAATGAACTCCAGATGCATGTGCCACCTTGTACATCTGGCTTAGATGAATCCTGGGGAATCAAACCTGGGTCCTTTGGCTTTGCAGGCAAGCACCTTAACTGCTAAGCCAACTCTCCAGCCCCCAAACCAGTTTTTCTAATTTCCTGCCATAGCTAGCCCTGGCAGTCCTCGGTTTAAATGTTACCCATCTAGGGGGCTAGGGAGATGGCCCGGCGATTAAAGCCAGTTGCTTGCAAAGCCTTCCCACTCAGGTTCAATTCCCTAGTACCCATGTTAAGCCAGATGCACAAAGTGTTGCATTCATCTGGAGTTATTTGCAGGGACAAGAGGCCCTGGCATGCCCATTCTCTCTTGGTATTTCTCCTGCTCTGTCCCTGTCTCTGCTTGAAAATAAGTAAATGAAAATGAAAATATTAAAAACAAAAATAGCCAGATATGGTGGGTCACGCCTTTAATCCCAGCACTCGGGAGGCAGAGGCAGCAGGATTGCTGTGAGTTCGAGTCCACCCTGAGACTACATAGTGAATTCCAGGTCAGCCTGAGCTGGAGTGAGACCCTATCTTGAAAAACAAACAAACAAACAAACAAACAAAAAAAAAAAAAAAAACAGGAGAGATGGCTTAGTTTAGCAGTTCAGGCACTTAGCTGTGAAGCCTAAGCACCCATGTTCTGCTCTCCAGGTCCCACAAGGTGATGCAAGTGTGCAAGGTCACATATGCGCACAAGGTAGTAGTTCAATTACAGTGGCTGGAGGCCCTGGTACGCCAATTCTCTGTCTTTCTTCTTTCACTCTTGCTCTCTCTCATTAAAACAAAGGTGGGGGGGGGGGCAGTCGGTTAGGCTTGCCTCAAAAACAAAACAAAACAAAAAACACCTGGACACTAAAGGTGACGTACACCTTTAGTCCCAGCACAGATGTAGGAGGACTAGGATTTGGGGTCTGGCATTTAAAAATTTTTTTTTCTTGTTTATCTTTATTATTTATTTATTTGAGAGCAACAGAGATTGAGAGAGAGAGAATGGGTGCACCAGGGCCTCCAGCCACCGCAAATGAACTCTAGATGCATGCGCCATCTTGTACATCTGTAGGCCCTGAGGAATCGAGCCTCCAACTGGGGTCCTTAGGCTTCACAGGCAAGCTCTTAACCGCTAAGCCATCTCTCCAGCCCCCGGTCTGGCATTTTATAACTGGGAGAAAGATAGTCACTTGGCACATATTAGAGGTGCTGGGAGTGGACTCTAGTGTGGTCACCATGCAGTAGATGAGGGAGGAGTGGACTTATTTTAGACCCCACCCAATAGGCCTGGAGCAGAGGAAGTCAGAACAGGCCAGTCTGTTCCCTGCTTCTTTTGCTGGCAACGTGGAAGGCAGGTGTTTCCCTCTTAGAAAGATAGGCCAGTGGGAATGCAGGGCTAGCAAGCAAAGCCACTGCTACAGTGTGTTCCCTGGAAAACATCCCTGTGAGCTTGCTTGCACTTTGCCATCTGTGTCCGTTTCCATTCGTCTGCTGCTGCTCCTAACATTTTCCCTTTACCCCATGTCCTCAGTGTGTGCAGGAAATACCATGTGAAAAGATAAGTTGGGATCATACAGACCAAAGCAATCAGGGCCACCCTCTGCCAGGGACCCCTGAGAATTGCCTCAGGGAGGAGCAGGGGCTGTTCTTGACTCTGAGCTACTTTAAAGATAACATTCTCCAGTGTCAGCAAAGAAAGGTCACCTGTGGGGAGCATTCATTCCTGAGTGCTGTCTTGTGACTGATACAGGGTCGCCTGGGATGGTGCCCTTGATTTCCAGGGTCATGACCCACTTGCATAATCTCACAGTGCCTGGCAGGAGGGTCTTCTCATTTTGCGCAGTGCTCAGGAGCATGTTTGGATCAGGCCGGTGCACTCCCCACCATTGTCACTATGACTGTGAGCTGGGCTGTTAATTTTTTTTTCAAGGTAGGGTCTTGCTCTACGTAGCCTCAGGGTGGACTCTCACAGTGATCCTTCTTCCTCTGCCTCCCAGGTACTGGGATTAAAGGTGTGTGCCACCGCACTCATGGGCTATAACTTTTGTGCCTTGGTGTACCCCAGGAAAGTTGTGTTAGCAGAGGAAGTGGGCTTCAGCGTGGCTCCTGGCTGGTCTGGGTCCTGTCTTATGCTGCCTTGCCCTGTCTGCACGCCTCATTCAGTTATCTCAGCAGCTGTGTTGAGGAGGAAGTCAATGCCCTTTAGACGAGGAAAGGGACTAAGGAACATCCAGCCAGACAACACACAGCCTGCCAGTGGGGCAGGGGCTGTGCTTACATTGCAGTGGCCAGAGAGGCTGCTCGTATTGAGACTGACCCAGGGCCAGGCACTGCTGTGTTGTAGCTGGGCTTTGGGCTCTCCTGAAGTGCTGAGGCTAGCCTGGTCTACTCACAGATAATATCTGAAGGTTTAACTTCCAGGTCAGCACTGAAGGAGCTGAGTGCCCCAGGGGCAATTGCCATAACTCCTGGGGCCAGGGGTATGTCACATCATAGGAATTTACATGCACTAGGCTCTTGCCCTGGTGCCTAGTATATGCAACAAAGTCAGCCAATTAATAATGAAAGGGAAAAGTCCAGAGTTTCCCATCATTTCTGTTTTCTGAGTAATGCCCTGAGGAGGAGCCTCTGGACAGCACTGTCTTAGCTGGGTTTCCCCTCAGATTCCACAGCCCCCTGTGGCCTTGTGGTCAGAAAGTCTTGCATCCTCACATCCCCACTCCTCCTTTCCCCTGTCTCCCAGCCAGCATGTGGGTGCGCCAGCTCTGCCTATGGAGGCGTCGTACCAGGCTGTGCCGGCCTTGGCACCTGTTCCCCAGGCTGCCAGGCGGCAGTACGCTAAGGAGCAGCTGGCTCGAGTGCCTGCAAATGTTTGGTTTATATTTGGGGTATGAGGCATTCTTCACGCCTTTGAAGCCGCCCATGCCTACACATCCATCACATCTGAGCTTCTTGGGCTGTAGTGCAAATGCCGCTAGTAAATACTAGCAAACATTTACAAAGTGCTGGGCAAGTGCCAGGTGCTCACCCGACGCTCTCAGCAGCCCTGGTGGTGGAAACTTAATTGTCATGTTACAGAGAAGGCAGTAGAAACTTAGCGAGGACATTTGGTCTGCTCGGGTGGCTCAGATGTCTGTTGAGTAGGAGACTCATGTTTGAAATATAGGTCTGAGGGCTAGAGAGATGGCTCAGTGGTTAAGCTGCTTGTCTGCAAAGTCGAATAATCTAGGTTTGATTCCCTCCCCAGAACCCACATAAAAAAATAAAGAGGGCCGGGTGTGGTGGCGCGCGCCTTTAATCCCAGCACTTAGGAGGCAGAGTTAGAAGGCCATGAGTTCGAGGCCACCCTGAGACTACACAGTGAATTCCAGGTAAGCCTGGGCTAGAGTGAGACCCTACCTCAAAAAAACCTAAAATAAAATAAAATAAAGGCATGCACCACTATGTCCAGCAAGGTTTGCTATTTTTAAAATAATTATGGGGCTAGGGAGATGGCTTAGTAGTTAAAGGTGCTTGATTGCAAAGCCTGATGGTCTGGGTTTGATTCCCCAATAACCCATGCAAAACCAGATGCACAAAGTGGTACATACATCTGAAGTTCATTTGCAGCGGCAAGAGGCCCTGGAATACCTACCTATGTGCACATGTGCGTGCGCACACACACGCTTTATCCCTCCCAAATAAATAAAAATACTAAAAACAATTGTGTTGCTGGGATTGAATCCAGATCCCAGAGATTTATGCATTCTAGGCAAGTGCAGGACCACTGAACCTGAGTGTGCTGGTTGCCTCTCTGAGGAGGATATACCGTATTTAGTACAACTGTCTGTCCTTCACCACCGGGGTGGGGGTGGGGGGTATGGGTTGTCTAATTTGAGGCAGGTTTAAATTAAGTTGGTGTAACATTTGTGTGCAGCACTTGGTGTACACATGAACTTCCACTTCCCTCAGGCACATGCCTAGGGTTAACAGGCACCTTGGTTTAATTCTATGCTGCTTGAAGTGGTCCTTCCCTTCCCTGAGTAGTTAAGTGTGGAGCAAGTCTGCACAGTATCCCAGCTTTGCTTGCCTGTGCTCCTGTCTCCAGGCCAGCACAGTGGAGCATGTGTGATGGAGTGCTTTGATGAGAAACACCAAGGCCCACACAGTTTGAATGGCAGGAAACGAGAGCATATGGGAGACAAACCCTCCATTGTTCCATGTTCTAGAAACCTTAGGAATGTGTGAAGCAGCTTTCTGCAGTTGCTGGAACTACCTGTGTTTAGAGGATGCTGGAGTAGGGTGGGACACATTGTAATAGCCCCAGTTCACCTCTGGGCTGGTGGTGAGAAGCATGGCTCTTCTTGTCAGAAAGATCAGCTGATTTGTAGGTGTACCAGCAGTACCCTGAGGGCAGTGAGCCTGGGACACAGCTCCTCTTGTGGGGAAGTGGGACTTCAGTTCCTGTCAGTACCCTTCTTTCTTCCCTCAGTTGGCTCTGCCTGCTTGTCCTGAACTGCTCTTGATTGTTCTCCACTCTGTTACTCCCAGAACATCCCCCCCCCCTTGTTGAGGCAGGGTCTCATTGTAGCCCAGGCATACCTAGAATTCAGTCTATCCAGGCTGGCTTTGAACTCACATTGATCCTCCTCCCTTAGCCTCCTAAAAGCTGGGACTAAAGGCATGTACCACCATTCCCCATCTTCCTTCCTCCCTTTTTTCTTTCTTTCTTTTTTCATTTTCCCGTTCCTTTTCTTTTTATGACAGGGTCTGGCCTAGGCTGTTCTCAGTTGGGGGTATAGCTCAGTGGTCAAGTGCCTCCTAGCATGCACAAAGCCCTAGGTTCAATCCCTAGCATCACAAAAGCCAACCAGCCAACCCTGAGCTCTTCATCCCCCTCCCCCCAGAAAGAGAAACAGAGGCAGAGAGAGTGGGTATGCCAGGGACTCCAGCTACTGCAAATGAACTCCAGATGTGTGCACCACTTTGTGCACCTGGCTTAAAGTGGGTACTGGAGAATGGAACGCAGGCTTTGTAGACAAGCACCTTAACTGCTGAGCCATCCCTCCAGCTCTCCCCACCTTTTTTTTTTTCTTTTTCTGTTTTGTTTATTTATTTATTTGAGAGAGAGCAAGAGAATAGATGCACCAGGGTCTCTAGCCACTGCAAACGAACTCCAGATGCATGTGCCACCTTGTGCATCTGGCTTATGAGGGTCCTGGGGGATTGAACCTGGGTCCTTAGGCTTTGCAGGCAAGCGCCTTAACAGCTAAGCCATCTCTCCAGAATCTCTCCCTTTTAAGGATATTCTGCAAAGGCATGTTCAGTTTTTTTTCTTTTTAATATTTATTTATTTGCAAGCAGAGAGAGACAGAAGAGAAGAGAAACAGGATGGGCCTGCCAGGGCTTCCAGTCACTAAATGAACGTCAGATGCATGCGCCTCTTTGTGCAGCTGGCTTTACGTGGATACTGGGGAATGGAACCTGGTGTGTCATTAGGCTTGGAAGGCGAGTGCCTTAACCGCTGAACCATCTCTCCAGGTCTCCAGGCTGTTCTTGAACTCACCATTCTTCTGCCTCAGCCTCCTGAGTGCTCATATAGCTGAGGCTGGCTTTGAACTTCTGATCCTTCTGCTTTGGCTCCCAAGTGCTGGGATTAAAGGCATGCCCTACCACACCTGGCATTTTATACAATTTTTTTTTCTAGATAGGGTTTCACTGTAGCTCAGGCTTACCTGGAATTCACTGTGTAGTCTCAGGGTGGCCTCGAACTTGTGCTCCTCCTACCTCTGCCTCCCAAGTGCTGCCATTCAAGGCGTGCGCCACCTCGTCCAGCCATTTTATACAATCTTAAGTACGGTTTGGTGGTGCTTGGTACATTGTTATTATTGCACTAGCATCATTCTGTCCACCTCAAGAACTTTATATCCTCCTAGACTGAAATTCTTACTGCTAAGCACTGTTTCTTCCTTCCCTGCCCCAGTTCCACCATCCCCATTCTCTTGTCTACATGTGACTACCCTGGGTACCTCACAGGTGGAACCCACTAGTGTTGGTGTCTGACCTCCTGGGCTGCCTTATTTCGTTTAGCAGTGTGACTTCTGGGCTGAGCTTGCCAGATGGCTCCTTGTCCCTTATTAGAGGTGGCTATGGCTTTAACTCACTGAAGTCCCTCCTTCTGCATGTGGGCCTTTTCTGCCCGGCCCATTTCCATGAGCTGTGTTTTTTGTGTTCACAGTAGAAATGATGTCTGTCTCTCCTGTACAGCTGTGTAGTGTGTCCCTCTTCTAGGTTCATGTTTTCCTCTCACTAGGTGCACCATGACTTCTCGCTGTGCTGTGGACTTGGTGTAGTCTGGTGTTGCTGGTCTGACCTCTGGTATATGCCAAAGCCTGAGGCGCATTTCCCTGGGCAGTGCCAGCCCTTGTCATGTGTCTGAGCCAGATAGTTCACTGCATAGCTGTTCTTGTCATTTGTGTGGACTTGTGCTCCATCCTCAATGCAGTGCGGGCCCTTGCTACCTCCTGAAACTGTTGTCTCTAGAAAGCCACATGAGGCCTGGAGGTGACCTACAGTCACATGGTAACATACCTGTGACAACATGACACAAGCCTGAGAGTTGTGACCCTTTTGTGAGTATACTTGGCCAGCTGCAAGTCTCCTTCCTACCCAAATTATGAACATTTTCCGTAGTAAACAGGAAATTTCAAGCCAGGTGTGGTGGCTCATGTCTGTAGTCCCAACCTTCAGGAGGTTGAGGCAGGAGAACTGCCACAAGTTTGATTTCCAGCTTTGATTACAGAGTGAGACCCTGTCTGTCTTAAGCCAAAAATAATTACCAGGAAATTTTATTCATTTGCAAGCAAATGAACTTAATAACTTTCCCCCCCCTTAGCATAAGGTGAGGTGCTGGCCAGAACTGGGTTTGTGGGGAAAAGGCAGAGAGAGCCCCCTTCCTCCTTTTTTCCCATCTCTTTCTGTGCCTCCTTTCTCCACTCACAGGGAGAGGGAATGAGACCACACTGGGTGGGGCTTGGGAGGGTGACCTTAGCTCCCCTGGTACAGGCCTGAATACAGAGCCAAAGCCAGTGGGACCAGCTGTGCTCAGCCCATGAGGGGCCCCTGTTCCCAGGAACATTCCCAGGAACTTGGTTTGCTCCTTGCAGCCACTCCAGCTGTGTGAATTAGTTTTAACTTTGGCTGTCTGAGGCCAAACACTTGGACAGGGGAGGCGTTGGGCCTCACTTTGCTGAGCAGGAGCCTTGTATTTCCTGACTCAACATTTTTCAATATTGGGCCCTGAGAATCACTATAGAGGGCTTCAGGCCCCCCCTCCCCCCCCCACAGGCCCCAGGAGGTCAGACAGGGTGCAGCCTGTAGCCCTAGGCCATAGCCACCTCTCTGGGCCCCTGCTTCCCCATTGCTCTGCTGCTCTGGTCCTTCCCTTCCGGTTATCTGCTGACATCTCACTCCTTGAGTGTCCCCTCCCTGAAATCAGAGCCAGCTGCAAAGAGCTAGGGCACCCCAGAGCCTTGTACTTTGGAATCAGCAGCCTGTGGTGGTAGCTGGCTGCTGGCACTGGTAGATTGGCACTCGCTGGGGTGTTCTTTACACCTGATTCCAGGAGTATGGAAGGCTGTCACCCTGCTAACCACTGGCAGGATCCCCTTTC
Organism: Dipus sagitta; assembly: GCA_036346955.1. Taxonomy (NCBI): domain Eukaryota; kingdom Metazoa; phylum Chordata; class Mammalia; order Rodentia; family Dipodidae; genus Dipus; species Dipus sagitta. The sequence goes on from CM070770.1 coordinate 163,368,449, forward strand.
TGCCCAGACTGCAGTACAGCTCACCTCTGCACCTGTGAGGAGGCCCCAGCTCACAGATCAGTATGCCCCAAATCTCTGCCTGTTGAGTAGGTCAGAGTTGCAGATCAGAGCTCCAGAAGGCCTACAGGGTCACTGGACTGCTGGGTGTAAGGTTTCCTTCATATTCTGGTGACTTTTTGGACAAAGGCTAGCCTCTGATCTTTGAGGCAGGTGAACACTCACTAGGGTACCAGACCACTGAGCCCCTTATTCCCATAGAGCCCAGCACCCCCTCACCCTAGGTAGTCCATGCCTAGATCCTGGCTAGGAGCCCGACTCCCCTACCTCATTCAGTCCTTTCTGCAGTGTCAGCAGGAGTTGTTTGGATTTTACACACAAAGCAAGTGTAACTCAGAAGAGACGACCTTAAGGTTACCACAGCAGTGGCTGGAGCTGGAACTTGAATCCCAGGGCCATTTTATGAAGCCTGTGTTCTTTCTGTGTGCCCCAGTACGGAGACTGTGGCTTTGGGCTACAGCTCACACTGAAGCCACTTGGCCCTGAGGTAGGGCCTGACATTGGGAATGTTGTCTAGCCTAGCAAAGCAGAACTGCACAGCCTGTAGCGCCTTGGAAACAGTGTCTCCCCAGAGCCCACGGGCTGTGCACATGGGCTGGGCAGTAGGGCCCCGTGTTGCCTTCCAGCCATGTGATGTAGTTTGAGCAGGCTTTCATGAGTGGGATGGTGAGGGCCACCTTCCTGGTTCATATGTGTTCCCTGGACACTGTCCTTTCTCCTTATTCCTGCTGTCTTTCTGTTCCTGCAATGTGGTGGTGGCAGGGCCTAACTGGGCCAGTTGGGCAGTGTCCTGGACATCCTACGTCAGAGGGCCTCTATTGCTTATCCTCAGGAACATGGCCGCCCCCTGGGAAGTACTTAGCTAGATGGTTCTTAGAGGGCTGGACTACACTTGGGGTAGCCTGGAACCTATGGTGTGTATTTATTTGGTGGAGGACAAGGATATTGAGCCCTCTGGGCACGGAAGTTGCCCAAATTCACCCAGAGAAGAAATGGCATCTTGGAGGCTGGCATTGAAGTTCCCCAAAGGCTCTAGGCCACGATTTCCTCTGGTCTTCCTGTCTCTCCTTCATATTCCTGAAAGGTGAGAAATATCCACTTGCAGGAGCAGTGAAAGAAGTGGGAGCATCTGAAGAGGCATAGCTGTGGGCTAGAATACAGAATTAAAGCACTGTTACAGAATCTGGAGGAGCATAATCTGAGAGTTGATGTGAAATATGACAGCTCAGGCAGCTTTCTTCTTTGAACCCAAGAATATTACTGTGAGTTCGAGGCTGCCCTGAGACTACATAGTGAATGCCAGGTCAGCCTGCGCTAGAGTGAGACCCTGCCTTGAAAAACACTACTCCAGCTCCTGCCATGGTGTCTCTTATCCCAGTCCTCAGGAAGAAAAGCACAGAAGACTCATACACCTTCTTGTATTCATTTCTGTTGCAAGTCTTAAGCCAAAAGCCATAAATCCAGCTAAAACTAGTACTATTTGGGGGGGGGGGGTCTCGCTCTAGCCCAGGCTGACCTGGAATTCACTATGTATTCTCAGGCTGGCCTTGAACTCACAGCAATCCTCCTACCTCTGCCTTCCCAGTGTTGGGATTAAAGGCGTGTGCCACCACGCCCGGCTGCTAGTACTTTTTGTTTGTTTGTTTGGTTGGTTGGTTTGTCACCACACTCAGCTTGTCCTCAATTTCTCTCTGTAGCCAGCGATGACCTTGCACTCATGATCTTCCTGCTTCCACCTCCCAAGTGCTGGGATTTCAGGAGTGTGTTGCCATATCCAGCTAACAATACTGTTATTAATGGGGGAATTCCTGTTGGTGTCTGTCACAGACAGCACAGCGCACAGGTCACTTTAATTGGAGTGTAGCATAGAAGAGGGTTTAGACCCAGAGCCTACCCAGTTTAGCAACTTGATTTTAGAGAAGCACTTAAGACTTTAAAAAACAAAAAAAAGCTAGGTGTGGTGGCGCACACCTTTAATCCCAGCACTTGGGAGGCAGGGGTAGGAGGATCACTGTGAGTTTGAGGCCACCCTGAGACTACATAGTTAATTTCAGGTCAGCCTGAGCTAGAGTGAAACCCTACCTTGAAAAAACCAAAGGAGGAGCCTGGCGTGGTGGTGCACGCCTTTAATCCCAGCACTCGGGAGGCAGAGGTAGGAGGATCATCGTGAGTTCAAGGCCACCCTGACACTACATAGTGAATTCCAGGTCGGCCTGGACTAGAGTGAAACCCTACCTTCAACCCCCCCCCAAAAAAAAAGAAAGAAAGAAAGAAAGAGAAAACCAAAGGGGGGAAAAGGACAAGGAAGTGGGACAGGTATGGTGGCTCATGCCTTTAGTCTCAGCACTCTGGAGGCTGAGGTAGGAGAATCACTGTGAGTTCAAACCCTATCTGGAGCTACAGAATGAGTTTCTAGGTAAGCTTGGGCTAGAGTAAGAACCTGGGAGAGTTGGTTGAGAAGGAAGTGGCTTGTGACACTTTGTGGGTTTGTTGTAAAACACATTAGCAGACCTTTTCTGGAAGTTTCTGGAGTTGATACTGTCAGCTTTATGGACCTTGTGGTTTCTGTTATAACAACTGAACTCAGCTATTATGGGTAAAGGCAGCCATAGCCATGTAAATGAGTGTGACTGTTTCAATAAAACTTTATTCATATTAGGCTACCTTCTTCAATCCCTAAGCTATAGTTTCCTGCCTGTTATCGAAAATGAGTGATGTTTGCAACAGGGATCTAGCCTGTGGGCCCTGGTTAGACAGCAGCTGCAGGTTCTGGTGCTGCCATTTATTATCACCACTATCCAAGACACATAGCTTTCAGGCCCATCTCTGCCTGTGTTCCTGTGCTAAGCTGTGTCGGGTGGGCTTAGTGCCTTGCTTTGTGAGTGCCTGTGCATGTCATTTGGGCAAAGGTGCTCAAGGTAGAGGATACCTGTCCTCGGGCTGCTGTGCAGGCCAGATGAAAGCATTCAGGGAGTTCACGAAACCTTGGGCCCAGAAGGTCCAGGCCAAATTAGAGACGGGAGCTGCCAAGGCAACCTTGCTTGCCCCTTTCCTCCCCAGGTTACGACTTTGCAGCGGTCCTCGAGTGGTTTGCTGAACGCGTGGACCGCATCATTCTGCTCTTTGATGCCCACAAGCTGGACATCTCCGACGAGTTCTCAGAGGTCATCAAGGCCCTCAAGAATCATGAGGACAAGATCCGAGTGGTGCTGAATAAGGCCGACCAGATCGAGACTCAGCAGCTGATGCGTGTATATGGGGCTCTCATGTGGTCCCTGGGGAAGATCATCAACACCCCCGAGGTGGTCCGGGTCTACATTGGCTCCTTCTGGTCACACCCACTGCTCATCCCTGACAACCGAAAGCTCTTTGAGGCAGAGGAGCAGGACCTCTTCAAAGACATCCAGTCACTGCCCAGAAATGCTGCCCTCAGGAAGCTCAACGACCTGATCAAGCGGGCCAGGCTAGCCAAGGTAGACTCTGACTGGGCAGGGGATTGGCTGCTACTGGCTGGGCTGAGGAGCTCTGGGACTGGCATTAAGGGCCTGGTTTGCTAAGACCCACCGCAGATGCTCCACAGCTAACCCTGCTTCACTTTCTCTGTGTGTAGAAAGTGCTGCTCCATGTGCCCTCAGAGCAGCCTTCTCTTGATTGAGGTTCTTTACCAGCCCCCTCAGCCTGTTCTGTGTGGGGTTTATGTGCCACCTTGGTCAGAGAAGGTTCCAAATATGCATGTAGCTTAGAAACATCAAACAGGAAGTTACTACAAGAGAAAGAAGGCTGTCGGGAAATGGAGTGTGCTGAATTGCTTGTCTTCTCCTGTGGAGTTTATTGCGCACTAAAGTGTGCTAGGCTGGTACTGGGCTTTGGGGAAATGTGGGGGTGGGGAGTGAGCTAGGTAGCCCCATCTCAGCCTTTGTAGGGAAAGCGATGCATAGATGAAATGTTAGTACCCATTATTTGGTGCTGTAAGGCTGCCTGAGTAGAGGACTGGGGAGGGAACCCATCCCCATCTCAATGGGATAGATGGGCTCTGGGATGCCTCAGTGGGAGTTGCTATATAAGGTGGGGGGACAAGAAGAAGCTACTGAAGAAATGGATGGGTCAGGCTGGGACCCGGAGAGAATGATGTGTGTTGAAACCCAGCTCCTGAATTGCTTGGAACTTCAGTAATAGCCAGGAGCCTATTGGAGAGCTCAGGCTGGCCAGAGCTAGGAAATGAAAATCATTGTTACCATTGAACCCTACAAACACACAGGGCCAGCATGTGTCACTAGGACATCTTGTTGAATCTCATTGTGAGTGGCTGGGCTGGACCAGGTACTCAGTACTGAATACAGTTGTTTCAGAAGGGCTGTAAGTAGGTACAGTGACACAACTATAGTCCCACTACTCTAGAAGCTGAGGCAGGAGATCCTTTGAACTCAAGGTTTGAGGCTAGCCTGGACAACATAATAAGTAAAAAAGGTAGGCTCCAGCTCTCAGCTTGAAAAAGTGAGTCAGAATTCAGCCTGGGGGACCATCCTGTGAGCCGAGCCAGGTGGGCATGATGGGACACTCATTCGCTGGAGACACAGTGCAAAGGGCAAAATCTTTGTGGCCTTCTTGGGCACACAGCCACCAAGTGGGTGTAGTTTCAGCAATTTACTGTGCCTGTGGCCTGTGACCATTACCTGGGGACTGAAGAAGGCACCTCCCTCAAAACCCTGTTTCTGCTGCTGTTTGTAGCACAAAGGCAGTGAGGCTGGTGGTGGCCGGACATCAAGGCGCCAACCCCACTCTATTTAAAGGCCAGAGTCAGGGAGAATTTGAGGGTCTCCCTGACCAAAGCAACAAGATATACCCCTCGTCCTTTGTCATTGAAGCACCCTGGCAGGCAGCAGGGTAGCTTGTTAATGCTCTCAGCAGTTCCCACTGAGCCCTGATGCTGTGTGCTAGTAGATCAGACATCTACATCTACATGGTGCAGGGCTGGGTACTTCTCTAGATGTCTAGGAGCGTTCTGAGAAAGGTACCCATAAGTACATTTATATGACTGGCCCAGCATCTCAAAGCCTGAGCTGTCAGAGGTAGCAGAGAACTCCTTAGCCCACAGGCCTGAGTCACTGCCTGCAAAACCCCGTGGTCTCCAGTTCACCCACACCTGCTGTTCTGCCACCACTTCCTTTTCCTGGAGTGAGTGACTTGCACTGGCCTGTGCTAGGCAGAGCTGTGACTGCTTTCTGATGCACCTGCCACACACAGCATCCCTGGGAAAGCCTACATGCCAGTCCCGCGGTGGCTGCTTCCCTCAAACAGTTCTGGGTCAGGCTGCTGCCACCACTGGTTGAGTAGAAAACATTAGATGGGGTGAACCCAGACATATCATTTAGGTCAAATTCAGTTTGGGGGACTCCAGCACTGTGCACAGATCTCAGTCTCAGGCTGAGACCCTGCTTCTCTCCCCCCCCCCCCCTTTTGCTCTTCAGAAAGTGTGTCATCCCCACGGTGTGTGGGACATCCGGATGGAGTGCCACAAAGAAACAGCTGGCATGTGGACCTCTTTCTGCAGCTTGTTACAATCCTGGCTCCTGCGCTAAATCACTTGGCAAGCCTATGGCTTCTGAGCCTTACTATAGCAAGGCTGAACTCTGGCTATAGCCTCAGGACAGGCGAGGACTGTGAGGGAGGATGCATAGTACCGCCTGTGCTCCGTGGCCGCCTGTTGTTGACAGGCTGGGGTTTGCCATGCCTAGATTGTCACCATGACTTGTACAAGGATGTTATGTCTTTGTTTCAGATAGCGTTTTTCCTCCTCCATCACGGAGGCAGTGAGCAGTCATGCCCCTTTGCCAACATTGTATTATTCTTGGGTACCCGTAACAGTTGCAGCAGCTTCACGCTTGACCCTGGGCCTTCTGCTTCCCTATACCTGAGCAGTGAACATCAGGCACCTGGAAGTGTCCTTGAAGGCCCTGGGGACTGTGTGCCAAGCATGCAAGCCCCTCCCTGTCCTCACAGGTCCATGCCTACATCATCAGCTCCCTCAAGAAGGAGATGCCCAACGTCTTTGGAAAAGAGAGCAAAAAGAAAGAGCTGGTGAACAACCTGGGTGAAATCTACCAGAAGATTGAGCGGGAGCATCAGATCTCCCCGGGTGACTTCCCAAGCCTGCGCAAGATGCAGGTAGGGCCAACTTGGGCTGTCCTAAGTGCCCCATGTGGGCCTGTGGCCTTGGGGAATAAGTCACACATAGAGCACAGGACCAGTAGTTCTGGAGGGGTTCCCAACTCCATGGGGCAGGGCCTCCCCAGCAGGAAGTGTCTGAGTTAGTCACCAACTCCCTATCTGACCCAGGCTATGACATCGAGGAGGGGAATGTGGTGACTCAGCTGGGATAGGCAGAGGGCCTGGCCAGGTCCTGTGCGGGTTCTGCTGGTGAATCTTGACCACAGTCCTGAAGGAGGTGCTGCTGTGTGATGCTGTAGGTGCAGGGAGAGTAACCCTGGCTGCAGAGCCAACTCCAAGGCCTGAACTGGTAGGCGGGAGCCCAGCCTTCTCTGCTTGCACAGCCTGGCTTGGCTCACTCTTCCCAGAGTCTGAGAGGCTGTCCCACCCAGGCCTTTCCTTCCTTCACCCACAGGAACTCCTGCAGACCCAGGACTTCAGTAAGTTCCAGGCCTTGAAGCCCAAACTGCTGGACACGGTGGATGACATGCTGGCCAATGACATCGCCCGGCTGATGGTGATGGTGCGCCAAGAGGAATCCCTCATGCCCTCACAGGCCGTGAAGGGTGGCGCTTTTGATGGCACCATGAATGGTCCCTTTGGGCATGGCTATGGCGAGGGGGCTGGCGAGGGCATCGATGACGTCGAGTGGGTGGTGGGCAAGGACAAGCCCACCTATGATGAGATTTTCTACACACTGTCCCCTGTCAACGGCAAGATCACGGGTGCCAATGCTAAGAAGGAGATGGTGAAGTCCAAGCTGCCCAACACGGTGCTGGGGAAGATTTGGAAGCTGGCGGATGTGGACAAGGATGGCCTGCTGGATGATGAGGAGTTTGCCCTGGCCAACCACCTCATCAAGGTCAAGCTGGAGGGCCATGAACTGCCCGCTGACCTTCCACCACACCTCATCCCACCCTCCAAGAGGAGGCACGAGTGACAACCATGCCCCAACCCCTAGGGCCATCTACATGGCACACCTGCCATCCTCACGCCTGCCCAGATGGGCTGGGGCCTGGGAGGCAGGGATTGGAGGAGGGAAAGGGGCGCCATTTCTCAAGGTCCATAAAGACTGAGCGGTGTTTCCTCAGCTCTCAAATAGGAAAACCACCATCTTTCTTTTAAGGCTGTTCTGGGGTCCAGCAGGGAGGCAGGGTGACACTTGGATATGAATGGTGGAATTTTGTGCACAAGAACCATGGATATTTTTAATATATAACATTAGAGGCAGCCTTCTTTCTTGCCTCCTCCTCTGTCTGACAGCCCTATGTTCACACAGCCTCTCCTGTCCCCGCCCGTGGTCTTTCCCTGCCCTGGCCGGCACTTGGCGCTCTCCCCTCTGGCAGCTGTGGCAGGGCTGAGTAGACGGAGCCTGAACTCTCTCAGCTTGTCTCCACGCCGAGGTTTGCAACGGCTTCTTTCCCACCAGCTCTGCCCTTCTGTGCCTGGGTGAGCCGGGCAGTGCCTCTGCTGAGGTCTGGGCTTCCAGTGGACCCACTCGGCCCTTTCCTTGTATGCCCCCACTTCTGACACTCCACCCAGCACAGCAGCCATAGGTTTAAGACTCAGCCACTCTTGTCCTTTGTAGGGGTCTGTAGCAGTGAGAGAATGTCTTCCAAAAAAAAAACACATAAGCTAGGCCTTATTCTGTAAAGTGACGCTTTTCATACTTGACTGAGTCTTCCAGTTAACTTCCATGCCATTTTGTTCAAAAGCTGTGATTATTATTTTTTTGTCTCTCCTTCCCCACACTTCACTTTGGGGCAGCTCCTCCCTGGAGCTACTCAATGTGGCTCTCATGGAATAACACCTTTCAGAGTCTTGGGTCTTTCTAGCCATGGGGAAGTCATCCCAGCTCTTGCCCAAAGGGGTCTGAACTGTACCCTTCATTTCAGCCTTCATAGCAGCTTCCTGGCAACCTTCCCCAACTCGGGGCAGGGGTTGGGCCCATGACATGGGGTGGTTTGGTGCTGGTAAGGGGAAGCCTGTGCCCTGGCCTGGCAGCAGGAAACCCAACCTCTTTCCTCTTCATTTCCCTTTTTCTTCCTTCCCTCCTACCTTGCTGAGCAAAAGATGCCAGTGCAGAACCTGTTGTCCTGAGATCACCCCTCAGCCCCCAGACTGAGCAATAAAGAGCCAGAGCCAGTGAGCAGCCACTCCAGCCGCCTCAGGGCAGCCTTGGGGACACGGACACAGGGACACACCGACCAGCCGTCTGCTGTCAGCACAGGCTTCACGCTGAGGCAGGTGGAGTGGCTGCAACCTGCTCACCTGGGCTTTCCAGGTAGGCATTAGGGAGTTGTGTGCTCTTCCCCAGTGCTGCTCTGGGCCTTGCTAGGGCTCAGCTCTGGCCTGGCCTGCTACCTCCCTGCCTTGTTCCTCCCTCCCTGCAACTAGCTAAGGGTGGGCGAGACATGGCCTCATAGGTTCACTGTTAAAAGTACAGCGCTTGTCCACTCACTGGTAGAAGAAGATGACAGACTAATGACTGTTCCTCACATTAAAAAAAAAAGTTTTAATTGCTGAAGCTGGCTCCTGAGGCTCCCTTGTCTTCCTGGGTCAAGGGGGCACACTTGCAGAGCCTTCTGGGAATCCAATTGACAGGCCTGCCCAGGGCAAGGTGGCTGTCCCACTAGCTGATCCTATCAAGAGTCCTGCAGATGAAGGTGGGTACAAGAGTTTTCCCACAGAGCCAGTGACCCCTTACCTTGTGCTAGGTAGGGGCTGAGCAAGACTAGCTGTGGAGGTAAAACAGTGGGAGAAGCTTGGTAGCAGGATGGAACCCTGCCTGCCATCTCCACAACACTGGATACCTGCAGCTCTATCTCAGCTGCAGACAGATGGGTGGACACCTCTGGAGCCCTCATTGCCAGGCAGGGTCTTGTAAACAAGGACTTCTGGGCTCCAGAAGCCATCCAGCTCCATGCTTACCCTGAGGAGGTTTGGGGAAGGCAGCTCTGAAGACTGACAAAGCAGACACCTGTGACAAAATCCAGTCATGGGTGGGGCTGATCAGCCAGTTGATGTTACAGATAGGGGACCTGTTTATAACCAGAGAGAAAAGGTTGACAAATTGGGATTAACATGCCTGGAAGGTGCAGCTGGGGAAGAGACTGCCCTGGGCGAACTTGTAGCAGAACACACAGGTTAAAGGTGTTTGTTTAAGGACTCATTGCCACACTCCTGAGACCAGTTGCTATGGCCATATCATACCTGATGGCCAGTCAAGGAGCCATGGACTAGCACTTGGCTCCTGTGTGGGCTCATCTACCAAGTTTGAACCCAGAGCACCTGGCATTTCTGGGTTCTCATCTCTGCTGCGGAACCTGAAACAGGATGGTGGGAATAACAATGGTGGTCAATGAGACTGTACTGCAAGTCTACTAGCTCCAGTCCCATTTCCCCCGAGATTCTCATGGAAAGACTAGGTGGGCGTGGTGGCGCACGCCTTTAATCCCAGCACTCAGGAGGCAGAGGTAGGAGAATTGCTGTGAGTTCAAGGCCACCCTAAGACTATATATTGAGTTCCAGGTCAGCCTGGGCTAGAGTGAGACCCTACCTCAAGAAAGAAAAAAAGAAGGAAAGCCTGAGCTTTTCACTAGGGGAGCATCTTTCTGGCTCCCTGGCTGTTTTGGCAGCTGCTCTTGGTTGGGGGCCCATCCTACACTTAACACAGGAAGATGGTGGCTGCAAAGAAGAGGAAAAAATATATCATGAGTCCATCAACTCCAGGCTCCAACTTGTTATGAAAATGCACAGTACATGGTGGGTGCAACCAGACCTTACAAATGATCAGACAGGGCAAAGCAACATTGGTCATCCTTACCAGCTGCCCAACTTTGAGGAAATCTGAGATGGAATACTATGCTGTGTTGGCAAAAACAGGTGTCCATCACTACAGTGGTGATAATAGTGAATTAGGCACAGCCTGTGGTAAATACTACACTGTATGCACACACTATCATTGACCCAGCTGATCCTGACATTATTAGAAGCATGCTACAGCAGACTGGTGAAAAGTAAACCAGGTAAAATTTTTCTTTAATAAAGCTTGCCAAGGAGAGTGTGGTGGCGCATGCCGTTAGCCCCCACCCAGCACTGGAGGGGTAGAGGTAAGGGGAATGCTGTGAGTGTGAGGCCAACCTAGGGCTACGGAGTGAGTGACAAACATGCAAATAAAGTTTCTTTTAAATATATATATTTGGGGGGCGCTGGAGAGATGGCTTAGTGGTTAAGGCACTTGCCTGCAAAGCCTAAGAATTCATGTTCAAATCTCCAGGTCCCATGTAGCCAGATGCAGTGACGCAAGTGTGCAATGTGGCACATTCACACAAGGGGGCGCACATATCTGGAGTTTGTTCACAGTGTCTGAAGACCCTGGTGTGCCCATTCTCTCTCCCTCTCTGCTTCTTTCACTCTCAAATAATAAATATTTAAATAAAAATTGTATATATATTTTAAGATTTTTATTTCTTTCAAGGTAGGATTTCACTCTAGCTCAGGCTGACCTGGAATTCACTATGGAGTCTCAGAGTGGCCTCGAACGCACGGTAGTCCTCCTACCTCTGCCTCCCAAGTGCTGGGGTTGACGGCATGTGCCACCTGGCTAAGATTTTTTTTTTAACTTATTTATTAAAAACGGAGGGAGCCGGGCGTGGTGGCGCACGCCTTTAATCCCAGCACTTGGGAGGCAGAGGTAGGAGAACTGCCGTGAGTTCGAGGCCACCCTGAGACTCCATAGTGAATTCCAGGTCAGCCTGGGCTAGAGTGAGACCCTACCTCGAAAAACCAAAAAAAAAAAAAAAAAAAAAAAAAAACAAAACAGGGAGGGACGGAGAGAATGGGCACTCCAGGGCCTCCTCCAGCCACTACAAATGAACTCTAATCACATGTGCCACCATGTGCATCTGACTTATGTGGGACCTGGAGAATTGAACCTGGGTCCTTAGGCTTCACAAGCACCTTAACCACTAAGCCATTTCTCTAGTCCAAATTGGTTTTTGTTTTTGGCTTTTTTTTTTTTTTTTTTTTTTTTTTGAGGTAAGATCTCACTCTAGTCCAGGCTGGCCTCAAACTCACAGTGATCCTCCTACCTCAGCCTCCCCAGTGCTGGGATTAAAGGCATGCCCAGTACCCCTCCCCCCGCCCCCGCTTTTTTTTTGAAACAACTTCTGGACCCCAACTTTCCCTGCCCCCACTACCAATGTACTCAGGCTTGGGTCTACAGTAATGATTCAAAGTTGTCATTCCTTCATGGGGTCCTGGCACCTTGGGGCCACTAGCTTGCAGAAATGCCCCACAGTGCTGACCCATAGTGTTTTCTCAAGCTATCAGAGCACCAAGGGAAAACACCAGAAAGTTCCCCTGAGTGTGAGCTAGGGCCTGCCTTCACTACAGCACCCACCTGTGTGGCACAACACTGTGGGCTGACCCACCAGAGGTTACCAAGGCAGTGCTTGCTAGATAGGCAAGAGGTTTGAAGGAAAGGGCAAGAGTGTCTGCCTCCCACCTGACCCCTGCCCCTGAACTTGGGTAGCTCAGGAAGGGCCAGTAGCTGTGAATAAAGATGGGGCTGCCCACCTGGAGAGACAGCTCCACCCCTTGCCCCTTTCCAGCTCCCCAGCAGCCAGGATGTGGGAGAGGACAGGCGCTCTCCACCCTGCTTCTAAACCCTGGGATTAGAAACCTTCAGGATGGTCTGTCTCCGTCCTAGCCCACAGCATCACACAACTCAAAACCTGGGAGAGCCGGGCGTGGTGGCACACGCCTTTAATCCCAGCACTCGGGAGGCAGAGGTAGGAGAATTGCCATGAGTTTCAAGTCCACCCTGAGACTACATAGTGAATTCCAGGTCAGCCTGAGGTAGAGTGAAACCTTACCTTGGAAAAACAAAAACAAAAACAAAAAAAACCTGGGAGAGTCTAGTCTCTCAAAAATGTTTTAGCCAGGTGTGGTGGCACATGCCTTTAATCCCAGGACTTGGTGGCATAGATAAGTGAGTTTGAGGTCACTAGCTAAGAAAACCACCCCAAGGCCTGTTCTTATCCTAATAGGGTTGGTCAGCGGACTAGCCCCAGGCCGGTCAACCAGCCACCACTCTGCCCCTCTGCCTTCAAAGTCAAACTTGTAGAGCATATGCAAGGCTCTGGGCTTGATACCCAGCAGCATACAGAGGGAAACCTTGAGCAGACAGCCCCTTGTCTGAATTCTTGTTCTCCATTTTCTGGGGTGTTGCAACCAACCCTGGCTTTGGTCTCTGAAGCCAGAGACCAGGCCCCAAAGGCTTCCAGAGAGAGTCCAAGGAATGCCCCTCTTCAATAAGCTCCTTTGCTGAGCACCTGGGGTGGGGGAGACTAGGAGAGGGGTTAGGGTGTGGTACAGGGAGCCATGGTGCCCCACCCACCATGCAGAACAAAACGGGGACCCACCCTTCCCTGAAGCATCTTACACACTGGGTGGTGTCCATGGGCGGGGGGGGGGTGCTGGCCAGGACTGGGTGTGTGTGGGGGGGCCGTCCAGCCTAGTTTCCTGTGCACCCAAAGGGACTGATAATCAGAAAACCACATGGGCTGTCGCTGAGCAGAGCGTGGGAGCCCCTGCAGCGGAGCCAGAGCAGTACTGGAGAATTTTGGAAGAAAACTCAGCATGACGAAATCACCATATGTCCACCCATTTGGAGCTTTGGACATTTCAAAAGAAAACACCCATGGTGTGCCGGGTGATTGGAGAGGGGGTGGGAGAGTGGCCAAGGGGGCTGGCACGGGCTAGGGTGGGGGAGGAGTTTTTGTCAGCTTCTCCCCTGACACAGACAACTCTAAACAAAAATTGGTGCCTGAACGAAGCAGGGGTGCTGAGCTCCCTGCCTCCGGCGACATGGTCCCTCAAGCACTTCCTACAGAACCAGGTAGTAAGAGGGAGCCATGCCATCTACCTCACTTCTCCTCCTACCTGAGCAGGGACCTTTCTCGATGACACAACAAAAGACAGTGTCCAGTCATGCGTGGTGGCGCATGCCTTTAATCCCAGCATTCGGAGGCAGTGATAGCATCGCTGTGAGTACAAAGCCAGCCTGGGCTACAGTGAGACCCTACTTTGGAAAAAAAAAAAAACAAAAATAAACTAGGTGTGGTGGTGCACGCCTTTAATCCCAGCACTAGGGAGGCAGAGGTAGGAGGATCGCTGAGTTTGAGGCCAACCTGAGACACATTCCAGGTCAGACCCTACCTTGAAAACCAAAAAAAGAAAGAAGCCCATGTCCAGAGAGAGACAGAGAGAGAGGAATGACTTATCAAAAGTGTTACCCTGGTGCTCAACTACCTGAAACAGAAGTGGAGAGCATCATAATTTTTTAGTGGTTCAGGGCAAAAGCACCCATTCTTGTTAGGCCTGCAGGATCAGAGGCTCCAATGTGCTTCTGAGGCCAGGGCTCAGAGTCTACCTCAGCCATTCCCAGGAGGCTGAGTCTGGACTTTAGAAGGAGAAGCAAAAACCCTGGGTTCATGAAGCCCAAGATGTGGGCATGGGGGTTCCAGGTTCCCCCCCCCCCACCTACACACACACACACATCAGTATCTAACCTAGACTCCCTACCAGGAGGCCCTCCTGCTCAGGGTTTCTCCTCTCTGTGAACCTGGGGCTAGGCCTCAGCCTGTGAGCTCACAACTTCCTCTTCCGCAAAGCCTTTTACAGAAGCACATACCAGGCCCATCTCTGCCTGGCCTTTCCCTGTACTCCATGATATTCTTCTGCTGTCAGGCAGTAGACTAGGCCAAGTGCCCCGAAATCCAGGCAGAGTGTGGACTATGGGAGCAGCTCGGGGCTAGTTGTCACTGCCTCCCAGCCTCAGTTTATCAATCTGTGAAGAAGGGTAATAGTAACACTCCTGGCAGGGCTCTGGTGGAGATAAGAGATATGAGGCCACTTGGCAAAGACAAGAAGCAGCTAGGAAAGTAAGGTGCTATCTCTCCCCAGGGCCTCTCCTGTAGGACTGGTGCCAATGCCTTCATACCAAAGGTCAAAGGCCTGGGTGAGCATCCGGGAGGCGGTGACCAGGGCGGAGGCCATCAAAGGAGGACGCTGTGAGAAGAGGGAAAAGAATGACAGTGACTTTACTGTTCAAACTGGCTAGGGCTGAGGCTCTGGGGCAGACAGGCAGGCTCAGTCATGCACTGGGCTGAGCTTTGAGCTGAGTGCAGGGCTCTGGTGAGGGGTTTTTGTGGCCCTGCGAGCCTGGCTCACTGGGGTTCAGAGAGCAAAGCTGCCAGGACAGTTGAATATCTAGGAGCTGTCTGTGACTGTCAAGGCTCCCAGGCCTGATCACCTGTTGAGGCTGTAACAGTGCATGGGAGAGTGAGCCTTTAAGAACTTCCTCACAATGAAGCTGCAAAAAGAATGAGCAGGGAGCTCTGGGATTCCTTGTACAAACAAGCAACTTGCAAAAATGACAGTCCCTGGGCTGGAGAGATGGCTTAGCAGTTAAGGCACTTGCCTGCAAAGCCAAAGGAACCAGGTTTGAGTCCCCAGGACCCATGTAAACCATATGCACAAGGTGGTGCATGCATCTAGAGTTTGTTTGCAGCACCTGGATGCCCTGGTGCGACTATTCTCCCTCTCTCCCTCTCTCTGCCTTTCTCTCTATCTCAAATAAAAATAAAATATTTTTTTAAATGACAGTTCTTGGGGCTGGATTGATGGTTCAGCAGTGAAAGTGCTGGTCTTTAGAGTCTAACGAACAGCCAGAGTTCAGTTCCCCAGTACCCACCCACATAAAGCCGGATGCACAAAGTTGCACATGTGTCTGGACTTCTTCTGCAGAGACAAAGAGATGCTTGTTGTACCCAAACCCTCTCTTTCTAGCAAATAAATTAAAAAGTATTTCTGAGCTGGGTGTAGTCGCACACGCCTTTAATCCTAGCACTTGGGAGGCAGAAGCAGGAGGATAACTGTGAGTTTGAGGCCACCCTGAGACTACATAGTGAATTCCAAGTCAGCCTGGGCTAGAGTGAGACCTTAGCTCGAAAAAAACAAAAGAAAAACAAAATGTTCTCAACTAGAAAAGAAAAAGGTGGGCTGCAGAGATGGCTTAGTAGTTAAGGTGCTTGCCTGTAAAGCCAAAGGACCCAGGGTCGATTCCCCAAGACCCACATAAGCCAGGTGCACATAGTGGCACATGTGTCTGGAGTTCGTTTGTGTGCGCATTCTTTCTTTCTTTCTCTCTGTCTCTCTCAAATAAATACATAAGTAAAAATAATTTATTTTTGTTTATTTATTTGAGACAGACTGACAGAGAAAGAGGCAGAGAGAGAGAGAGAGAGAGAGAGAGAGAATGGGTGCAGCAGGGCCTCCAGCCACTGCAAATAAACTCCAGATGCAAGCACCACCTTGTGCATCTGGCTTACATGGGTACTGGGGAATCGAGCCTCAAACCAGGGTCCTTAGGCTTCACAGGCAAGCGCTTAACTGTGTGCCACCACACTTGGTTTTGCACTTTTTTAGGTAGGGTCTCACTCTAGCCCAGACTTTCCTGGAATTCACTATGTAGTCTCAGGGTGGCCTCTAATTCATAACAATCCTCCTACCTCTGCCTCCCAAGTGCTGGGATTAGAGGCGTGCTCCACCTCACCTGGCTTTTGCATTGTTTTTGTTTTGTTTTGATTTTTAGATTTAGTTTTATTTATTAGAGATAGAGGGAGAGAGAGAGAGAGTGAGAATAGGCATGCCAGGGCCTCCAACTTCAGACGCATGTGCCACCTTGTGCATCTGGCTTACATGGGACCTGGAGAATCGAACCTGGGTCCTTAGGCTTCGCAGGCAAGCACCTTAACTGCTAAGCCATCTCTCCAGTCCTGCATTTTTTTAAATATGAATATATCAGTGCTTGTATGGTGGAAAAAAATTGACAGAGTTGGAGAGATGGCTCAGTGGTTAAAGGTACTTGCTCGAAAAGCCTGCCAGCTTGGAGTTCAATTCTCTAGTACCCACGTAAAGCCAGATGCACAAAGTGGCACATGTACCTGGAGTTGGTTTGCAGCAGCAAGAGGCCCTGGTATGCCTATACTCTCTCTCATGCCCATACTTTAATTTTTTTGTTTGTTTTTTCAAGGTAGGGTCTCACTCTAGCTCAGGAATTCACTATCTAGTCTCAGAGCGGCCTCAAACTCACAGCAATCCTTCTACCTCTGCATTGCAAGTGCTAGGATTAAAGGTGTGCGCCACCATGGCCGACCACAAATATTTTATTAAAAAAATATATCAGTCCAGGTATGGTGGTGCACGCCTTTAATCACAGCACTTGGGAGGCCGAGGTAGGAGGATCACCGAGAGTTCAAGGCCACCCTGACTGAGACTACATAGTGAATTCCAAGTGAGCCTGAGATAAGAGTGAGACCCTACCTTGAAACCCCTCCTCACCCAAAAACGATCCGGCGGGGCAGAGACCAAAGGAGGGAGGGGGGACAGATGGGGAATCAAGATTTCATTAGAGAATTAGGGGGCAGCGGGGATCCCAGCCCCAGGCTGAAAAAAAAAGTCAAAAATGGGGGGAAAAATTTTAAGCTAATCCTGGGGCTGGAGATGTAGCTAAGTTTATAGAGTGCTTTCGTAGTATGCAGGAAGCCCAGGGTTTGGTCCCCAGCATAAGACCGGGTGTGGTATTGCCTGGGACTCAGTTTCCCCTCCACTATAGTGTAGGGATTGAGTCTAATGGGAATTGGGCTTTTCTGATAATTTGGCATTTAGAAAGGTTAAGAGGGTTTGGCGGTTACATAGGGAGTAATTTAGGATCTGAGGACTGGACAGTTGTCCCTTTCACTGCTGGTTCCTGGGGCTGGGATAGATAGGGTCGAGGGTGTGAAGAATCAGCGTGTCTAGGTGGCGTTCCAGAATCCCGTCGCTAACCCTCTGTTTCTCCAATGAAATCTTGATCTCTGGCGCCCCCCTGTGGCTCCATCCCAGTCAAACCCCTAGAAGGAGAGCCCAGAATCCCTCAAGGGAAAGCCATCATCAGGCTCCACGAAGCTACCCAAAATCCAGCTGGCGTGGTGAGACACGCCTGTAACCCCCAAATTTGGGAAGTGCAGGCACGAGGATCAATCATTGAAGGGTACCCTCGGCTACACAACCGAGTTCCAGGCTGTCTCACACCTCCCACAGTGTAGCAAGCATTCAGAGAGTCTCCTTCCTTGGTGCAGGAAACGTGGCCAGCCCTATGGATCTCCATCAAACGCATCTCATAATGGGTGTGTTGTCATCTAAATGACCCTCCCTTTACTTATTTAAGACAGAGAGAGAGAGAGGGAGAGAATGGGCACGCCAGGGCCTCCAGACACTGCAAACGAACTTCAGACGCATGTGCCACCTTGTGCATCTGGTTCACAGTCTAGGTCCTTTGGCTTTGCAGGCATCCCTCCAGCCATCTCTCCAGCCCGACCCTCTCTTTGATCTCTTGTTCTGTTAGGACCCATAGTCCTCTGGCTCCGGGCCGTCCCAGCTGTACACAGCTGGGCAGAAATCAGAAATTTTCACTGGACAAAGCCAGCCCCTCCCCTGGTCTCCTTGAGCCTATTCGGACCGCTTTTGCTCCCTTCACATTCCAGGTCAGGCCACAGGCCACCCAGCACCCGCCAAGGCCTTTAAAAATTCTGGTGGTGGCGCACGCCTTTAATCCCAGCACTCAGGAGCCAGAGGTAGGAGGATTGCTGTGAGTTCGATGCCACCTGAGACGACATAGTGAATTCCAGGCCAGCCTGGGCTAGAGTGACACCCTACCTCGAAAAAAAAAACACCAAAAAAGTCTGGTGTCAGTACCCTCCAGGCCCCAGTCTTCGGAGTCCCTTCACCTTCCTGCAATTCACCTTCATTCATCCAAGCCTCACTGTGTCCATCTGCCTAATGGGTGTGCCTATCCCTACGCCACCTGTTTGCAGGTTAGCACTAACGATACAAAAAGTGAGGTCGGAAACTTCTTTTTGAGGGAGGGGGTGGAGGTACGTGGGTTGCCAAGAGCTGAGGGCAAACCCGGGAGAGAGCGGACTACAACTCCCATCCGGCTCCGGGGCCGCAGCGGTTCTCCGACCCCTTTGGCTGGGCCAAAAAAAAAAAAAAAAAAGACAGAGAGAGAGAGCGAGCCGCGGGAACCCGTGGAGCGTGGACGTACCCCGTCTAAGTGAGGCCGGGGGAGGAAGCCCGAGTCGAGGTGCGTCTGGGGGTCGCTCAGGAACCCAGTGCTCCCCTGCGACCCCAAGGGGACGCCCTCCAAGCCCCCAGCTCCGCCCCGCCCAGGAGCTACTCTTCACGGCCCGCCCCCCCACTTCCTGGCCGGGAGCTGGCCCCGCCCCCGCGCCCCCGCCCTCCCACCTCCACCTTAGAGCCGCGGCTCCCATTGGCCGGCGCGCACCTGCCCGTCCGTCGGGGGGCGGGGCGGGCGCCCAGGTGAGGGCTCGCAGGCGGCGACCGGGGAAGGTGACAGCGGGGAGGGCGGGAGGGTGGGGGGAAGCTTTTGGGACGGCGCCCTGGAGCCCCGCACGGACGGAGGGAACGACCGACAGGAGGGCATGCGGGCTTCCAGGCTTTAGCCCGGGCGCCGTGCTCCAGCCGCAGCCATGGAGCAGCGGCTGCGCGCGCTGGAGCAGCTGGTGCGGGGCGAGGGCGGCGGCGGCGGCGGCCCGGGGCTCGACGGCCTCCTGGATCTGCTGCTGGCGCTGCACCACGAGCTCAGCAGCGCCCCCCTGCGCCGGGAGCGCAACGTGGCGCAGTTTCTGAACTGGGGTGAGTGGTCAGGGCGGCACCTGGGAGGAAAGAGGGAAGACTTAGGGACACTGCATTGGGAGTCCCGGCGCGCTCCACCCAGGGACGCACACTCCCGAGACTCTTCTTGAAGACACGTAACACTTGCCTCACTGTCTCCAACGCATGCCACGGGACCCCACAGTCCGCTCACTCACTCACCTGTCCATCTTAACCTTCACTCGGCCTGGTTCCCACTCCGGACATGTTGGGATAGTTACACAACGTAGACTTCACATAGACACACACACACACGAACTTGTTCCCATCCGTAGATCCCCTTCCCCACCCCAGACACAGGTAGCTGGTACACATCCTCCAACCACATCAACAAGATTCTTTACTCACACTTCATGCCCCCCACACAGCATACTCAGGCAGACATAAGAATACGTGTCACACAGACGAATTTTCTCAGTCTCATTCCTCCTGGACACCAAGATACACACAGAGCTTTGAGCTTCATCCTGCGGACCCCTCTAGCTCTGCCCCCCCCCCATACACACACATATCCTTACGTTAGGCACATTGCACACACCTCCCACTGCCCTGCACTTAAGTCCACACCAGCCTGGACTCTCAACTAACTTTATCCCCTTTATGAACTAACCTCTTGGGGGACTGTTCTAGCGGAGCCAGGGAGGGGGCCTGCCTGGGAGTGGGTTTGTACTCTTTCCTGGTTAAACTCATCTGAATCACCTAGAGTGGCTGGCCTGGGGTGACCCTGTACTCAGTGTGGGCACTGGTGCCAGCACAAGGGTTCCCTAGTCACACCTGGCTTGGATATGGGGGCAGGGAGGGCATAGGGATTGGGCCTGAAGGGTGGGGTGTTTGCCCAGTGGGCGACCAGCGTTCCTGGCGCTCCTGAGCCGTGGGCACGCACAAGGCTGGGCCTGGCATGGTTGGGAGCCTACCATCCAGCCGTGCCACTTCTGCCTAGGGTGAGGGCAATAAGAGGGCCCTGCCCTGTTGCTTGCCTGTTTCCCCGGGACTCTTGCATGTTATGTGTGTGTGTTGTCATCACCTTCCGTGGTGTCCACGCCCGTGTGTGTTTGCACACACATGTGTGTGTCCCTCCCTGCTTGCCTCTGGCATCTCTGCCTGGGACCCCAGCATGGGGGCCATCTGTTGACATCTACATCTTCCGAGGTAACTCCAAGGGCGTGACTCATGTCTCTCCTGCCCCAACTTGTCCTTGTTCCTGCCCAGAGCCCCTATCCCCTGTGGCAAGACAGGGGGATTGGGCATCCTATCCTGGAAGCCTGGATGGTCCTGGTTCTGGGCGCCAGGCCTTGGCTTGTGTAGTTGGTGGGTCACTGCGCTGAGTGTAGTTCCCCTTTGGAGGCCAGTAGCTGTTCCTCCTCAGCTCCATGCATAGACCTGGGAAGGAGACAATTAATTTCTGTAATGAGGTTTCCACACCGCCCCCGCTGTGGGGGTTCTGCCTGATAAACCTGTGGAACAGCTCTCTGTCCCACCCACAGGCCCGCCCAGCTGGCAGGGAGTTTACCTCCTGGCAGGGGGAAACTGAGGCAAGGCGCCAGACCACAGTTAACCCCCCCGTCCTGACTGGTGTACTCCTGTCTCCCTCAGTCCTCAACACTCAGTGCCATTGTCCTGGCCTGGAGAGTGACTGGAGATGTCCCTTGTGGAGGTGTAGGGACTGTGATGCAGGCAGAAGCCCTAAGCAGAAAGGGAGGCTGGGCTCCAAGTTACAAGGTTGTCAGGTAGTGTCAGGCCTGGAGGGGATCCTGAGAGCTCACACCCTCAGGTGTTGGCATTGGATGCCAGGTAAAGGTTTTTGGCCCAGTTTTCAAGTCTTGTGAACACCTGGGCAGACTGGTAGTTGTGCCTCCAGAACCATAGGCCGTAGTTGGGGAGCACAGAGCCTATCTTCGTGGAGCAGGGTCACTGTCCTCCCTGCCCAAAGGGGCTGCCTCAGGCCTCCTTCCAGCCACGTTCTTCTGTGCCTATAGGGTCCCCAGACTCTTGAATGGCAGAGAAACCTCTCTGGGGACAAGGAATGTCACCTATCCAGTTTCCTAGACAGGCCCTGGCCTGGCCCTGTTAGGGGCCAAGAGCTGTGAGCTGGGGGTGGGAATGGTATCCTTTTTGTCCCAAGTGTGACCTAGCCAGCCAAGATCAAGGCCCCAGGCTGGCTAGAACAGAAGCTCCATCAGCCCCTGGCATGGAGGCCACCTGGAACCTGAGGCCAAGGTTCCTGGGAGATCCCAAGGCCAGGTGGTCCACTGAGCCAGGAACCTCACCTTCCATACTTCCTGATCATGGCTGAATGGACTCCACCATTACTTACTAGCCCCTTGACTGGGCTGTCTTTGGAGACATCATCCCTGTCCTGGCCTTATGGAAGTTCCTAAGGAGAAACCTCTGAGTCCGCTTTATCCCTTCAGCCAGCCCCTTTGTCACAAAAGTGAAAGAGCTACGTCTACAGAGAGATGACTTTGAGATCTTGAAGGTGATCGGCCGAGGGGCCTTTGGGGAGGTAAGCAGAGGTCGTGGGGTAGGTGGGGAGGAGGGGCTCTGCATCTGACCTGGGCTAACCCCAGTTCTTCCTGTGGCCTCAGGTTGCCGTGGTGAGGCAGAGGGACAGTGGCCAGATTTTTGCCATGAAGATGCTGCATAAGTGGGAGATGCTGAAGAGGGCTGAGGTCAGTTGGGATCTAGTGTACCCTCAGAGTGGGCAGGGGGAGGAGTGGGTCATATAGCCTGCCTTCCCTCAGCCTCTCGCCAGCCCTCACAGTAAACCTTTCTTAGGTGCAGGCGGGCTCATTCCAGTTTTTTTCATGTAACACTAAGGCCATAGCTATAACAACGCCTGGGCTCAGGCTCAGGCTCAGGCTTATCCAAGGGCAGCCTGGGGGTGGGGCAGACCTGTACTTGTGACCAGAGCCCCTGGGCTTCTGAGTCCTCTATTCCCCGAGCTGGAGGCGGGTTTCTGGGATCTGACCCCACCACACTTTCTGCCTCCCCCCAAAACAAACAAACAAACGAACAAAAAACTCTGCCACAGACGGCCTGTTTCCGGGAGGAGCGAGATGTTCTGGTGAAGGGGGACAGCCGGTGGGTGACTGCTCTGCATTATGCCTTCCAAGATGAGGAGTATCTGGTGAGAGTCCTTGAGGGCTGCAGAAACCTTGCCTGGGACAACAGAGGAGACCGTTGGGGAAGCTCCCACTTTTCACCAGCCCTTGGGCTTAGAGCCTCCTTCCCTAATTCCGCCTGGGAGCTGGCCATGCTGGAGCTGTCCAGAATGTGGCCGTGTCTTCCCAGAGCTCTACAGGACCAGTGTGAGGTGGACAGGCGTTCCTTTCCCCCAAGTCTGATTCTTGGCTCCACTCACTGCCCTCCAGTACCTGGTGATGGACTATTACGCTGGCGGGGACCTCCTCACGCTGCTGAGCCGCTTTGAGGATCGTCTCCCCCCCGAGCTGGCCCAGTTCTACCTGGCTGAGATGGTGCTGGCCATCCATTCGCTGCATCAACTGGGCTATGTGCACAGGTGAGGTGCCAAGCCCTGCTGCACAGCCGGCCTTGCTGGCTGCCCTGGGGATGGCTAGTGTTTGCTGAGCAGTTGCCCTGTGCCGAGGTGGTATGGGATGCTTCAGATGGCTCACGTCTTTAATCCCAGCACTCGGGAGGCAGAGGTAGGAGGATCGCCGTGAGTTCGAGGCCACCCTGACACAACATAGTGAATTCCAGGTCAGCCTGGCCTAGAGTGAGACCCTACCTCGAAAAACCAAGCAAAAAAAAAAAAAAAAAAAAGACGTGCACCACCATGCCCACCATATCTACAGGTTTAGGTCAAGCTTTTCGCTCTCCCTGCCCTCCTTTAGGGATATCAAGCCAGATAATATCTTGCTGGACATGAATGGCCACATCCGCCTGGCTGACTTTGGCTCCTGCCTGCGTCTCAACAACAGTGGCATGGTAAGGACCCTGCCCAGAATTGGATTGGGGTATCAGGCCTAGTGAAGGGGCATGAAGTCCCAGATAGGCCTGAAGCCTCATGGCTTTCAACACCCTACCACAGGTGGATTCATCGGTAGCAGTAGGGACCCCAGACTACATCTCCCCTGAGATCCTGCAGGCCATGGAGGAGGGCAAGGGACACTATGGCCCACAGTGTGATTGGTGGTCACTGGGAGTCTGTGCCTATGAGCTGCTCTTCGGGGAAACACCCTTCTATGCGGAATCCTTGGTGGAAACCTATGGCAAGATCATGAACCATGAGGTCTGGCTACCAGGCTCTGAAACTCTCTAGAGAGGGTGTCGGGACCCCTGCATTCATTGTATGGGTACAAGCCAACGCAGGCTTCCAGCCTGACCTACCTCTCCCTTACCCGGTCCCACAGGACCACTTGCAGTTTCCCTCAGATGTGCCTGATGTGCCAGCCAGTGCCCAGGACCTGATTCGTCAGCTACTTTGCCGCCAGGAGGAGCGACTAGGCCGTGGTGGGCTGGATGACTTCCGGAATCACCCCTTCTTCGAAGGTGTGGATTGGGAGCGACTGGCGACCACCACAGCTCCCTACATCCCTGAGCTCCGTGGACCCATGGACACCTCCAACTTTGATGTGGATGATGACACTCTCAACCATCCAGTGAGTGGCAGGTGCCACTGCAGCCTAGTGCTTCCTTCCCCCTCACAGGCCATGGAGTTACCCCCTCACTCCCATACCAAGGTGGTCCCCAGAGCAGTTGCTAAGCTAGGGTTGGACCCTAGGGGCCCATGAGAGTTATGGTCCACCTACCCCGAGGTGGACTGTACAAGTGAAAGCCCTTTATCCAGCCTGTTACCTAGTTCATGGGAGGAAGAAAACTCCCCGCAGCTTCTGGGAGACCATGACCTCAAAGGCTGGTGGGGATTGTGCTCCTCTTTGGTGGGAACTGTGTTCTAGGTTCACATCTGAGCTGGACAAGGATGATGTGCCCAGGTCCCAGGAAGGGTCTTCTAGTTTTCAAGCCGTAATCTAGAGCTGTGTCTTCAGTTCTGGACTCTCCTTTCCTTTCCTGTAGGAGACCCTGCCACCACCCTCCCATGGGGCCTTCGCAGGCCACCACTTGCCATTTGTAGGCTTCACCTATACCTCGGGCAGGTGAGTCTGGTCCTCACACCTTCTGGGAAGTTGGGGGAATGATCCATCAGAACTCGGAGAGGGGACAGAATGGCTTCCAGGTACCAGCAGGTGCTCTGATCCTCATGTTCTCAGGGTCCATCCAGCACAGGGCTGTCCTGCCCAGCAGGCTGTTAAGTGTACTGACTCCTAGCCTGAGGCTGTGAAGGGCTCCTACTGTCCAGCTTCACTTTGTACTTCTGTAAAATGGGTGAGAGGTTCGCCCGTGTGAATTTCTTGGGCTGGCCTGAGCTCCAGGTGAGGCCCTGGAGAGAAGTGCTTCAGATGAAAGGAGGGCTTCAGTCATTGTACCAGATGTGGACCAGCAGGCCCATCTCTTCAAGGCCTCTTAATAGTTCTTGAAAGATGTCCTGTTGTCACCTCCTGTGAAGAAACTGAGGTTCAGATGGGACAGATGAGCGTCTTGAGATTTATAAGGACCAGGAGAGCCTGGAATCTCCTAAAGGCAGAGTTTGGTTTAACATTTCTCTCCCCAGCACAGAGCCCAGGCCTGGGTGTGGAGCTGGCATGCTCTGGGTGGCATATTGGATAGATGGATGAATGACTGGATACAGGGGGATGGGGGAAGCTTTGGGGGTTTTCTTGCCAACTGTGTTGCTTTGTCCCTCCAGCCCCAGTCCTGAAAAGAGTACTGAGCTGGTGGCTGCCCTGGAGAGGAAGTTGCAAATTAAGGAGCCAGAGAAAGTGGAGCTGAGCTGGAAGTGCCAAGGTACAAGGGCAACTGTTCAAGGGCTGGGCTAGGGAGGCTGCTGCAGGCCTAGCTACTCACCTGGAGGGTCCTTTACCTCGCCAGAGGCTCTTCACAGCCCCTCGGAGCCCCAGGAGCTGGTGTGGCTGCAGAAGGAAGTGCAGACTCTGCAAGAAAGGCTGGCAGGTATCCCTCCCCATTCCCAGCGCGGCCTAGTCCTCCCTGGGCTCCAGTCCTGTGTATGCTGTGTGATCTTGGGGAGGTGGCTTCGACCTCCTAAGCCTGGGAGAGCCTGCATATGGCAGCTGTGTGCTAGTCTCAGTGACTGTTCCTGACAGAGATGCTGAGGGACAGCAAGGCCTCCTTGTCACAGACTGATGGCCTCCCTGCCGGGAGCCCAGGCCCAGACAGTGACCTACAGCGGGAGAAGGACCGACTCCAGCAGGTGAGGGTTCCGTGAAGCGGGTGAGTGGCCCACGTCACTGAAGTCTGTACCCTGATTGGGCCTTGTCCTCCTCTCCCCCAGGAGCTGGCTGAAGTTCAGGCAGCGCTGCAGGTGCAGTCTTGGGACCTGTGCAGAGCCCAGGGCCGGCAGGAGGAGCTGCTGCAAAGGCTGCACGAGGCCCAGGAGAGAGAGGCAACCACAGCCAGGCAGATCCAGGCCCTGAACTCCCAGCTGGCGGAAGCCCAGGATACCCAGAGGGAGGTGAGTGATGGGCAGTTGGAGAGGGCAGCAGTTGCACTGTGGGCTGTGATCGCATGGCTGGAGGAATTCTGGGGACCTGGGTTTGAGATGTTGGGAAGCCCATGTGCCTTTGAGTCACTATGTGGTTGACAGAGGCTGAGCCAGGGGCCAGTGGCATGTCCTCTGTGGCTGACCAAGCCCGTGGCTGTCACAGAGGGGAATCGGATAGGCAGGGTATTAACCTGGCTTTGTACCCCATCACAGCTGGAGGGCCAGGTGGCTACTCTGAGTCAAGAGGTGACGCAGGCTCCAGGGACAATGCAAGCAGAACCCTGAGAAAGAGTCTTCTGTGACCAAGGTATTGTGGCTGTACCCCTCGGCAAGAAGCATTCTTCCTCAGACTGCTCCCCATCCAGGACCCCAGGCTCAGGGCCCTGTCCCAGGGTGGGGTGGGCCACGGCCACGTGAGGCCCTGCTCTGACACTTATCCGTGTTGTCAAGACTGTCTGCACTGCCTCTGAGACCAATGGCACAGAAACGCCTGACTGTGGCCCTCAGGAGGCCCAGCTGAGGAAGGAAGTGGCCGCTCTGAGGGAGCAGCTGGAGCAGGCCTGCAGCCGTGGGTGAGTGTACAGCAGGGGCAACCGCAAGGCAGGAGCGGGCTGGACATCACCGCCACCTCCTCGGCCTTTTCCTCCTCAGGATCACTGGCGGGAAGGATGAGGCTCTGTTCCGGCTTCGGGAGGAGAACCAACGGCTGAGCCAGGAGCAGGAGCGGGTGAGCAGGATGGTCAACGGGCGAGGGGGCAGGCAGGGTGGAGATGAGAGCTCGGCACCCTTAGCTGCTGGGTAAGCGGTAGTAAAGAGAAAGCACACAGGTCGATGGGGCTCTGAGTGGTGGGGCAATCTTTGGGTTTGGAGCACTGGTGGCCAGGGTTGTCCCTACTCCTAGGGACTGAACCACCTTCCTTGTGGCACCCAGCTGGCAGAAGAGTTGGAGATGGAGCTGCAGAGCAAGCAGCGGCTGGAGGGCGAGCGTCGGGAAACTGAGAGCAACTGGGAGGCCCAGATTGCAGACATCCTCAGCTGGTGGGTGCTACGGGACTCAGTGGGTCTGGGGCAGAACTGAGGACCCGGCCCGTGACTCTGAGCTCCTTCCTTGCCAGGGTGAATGATGAGAAGGTCTCAAGAGGCTACCTGCAGGCCTTAGCCACCAAAATGGCTGAGGAGTTGGAGTCCTTGCGGAATGTGGGCACCCAGACGCTTCCCACCCGGCCTCTGGTGAGCCCCGGATTTACACTGGGGGATGAGGGAGTGGCAGAAGTTGACTTTGGGCCTGGCAGGGCAGCATGGGCAGCCCTGAGCTCCAGTGGGAGGGACTCTCTGAGGGCATCTCACGTGGGTCCGCTGGGCCGCCAGGACCACCAGTGGAAAGCACGGCGGCTACAGAAGATGGAGGCCTCAGCCCGGCTGGAGCTGCAGTCAGCTCTGGAGGCTGAGATCCGCGCCAAGCAGGGTCTCCAGGAGCAGCTCATGCAGGTGCAGGAGGCTCAGCTGCAGACCAAGCGGTGAGGCCAGGGGCAGAGGCCGTGGGAGTGGGGCGCATGCGGAAGACGCCTGTGGCGAGCCTCTGCCCCTTCCT
This sequence comes from Dipus sagitta, assembly GCA_036346955.1. Lineage (NCBI taxonomy): Eukaryota > Metazoa > Chordata > Mammalia > Rodentia > Dipodidae > Dipus > Dipus sagitta. The sequence goes on from CM070770.1 coordinate 163,395,667, forward strand.
GTAGCTGCCTGCAGGAGGCTGAGAAACAGAGCCAAGCTCTGCAGCAGGAGGTCGCTGAGCTGCGGGAGGAGCTTCGGGCCCGTGGGCCAGGTGGTGAGTGGCCACAGCATGCCTACCCCAGAGCTAATCCCCAACTCTACCCTCGTGGACGTGGGGTGGGGGCTGAGGGGCCGAGGCTCCACGACAGACCTGCTGCCATGGAGAGAGATCTGTTCCTGTGTGTTTTCGCTTATGCTCATACCTGTCACCCAGCACTTACTAAACACTGCTGAGTACTCGACGACCCCCTAGTCCCCAATCTGTAGTCATTTCCACATCATTTTTTGGCGTGCGTGAACGTCTGTACTATGTGTGGGGTGTGTGTGTACCTGCAGTGTACTTGTGTATGTGCCAACGCATACCCAGTTCTAAGCCTTTTTTTTTTTTTTTTTTTTTTTTTTTTTTTTTTGTGAGATAGGGTCTTGCTCTAGCTTAGGCTGACCTGGAATTCACTATATAGTCTCAGGATGGCATTGAACTAATAGTGATCTTCCTACCCCTGCCTTCCGAGTGCTGGGATTAAAGGCATGCGCCACCACACCTAGCCTGCTGGCTTTTTACATGGGTGTTGGGGATCAGACTCAGGTTCTCACGCTTAACTCACTGAACCACCCCCCTGGGCCCCATTTCCACATCACCAGTCCTTGGTTCCTTAGCCCAGGGATGGTGTCCCGCCAGTGACGTATGCCCTCTGTTTCCAGACACCAAGTCTTCCACCTCACTCATCCCCTTCCTGTCCTTCTGGAACACAGAGGTGAGAAACAGGTGGAGGGACTGGTTGGGGAGGAGTCCTGGAGAGAGGTGTGGAGGCCTTAACTTTGTCCTACCCTTGCCTATCCCTAGAAGGATTCTTCCAAGGATCCTGGCAGCTCGGGAGAACCTGCAAGGCCTGGAGCAGAGCCAGAGCTGAGGCCAGAGGGTCGCCGCAGCCTGCGCATGGGGGTAAAGACAGGCGGGAGTTCCGTAGGTGGGACTGGGCTGCCCAGCCCCAGAACTTCTCATCCGCTCACTTGCCCTCCTGCAGACTGTGTTACCCAGAGTGCCTGCTGCCACCACCACCCCTGCAGAAGGTCCTCCTGCCAAGGTCAGTGCCTAGAGGGACAGGAGAGAATGGGCCACTGAGCCATCATTCAGCCCATCTCCACCGGGACCCTTCACAGGCGTCCTGTTGGTGGCGCTGTTTTCTCCCATGGACTCAGAGGCACTCAGCCGGCACTGCTGCCCGGCTCAGCCCCTGGTCCATTTGACACCTCTGGGATGGGTCACGGTCACGGGTCACTGGGAAGCTGTGACAGGCATGGTTGATGGGGTGTTCCCTTCTGCAGCCTGGCTCACACTCATTGCGCCCCCGAAGCTTCTCATCCCCCACCAAGTGCCTCCGCTGCACCTCACTGATGCTAGGCCTGGGTCGCCAGGGCCTCGGTTGTGATGGTGAGAACTCTCCCCTCTCCCCCACACCCCCAGAATATGACTCTGACACACCTAGGCTGTTCCTCAACCCAGGGTCACCAACACCTCTTGATCAAAGTTCCCACTGTTCAGGTTTTATTCTCTTACTTGATGGGCAGTGGGTAACAGTCCACGTGCCACCAGTCCCAAAGGAGCTGGCTGGGAAGGCTCGAGTGCTATTTCTGGGCTGTACAACCTCACTCTCCAACTCTCTGTTCTCCCCGCAGCCTGTGGTTACTTCTGTCACTCAGCCTGTGCCCCACAGGCCCCACCCTGCCCCGTGCCCCCTGACCTCCTCCGCACAGCCCTGGGGGTGCACCCTGAAACAGGCACAGGCACTGCCTACGAGGGCTACCTGTCGGTGAGCTGGGGCTAGGGGACCAGGAGGATGGACATGGGAACCAAGGACCCGTGCAGCCCTCCATGCCTGCCTCCCCCTAGGTGCCACGACCCTCAGGCGTCCGGCGGGGCTGGCAGCGTGTGTATGCTGCCCTCAGTGACTCCCGCCTGCTGCTGTTCGATGCCCCCGACCCACGTGGCAGCCTGGCCAGCGGGGTCCTCCTTCAGGTTTTGGATCTGAGGTGGGTGCAGGGCAGTAGCACATCAGCAGTGGGTGATGGGAGACATCTAGGAACAGTACAATTTATGATGTGTCCCACATACTTCCCAGGGATCCCCAGTTCTCAGCCACTCCTGTCCTGGCCTCAGATGTTATCCATGCCCAATCCAAGGACCTGCCACGCATCTTTAGGGTGAGTGCCCAGAGCAGGATCAAGCCACCCACCATCTGTCCCCTGTGCTAGCCCCATCTCCACTCTGTTCCTTGGCCAGCCACCTCTCCTCCACATGAGCAGCTAGCTTCTCTCCTGTAGCCCCCATGAGCTTGCCACATGGGAATATGGCCATGTCCTGCCTTGTTTAAGGCCCTCCTGTGGCCTCACAGCACCCTTGGGGGAGTTTATCAAACAAGATAAACTCCCCCAAGCTGCCCTCAAATCTGATCCTATAAATCTGATCCTTCTCCCCACTGGGATCTCTGCTCTAGCCACATGTTGCTCTGACCAGTTCCCAGAGTGCCTTGTGCCCATGTATACCTTCTCTTGTTCTTTTCCCTCTATATAGATGTGCCGCCTCCAGCCCCTCACCCATAGTGACTGACCCCTGGGTAGTGACCTGGGTAGTGTGCTTGTTCCCTGGGCTAGAGGTCCTACTCTGTGTTCCCACAGTGCTCATGTGTCCCTTCCCGTGGCAGTCGTCATAGGGCTGTGGAATTGCCCATGTGCTTTCCTCCCATCCAAGTGCTGACTAGTCCCGCCTGTGCTTAGTTTCCGAGATCAGAGGAGATAGTTTACTCCCTGCCATAGGCCATGTCTAGCCCTGCACCCAGCAAGCCAGCAGTCAGTGCTGACAATCAGCAGGTGGAGGAGGGAAGGGAAGAAGGTTGATGGTTCTCAGCTTTGCCTTCCAGTCTGACTCCCTGCCCACAGGTGACAGCGTCCCAGCTGATGGTGCCTCCGACCACGTGCACCGTGCTGCTGCTGGCAGAGAGTGAGGGGGAGCGGGAGCGTTGGCTGCAGGTTCTGGGTGAGCTGCAGCGGCTGCTGCTGGATGCACGGCCGAGGCCCCGGCCTGTGTACACACTCAAGGAGGCCTACGACAATGGCCTGCCACTGCTCCTCCATACGCTCTGTGCCGCTGTCATCGGTGAGCCTGCACTGAAGGGGGTGCTGCCCTGCGTGGGCTGGGGTGAAAGTTCAGGATGACAGGAAGGCACTGGCCCAGTCCAGTCACAAGGGCCACAGGCAGTGGCCATTCCCTTATCCCTCAGCTGTGGAATCCACCCTCCTGCCCATGTAGCCACAGGGTCAGGGGCCTGGCTTGGTACCACTCTATTTCTCTGTACTCGTGGTTCTTACTTTTTTCTAAAATGAGTGAAAGGAACAGAGGCTGTAGGGAGAAATAAAGGAGTTTTGGGAGGCTGAGGCAGAAGGATCTAGAGTTCAAGGGCAGTCTAAACCAAGGGGATAGTTCAGTGGTAGAGCACTTGCCTAGCATGCACAAGGTCTTGGGTTTGATCCCCAGCACTGAAAAAACAAACAAAAACCCAGTGAGGCCCTACCTTGGAAAAACAAACAGCAACAACAAAAAGACTTGTAGTCATTGGAAAACACAATTATGATAATAAAAATGCATTTGGGAGGCTGAAGCAGGCGGATCATCATGAGTTCAAAGCCAGCCTGTTTTTTTTTTTTTTTTTTTTTTTTTTTTTGAGGTAGGGTTTTGCTGTAGCCCAGGCTAACCTGGAATTCACTGTCTAGTCTCAGGGTGGCCTCGACCTCACAGCGATCCTCCTACCTCTGCCTCCTGAGTGCTGGGATTAAAGGCATGTGCCACCACGCCTAGCCTAAAGTATTTTATTTTTATTTATTTATTTATTTGAGAGAGAGAAGGAGAGAAAGAGGCAGATAGAGAATGGACACATTAGGGCCTCCAGCCACTGCAAACGAACTCCAGACACATGCGCCCCATTGTGCATCTGGCTTACGTGGGTCCTGGGGAGTTGAACATGGGTCCTTTGGCTTTGCAGGCAAACACCTTAGCTGCTAAGCCATCTCTCCAGCCCTATTTTAATTTATTTGAGAGAGAAAAAGGCAGAGAGAGAGAGAATGGGCACGCCAGGGCCTCCAGCCACTGCAAATGAATTCCAGGCATATGTGCCACCTTGTGCATCTTACGTGGGTACTTGGAAATCAAACCTGGGTCATTAGGCTTCGCAGGCCAGTGCCTTAATGACTAAGACATCTCTCCGGCCCCAGCCTGGTCTTCATAGTAAGTTCAGAACAAGCTAGACTAGAGTAAGACCCCTACTCAAAACAAATAAACCACCACCAGTAAACCCCCAAAACAACCAAACTGAGTGTGATGGCTCATGCCTGCCACCTCAGCATTTGGTCAGCTGGGTCAGGATGGCCAGGAGTTTGAGGCCAGCCTGGGCTACATAATGAGTTTCAGGAAGGAAGGACTGAGTAAGAAAGGGCAAGCAAATGAGGGACTCTTTCTTTTTTTTTTTTTTTTTAAATTTTGTTTATTTTTATTTATTTATTTGAGAGCGACAGACAGAGAGAGAAAGAGGCAGATAGAGTGAGAGAGAGAATGGGCGCGCCAGGGCCTCCAGCCACTGCAAACGAACTCCAGACGCGTGCGCCCCCTTGTGCATCTGGCTAACGTGGGTCCTGGGGAATCGAGCCTCGAACCAGGGTCCTCAGGCATCACAGGCAAGCGCTTAACTGCTAAGCCATCTCTCCAGCCCGAGGGACTCTTTCTTACCACTCAGCAAGGGGACCAAGAAGAGCCACAGAGCTGTGACCATGAGCATGGAGCTGCACAAGGGTCACTGTTAAGCTCCGAGCCCAACACCAGTAGGGTCCTCCCTCTAACCGACAGCTAGGAAAGGAGCAGGGAGCAACTCCCCTGCTTCCACCAGCCATAGAGGCCCTGCTCCAGCCTGCGGTCATTTGGGGCAGGATCCACAGTAGACTGCATCCCCTGAGTTGGTCTGGAGCCGTAGGTGAGAGTATTGATGGAGCAGGGGGAGGGGGTTCTGCTTGGTACTCACCCTGTACCTCATTCTTCTCAGAGCAGTTTACCTCAGGGAGACGTGAGCCTCTAGGAGGGTACTTCCCCAAAGCCCCACTGCTCGAGGTTGTGGGTCTCTCCCTCAGTGATCCTTGTTGCTAAGGCTTTTGCTCTATTACAGCCAGTCTAAAATAGGGGAGAGAAGGGCTTTGGGATGGAGGGACAATGTGTGGGACCACCATACATTGCCTCAGAGAAACTGAGGCTCTCTAACCCCTGACCTCTCCCTCCCTCTACCAGACCAGGAACGGCTGGCCTTGGGCACTGAGGAGGGCCTGTTTGTGATCCACCTGCACAGCAACGGTACCAAAGACCTGGGCCAGGGTGGGCCTGGGTGGGGCCAGCCCCAGGGGACAGAGAAGGATGGCTGTGCTACTTCTCACCTGCTCCTCTCTCCTGCCAACCCCACAGACATCTTCCAGGTGGGAGAGTGCCGCAGGGTGCAGAGGCTGGCAGTGAGCCCTGCTGCCGGCCTGCTGGTTGTCTTGTGTGGCCGAGGCCCCAGCGTGCGCCTCTTTGCTTTGGCCGAACTGGAGAATGCGGAGGCAGTGGGCGTCAAGATCCCCGAATCCCGGGGCTGCCAGGCACTGACAGCTGGGCTCATCCTGCAGGCCCGCACCCCTGTGCTCTGTGTGGCCGTCAAGCGCCAAGTGCTGTGCTACCAGCTGGGCCCAGGACCAGGGCCCTGGCAGCGCCGCATCCGGGAGCTGCAGGCACCCGCACCTGTGCAGAGCCTGGGTCTGCTGGGTGACCGGCTGTGCGTGGGTGCCGCAGGCACCTTTGCACTCTACCCACTGCTCAATGAGGCTGCACCTTTAGCACTGGGGACTGGCCTGGTGCCTGAGGAGCTACCACCATCCCGCGGGGGCCTAGGCGAGGCACTGGGCACCGTGGAGCTCAGCCTCAGCGAGCTCCTGCTGCTCTTCGCCACTGCTGGTGTCTACGTGGATGGCGCTGGCCGCAGGTCACGCAGCCACGAGCTGCTGTGGCCAGCTGCACCCACAGGGCTGGGGTAAGACTGGTGGAGGGCCCCTCTGGGTGCGGGCCAGGCACCCGAGGTGTGTGGAAGGAAGACAGGATTGTACTCAAACTCCTGAGCTTGGCATTGAGAGTCCTGCAACCCTGTTCTGCTCTGAGTGGCTTCCCCAGGGTCATCTTCTTCCAGCCTTTACTCCACTGTTCCCCTTTCTGCCCTGTCCTCCTTCCCTCTTCTACCTGGCTAACCCTAACAAGTTTGGCAGCTCAGGCCTGGGGCTCCTAGGCTGTTCACACATGACAACAGCAGGACAGCCAGCCGTCACGCTGCTTGCCCTCCCCCATCACTGTTCCTTTGTTTCCCAGCTCAGTCTGTCACCTCATTGTTCAGACCTCTGTCATGGCGCTTATCATCGACCCATGACTGGTTTGGTGCACCACACGCCACGGGCCTGCAGAACAGGCTGGGGCTGGCTCCTTCGTCCTCACCTAGCACCAGCCCGGGCAAAGCACCCCCTAGGGGCCATGTATGTTTGGGGGAATGGATGAATGAGACAGGGGCGCAGCCACCGTGTGTGTGTGTGTGTGTGTGTGTGTGTGTGTGTGTGTGTGTGTGTGTTCACAGGTGCCTGGTATAGTGGAGTGAGGACTCGAAGAGAGGGACAGACAGAGCTTCCTTCATGAATACTGGCTCTTCTGGGCTAGAGCCGGGGGGCTGGGTGTAGTGCAGACTTCTGGTGGTGTTAGATGCAGATTTCCAGGCTCCGGGTCCCAGCTGTCCCTTACCAGCTGTTTGACCTGGGCTGTCAGTCACTTTGCTCTGAAGTTTCCATTCCTGCACCTGTAATGGCCAAGATCTCGGGGTGGGGGGGAGGGGGAGGTGATAGTACCTGGGTGGTGACAGCACCTGGTGGGAGCTGTTGGCCAGTTACAAGGTGGCCAGACACGCCAAGCATTTGGACCTGTGTGGGCATGTAGTGAGTGCTGGGCCTTATCTCGCTTGTGGAGTTGGGTGGGGCGTCTGGGAGACTCACCAGAGGAAGGCCCGTCGCTGAGATGGCTCAGAGCCCTCCCGGTGGAACTGAACGGTGCGGTGCGGGGAGCCAGCTTAGAGCGGTGCCCGGCTTGCCTGGGGCTGCACATTGCAGGCAGTTTCCCATTTGCAGGTTATGCAGCGCCCTACCTGACAGTATTCAGTGAAAACTCCATCGATGTGTTTGACGTGAGGAAAGCGGAATGGGTGCAAACTGTGCCGCTCAAGAAGGTAAAGGCCTGCCTAGACCCCTGGGACTGTGCTGAGCCGGGGCGGGTGACAGAGCCTCACTTCTGTGTCCGCTGCCTCAGGTGCGGCCCCTGAATCCAGAAGGCTCCCTATTTCTCTTTGGCACGGAGAAGGTCCGCCTGACCTACCTCAGGCACCTGCTGGCAGGTGAGGGAGTGCTGTGCCCTGATGAGCACGTGAGGCAGAGGGCCGGCTAGTCGGGGTGTGTGAGCACCTCCCCAGCTCCTCACTGCTTCTCCCACAGAGAAGGACGAGTTTGACATCCCCGACCTCACCGACAACAGCCGGCGCCAGCTGTTCCGCACCAAGAGCAAGCGCCGCTTCTTCTTCCGGGTGTCGGAAGATCAGCGACAGCAGCAGCGCAGGTGCGCATGTGCAGTGTCCCAGCTGCTCCTGGACAGGGCTTAACCCTTTGGGGGGAAGGGTGGACTTCGGGGTGGACGGTGCCTGGAAGGCCTGAGCTACACTGTCCTGTACCTCACATGCCCACTGCCGCAGGGAGATGCTGAAGGATCCTATTGCGCGTTCCAAGCTCATCTCATCACCCACCAACTTCAACCACTTGGTGCACGTGGGCCCTACTGATGGGAAACCTCGGGTGAGTCCTCCAAAGCCAATCACGAGCCTCCCTTGTATGGCTGATCCAATCGCTGGCCTGTCTGGCCAGAGCAAGCCAATCACAGGCCTTTGTTGATTACCTGACTCCTGAGACTGGTGACTCATTCCCCTGATTGCTGAGACCTCAAGTACATGGAGTCTAGAAAAAGTGGAGTTCATTTGTCCTGATCACTTGTACCCCTCTACACTGTCCCTTGACAGGCTCCGCGACAAAAGAGCCGAAGTGGCCGCGGCTCTGGTCCACCGCGGCCTCACAGCTTCTCAGAGGCACTTCGGCGTCCAGCGTCCATGGGCAGTGATGGCCGCTCTGGAGAAACAGACCCTAGTAAGAGCCGCCCAGCAGTCGCCAGTACCCACACTCCTCCCCCCAGTTGCCACCCTTTCTGATCTCTTAGAGCTGACCCAGTCATTTTGTCCTGTTTCCCCACCGCCACCAGCAGTGAAGAGGAAACCTTGGACATCTCTGTCCAGTGAATCAGTGTCCTGCCCTCAGGAGTCCCTGAGCCCTGCGCCATCCCTGACACAGGTGAGCCAATGGGGGGCACTTTGCTTTCTCCCAGTCAAAGGACACATAGTTCTCTTCTGGGCTAAGCCATGCACTGGGACAGGCCAGAGAACCTGTTGAGCCCATAAGCCCTAAAGACTTAACCTGCTTCAGCCCCAGGACGCAGGGGAACCCAGGTGGGACTCTGGGCTCTTGCTGTCCTAGCTGCTTGCCCCTGGTCCGGGGCGCTAACTCCCTGAGCCCATCTGACTTACAAAATGGGGGGATTACTGTGTGAGCTGATGATGTCCGACAGGGAGCCTGGAGCATAGAAGTTGCCCCATAAGGGAGCTCTTGGGGACTTGTTTTCTTGCTTTTGCTGTGCTGAGACTCAAACCCAGGGCCTTGTACATCTTGACAAGGGCTCTGCCACTGCATTCTTACAAACGTTTTATTTATTTATTCTCTTTATTTATTTGAGAGACAGAGATAGAGGCAGAGAGAATGGGCATGCCAGGGCCTTCAGCCGCTGCAAACGAATGCCAGACGCATGTGCCACCTTGTGCATCTGGCTTATGTAGGGTCCTGGGGAATCAAACCTGGGTCTTTTGGTTTTGCAGGCAAGAGCCTTAACCACTAAGCAATCCCTCTAGCACCACTGCATTTTTTTGTTTTTTGAGGTAGGGTCTCACTCTAGCCCAGGCTGACCTGGAATTCACTACATAGTTTCAGGGTGGCCTTGAACTCACGTTTACCTCTGCCTCCCGAGTGCTGGGATTAAAGGCGTGCACCACCATGCCTGGCCTGCCATGTTCTTTCATGCCTTCAAGTTCTTGTCCCTACTGTTCCCTCTTTTATTTATTTATTTGTTTTTATACATTTTTGTTTTTTTGAGGTAGGGTCTCACTAGCCCACGCTGACCTGGAATTCACTATGTGGTCTCATGCTGGCTTGAATTTACAACTATCCTCCTACGTCAGCCTTAGAGTGCATACGCCACCATGCCCAGCTGTTCCTCCTATTTTTTTTCTTCGAGATAGGGTCTTACTCTGGCCCAGGCTGTCCTGGGGTTCACTATGTAGTCTCAGGCTGGCCTCGAACTCACAGCAATCCTCCTATCTCTGCCTCCCAAGTGCTGGGATTAAAGGCGTGCGCCACCACACCCGGCTCTGTTCCCTCTTCTTTTTAAAAATTTTTAATTTTTTTGCTTATGTTTTTTAATTTATTTTTTTAATTTTAATTTTTTAAATTTTTTTGTTCATTTATTTATTTATTTGAGAGCAACAGAGAGAGAAAGAGGCAGACACAGAGAGAGAATGGGCACGCCAGGGCCTCCAGCCACTGCAAATGAACTCCAGATGCATGCGCCCCCTTGTGCATCTGGCTAACGTGGGTCCTGGGGAATTGAGCCTCGAACCAGGGTCCTTAGGCTTCACAGGCAAGTGCTTAACCACTAAGCCATCTCTCCAGCCCTATTTTGTTTTTTTTAAGGTAGGGTCTCACTCTGGCCCAGGCTCACCTGTAACTCACTATGTAGTCTCAGGGTGGCCTCAAACTCATGGCTAGCTTCCTACTTCTGCCTCCCGAGTTCTGGGATTAAAGGCGTGTATGTGCCACCATGCCTGGCTTTTTTATTTTATTTTTTTTTCCTGATAAAAATAGGTTTGAATTTTATTTATTTATTTAGTGGGAGGAAGAATTTGGGCATGCCAGGGCCTCTAGCCACAGCAAACAAACTCTAGAAGCATACACTACTATGTGCATCTGGCTTACATGGGTACTAGGGTACCTTAACACCTAAGCCATTTCTCCAACCGAGTTATTAATAATTTTTTGTTGTTGTTATTTTGAGATAGGGTCTCATTCTAGCCCAGGCTGACCTGGAATTTGTTATGTAGTCTCAGGCTGGCCTTGAACTCACAGTGATCCTCTTCCCTCGGCCTCCCAAGTGCTGGGATTAAAAGCATGTGCTACCACGCCTGGCTATTGTTTTTTTTTTTTTTTTTTTTTCCTTTCTTCTTTTTCTGTTTTTAAATATATTTATTTATTTATTTATTTAAGAGAGGGAGAGAGAGAGAGAGAAAGAGGCAGATAGAAAGAGAGAATGGGCACTGCAGGGCTTCCAGCCACTGCAAATGAACTCCATCTGCATGAGCCCACTTGTGCATCTGGCTTATGTGGGTCCTGGGGAATCAAACCAGGGTCCTTAGGCTTCTCAGGTAAATGCCTTAACTGCTAAGCCATCTCCCCAGCCCCTTTCTTTTTATTTATTTGTTGACAACTTCCATAATTGTAAACAATATCCCATGGTAATTCCGTCCCTCCCCCCAGTATTTTATTTTATTAATTTATATGTGTGTGTGTATGTGTTCTCTCTTCTTTAAATGTCCTTCCCTGGGCTGGAGAGATGGCTTAGTGGTTAAGGTGTTTGCTTGCAGAGCCAAAAGAGGCCTTGGTTCTATTCCCCAGGACCCACGTAAGCCAGATGCACAAGGGGGCACATGCGTCTGGAGTTTGTTTGCAGTGGTTGGAAGCCCTGGCGCGCCCATTCTCTCTCTCTCTCTCTCTGCCTCTTTCCCTCTCTCAAATAAATAAATAAAATATATTAAATGTCCTTCCCTGTGCTCAGCCTGATTGACACCCAGGTTGCCCACCGTGGTCACTTCAAAGAAGCATTCCTGGCCACATGATCAGGTGTCACTACCACTGCCTCCTGTACATGTTGGTGCTATGGTTCCCTCCCTCCCCCCTTTTCTTTCTTTTCTGAGACAGAGTCTTGTGTAGCCCAGGCTGCACTCCTGATCCTCCTGCCTCCACCTTCTAAGCACTGGAATGACAGGCATGCACGCCCAGTTTGTGCTGTGGCTTTCTTCAAAGCCTGTCACCTCACTCAACCGTGGGCTCCAAAATAATAGAGTCAGATTTTGTTCTTCTGCCCAGAGTAAAGTGTGTTGGGTGACTGAGTATAGGACAGAGTGAATGAACCACAGGAGTCTGGATTTGTTCAGGGTTGAGCAGGAGTCCTCACCTCCCCACCTCATGTAGCTTTCTTTCTCCAGGACACTGCTTCCTCAGGCACTGGGTCCTCAAGAATCCTCCTTCCTTCCTTCTTCCCACCTAACTTCTTGTTTCCTCTTTCCAGGTCTCAGAGAGGCCCCGAAGCCTCCCTCCAGCCCCTGAGCCAGAGACCTTCCCCTGACTCCCTCTGGCAGTGCCCACCCCCACCCAGGACAGAAGGAATGAGGAATGCCATACTCGGGCTGGTCCCGGACACATGGAAATTTGGACTCAGGGAGGGTATGGGTGGAGCACTGGAATAGAGGCTAGCCTGGGTCCCCAGGACTAAGGATCCTGACTTCCTGTCCTCATCTCCCCTTTTCCCTGGACTCCCAGCCTGGTCTGTGCTGACTGCTGAGAGTGCCATGGCCCTGGGGCCCAGGGGTGATTGTGCCAAAGCTATACTTTGCAATGCCAAGCCCTCAAAAGCTTGTAGGAGTCAGGATGAGGGCTAGAGGACGAGTCCCTGGGAGCACACTGGGCATCTTGTCCGTGCAGTGTGCCCCCAGCTGAGGCCAAGATAAGGAGTATTGGGGTTTCTGCTCAGGGTTGGGCTGGTAAAGGCAGGTTCTAGTTCAGTAGTTGAGAGGAAAGGAGAGGAAGAGTGCAGGTGAGGGAGGTAAGAGGCAAGGAGGAGAAGGAAGCAGAGGAGGCAGTGCTGTAACAGGAAATGAAAGCTAACCGGAGGAGGAAAAGGGGGGTGAAAGGAGCAAAGAAGCAGCAGCTGAAGAGGAGGAGACTGGAGAGAGCAAGGGAAGGGATGAAGGGGAGAGAACAGTGGGAGAACCCAGATCCAGGGGCCTCTCAGAGAGACGGGATTGGGAGCAGGACCGTCGCCAGCTAATCCGCCCAAGGGAAGATAGTTCTTCCTAGACAGGGAGGGGATGGGAGGGTATTTATAAGGGCTTCTCTGTGGGAGATGGACACCCTGTGGGGGCTGCTGGAAGGGCTCCAGGTACACTTTGGCTCTTCCCAGCAAAGGGGGTCCTTTTTCTTGAAGCTTCAACTAACTGTATTAGGGGAGCATGGGGGGCGTTTTATTATTGACCACAGTCATTATTATTATTATTATTATATTACTATTTTTATTAAATCTCCCCCTCCTGAAGTGTGGGAGGTAAAATAAGTATTTATCTCAAATACCACATTCCCGGGAGGGATAGACCCTGATGCTCTGTGATGCAAGAAGAAACCAATAAAGACAACTTTATAAGCTGCTGGCCTCCCCATCTGGGTCTGTCCTCCTGGAGCTCAGAAAATGGAGGGTGGGGTGGCAAGTCTTGTAAATCTTGTGGATGGTGTTTTTTTGTTTTGTTTTGTTTTTCTGGTTTTTTTTTTTTTTTTTAGCCAGGCATGGTGGCGCATGCTTTTAAGCCCAGCACTTAGGAGGAAGAGGTAGGAGGATCACCATGAGTTCAAGGCCACCCTGAGACGATATATTCCAGGTCAGCCTGAGCTAGAGTGAGCCCCTACCTCAGAAAACCAAAAATAAATAAATAAAATCAACCGGGCGTGGTGGTGCACGCCTTTAATCCCAGCACTCAGGAGGCAGAGGTAGGACGATCACCATGAGTTTGAGGCCACCCTGAGACTACATTGTGAATTCCAGGTAGCCTGAGCTAGAGTGAAACACTACCTCGGAAAACAAAACAAACAAACAAATCAAAACAGAAATTGTTGGCTGGAGAGATGGCTTTGCAGTTAAGGTGTTTGCCTGCAAAGCCAAAGGACCCAGGTTCAATCCCTCAGGCCCCATGTAAGCCAGATGCACAAGGTGGCACATACATCTGGAGTTTATTTGCAGCAGCTGGAGACCCTGGCATGCCCATTCTCTCTCTCTCTCTACCTCTCTCTCTCTCTCTACCTCTTTCTCTCCCTCCCTACCTCTCTCCTCTTTCTAGTAAATTTTCTTGCTCATTGGGACAAAGCCTAAAAAGAGTGAGCTCAGGGCAGATTGAGGAGATTTCTGACAAGTTAAGACCTGAAGCCCTCTGTCACCAAGTTAGAGAAATGGCTGCTTCCTCTGCACCCAGGAATAAGCCAAAAAACATTTATTATATTTTTGCTTTTTTGGTGTATGTGTGGTATATGTATATGGTATGTTTATGGTGTATGCATATCGTGTGTGTGTGTGTGTGTGTGTGTGTGTGCACGCATACGCAGGTGCCCTGTGCGCACGTGTGGAAGCCAGAGTAGAAGGTTGGGTGTCCTCTATCCTTCTACGTTGCTTCCTTGAGTCTGATGGAACCTGGAGCTGCCACTTTCAGCCAGACTAGCTGACCAGTGATTCTCCTGTCATCCCCCCCCCGCCCCCACCCCCGTCGATCCAGGTTTACAAGCATGTGTGGCCATGCCTGGATTTTTATTTATTTTTTATTTATTTGAGAGCAACAGACAGAGAAAGAGGCAGACAGAGAGAGATAGAGAATGGGCGCCCCAAGGTTTCCAGCCACTGCAACCCAACTCTAGACTTGTGCGCCCCCTTGTGCATCTGGTTAACGTGGGTGGTCCTGGGGAATTGAGCCTCGAACTGGGGTCCTCAAAGCTTCACAGGCAAGCGCTTAACCGCTAAGCCATCACTCCAGCCGTCGTGCCTGGATTTTTATTGTATTTTATTTACTTATTTATTTATTATCTTTCCAGCCCTCATCTTTTTTTTTAATTTTTTTTATTAACAACTTCCATGATTATAAAAAATACCCCATGGTAACACCTTCCCTCCCCCCACTTACCCCTTTGAAACTCCACTCTCCATCATACCCCCTCCCCATTTCAATCAGTCTGTCTATTTATTTATTTGAGAGAGTAAGAAAGAGGCAGAGAGAGAGAGAGAGGGCGAGCGAGCGAGCCAGGCAGGGCCTTCAGCCACTGCAAAGGAACTAGGAACTACAGATGCCTTCCCCTCTAAACCATCTCTTCAGCCCCCGCCTAGACTTTTTTGTTTTGTTGAAGCCCAGGCTAACCTGGAATTCACTATGTAATCTCAGGGTGGCCTCGAACTCATGGCGATCTTCCTACCTCTGCCTCCTGAGTGCTGGGATTAAAGGTGTGTGCCACCACTCCCGGCTTTGCCTAGATTTTTAAGCGGATGCTGGGAATCCAATTCATATCCTCATGCTTATACAGCAATCACTTTATTACACTCACACCCCCCCCCCCCCGCCCCGAGGTAGGGTCTCACGCTAGCCCAGGCTGACCTGGAATTCACTCTGTAGTCCCAAACTGGCTTCAGACTCATAGTGATCCTTCTACCTCTGCCACCCGAGTGCTGGGATTAAAGGTGTGAACCACCACGCCTGGCCATGATTGATTTTATATATATATATTTAAAAAAAAATTTTTTTTTTTTTTTTTTTTGGTTTTTCGAGGTAGGGTCTCACTCTAGCCCAGGCTGACCTGGAATTCACTATGGAGTCTCAGGGTGGCCTCGAACTCACAGCAATCCTCCTACCTCTGCCTCTCGAGTGCTGGGATTAAAGGCGTCCACCGCGCCCAGTTTATTTTTAGTTTTGAGAGACGGAGACAGAGACAAAGAGAGAATGGGCCCGCTGTGAACGAACTCTAGACGCATGCGCCCCCTTGTGTGCATGTGCGACATTGCATGCTTGTGTTACTTAAGCGTCTGGCTATACGTGGGACCTGGAGATCCAAACAAATGTTCTTAAACTTCACAGGCTAGCGCCTTAAACCGCTAAGCCATCTCTACAATCCATGATTGATATTTTTTAAAATGCCGTATTTATTTATTTTCAAGCAGAGAGAGAGAAGGCACACCAGGGCCTGCTGCCACTGAAAACAGAACTCCAGGCACAAGCTTCACTTTGTGTATTTGGTACTGGAGAATTGAACCCAGGCTCTCAGACTTTGCAAACAAGTGCCTTTAACCGCTGAGCCATCTCTCCAGCACTATTTTAACTATTTTCATTTGAGAGAATGAGAATGGGCACACCAGGGCATACTACACATGAACTCCAGACATATGTGCTACTTTGTTTTTTGTTTGTTGTTTGTTTGTTTGTTTCGAGGTAGGGTTTCACTCTGGTCCAGGATGACCTGGAATTCACTATGTAGGCTCAGGGTGGCCTCGAATTTACAGCGATCCTCCTATCTCTGCCTCCTTAGTGCTGGGATTAAAGGCGTGCGCCACCACGCCTGGCCACTTTTTAAAATATATATATATATTTGAGAGAGAGAAAGAGGCAGAGAGAGAGAGAGGGTAATAATGGGTGCACCAGGGCCTCCAGGCATTGCAAGGGAACTCCAGATGTGTGCACCCCTTGTGCATCTGGCTTACGTGGGACCTGGAGAATCAAACCCGGATCCTTTGGCTTTGCAGACAAACGCCTTAATCACTAAGCCATCTCTCCAGCCCCCACTTTAAAAAAAAATATTTTATTTATTTATTTATTTGAGAGAGGAAGGGAGGGAAAGAATGGACAAGCCAGGGCCTCCAGCCACTGCAAACGAACTCCAAATGCATGTACCACCCTGTACTTCTGGCTTACGTGGGTACTGGGAACTGAATCGAGGTCCTTTGGCTTTGCAGGCAAGCACCTTAACCACTAAGCGATTCCTCCAATCCACATGTGCCACTTTGAATCTGGCTTTGAGTACTAACCAGGCCTTCAGGCTTTGCAAGCAAAGGCCTTTAACTGCTGAGTCATCTTTCTAGCCATCTATATCTTCTTCATCTGGATTTATAAATTAAGGAGATATGGATGTAGTTCAATGGTAGAAGCATGTACAAGACTCTTGGTTCAATCTTCAGCGCCAAAAATAAAAGATCCACCATTAATATTTTGCTACTTTTTTCTTCTCTCCTTACCTATCTACATTTATACACCCACCTGTATATAGTATATACTTTGCTAATATAATTTATATTATTCTTTGTTCCACAAAGGTTTGTGTGTTGAAAACTTGGTATAGTGATGTTAAGAAAAGGTGGGAAGCCGGGCATGGTGGCACACGCCTTTAATCCCAGCACTCGGGAGGCAGAGGTAGGAGGATTGCCATGAGTTCAAGGCCACTCTGAGACTCCATAGTGAGTTCCAGGTCAGCCTGGACTAGAGTGAGACCCTACCTCAAAAGACCAAAAGAAAAAAATAAAAAAGAAAAAAAAAATGAAGAAAGGGTGGAAACCCGGAGGAGTTGCTGCGTCATGCTCGCCCCTTCCTTCTCGCCGCGGCCTCGGACCCTGCAGCCACTGTGATGTTGATGCCCAAGAAGAACCAGATTGCCATTTATAAACTCCTGTTTAAGGAGGAGGTGGTGGTGGCCAAAAAGGACTTCCACATGCCCAAGCAACCCGAGCTGGCAGACAAGAATGTACCCAACCTTCACTTCATGAAGGCCATGCAGTCTCTCAAGTCCCAAGGCTACGTGAGGGAACAGTTTGCCTGGAAGCATTTCTACTGGTTTCTTACGAGGGCATCCAGTATCTCCATGATTCCCTCCACTTGCCTCCTGAGATTGTGCCTGCCACCCTGCGCAGCAGCCATCCTGAGACTGGAGGCCTTGGCCCAAAGGCCTAGAGGGTGACCTGCAAGACTCACCCACCAGAGGGGAAGCTGGCAGACACCTACAGACAAACAGAGCGCTGTGCCCCCTGGTAGAGACAGATTTGGTTGTGGACGTGGTCAGCTACCTCAGTAAGGCTGAAGAGTATTATTTTATATTTTGTGTTGAATTGGTAGTCAGAAAAAAAAAGGGGGGGGGGAAGGTGGATCTGACTGGGCATGATGGTACACACTATAAATTCCAAGGTAGGAGAATCACTGTGAGTTTGAGGTCAGCCTGAGACTACATAGTGAATTCCAGGCCAGCCTGGGCTAGAACAAGATCCTACCTCAAAAAAGAAAAAAAAAAAAAAAAAAAAAAAAAAAGAGAAGGAAGAAGCAGTAGTGGGTCTGGGGTGTAGCTGAGTGATATGGCCCTGACTAGCATGCACAGGACCCTGGGTTACATCCCTAGCCCTGAAAAAAGAAAGAAAGAAAGAAAGAAAGAAAGAAAGAAAGAAAGAAAGAAAGAAAGAGAGAGAGAGAAAGAAAGGAAGGAAGAAAGAAAGAGAGAGAGAGAAATAGTGGACTTATAAGATGTGGGACCTAGTAAGTTGTTAGATTTTGGGGAGGGTGCTGCCTTGAGAAGGGAGTAAGGTCATTTTATTTGTTTTTAAATTTTTTTTGAGGTAGGGTCTCACTCTAGCCCAGACTGACATGGAATTCACTCTGTAGTGTCAGAGTGTCCCTGAACTCATGGCGATCCTCCTACCTCTGCCTCCCGGTGCTTGGATTAAAGGCATGTGCCACCACTCCTGGCTTTAATTTAATTTTTAAAAAATATATTTAATTTATTTATTTGATACAGAGAAAGAGGCAGAGAGAGAGAGAAAGGGAGAGAATGGGCATGCCAGGGCCTTCAGTCACTGTAAACGAACTCCAGATGCATGTGCCCCCTTGTGCATCTGGCTTACATGGGTCCTGGAGAATCACACCAGGATCCTTTGGCTTTTCAGGCAAATGCCTTAACTGTTAAGTCTTTTCTCCAGCCCTTAATTTTTTAAAATATTTTTATGGGGCTGGAGAGATGGCCTAGCGGTTAAAGCACAAGGGGGTGCACGCGTCTGGAGTTCGGCCAAAGGGCCTGGTGCACCCATTCTCTCTCTCTCTCTGCCTGGCTATCTCTTTCTTTCTTTCTCAAATAAATAAAAAAAATAATAAATATATTTTTTATTTATTAAGTTGAGAAGGAGAGAAGAAGCAGATAGAGACAGAAAATGGGTGCACAAAGGCCTCTAGCCACTGCAAATGAACTCCACATGCATGTGCTACCTTGTGCATCTGGCTTATGTGGGTCCTGGGGAATCAAACCTAGGTTCTTTGGCTTTCCAGGCAAGTGCCTTTACTACTAAGCCATCTCTCCAGCCCTTAATTTATTATTATTATTATTTTATTATTATTTTTTTTTTGGTTTTCCAAGGTAGGGTTTTGCTCTAGTCCAAGCTGACCTGGAATTTACCCTGTAGTCTCAGGGTGGCCTCGAACTCTTGGCAATCCTCCTGCCTCTGCCTCCCAAGTGCTGGGATTTTAATTTAATTTTTTGAAATTTATTTTGGGCTGGAGAGATGGCTTAGCGGTTAAGCTCTTGCCTGTGAAGCCTAAGGACCCCGGTTCGAGGCTCAATTCCCCAGTGCCCACGTAAGCCAGATGCATGGGGTGGCGCATGCATCTGGAGTTCATTTGCAGTAGCTGGAGGCCCTGGTGCGCCCATTCTCTCTGCCTCTTTCTCTGTCAGTTGCTTTCAAATAAATAAGAAAAATAAAATTTATTTTATTTATTTGAGAGGGAGAGAGAGAAAGGTAGACACACAGAGGGAATGAGTATACCAAGGCATTTAGCCACTAAAATCAAACTACAGACACATGTGCCACCTTGTGCATCTGGCTTACATGGGTCCTGGGAAATTGAACCTAGGTCCTTTGGCTTGGCAGGCAAATGCCTTAACTGCTAAGCCATCTCTCCAGCTCTCCTTTATTTTATTTTTTTATTAAATATTTCATTTATTATTACTTTTTTAAGGAAAGCCCAACAGACTGGCCTTTTTTTAAAGAGAGAGAGAGGGAAAGAAAGAGAGAGACAGAGACAGAGGGATAGAAAAGAGAGGGAGAAAATTGGCATGCCAGGGCCTCCAGCCATGGTAATCGAACTCCAGGTGCATGTGCCACCTTGTGTGTATGTGGGACCTTGTGTGCTTGTGTCACCTTGTGTGTCTGGCTTACATGGGACCTGGAGGGTCATACATGAGTCTTTAGGCTTTGCAGGCAAGCACCTCAATTACTAAGCCATCCCCCCGGCCTTCATTTATTTTTCTTGAAAGAAAGAAAGAGGCAGATAGAGAGACAATAGGCACACCAGGGCCTCGAGCACTACAGATTCCAGACACATAGGCCACCTTGTACATCTGGCTTACATGAGTACTTGGGATCAAACCCAGATCCTTGGGCTTTGTAGGCAAGGACCCTAACAGCTGGGCCATCTCTCTAGCCCATTTTTTTTTTTTCAAAATGGCACAACAGTATTTTATTTCATCCTTCAAACAACAGAGACGCGACAACTTCTGATGTCAAGTCATGCAAGTAATATTAAAGCAACAGAAAAATATATTAACAGAAAGAAGTTCATTTAAAAAAAAATGAGTGCTTCACAGTTCATGTCAGTGCTCTGGCAGGACCAGCAAGTATTTCTGGCCAGTTGCTTCCAACAACAGCATCAAACAGTTACCCTGATAGTTTCACCTGAGAGTTTACACCCAAACCACACTGCTCGCTCACAGACTTTTGTAAACCTGATCGTGAAAAGTAACTAGGTATTGTGCGTAATAATAATGAAAATTACCTAAAAACAAAACAGTGTGACAGAAAAGTAAACTAAGTTTCCTTTAAGGCATCAGAAGATGACACTGGCTGGCCCTTCACTGCACCAGCTGAAAGAAAGGTTGTAATTTTTATTTATTTTTTTTCTTCTTTTTTTTAAATTTTTTTTTTTTTGGTATTTTTATTTATTTACTTGAGAGCGACAGACAGCGAGAGAAAGAGGCAGAGGGAGAGAGAGAGAGAATGGGCGCGCAGGGCCTCCAGCCACTGCAAACGAACTCCAGACGCATGTGCCCCCTTGTGCATCTGGCTAACGTGGGTCCTGGGGAATTGAACCTCGAACCGGGGTCCTTAGGCTTCACAGGCAAGCGCTTAACCGCTAAGCCATCTCTCCAGCCCTGTAATTTTTATTTCTTAGCAAATCCAGTATTTCAGAGGTTTGACCAACAGACTCACTGTCAAAGGTTTCAAAGACAGTCCTGACCCTCTGTTTACTTATTTTTTTGATGTTTCATATAAAATATGAAATCAAGTTCTACTTTATAAAAAAAACTGAGTATTTTCATAGTAAAAATATATATGTTTAAATTTCTCTTGTTAAAAAGACACATAACTTTGGAGGATGAGGTTCAGCCACCCCCACTCGCACGGCCAGCTGTCCACCCTGGCAAGGTACATTAAGGCAAAGGCTCCAGGAGAGGTGTGTCCACCGTGGTTGTGGCAGGGGCACTCCATGAGCACCCAGCTCCTCACAGGAGCAACAGAAAGGCTTCTCCCTCAGGTTCACAGAGCCATCCTGCATCCCAAAGTAGACTCTCTCGGCCATGTTGATAAACAGGCCCGTGCCCACCACACCTGGGATCATTTTGATAGCTGTATTTACTTCACTCCACTTGTGTATCCGGTCAAACTTCCAGTCCAGGATAAAATTCCCATTATCTGTCACCACAGGACCAGCCTTGCTGACAGCCATTCGAAGTTCAACCTCGCCTCCAAACTTTCGGGTCACAGCTCGGCTGACTGGGACATAGGCCATTGGGATGACCTCAATAGGGATTCCCTTGTGCCACTGATCCCCAAGATTCTTGGAATCTTTCCTGAAATCAGCGATCACAATGAAGCGACTGGCATAGCCAGCCACAATCTTCTCCTGGGTCAGGCAGCCCCCACCGCCCTTGATGAGATTGAGTTCAGCATCCACTTCATCAGCACCGTCGATGGCAAGGTCAATCTCTGGGTGTCGATCCAGGTCACTGGGGGTTAAGCCATACTGCAGGATGAGCTGCCTCGCCTGGAAGGAAGTGGGGATACAGGCGAGGTTCAGATTCTCTTGTTTCACCCTCTCAGCTATTCGCTGCACAGCATGGACAATTGTAGAACCACTTCCAATTCCCAGCACTTGGTTGTCCTTCACGTGGTTCTCCACCGCCGCGCGACCCGCTAGCTTCTTGGCCTCCTGGACCTTGGACATCGTGGAGGGGGCCGGGCAGGCGCCGCTGGAGCCCGGGCCGTTGGTGCCGGAGCTGTGGGTGCCGCCGCGGGTCCCGGACTCTCTCCAGCCCATTTTTAAAAAGTATTTGTGGGCTGGAGAGATGGCTTAGCGGTTAAGCGCTTGCCTATGAAGCCTACGGACCCCGGTTCGAGGCTCAATTCCCCAGTACCCACATTAGCCAGATGCACAAGGGGGCGCACGCATCTGGAGTTCCGTTTGCAGTGGCTGGAAGCCCTGGCGCGCCCATTCTCTCCTCTCTCTATCTGCCTCTTTCTCTCTGTCTGTCGCTCTCAAATAAATAAATAAAAATGAACAAAAAAAATTTAAAAAAAAAAGTATTTGTTAAGCTAGGTGTGGTGGCCCACGCCTTTAATCCCAGCACTCAAGAAGCAGAGGTAGAAGGATCTCCGTGAGTTCAAGGCCACCCTGAGACTACAGAGTGAATTCCAGGTCAGCCTGGACTACAGTGAAACCCTACCTTGAAAAACCAAAGAAGGGCTGGAGAGATGGCTTAGCGGTTAAGCGCTTGCCTGTGAAGCCTAAGTACCCCGGTTCGAGGCTCAATTCCCCAGGACCCACGTTAGCCAGATGCACAAGGGGGCACACGCATCTGGAGTTCGTTTGCAGAGGCTGGAAGCTCTGGCGCGCCCATTCTCTCTCTCTCTCTCTCTCTCTCTCTCTCCCCCCCCCCTTCTCTCTGTCGCTCTCAAATAAATAAATAAAAAAAGAAAAAAATTATTGAGTTGATATTTAAAATAATATTTGTTGCAGTCAGGTTCACATTGCTGGTAGAAATCACCCAACCAAGAGCAGCTTGTGGGAAAAAAAATATTTATTTTGGCTTACAGGCTCGAGGGGGAAGCTCTCCACGATGGCAGGGAAAATGATGGCATGAGCAGAGGGTGGACATTACCCCCTGACCAACATAAGGTGGACAACAGGAACAGGAGAGTGTGCCAAACACTGGCAAGGGGAAACTGGCTATAACACCCATAAGCCCGCCCCCAACAATACACTCCCTCCACGAGGCTTTAATTCCCAAATCTCCATCAGCTGGGAACCTAGCACTCAGAACACCTAAGTTTATGGGGGACACCTGAATCAAACCACCACACTATTTCTGTAAAATTATCTCAGAAAATAGACATTTGTTAAAATATATATAATCTAATGCTGAAAATCCTATTAAGTCCTATCACAGATCCACCTAAGACTTGCCTTTCTAGGATCTATGAAGATTTTCATGGCTTCCAGAGCAAATAAATCATTCTAGGATGAAAGTGGAGCTTGATGAGAATCATACAAGAAAAAACCTTGCCAACTGTTTTACAGCCTCACAGATGCTTTGTAGGGATTCTCACACCATGCACCTAATCACACAAGGATTTCCTAGCTACAGTGTCCTCTCCTTGCCTGCAATCTATTCTATTCAGCCAAGCATGTGTTGAATAATAACAAAAATTAACCCAAGAATCTGAACTGTCCCATATAGTTCTATGGTTACATTAATGCGTCAAGTGTGATTTTTTGTTTGGTTTTCGAGGTCGGGTCTCTGTCACCACACCCGGCTACAGTGTGATGTCTTATTTCCACATTCTACCAGTTTCTTTTCCTGCCTTACAGTCTTCAGCTCTTAAAATACCACACTTGGCTGGGTGTGGTGGCGCGCGCCTTTAATCCCAGCACTCGGGAGGCAGAAGTAGGAGGATCACTGTGAGTTCAAGGCCACCCTGAGAATACAGAGTGAATTCCAGGTCAGCCTGGACTAAAGTGAAACCCTACCTTGAAAAAAAAAAAAAAAAAAAAAAAAAGACATCACACTGTTTAGAACTACATGTGGCAGCCTGGTCAACTACTGCTGAAAGCCAAGCTAGTGACATTAAGAATAACAAATAGGTTCAAATTCTCTTCCAGAATATTCTTTGTTAAGTAGACTTGGATTTTCTGTTAGCTAGGATTTATTTATTTATGGCTTAAGACTTTTTCATTACTCCCCTTATAAAGTCTTTTTGTTTGTTTGTTTGTTTGTTTGCTTTTGAGGTAGGGTCTCACTGTAGACTCCCAGGCTGGCCTCAAACTCACAGTGGTCTTCCTACTTCTGCCTCCCCAGTGCTGGGATTAAAGGCATGCGCCACCGTGCCCAGCATAATGTCTTATTTTAAAGTGATTTAACTGCTTCTTAAAGAGAAAGTGAAATTAAAATCTGTTGGGGAGCAATTTAAATAATATAACTGGAAGAGTATCTAAGTCAGTCACTGAATAAAGTAAGGCTTGGAGAGACAGATTTCAATTATGAAAGACCATTCTTTCTTTTTTTGACAACTTCCATAATTATAGACAATAAATGATGGTAATCCCCCCCCACACACACACCACTTTCCCCTTTGCAACTCCACTCTCCATCTCAGTCTCTTCCCCCTCTCAGTCTCTCTTTAATTTATTTATCTAATGTTTTATTGGCAACTTCCATAATTATAGACAATAAATCATGGTAATTCCCTCACCCCTCACTTTCCCCTTTGCAACTCCACTCTCCATCATACCCTTTCCCCCTCTCAATCAGTCTCTTTTATTTTGATGTCATGATCTTTTCCTCCTATTATGATGGTCTTGTGTAGGTAGTGTCAGGTACTGTGAGGTCATGGATATCCTGGCCATTTTGTGTCTGGAGGAGCACGTTATAAGGAGTCCTACCCTTCCTTTGGCTCTTACTTCTTTCTGCCACCTCTTCCTCAATGGACCCTGAGCCTTGGAAGGGGTCATTGCCATCTGAAAAGAGAAGGTTCTCTAACCAAAAGTGAGAGTAACATTAATATATGGATATGAACATTAACAGAAGTGTTTACTGGGCAGTTGGTTGAGCATAGTATATACATTTAGCCAGACACTAGCAGATGTTACACACCTAGGGCTCATGACTTCCCCTGTCATAGGTTTTCAGTACCAGGCATGTATTCCCTCCCACGGAATGGGCCTCCAGTCCAATTAGAGAGCAGTTGGTTTCCTCCATAACAGACATGCCACGATTGTGCCCGTTGGCTCATTTGACCCGGCTGGCCAAACTTAAGGCTTGCAGGGTCCACTGTTGTTTATCTCCACTGGTGATTTCTCTTTCCCCCATGGAGCTGCATGCAGCATAGCTTTTTTCTGACTTTCTGTCTACACGGAGGAGGTTTGCAGCTCAGCTCCAACAGGATTTCTCAGTGACCTTGCAGTCTAAGTATGTGGAGTCTTTAGCAATACACTCTTACTATATCTATTCCTGGTGGGAAACCAAGGGCCTCAGCAATGGCCTGTAATGTTTTGGGGGGCATCAGGGACATCCCTGGCTAACAACTCATTGGAAGGTATACCATCCCTGGCACTGAAAGTTTTCTAGTAACAATCTATGACTTCTCAATGTGCCATTATCCAAAAAAGTAGGCTTTCATATGTTTTATTCACAATATCTTGAATTGTGGTTGACCCTCCCCTCACCCTTCTTTTACTCAATCTCTTCCCCTGGCCTCACTTAGGCCATTTCACTCCTTCTAATCTGTTCTTCTACTTACATACATACAATACCAGCCCCTTAAGTCCTCCCCTCTCCTCTCTCCCTTATAGCCCTTTTCTAGCTTACTGGCCTCTGCTACCAATTTTCAGTTCCAGATCACACACAAGTCTAAACATTTGTAGCTAGGATCTACATATGAGAGAGAACATGTGAAATTTGGCTTTCTGAACCTGGATTACCTCACTTAGTAGAATCCTTTCCAGATCCATCCATTTTCCTGCAACTTTCATTTTTATTTACTGCTGAATAGAACTCCATTATGTAAATGTATCACATCTTCATTATCCATTCGCCTATTGAGGAACATCTAGGTTGGTTCCATTTCCTAGCTATTGTGA
This sequence comes from Dipus sagitta, assembly GCA_036346955.1. Lineage (NCBI taxonomy): Eukaryota > Metazoa > Chordata > Mammalia > Rodentia > Dipodidae > Dipus > Dipus sagitta. The sequence goes on from CM070770.1 coordinate 163,420,961, forward strand.
ATAGAGCAGCAATAAACATTGTTGTGCAAGTTTCTCTAAGGTAGTGAGAAGAGTCCTTAGGATATATGCCTAGGAGTGCTATAGCTGAGTCATATGGTAAATCTATTTTTATCTGTCTCAAGAACCTCCACACTGATTTCCACAATGGCTGCACTACATTCCCACCAACAGTGTAGAAGGGTTCCTCTTTTTCTGCATCTTCACCAACATTTATTGTCATTTGTTTTCTTGATGATAGCCATTCTGACGGGAGAGAGATGGAATCTCAAAGTAGTTGTAATTTTCATTTTCCTGTTGTCCAAGGATGTAGAACATTTTTTAGATATTTATATGCCATCTATATTCCTTCTTTTGAGAATTCTCTATTTAGTTCCATAGCCCCCTTTTTTTTTCTTTTTTTGGTTTTTCGAGGTAGGGTCTCACTCTAGCCCAGTCTGACCTGGAATTCACTATGGAGTCTCAGGTCGGCCTCGAACTCACGGCGATCCTCCTACCTCTGCCTCCCGAGTGCTGGGATTAAAGGCGTGCGCCACCACGCCCGGCTCCATAGCCCATTTTTTAATTGTGTTGATTTCTTATTGTTTAGTTTTTTTGAGTTCTTTGTATATTCTGGATATTAATCCTTTGTCAGATATATAGCTGGCAAAGTGTGAATAGATGCTGTGTATGTTTTAATGTCCATGAACCTGAGCCTATTCATGTGCAATTAGGTGTATGGGAATTGAAGTAGTGTTCATGATTTCTATCTATATCATCATATGGATGTATAGTTAATAAAAGCAATTACTTTAAAACAAACAAAAAAGCAGAGATTGATTCAACTGTACCCTAAAAACAAGGGTTTGCTTTCTCCCAATTAATGTTGTCAAAGTAAAACTGAAGCTTTAAACTATTGGCAACTTCAGCTCTCTGCTGCCACCTGCAGTTATTTCACAGCGTATTCGTAGATATGAGGCGGCACCACGGCCCAGGGCAGTGGGGCCTGTGTGTGCGGCAGCTTGAATTTAGAGAAGCCTGCGGCCTCCAGGGCCTTCCAGCGCTCTCTGGTGAGCTTGCTTGCACCCATCAGACAGAAGGCACCAGGCAGGATCCAGGACCTGTTGTCAGAAGTAATTCCATGTGAACTGGTCAGCAGCTACATGCTCCATGAAATAAAAGGCCCCTCCCGGCCTGAGCACCCGAAGCACCTGGTGGAGTATCTGCTCTGGGCTCTCCAATGAGCATAGCACCAGGGTGCAGAGCACTACATCCACGGAGCCATCGGCCACCTGGTGCATGTCCTCCCCTGGCGCCACCACGAAGCGCTCAAGCTGCAGGTGCGGGCTGTCGGCAATGCTCTTGAACCAGAGCTTCTCAAAGTTGGCGTTGGGGTCAACACACCTCACCCTGCGCCCAGGCGGATAGAACTTGAAGTTGGCCCCGGTGCCACAGCCCACCTCCAGCAGGGAGAGCTTCCCGGAGGGACCCCCGAACTCCTGCAGGTTGCTGAAGAGCTCCCACTTATTGCTGGCCATCGGCTCATTGTACATCACTGTTAGCCGCGTCGAAAAGCAGGGAAACAGCCGGGCGTGGTGGCGCACGCCTTTAATCCCAGCACTCGGGAGGCAGAGGTAGGAGGATCGCTGTGAGTTCGAGGCCACCCTGAGACTCCATAGTGAATTCCAGGTCAGCCTGGGCTAGAGTGAGACCCTACCTCGGGAAAAAAAAAAAAAAAAAAGAAGAAAAGAAAAGAAAAAGAAAAGCAGGGGAACCATTTTTTGTATATCCAGTGCCACAAGTCCAGAAACTTGAGCTTCTACATGAGGTGGACCACCAGCTGGAGGACTGAGAGGGCGAGCTCCATCTCCACACCAGGACCTAAATATATGTATATATTCTTTTTCTTTTCAAGGTAGGGTTTCACTCTAGAACAGACTGACCTGGAATTCACTAAGTAGTCTCTGGGTGGCCTTGAACTCATGGTGATCCTCCTACCTCTGCCTCCCGAGTGCTGGGATTAAAGGCGTGCGCCACCATGCCCGGCTAAAATATACATACTTTTTATTTATTAGAGACAGGGAGGCAGATAGAATGGGCATGCCACAGCCCCCAACTGCTGGAGACAAACCCCAGACACATGCGCCATGTTGTGCCTCTGGCTTATGTAGGTCCTGGGGAATCAAACCTGGGTCCTTTGGCTTTGCAGGCAAGTGCTTTAGCCTTAAGCCATCTCTCCAGCCCTCCGGCCCTCCAGCCACCCCCCATTTTGTCTTTTTTTGTTGTTGTTTGTTTGTTTTCTTCAAGGTAGGGTCTCACTCTAGTCCAGGCTGACCTGGAATTCACTCTGTAGTCTCAGGGTGACCTCAAACTCACAGTGATCCTCCTGCCTCTGCCTCCCGAGTGCTGGGAGGGTTGCGCTCTAGCCCAGGCTGATCTGAAATTCAGTCTCAGTGTGGCCTCGAACTCTCCATGATCCTCCTACTGTTGCCTCCTGAGTGCTGGGATTAAAGGCATGTGTCACCATACCCGGCTTTTTTTTTTTTCTTTTCAATTTTTTTTTTTATTAACAAGTTCCATGATTATAAAAAATATCCCATGGTAATACCCTCCCTCCCACAACTTTCCACTTTGAAACTCCATTCTCCATCATATCCCTTCTCCCTCTCAATCAGTCTCTCTTTTATTTTGATGTCATGATCTTTTCCTCCTCTTATGATGGTCTTGTGTAGGTAGTGTCAGGCACTGTGAGTCATGGATATCCAGGTCATTTTGTGTCTGGGGGGATCACGTTGTAAGGAGTTCTACCCTTCCTTTGGCTCTTATATTCTTTCCTCCACCTCTTCCACAATAGACCCTGAGCCTTGGAAGGTGTGATAGAGATATTGCAGTGCTGAGCACTCCTCTGTCGCTTCTTCCCAGCACGATGATCCCTTCTGAGTCATCCCAAGGTCACTACCATCTGAAAAGAGAAGATTCCCTACCAAAAGTGAGAGTAGCATTAATATAAGGGTATGAACATTAAGAGAAGTGCTTACTGGGCAGTTTGATAAGCATAGTATATACATTTAGCCAGATAGCAGCAGACGTTATACCCCTAGGGCTCCTGACTACCCGTGTTTTAAGTAAATTTTTTAAAATTTATTTACAAGAGAGAGTGTATGTGTGTGCATGGGTGCACCAGGACCTCTTCCTCCTACAAATGAATTCCAGATGCTTGAACCACTTTGTGCATATGGTTTTACATGGGTACTGAGGAACTGAACACAGGGCAGCAAGCTTTGAAAGCAAGGTCCTTTAACTGTTGAGCTATCTTCCAGCCCTAAGGTAATTTAAAAAATTAATTATTAATTAATTAATTAATTTGAGAGTGAGAAGCAGGGGAGAGAGAGAGAATGGGCACACCAGGGCATCTAGCCACTGCAAATGAACTCCAGATGCATGCGCCCCTTGTGCATCTGGCTTATGTGGGTCCTGGAGAATTGAACTGGGACCCTTTGGCTTTGCAGGCAAACACTTTAACCACTAAGCCATCTCTCCAGCCCCTAAAAGTATTTTTTTATGAGAGTGAAAGCAAGAGAGAGGGAGGGAATTGGTGTGCCAGGGCCTCAGCTACTACAAATGAACTCCAGACACATGTGCCACCTTGTACACATGTGCCACCTTGTACACATGTGCCACCCTTGTGCACATGCATCACCTTGTGCATCTGGTGTATGTGGGTTCTGGGGAGTCAAACCTGGGTCCTTAGGCTTCGCAGGCAAGTGCCTTCACCACTAAGCCATCTCTCCAGCTCTGATATTTTTTTATTTATTTTATTTTATTTATTTATTTTTGGTTTTCGAGGTAGGGTCTCACTCTAGCTCAGGCTGGAATTCACTATGTAGTCTCAGGGTGGCCTTGAACTCATGGCAATCCTCCTACCTCTGCCTCCTGAGTGCTGAGATTAAAGGCATGTGCCACCACACCCAGCTCACAGTCCTATTTTTAAAATTTATTTGGGAGGGAGAGACTATGGGCACAGAAGGGCCTCTTGCTGCTACAGATGAACTCTAGGCACATGTGCCACCTTGTGCATCTGGCTTTATATGAGTGCTAGGAAACTGAATTCAGGCTGACAGACTTTGCAAGCAAGTACCTTTGACTGCTGAGTCATCACTACAACCCATGTCTGAGGTAATTCTTATGGGACTCAGTTTTTTTTTTTTTTTTTTTGCAAGTAGTTTCGCGACTTTACTGGGAAGATACAAAAAAAAAAAAAAAAAAAAAAAAAAAAAAAAAAAAAAAAAAGTCCATCAACCCCAAACAAAGAAGATGCAGGCATGCCAAAGGATTCTTCCAAGGGACTGGGGAGATGGCTCAGTGGATAAAACACTTGCCACACAACTCTGAATACCTGAGTTCAGATCCCCAGGGCCTCGGCAATGGCCTGTAATGTTTTGGAGGCAACAGGGACCTCCCTGGCCAACAACTCACTGGAAGGTATCCCATCCCAGGCACTGAAAATTTTCTAGTAACAATCTATGACTTCTGGATGTGTCATTATTTAAGAAAGTATATTTTCATATGTCTTATTCAGAATGTTTTGAATTTTGATTGACAGCCCCCCCACCTTTCTTTTAAACAATCTCTTCCTGTGACCTTGGCTAGGCCTTTCCCCTCCCTGTAATCTGTTCTTCTACCTACATATATACAATACCATCCTCTTAAGACCTTCCCTCTCCTCCCTCCCTTATAGACTTTTTTTCTAGTTTATGGGCCTCTGCTACTGATTTTTGGTTCCAGATCACACACAAGTCTATACATTTGTAGCTGGGTTCCACATATAAGAGAGAACATGCGACGTTTGGCTTTCTGGGCCTGGGTTACCTCACTTAGTATAATCCTTTCCAGATCCATCCATTTCCCTGAAAATTTCATTATTTCATTTTTCTTTACCGCTGAATAGAACTCCATTGTGTAGATGTACCACATCTTTATTATCCATTCATCTGTGGATGGACATCTGGGCTGGCTCCATTTCTTAGCTATTGTGAATAGAGCAGGAATAAACATGGTTGTACAAGTATCTCTAAGGTAGTCAGAAGAGTCATTAGTATATATGCCTAGGAATGCTATAGCTGGATCATATGATAAATCTATTTTTAGCTGTCTCAAGAACCTGCACACACTGGGCTGGAGAGATGGCTTAGCGGTTAAGCACTTGCCTGTGAAGGCTAAGGACCCCGGTTTGAGGCTCGATTCCCCAGGACCCACGTTAGCCAGATGCACAAGGGGGCACACGCATCTGGAGTTCTGTTTGCAGTGGCTGGAAGCCCTGGCACGCCCATTCCCTCTCTCTCTCTCTGCTTCTTTCTCTGTGTCTTTCACTCTCAAATAAATAAATAAAAAATGAAGAAAAAAATTTTTAAAAAAGAACCTCCACACTGATTTCCACAATGGCTGTACAACATTACATTCCCACCAACAGTGCAGTAGGGTTCCCCTTTTACTACATCCTCGTCAACATTTGTTGTCTGTTTCCTTGATGGTAGCCATTCTGACAGGAGAGAGGAATCTCAAAGGTAGTTTTAATTTGCATATTTCTCTGATGGCTAAGGATGTAGAACACCTTTTTAGATGTTTATATGCCATCTGTATTTCTTTTGGTGAGAATTCTCTATTTAGTTCCATAGCCCATTTTTTGATTGGGTTGTTTGATTTCTTATTGTTCTGTTTTTTGAGTTCTTTGCATATTCTGGATATTAATCCTCTGTTAGATGTATAGCTGGCAAAGATTTTCTCCCAATCTGTAGGTTGTCTCTTTTCTCTATTCACAGTGTTCTTTGCTGTACAAAAGCTTTATAGTTTTATGAGATCCCAGTAGTTGATTTGTGGTTTTATTTTCTTAGCAATTGGGGTTATATTCAGAAAGTCATTACCTATGCCAATATGTTGAAGGGTTTCCCCTACCTTTTCCTCTAGCAATTTCAGAGTTTCAGGTCTGATATTAAGGTCCCTGATCCACTTGGATTTGATTCTTGTGCATGGAGAAAGAAAACGATCTATTTTCATTTTTCTACATATAGATATCCAGTTTTCCCAGCACCACTTGTTGAAGAGGCTGTCTTTTCTCCAACAAATATTTTTGTCAAAAATCAGATGGCTATAGCTGCCTGGATTAACATCTGGGTCTTCTATTCTGTTCCATTGATCTACATGTCTGTCTTTGTGCCAATACCATGCTCTGTTTGTTACTATGGCTTTGTAATATAGCTTGAAACCAGGTATGGTGATACAACCAGCCTTATTTTTGTTGCTCAACATCATTTTGGCTATTCAAGGTTTTTTGTGCTTCCATATGAATTTTAGGATTGTTTTTTTCTATTCCTGTGAAGAATGCCATTGGAATTTTAATGGGGATTGCATTAAATGTGTAGATTGCTTCTGGTAAGATAGACATTTTCTTTTTTTTCTCAATTTTTATTAACATTTTCCATGATTATAAAAAATATCCCATGGTAATACCCTCCCTCCCCCCACTTTCCCCTTTGAAATTCCATTCTCCATCATATACCCTCCCCATCTCAACCAGTCTCTCTTTCATTTTGATGTCATGATCTTTTCCTCCTCTTATGATGGTCTTGTGTAGGTAGTGTCAGGCACTATGAGGACATGGATATGCAGGCCATTTTATGTCTGGAGGGAGCACGTTGTAAGGAGTCCTACCCTTCCTTTGGCTCTTACATTCTTTCTGTCACCTCTTCCGCATTAGACCCTGAGCCTTGGAAGGTGTGATCGAGATGTTACTCAGTACTCCAGTCACTTCTTTCCAGCACTATGATACCTTCTGAGTCATCCCAAGGTCACTGCCATCTGAAAAGAGAAGATTCTCTACCCAAAGTGAGAGTAGCATTAATATAAGGGTATAAATATTAAGAGAAGTGCTTACTGGGAAGTTTGATAAGCGTAGTATATACATTTTTCCAGACATCAGCAGATGTTACACCCCTAGTGCTCATGACTACCCCTGTTTTAAGTTTTCAGTATCAGGGATGTATTCCCTCCCATGGAGTGGGCCTCCAGTCCAATTAGAGGGCAGTTGGTTTCCACCATGACAGACGTGCCACTATTGCACCTAAGATAGACATTTTCACAATATTGATTCTTCCAATCCAAGAACATGGTATATCTTTCCATTTCCTTGTGTCTCATGCAATTTCTCGCTTGAGTGTTTTAAAATTCTCATTGTAGAGCTCTTTTGCTCCCTTAGTTAAGTTTATTCCAAGGTACTTTTTTTTTTTTTTTTTTGAGGCAATTGTAAGTGGGAGAGATTCCTTGATTTCATTCTCCATACGTTTGTTGTTAGTATGTAGGAAAGCTACTGATTTCTGTGTATTTATTTTGTATCCTGCTACATTGCTAAAAGTGTTTATCAACTCTAACAGTTTGCTGGTAGAGTTTTTAGGGTCTTTTATGTATAGAATCATGTAATCTGCAAATAGTGATAATTTGATCTCTTCCTTTCCAATTTGTATCCCTTTCATGAGTGTCTCTTGCCTTATTGCTATAGCCAAGACTTCCAATACTATATTAAATAAAAGTGGGGACAATGGGCACCCTTGTTTTGTTCCTGAATTTAGTGGAAAAGCTTCAAGTTTTTCACCCTAAGGCAGTATCTATCTTTTATTGAGAGATGAGTTTCATGGAGGCAACATATGGCAGGATCCTGCTTTTTAATCCATTCTGCAAGCCTGTGTCTTTTGGATGGCACATTGAGGTCATTGATATTAAGAGTTATTATTGAAAGGTATGCATTTATTCTCACCATTCTTCTTATTTTGTAGTGTTTCCTGTTTTCCCTTTACTCGTTTGTTTTAACTGTTATTTGAGTGTGGTTTAGTCTTTCCTATTTCCTCCTGCGTGTGTTTTGCTTTCTCTTCGGCATTAAGAATTCCTTCAAGTATTTTCTGTAGTGCTGGTTTAGTTGTCATAAATTCCTTTAGCCTGTTTTTGTTGTGGAATGTCCTTATTTCTCCATCAATTTGGATAGATAGCTTTGCAGGGTAAAGTAATTTTGGTTGACAGTTGTTATCTTTCAGAACTTGGAATACATCATTCCAAGCCCTTCTGGCTTTTAAAGTTTGTGTTGAGTAATCTGCAGTTATTCTGATGGGCTTGCCTTTTGGGTGACTTGCTTCTTCTCTAACTGCTTTCAATATATTTTCTTTGGTTTGTGTGTTTAATAGTTTAATTATAACATGGTGAGGAGGAGGTTCTTTCCAGATTTTGTCTGTTTGATGTTCTAAAAGCTTCTTGTATCTGCATTGGCATTTCTTTCCCAATTTAGGGAAAATTTTTCTTCTTTGATTTTGTTGAAAACACCTACCAAGCCTCTGGATTGAAATTCTTCTCCTTCTGTTATACTCTGAATTCTTTTTTGTTTTTGTTTTTTTTTTTTTTAATTTTTATTTATTTACTTGACAGAGAAAGAGGCAGATAGAGAATGGGCATGCCAGGGCCTCCAGCCACTGCAAACGAACTCCAGATGCCAGATGCATGTGCATCTGGATCACGTGGGTCCTGGGGAATTGAGCCTCAAACCAGGGTCCTTAGGCTTCACAGGCAAGTGCTTAACCACTAAGCCATCTCCAGCCCACCCTGAATTCTAATGCTTGATCTCTTCATAGTGTCCCAGATATCTTGAAATTCCCATCCATACCTTGCTATTAACTTGTCTTTCTCTTTGTTGCACTGTATTATATCTGCTACCTGGTCTTCTAGTTTAGATATTCTGTTCTCTCCTTCATCCATTCTACTGGCGAGACTTTCCACAGAGTTTTTTATTTCATTGACTGTATTTTTCAGAGCCAGGATTTCAGCCTGGTTTTTCTTCAGTATTTCTATTTCCTTACTCATGTCTTGTAGTGATCTCTTTATTTCATTAAGCTGATTTCCTGGGTTCTCTTTCAGAAGTTTGTTTTCTTCTTTAATTCCTTTGTTTTCTTCTTTGATTCCCTTCATTTCTTCTCTGATTTCTTTGAGCATAGATACCATCATTTTCTTGAAATCTTTATCAGACATTTCATCTACAACAGTCTCATTTGTGATCATTTCTGATGGATTTATAGTTTTTGGTGGGACTGTATTGTCTTGATTCTTTGAGTTTCTTGTATTATATTGTAGCGACTTTTGCATCCTGAATTGATTTGATGCTTGGGTTTTCTACTTATCTGCAGTGTTCCCAGATGTGGCAATCTACCTCTATATACTCTCAGGATATGAGTTCAAGGTGCCAGGTGTAGCTCTTGTCCCCCAATCAAGCCACAGATGTTATCCTAGGTATTGAGTTTGCTTGCTAAGCAAGTATTCTAGTGGACTGGATGGAATAATTTACTGGCAAATTCTAAACTGCAAGTAACATACACAATCAACAAAAACCAGCACAAAGTATGCAATTGTGGGGATTAAAACAGATAGTCATATAAAGCCAAAATCCCTAAGGGTGTGTGTTGTTCTATACCCTTAATCTTGTCAGCTGGGAGGTAGAGATTTCTGCTCTGAATTGGGTTCCAGGTCAACCTGGATCTGAATCAGACCCTGCCCCCAATAATGACAGAAGCAAAAAACCAAAGGCCCTATATATATGAAAGCACCAAAGGCAACAATATTTAACCCCCAAATACAGGTTATTTGAAAATGGTAAAGCCAACCAAGAATATATACCCCATAACATGCCCTGACAAGGAAAAGAGAGATTAGGTTTTGCAGTGCAGGCATGTGTACCTGTTTGTTTGTTTGTTTTGGCCAGTCAGCCACGTTGCCTTTTGGGGTGGCTTCCAATCTCACCAATGCTGAGAGCCCCCCTCGATCCCTCCGTGTTGTGCTGTGCAGCTGCACCTCTGATCTGCTCCGCTGGCTGCGCTGCCACTGGGGGCTGAATGCTGGAGGTTCATGGTTCTGATGGGGGGGATGGGAGAGTTCAGACTTCTGGAGTTGCTCGCACTTTCAGTAGCTTTTTAGTTGAACTCAGCTGTCTTTCCTTCAGATTTCTTAACTTTGCAAGAAGGCTGATTGAATCGAAACATTTGTTGCTTGGTCTCCTCTGCTGCTGCTGCTGCCGCTGCCTGGCGGGACTGCGCTGGGTGGGCCAGGATCGCCTCAGTAGGACTCTGGCAGTTTTCCTCCTTTCTGGTGGATCTTGATCTCTCTGGCTTCTCCGCTGTGTCTAAGAATAATCTATACTCCTTCACTTTTCAGAAGCAGAGTGTATTTTGCTGGGGTTTTGCCTAAATCCCTCCCTAGGCTGGTTTCGCATTGGCTCCTAAGCCACCATCTTACCCGCAAGTCCTCTTTTCTTTCAAAGTTATATCTGTGTGTATGTTTTCATGTGGGTGCAGATGAGCATACCACAGCACACGTGGGCATCAGAGGACTTTGAATGTTGGTCCTTCCACCTTGTTTGAGGAGGGTCTCTGGTTGTTCACTGCCACCAGTCTAGCTGGCCCACAAGCTCCCACCCAGGAGAGTCTCCTGCCTCTCATCTCATCATAGGAGGGCTGGGATTACCGATGCTTGCTGCTGAGTCCAGTTTTACATGGATTCTGAGGATCCAAACTCAGATCTTCAGACTTGTACAACAAGTATGTTTACCCACTGAGTCACCCCTGCCCCCAGCCACTTCTTTGTAAAGTTCCCAGGTTCAGGCATTTGCTTTAGTAATGAAACTGAACTATTGTAAAGTAAGTTGCGGGCATTGTGAATGTCACATCCAAATACTTTAATAGCTAGCTCTTTTTTTTATTTTTATTTTTTTATTTTTTTGGTTTTTCGAGGTAGGGTTTCACTCTAGCCCAGGCTGACCTGGAGTTCACTATGGAGTCTCAGGGTGGCCTTGAACTCACGGCGATCCTCCTACCTCTGCCTCCCGAGTGCTGGGATTAAAGGCGTGCGCTACCACGCCCGGTTTAGCTAGCTCTTTTGTTTAACTTTTTCTTTTCTTTCTTTCTCTACTTCTTTCTTTCTTTTTCTTCCGTGGTAGGGTCTCACTCTAGCCCAGGCTGACCTGGAATTCAATATGTAATCTCAGGGTGGCCTCAAATGCACAGAGATCCTCCTACCTCTGCCTCCCGAGTGCTGGGATTAAAGGTGTATGTCACCATGCCCAGGAACTGTCTTTTTGATTTTAGAAGTAGGTCTCACTCTAGCCCAGGCTGACCTGGAACTCACTGTGTGGTCTCGAACAAACAGCAATTCTTTTACTTCTGCCAGGACTTGCCACACTTGGCCTCAGCCTTTGTTTTCTTGAGACAGGGTATCTTGTAGCCTAGTCTTGAACTCTTTATGTAACAGAAACTAGCCTTGAACTCCGGATTCACATGCCTCTACCTCCCAAGTGCTAGAATTACAGCAGGCCGGACTATGCTTGCTGTGTATGTATGTATGTATGTATGTATCTATCTATCTATCTACCTATCTATCTATCTATCTATCTATCTATCTATCTATCTAGATATCTATCATTATTTGTGCTTTTTGGTTTCTTTGTTTTGTTTTGCTTTAAAATTATGGTTTTGGTTTTTCTTTCTTTTTTTTTTTTTTTTTTTTTTTTTTTTTTTGGTTTCTTGAGGTAGGGTCTCACTCTAGCCCAGGCTGACCTGGAATTCACTATGTAGTCTCAGGGTGGCCTCGAACTCACGGCGATCCTCCTACCTCTGCCTCCACGCCCGGCTTGGTTTTGGTTTTTCGAGGTAGGATTTCACCCTAGCTCAGGTCGACCTAGAATTCACCATGTAGACTCAGGCTGATCCTCTTACCTCTGTCTCCAAAGTGCAGGTATTAAAGGCGCAGGCCACCACAACAGGCTACAGAACGGGCGCTCCAGGGCCTCCAGTCAGACAGACTCCAGATGAATATGCCACTTTGTGCATCTGGTTTTATGTGGGTACTGGGGAATCAACTCTAGTCGTTAGGCTTTGCACACAAGCGCCTTAACCTCAGAGCCCTGTTTTGCTTTTTTTTTTTTTTTTCTTTTGAAGCCAGTAACTTATTACATAGTCCAGATTGGCTGCAGCTTCCAATTCTCCTGCCTCAGCCTTCTAAATGCGAGGCGGGCACCACCACGTCCAGCCTTGCAGTGTTTCAAGGTTTTTCTCACTTTTTACATATTGGCGATAACAAAACCCTCAGAAGCGCAGCAATCACTTGAGTACGCTGTCAATTCCGTACTACACCTCCCTGAAGGCACTAACAGAGCCTCTTCCTACAGGGTTGCCTGACCGTGAATGACCAATAGCTGAGGAGCTCAGGAAGGTGGTGCTGCCTCTCTCTCCTACCCTCCTCTGGGGATAGTGCGCAGCTGGACTGCTTCTCCCCTAAGCCATTGCGCGGGTTGACTGACGCGCTAACATTCCGGACTTGGCCCGGGGCGGAGCCGGCCCTGGACTCCATTTCCCAGCAGACAGCGCGGCCCGAAGGGGCGGGACTCCACTTCCCAGCAGGCTCCAGGCGGCGGGCGCCGCGGTGCCTTGTGTGGGATGTAAGCGAGGAGGTGGGCGCGGGGAACCGTGGATTCTCCTTGGGATTTAGGGGGCGCCTTCCGGACAGACTGCAAGGAACCGGGGATGCAATCATAGGGAGGAAGAGGGGCGGCCTTTGAGGGTGCTCAGATCTTTGGGGGCGCAGCCTCATAGGGACCGGGGGTCCCAGGGTTACAAGGGACAGCCTCGGTTGAGAAGGGTCTCACCGACGAAGGGGGGAGCAGCTGGTGGATCCCAGGGCTAAGGGGCGGGAAATCAGGGGCGTTGTGGAGGAGGGTAGTTTTAGCCGAGCCTGGGTGGGGGCTCCCCAGCCGATCCCGACCCTCCTTCCATCCTGCTCATCTGCAGGCCGCCGCCCGCCGCCATGGGGCTGAAGGCCGCCCAGAAGACGCTGTTCCCTCTGCGCTCCATCGACGACGTGGTGCGCCTGTTTGCTGCTGAGCTGGGCCGAGAGGAGCCGGATCTGGTACTCCTTTCCCTGGTACTGGGCTTCGTGGAACATTTCCTGGCTGTCAATCGTGTCATCCCCACCAACGTGCCGGAGCTCACCTTCCAGCCCAGCCCAGCGCCCGATCCTCCCGGCGGCCTCACCTACTTCCCCGTGGCCGACCTATCCATCATAGCTGCCCTCTATGCCCGATTCACCGCCCAGATCCGCGGCGCTGTGGACCTGTCCCTCTACCCGCGAGAGGGGGGCGTCTCCAGCCGCGAACTGGTAAAGAAGGTCTCGGATGTCATATGGAACAGCCTCAGCCGATCCTACTTCAAGGACCGGGCACACATCCAGTCCCTCTTCAGCTTCATCACAGGTTGGAGCCAGACAGGTGGCCAGGGGAGATAATAGGTGTTGACCCACCTCTTCTTATTTCTCAACACTATGGTTTGCAGAGCCCCTTGAGACTGGTAAACCTTGTGTAGTAGGGCAGGTGTTATTTCTTTGCAACTGGGGAAACTGAAGTCCCAAGAGGGGAAGTGATGTTCCAGAGACTCGGAATAGCAGGGCTGGGACTGGAACCTGATCCTTGGCGCCTATCCTTTGCCCTCTCAGAACCGCCAGCCCCACCACTGAACAGCACAGGAGGCTTGCAGCCTAGCATGAGGGCACAGGAGGTGGCAGTAGATTCGTGAGGGGAAGGAGACTAATGGAGGGCTACATTTGAGACAACTAAATGTAATAATGCCTATGAAAAAAATTTTTTTCGAGGTAGGGTATCACTAGCCCAGGCTGACCTAGAATTCACCATATAATCTCAGGGTGGTCTTGAACTCACTGCAGCCCTCCCTTCTGTGTCCCTGAGTGCTGGGATTAAAGACGTGCGCCACCACACCTGGCTGAAATTTAAAAAATATATATATTTTGTTTTTATTTTATTTGTTTGACAGAGAGGAAGAGGGAAAGAGAGAGGATGGGCGTGCCAGGGCCTCCAGCCACTGCAAACGATTTCAGATGCGTGTGCCCCCTTGTGCATCTGGCTTACGCGGGTCCTGGAGAGTGGAACTGGGATCCTTTGGCTTTGCAAACGCCTTAACTGCTAAGCCATCCCTCCAGCCCTGAAAATGTTTTTAAAAGAAAAAAATCACAGACTTGACCTCAAAAAGCTTAAAGCTTAGCACTTGCAAAGTTTATCACGTTCTGGTGCTATTATGTCCAGAATGAGCAAGAATCTGAGGCAGCTTTTGAGTTTTGTGTGTGTATATACACACACACACACACACATATATGGAGAGAGAGACAGTGAGTGAGTCTGGTGTGGTGGTACACACCTTTAATCCTAGCACTCGGGAGGCAGAGGTAGGAGGATCGCAGTGAGTTCAAGACCACCCTGAGATTTTTATAGTGAATTCCAGGTGAGCCTGGGCTAGTGAGACCCTACCTCAAAAAACCACACACACAAAAAAAAAAGCATAAATAAATTAGGAATATCTGTTGGTGGATGTGGGGAACAAGAATGTTAGAGTGCTCTTTTTGTTCTCCTTGACATAATCTAATAGGTGTAGTAAGAGGGGAATCGCTAAGTTAATGGAAGTACATCATGTGTATATAGAGGAAAGGAAGGAGCAGGCTGGGTGGAGCTATGAGAGATTCTGAAAGCTCTCAGGCAGGGGAGGGAGAAGCTATGAGCACATGGAAGGGCGAGCATAGGAGTGTAACAGGGCAGGGGCATCTGAGGCTTGGGGGTGTGGGAGGAGGTATAGCCTATTAGTACCCAGCCCCCTTTCTCAAGGCGAAAGCCCAGAGGAACTTCTCTCATTACTGCCCTCTTCTACAGGCACCAAGCTGGACAGCTCAGGTGTGGCTTTTGCAGTGGTGGGGGCCTGCCAGGCTCTGGGTCTTCGAGATGTCCACTTGGCCCTGTCTGAGGATCATGCCTGGGTAGTGTTTGGGCCCAATGGGGAGCAGACAGCTGAGGTCACCTGGCATGGCAAAGGCAACGAGGACCGCAGGGGCCAGACAGTCAACGCGGGTGTGGCTGAGCGGGTATTGTACTGTCCCTCAACCTTGTCCCCTTTGTACTCTGCTAACCCAAGTCATCCCAGGGACTTTCCCTGGCCATGCTCCCATCTTCCCATTGCTCCTGTGAGTATCAAGAGAAGAAAGCCAACCAGGTGTGGTGGCACACACCTTTAATCCCAGTACTCAGGAGGTAGAGGTAGGAGGATCACTATGAATTCAAGGCTAGCCTGAGACTACATAGTGAATTCCAGGTCAGTCTGGGCTAGGGCGAAACCCTACCTTGAAAAAAAAAA
The DNA here is from genome assembly GCA_036346955.1 of Dipus sagitta. NCBI lineage: Eukaryota > Metazoa > Chordata > Mammalia > Rodentia > Dipodidae > Dipus > Dipus sagitta. Next base: position 163,436,203 of record CM070770.1, read on the forward strand.
AAAAACAAGAGGAGAAAACAGATAGGCCCATTTCCTGCTTCCATGCCCCAGAGCAGGCACAGAATGGGACATCCCAAGACATTTCTCTTATCTCTTCCCAAGAGCTGGCTGTACCTGAAAGGATCATACATGCGTTGCGACCGCAAGATGGAGGTGGCGTTCATGGTGTGTGCCATCAACCCTTCCATTGATCTGCACACTGACTCTTTGGAGCTGCTGCAACTGCAGCAGGTGAGGAGTGTGACTGTGGTGCGAGTGAGTGCTGGGCTAGACTGCTGCCTGCACCTGCTGTGGTGCCCGGGGCAGGGCTACTTTCCCTTCTGGAAAACTGGTCTTTCCCAGGGTTCACAGGAGTGTGGAACTGAGACATGGAAAGATTTGCTCCATTGAAGAATTGGATCCTGATTCTGGCCCCTCTGGTGGGAGGGCTCTGTTGCCTCTGGATCCCACTCTGTCTGATAGGCAGCTCCTCTCCCCCAACTCATACCTCTCTTCTTTATCTCTAGAAGCTGCTTTGGCTTCTCTATGACCTGGGACATCTGGAAAGGTCAGTAGGAGGATATGGTCATACTGAGCCCTTGGGTGGGCTAGAGGGCTGGTTGATAGCCTGTACTTACGCCCCTTTCCCAGGTACCCTATGGCACTAGGGAACCTAGCAGATCTGGAGGAGCTGGAGCCCACCCCTGGTCGGCCAGACCCACTCACCCTCTATCACAAGGTGAGGGCATCTTGAAGTGGCAGAAGGGAGGCTCTGATGATGGCTGGGGTCCCCTTCTTATGGGGGATAGGGAGAGGGCCAGTGTTGGGGACTGTTGTCTGCCTAGTCCCTACTTTGTATCTATCATGAGTAGTTGTGCTGTGGTACCCTGGGTTCTCCAGCCTTGGGTTGGCAGGGCCTCGATTTATCCTGTAGTCCTGCATTTTCTGCTGCCCCTCACTACCCTTCCTGGCATGTAGCAGTTCAACTGTGGAAGCACTGTGGAGGGGTGTTAGCCCGCTGGTGGTGGGATGGGAAGGTAATTGGTCTTTGAAGTCTTTGCAGAAGAGTGTGTGGGGAAGGGTTCTGTCCTGGGCTCCCAGTAGTCTGCCCCAGGCCTTACTTAGCAAGCAGCCCTGCAGATGTTGGGGGGAGGGACACACTGTAGAGGGGTTGGCAGGAAATGGACTAGGAGTTAGGGACAGGGAAAACTCTTTGGAATCTTTCTTTTGGACCTTCCAAATGTGACTGGCACTCATGGCAGCTGGGGGGCTGCCTCCCTGAGATTCCTCTGTCCCCTCCCCTACAGGGTATTGCCTCTGCCAAGACGTACTACCGGGATGAGCACATCTACCCCTACATGTATCTGGCTGGCTACCACTGTCGCAACCGCAATGTGCGCGAAGCCCTGCAGGCCTGGGCCGACACTGCCACTGTCATTCAGGAGTGAGGATTCCCCCACTAGGGCGTTCAGCCTGTTCTTTTCCTCCCTTACTTTCTAACCACTTTCATTCAGGAGTGAGGCCTAGATCCCAGGCCATGTCCCCTCTCCATCCAGCCCCCAGACAGCTAAAGTCACTATCACCCAGGAAGTAAGGAACTGGTTAGAGCCTCAAACCTTTCCTTCCCTCCTGTCTGCTCAGACTCTAGTGTAGCCCCACAACCCTTCCTTAATCTTGTCCTGGACTGACATGGTCACCGTCATCTGGGTGAGGACCCCAGCCATTCATCCAGTCTGTGGTATGACCCAGCATTCCCTACCAGCACCTTGGGGCATGCATCAGGCTGAGCCCTGCATGCCTCCTTACTCGCAGCTACAATTACTGCCGGGAGGATGAGGAGATCTACAAGGAGTTCTTTGAAGTGGCCAATGATGTCATCCCCAACCTGCTGAAGGAAGCTGCCAGTCTGTTGGAGGCAGGGGAAGAGAGGCCAGGGGAGCAGACTCAGGTGAAGCACCTGTGTCCACCCTCCCGCCTGGGCATATGGGACTGTGTGAACAGGACTGGAGATTGGGTTTTCTTTTGCTGGAGCTGAGATTTTGGACCTGGGTTTGAAGGAGCTGAGGGTGTGTCAGGGTGTTCTACCTGGTGTCCTCAGTTAAATGGAGGTGCTAGCCTATCTCTTTCATGGCTAGGATTCTCACTTGGACCAAGATGTAAGGGAGCAGTGGTCCCCTCCCTCTGTCTGCCCTGGCTAAGGACCGGCTTTATAAAGGGAAGGAGGTCCTTAAAATGCTCACCTCTTTCTCCTCTGTCTGACCTGTGCCCTCCCTTCTCCCTTGCCTAGGGCACCCAGAGCCAGGGTTCTGCCCTCCAGGACCCTGAGTGTTTCGCCCACCTTTTGCGATTCTACGATGGCATCTGCAAATGGGAGGAGGGCAGCCCCACTCCAGTGCTGCATGTGGGCTGGGCCACCTTCCTTGTGCAGTCTCTAGGTCGCTTCGAGGGACAGGTGAGGGGGTACTGCCCAAGGGACTGGGCACTACAGGTGGTGATGACAGACAGCCTCGGCGGGGAGGGGGGGGGTAGGAGCATTACCCCGTTCCTCATGGATTACAGTAGATTAGACTCCCTAAGTGGCCAGGCTCTGAACTTCCTGCCAGTGGCCCAAAACCTTTCCCCTGGCTTTCGCTGTCCACCTCCAGGTGCGGCAGAAGGTGCACATCGTGAGCAGAGAACCCGAGGCCGCCGAGGCGGAGGAGCCGTGGGGGGAGGAAGCCCGGGAAGGACGGCGGCGGGGTCCTCGCCGAGAGTCCAAGCCCGAGGAACCACCTCCGCCCAAGAAGCCTGCATTGGACAAGGGTGCCGGCTCCGGCCAGGGTGCGGGATCAGGTCCGCCCCGGAAGCTGCCAGGGACTCTCCCCGGCACCACCCGCCCTGAAGTCGGCAGTGCTGCTCCGACGCCAGCATCCACAGCCTCCCCACCACCTGATGGGCCAGTGCTCACTTTCCAGAGCGAAAAGATGAAAGGCATGAAGGAGCTACTGGTGGCCACCAAGATCAACTCGAGTGCCATCAAGCTGCAACTCACGGCGCAGTCACAAGTGCAGATGAAAAAGCAGAAGGTGTCCACACCCAGCGATTACACTCTGTCTTTCCTCAAGCGGCAGCGCAAGGGCCTATAACTGCAGGGGATTGGCTCAGTCCCTCGCCCCACCTCGAGCTCAGGCTCCGCCCACAGTCCCACGGGCCGCGCCGGGACTCACTCCATCCCAATTCCAGGTCCGGGTTTGTGTACTACATACCTCGACCCCAAGCCTTTGAACTGCTCCAGCTTAGACCCCAGGGCTGTGGCCCTTAGAATATAGATCTCATCTCCCAGAATCTCAGCCGGCCAATTGGAACCCTATTCTTGGCCCATGTAACCAATCTTGAAAAATCCAATCCCTGAAACTCAACGGTACTCATGCTGGAACCCTAGCCAGACTCAGGGCTCGCTCCTTCCTCGTGGAGACTTGAGGTTGCCCTTAATCCTGGAGGGAGGACCGGTCCCACTACAACGCGGGAGCCAGTGACCCCTATTCAGCCTCGGCGGTACATTTCTGCACTAGAGAGTTCCATCCTTAGGGAATTGAGCTCCATACCCTAAAGAACTTGAGGCCTGCCGCCCGAATTTGGAAATGTCCAGAGTCCCGGACGCGGAGCTCCGTCCTGTGTGAATCCTGAGCGCCGCCCCTTCCTGAACACACTGGCCCCAGATCAGAGCAGGACCTCTTCTGACCCTATGGGAACCTCCCCGAGGTCCAGCCTATCTCGAGGGACTCGGGAGGAAATCTGCAGGGGGTAGGTGGGGGCTGGTCTCTTCCTGTTTTGTACATAGATTTATTTTTCAGTTGCAAGGAAAGATGAATACATTTTGTTAAAAAAAAAAAAAGCGTATCTCCGTGTTTCATCTGGGAAGTCGGGGTGGGGTGGGGTGGGGAATGGGACATCCCCGTCACTCTGTCTAGTGGGACTGGACTTTGTGCTCCTCACCTGTAGAACCCGGTGGCTGGAAAGAACCCAAGCTCCTCCCCGACCCGGGACTTCCCCGCGCAGCCGGAGCGCCTCCTCCCGGCTGGGCGGCGGGACATCCCCGGGCCCTGGCCCCGCCCCCGGGCCCTGGCCCCGCCCCCGCGGCCTCGGAGCCACCGGCGCCCTTCCCGGCCCCGCCCCGCCCCGCGCCGCGGTGCCCAGCGCCGGCTCCGCAGCTCGCGCCGGCCCGCCCGGCGCCGGGCCATGGCGCTGCTGCGGGACGTGTCGCTGCAGGATCCGCGGGATCGCTTCGAGCTGCTCCAGCGCGTGGGAGCCGGGACCTATGGCGACGTCTACAAGGTGCGCCGGGCGGCAGGACGGGCACGAGCTCCGGTAGAGGGTGCCCGCCGCGCTCCCCGCCGCGGAGCCAGCCAGCCCCCAGCCCCGCCCCTCCTCATCCCGCTTCCCTCCCCGCAGGCCCGCGACACGGTCACGTCTGAACTGGCCGCGGTGAAGATCGTCAAGCTAGACCCAGGTGAGGGCTCGGGTGGGGCTTCTGCGCAGGAGGGAGGCAGGGCGCGGGCGCGCTGTCAGGGGCGGAGAGTTGACGTTTTGGAGCTCTTCTGGGAAGCAGACCCAAGGAGGTACAGTGGCCTGGCATCTGCCTGGCTCAGAAGGAGGCACTCTGTACTCAGTTTGCAGATGGAGGCACTGAGTCAGGGCGACCCCTGTGCGCTCCCCCCATAATGCCTTGTGCTCCCCAGGGGACGACATCAGCTCTCTCCAGCAGGAAATCACCATCCTTCGTGAGTGCCGCCACCCCAATGTGGTGGCCTACATTGGTAGCTACCTCAGGTGAGGTTGCTTTATCCTCTTGCCTCCGGCAGCCCCAATGTGGCCTACTGTGTACCCACCCCAGCTCCTTGTCTCCCCAGGAATGACCGCTTATGGATCTGCATGGAGTTCTGTGGAGGGGGTTCCCTGCAGGAGATTTACCACGGTGAGGGCCAGGCTCCAGCCCCTAGAGGCATGGCCTTCTCCCCACCCAACATGAGGGCGGAAGGGGAGCAGGCTAAACTCGGGCTCCTCTCTACTCCTGACTGGCTGTGTGACCTTGAGAGCAATACTGTCCTTCTCTGGGCTCAGAACCCCAGCCTGAGGTGCTAGGGAATGTTAGCCACCCCTTTCCCAAAGCAAGTGCTGTGTGCTTCACACCCACACGGGGATCTGGGAAGGGTCATTATATCTCAGTGCTAGCCCCAGTGCTTTCCATTTCAGCAACTGGGCCCCTGGAAGAACGGCAAATAGCCTATGTCTGCCGGGAAGCACTGAAGGTAGCTGGGCCAACTGACAGCCTTCATCTGAATCCCTTGGAGGGTTTGGGCTGGGCTAACCCAGGGGCCGTGGGTCCTAGGGGAAGGGGCCCCAGCCCTGTTGCCGGAAGCAACCCATTTCCCTCTTGGCTCAGTCACTTCCTGTTTGAGGAGAGGGGAGGAGGAAGCGGCTTGGGTGCGGGGGGCCTTAGTCCTGAGGAGGGGTTCAGGAGAAGGGATAGTGCTAGGTAGATACCCTCAGGGGCTCCTCTTTGTCCTCAGGGGCTCCACCACCTGCATTCTCAGGGGAAGATCCACCGTGACATCAAGGTAGGAGTCAGCCAAGGGCATGGTGAGGGAGGGAGGGAGAAGGCTCAGGAGCACCTGGCTAGAGTCTCTCCTCCATTCCTCAGGGCGCCAACCTTCTGCTCACTCTGCAGGGCGATGTGAAGCTGGGTCAGTATTGGGGCACCATTAGGGTAAGGGTTCTGAGGCCATAGAGAACATGGACTCGAGTGCTTTGGGGGTCCCAGTCACTTTACTGCTCAAGCCTCAGTTTCCCCAGTTAGGAAATCAAACAGTACTTCCTGCCTGCTGGTAGTTGGCTGAAGTTGGATTTGGAATGGGTCTGTGGCTGTGGACAAGAGAGAAAGGTCTGACATGGGACTGTGCACTCAGTTGTGGATGGAGGGTGGGTGACCCGTCCCAGGACAGGCCTGGCCAGGGACAGCTGTGGCTGCATCTGAGCCCTACCTGGTGCATCTTGAGTTTAGGCAATGGGAGTGGAAGCAAGTAGGGCCCTGGGGCTAGTAAGAGCCACTCTTTGTTCCTGCAGCGGACTTTGGGGTGTCAGGGGAACTGACGGCATCTGTGGCCAAGAGGAAGTCTTTCATTGGCACACCATACTGGTGAGACGGTGCCCTGGCCAGAGGGGCAAGGGTCACAAGTGGGGTGCCTGGCCATCCCATCTGTAACCCCACGTCTAGGATGGCACCGGAGGTGGCCGCTGTGGAGCGCAAGGGTGGCTACAATGAGCTGTGTGACGTCTGGGCCCTGGGTATCACTGCCATCGAGTTAGGCGAGCTGCAGCCCCCACTATTCCACCTGCACCCCATGAGGTCAGCCTTGTAAATGCCTCCCCCCCTGCCTGACCCTCGCCCCTGCTGATCTCTGACCCCGACCTCACACCTCCCTCCTCAGGGCCTTGATGCTCATGTCGAAGAGCAGCTTCCAACCACCCAAGCTGAGGGACAAGATGCGTTGGTGAGGGCTTACCCCCCACGGCTGGGACGCTCTTCTGCCAGGCCCCGGTGGGGAGCCTGGTCCTCACTCTGGGCCCAGGCTGTGGACAGGAGAGAAGGGCAGGTAGCTGATGCTGGAGGCACTTCTGTGGCACAGCAGTGGTGTTGAGCTGCCCAGGCTGCTCTTCCTGGGCAGGTCCGGCAAGGGTCAGCAGTGGCAGGGTGGCTGGCACAATGCCCTACGTGGGGTTTAACTGGGGTCTGCATGAGGATTCTTGTGCCCACTAGGAGCCAGACTTTCCACCACTTCCTCAAGCTGGCCCTGACCAAGAACCCCAAGAAGAGGCCAACTGCTGAGAAGCTTCTGCAGGTAGGAGGCCGGGGGGTCAGACCTGGGGGCTCGGGGCTCCAGAGCAGGGCCTCGAGGATAGAGGTCGTTCTAATCACCCCTCTCTCTTCCAGCACCCATTTACAACCCAGCAGCTCCCTCGGGCCCTCCTCACCCAGCTCCTCGACAAGGCCAGTGACCCCCATTTGGGAACCCCCTCCCCTGAAGACTGTGAGCTGGAGGTAAGGTGGGGGTCTATGAACCGGATCTTGGCCTGGCCTGGTTGGAAGGAGTCCAGAGGTGACATCAGTCAAAGTCTCTGGCTTTGTGTAATTGCGTTCTGTGCAGAGCTTCCCTCCAGTTGAGCCCAGCCGTGGGGAATCTTCTGGTGGGAGTCTTGCCTCCTTGAACTCCTCTTTGATAGGTTGCCGTACTCAGACCCAGGCAAACAAACCGTGCCTGTAACTAAGCTGTCTTCTTGTGTTCGGAATGATCTTGGTCAAGTTTCTTGACACTCTATACAAGTTTTCCTGTCTGTGATGTGAAGGGGCCCTTCTGTTTAACAGAAACCTCGAGGATTGTCATGAAAAGGAAAACCACTGTAATGGGTGCCAGCCCGCTGTTGTTGTTCTTTCTTAGACATATGACATGTTTCCAGACACAATTCATTCCCGGGGGCAGCATGGCCCAGCTGAGAGGACCCCCTCTGAGATCCAGTGTGAGTCTCTGGCAGGGCTGTGTGTGCATGGGTTTGGTTTTATTTGGGCAGTCTGCTCTGAGGCTCTGGCCCTCTAACCGTATACTCTGGGCCTGCAGTTCACCAAGTGAAATTCGGTGCCCCACGCAGGAAGGAGACAGATCCTCTCAGTGAACCGGTGAGGCGCTGGCTGTGTGGGAGGGCAGGGCGCGGGATGGCTTCCAGAGCTCTGATGGAGGCCGAGCAGCTCACATGAAGGCTGCTTTGAAGCAGGGGCTTCCTGTGTCACCTGGGGCTAGGGCTCCTTCCTGGACCAGCTTCCTTTAGACAGTGCTAGAAGGTGGCAGGCTGACCACACCTTTTTAAAACTTGGGCCTTTCACAGGCCCAAGGCCCCCATTTAGCCCCACGACTTTGTCACAGGATTATGTCACACTGTGCTCTCACATTAATACCTTTCTTGGTTCCCACAGTGTTCCCTCTCTGCCCTGCTGTCTTGCTATCTTATCTCTTGGTCTCTCTAATTTGTCTCTCACTGTCTCTTCCCCACGTCTTCTACCTGTTACCAGATAGGTTAGAGCTGTCTGCCTGTCCTCCCTCTCCTGCCATCTCTCTCTTCTTTGTTAATGCTGAGACAAGGTACTCAGGCTGGCCCTAAATTTGGTCTGTTGCCCAGGCAGCCTTTGAACTCTGAACCCTTCTGCATCAGTGTCCCAAGTACTGGGATGGTAGGTGTGCCCACTGTGCCTGCCTCTCTCCTGGCCTCTCTTCCTTTTCAGGCAGGGTCTTAACAAGTTGGCCTGGAACTCACTTTGTAGCTGAGGCTGGACTCATGGCATTCCCCCTGCCTCAGCTTTCTGAGTGCTGGGCTTCTAGGCATGAACCACCATGCCTATAAGCTTTTCTTTTTTTCATTGTTTTAAGACCTTGTCTCAAGTAGCCCAGGCTGGCCTTCATGGCCTTCAGCTCCCTCTGTAGCCAAGGTTAGCTTTGAACTTCTGATCCTCTTGACTGCATCTCCCAAGTGCAAGAACTACAGGTATGTGCCATCATACCTGGAAGTCTCTTACCATCTCTTGATTGCAACTCCCCTTTCTCTCGGCCTCTTTCCTGGTGCATCTGCCTTGGTTTCCCCCAGTGGGAGGAGGAATGGACGCTGCTTGGAAAGGAGGAGCTGAGCGGGTGAGTGAGGGGAGGGAAGCTGTGGGGTGGGTTGGAGTTTCCAGGGAGGCCGACCTTTGAACCCTCTCCCTCTGGTCCAGGAGTCTGTTGCAGTCAGTCCAGGAGGCTCTAGAGGAGAGGTAAGGAGCTAGTGCCCAGGATGAGGCAGGGCCATCTGGCTTTGGGCATCTCATCTCACGCCCTGTTGTACCTTCTGCCATATCCCTGCAGGAGCCTGACCATCCGGCCAGCCTCAGAACTCCAGGTGTGGAGAGGATGGGCCTGGAGCTAAGAGGTGGGCAGTAGGGCTGAGACCAGGTCTCAGTGTACCTGCTGACAGCCAGGCTGGGTCCCCAACCCTCTTACCAGGAGCTGGATTCCCCAGATGATGGCATGGGAACCATCAAGCGGGCCCCATTCTTGGGGCTGCCCTCCTCTGAGCCAACTCCTGAGGACAATACTCAGTTCAGCCCCCCAGGTGAGTCCCAGGCTTAGGAGGCCAGCAGGAACCCTGGGGTGGGAACTGGGGCTGGGAGAGTCACCATGGCCTGTGCCTACAGGAACCCCGCCCCCACCTCCACCCAGCTCTAGCAGCCCCCCACTGCTGCCCACTGCCTGGGCCACCCTGAAACAGCGGGAGGATCCCAAGGTAAGGGGACCCCAGGGGGGTGGGAGGGAGCTGTGTGGTGGGCCATCCCCTTGCCCTAACTGCTTCCTTCTCTCTTAGAGGTCATCCTGCCATGGGCTCCCCCCTACTCCCAAGGTGCATGTAAGTGTTTGCCCTCCGCCCCTTGGCTTTGTAGCCCTGCCGCCCCTTCCCCTGGGTCGTCCCTCATCAGCACCTTACCTCCTCCACAGATGGGCGCCTGCTTCTCCAAGGTCTTCAACGGCTGCCCGTTGCGGATCCATGCCGCTGTCACCTGGATTCACCCTGTGACTCGAGGTAGGCCTCGAGTCGCGGAGGACAACAGCCGCCTAGAACACTCCTAGGCTTGGGAACAGGGACGGGCCCACCCCTGACCTCTTGCCCACACCTGCAGACCAGTTCCTGGTGGTGGGGGCGGAGGAAGGTGTCTACACCCTCAACCTGCATGAGCTACACGAAGACACCTTGGAGAAGGTGAAGCTGCCAGCTTTTGTGGGGCGGGGGTGGGAAGGTGGAGGCCCCGGGGGCCCTGGGATGCTGAATACCTACCCATCTGTCTCGGTGGCCCCAGCTCATCTCCCACCGCTGCACCTGGCTTTACTGCGTGAACAATGTGCTGCTGTCACTCTCAGGTAAACGGTGGGGGACGCAGGGAGCTCTGTCTCACCCAGTCCTGAAAGACATCTGAACATTAAAGGCCCTTGCCCCACTTCCTCCCATGCAGGGAAATCCACTCACATCTGGGCGCATGACCTCCCGGGCCTGTTTGAACAGCGGAGACTGCAGCACCAGGCACCCCTTTCCATCCCCACTAACCGCCTCACCCAGCGCATCATCCCCAGGTCAGCTCTGGGCACCGGTCGCATGGCAAGACTAGGCTGGCTGGCTGCTCTCACTATGGGGACTGTGGGGAACCTAGTGGCATCACCTAGGCCCTTGTCCTTCCTGACGTCATCTCCTTCTAGTCAGTAACATTGGCAGCCTCCCCTCCTGCCCACCAGGCTTGTTAGTGGGGTGGGAAAGTGCTTTGCGGATGGCGGGAGCCGTGGGCTTTACCTGTCAGCTGAGCTCGTGTCCACAGAGCTCATGGCTCTGGCACCTAAGTCCAGGGAAACTTCCTGCTGCTTGAGAGAAACCAGGGAGATGAGCCTCCATGGCAGATAGCGAGTGCCTGCTGCTAGAGGGCCTGAAGGGAGCACTCAGGCTTGGGAAGTGCAGAGAGACCAGAAGAGCCCGGAGTTTGAATATATACAGTTTCCAGACAGCAGAACCAGGAAAGAAGCATTCCAGGAGAGGGGAGCCAGTGTAGGTGGGACAAAGCTGCAAGGCCATGGTGTTTGCTGAGGGCTGAGAGCTGCACAGGTGGCCGGCCGAGCCCTTCCTGTGCTGTCAGGCCGCGCCAGGACTTGGGCTGTGTCCAGCGGGCAGCAGCACCGTCAGCATTTTAAAAGGATTCCTGTGTGTACTAGAGAGGATGCTTCCTGCTGTCCGTGATTCAGCTCATGGCTTCAAAGCAGGCTGTGGTGGCTCATGCCTAATATCCTGGCATTCAGGAGCCAGGCAGGAGGATCTCAAGTGCAAGGCCAGCCTGAGCTTTGTCTCAGAACACATGCACACAGAAGAAAGCAAAGTTAAAGTTAGGTATGGTGGTACACCCCAGCTCTCAAGAGATAGAAGCAGGAAGATCAGGAGCTCAGGGTTATCCTTGGATACGTAGTGTGTTTGAGGCCAGCCTGGGCTGAGAACCTGTTACAGAAGATCAAAAATGAAAAAAGTGTTCAGCTGGAATGGGAATAGTCTCTGTGTGTGTGTGTGTGTGTGTGTGTGCGTGTGTGTGTGTTTGAGGCAGGGTCTCACTCTAGCCCAGGCTGACGTGCAATTCACTGTGTAGTCTCAGGGTGACTTTGAACTCACAGTGATCCTCCTGCCACTGCCTCCCAAGTGCTGGGGTTACCACCGGGCCTGGTGGGAGCATCCTTTAGGATGTGGAATGACAGGATCTGGGGACAGGTTGGAAAGGGGGTGGGGCTTGGATTCTGGCAGAGGGGCTTATTGTGGAAGATAAGCAACCCAGCATTATTATGTGGTTTGTGAGGTGCCAGCCATGTCGATGCCAGGGAGAACACCCATGCAGTCATTCAGCTGCTAGCTATGTGGTGCCTTATATGCGCTAGACACTTTTTGGGAACTCAGGTACATCCATGTACCTTGTCCTTGATGACTCGCTTGAGGAGGTGGCAGATGATAGACCTGGGGGAAAAAATTTCCAGGCATGGTGGTGCACGCCTTTAATCCCAGCACTTGGGAGGCAGAGGTAGGAGGGTTGTCATGAGTTCAAGGCCACCCTGAGACTGCATAGTGAATTCTAGGTCAGCCTGGGCTAGAGTGAGACCCTGTCTTGAAAAAAAAAAATCACCTCTTCAGTGGTGATAGTTTGAGAGTATCCTCCATGGAGAAGAGCAGGAAAAGAAGGCGGACTTTGGGCTGGAGAGATGGCTTAGTGGTTAAGCGCTTGCCTGTGAAGCCTAAGGACCCTGGTTCGAGGCTCGATTCCCCAGGACCCACGTTAGCCAGGTGCACAAGGGGCCGCACGCATCTGGAGTTCGTTTGTAGTGGCTGGAGGCCCTGGCGCACCCATTCTATCTCTCTCTCTATCTGCCTCCGTCTCTGTCTGTCACTTTCAAATAAATAAGTAAAAATAAACAAATAAAAAAGGGGGGCTGGAGAGGTGGCTTAGTGGTTAAGTGCTTGCCTGTGAAGCCTAAGGACCCCAGTTCAAGGCCTATTTCCCCAGGACCCACGTTAGCCAGATGCACAAGGGGGCACATGCATCTGGAGTTCGTCTGCAGTGGCTGGTGGCCCTGGCGTGCCCATTCTCTCCCTCTCTCTCCCTCTCTCCTTCTCTCTCTCTCTTTCTCTCTGTCTGTTGCTCTCAAATAAATAAATAAAAATAAACAAAAAAATGAAGGGGGACTTTAAAGAGATGCTCAGAAAGGATTCAGTGAGGACTGAAGAGATGGCTCAGTGGTCAAAGGTCCTTGCTTGCAAAGCCTGATGACCTGGGTTCAATTCCCCAGTACCCATGTAAAGCCAGATGCACAAAGTGGCACATATATATGTCTGGAGTTTGTTTAAACGTATAAAATATTAAAAAATAAAATAAAGTAGGGGCTGGAGGGATGGCTTAGTGGTTAAAGTGCTTGCCTGCAAAGCCTAAGGACCTAGGTTTGACTCCCTAGAACCCATGTAAGCTGGACATGCAAGGTGACACATGGCTGTAGTGGCTAGAGGCCCTGGCACACCATTTCTCTCTCTCTCTTTCTCTCTCTTAAATAAAGAAAGTATTCAATGAGAAAGTGCTATTTGGGCCAAGACTTAAGAGGACAGGGCTAGGGTTGTAGCTCACTGGTAAAGTGCTTCCCTAGTATATGGGTCAATCCCCAGCACTACAAGAACAACAGACTTAGAGGAGGTGATGGCTAGTCCTGTGGATATTTGGGGAAGGCCATTCAGACAGAAGAGATGACCAGTATAAAGGCTCTGTGACAGAAGTGGACCTAGCTGGCTTGACCAACAGTAGGGAAGCCTGAATGAATAGAGTGAGGGATATATGATTTAGGAGGGATTCTGTGGTCATAGGGAGGCCAGCAGCTTGGGGGTGGGGGCATGACTCAGAGTGAGGTCCTCATGGATCATTCTAGTTGCCAGGGCAAAGACTGAGCGATGGGGTGAGAGCCGGGAACCCTGGGAAGGCTATAGAGTGATCAGGTGATGGTGTGGGTGTGGTAGAAGTGAAGGAAATGAAAACTGGTGTGGTTCTGTCTCTGTTTGGCAAGTGGAGCCAGCAGGATTTCCTGGCGATGGCTGGTTGATGAAGAGAAAAGGGAGTCAAGGCTGAGTGCAGGGCTTCTGGCCCAGCAAAAGGAAGAATGAAGCTGTCATCAGCTGTGGGTGACATAGTATGAGGAGGCTGAACTCATTTTTTGTGTGTGCATGCGAGTGTGCATGTGTGCGTGGAGGCCAGAGGACAACCTCAGCTGTCATTCTCTGTGTGCCATTCACCTTCCTTTTTGTTGTTGTTGTTTTTCAAGGTACGGTTTCACTCTAGCCCAGGCTGACCTGGAATTCACTATGTAGTCTCAGGGTGGCCTCGAACTCACGGCGATCCTCCTACCTCTGCCTCCCAAGTGCTGGGATCAAAGGTGTGCACCATCATGCCTGGCTCACCTTCCTCTATATTTTTTATTATTTTTTGGGGGGGGGTAGGGGGCAGGGTCTTGCTGTAGCCCAGGCTGGTCTGGACTTCACTATGTAGTCTCAGGGTAGCCTTGAACTCATGGCAGTCCACCTATCTCTGCCCCCTAAGTGCTGGGATTAAAGGCATGCACCATCATGCCCAGCTTAAAAAAACTCTTTTTAAATTTTTATTTTAGTTGATAGAGAGGGAGAGAATGGGTGTGCCATGGCTTTTAGCTGCTGCAAACAAAATCAATGCATGTGCTACCTTGTGCATCTGGCCTACATGGGTCCTGGGGAATCAAACCTGGGTCCTTTGGCTTTGCAGGCAAGTGCCTTAATTGCTAAGCCATGTCTCCAGTACCTGCCCCCCATTTTTTTAAAATATTTATTTAAGAGAGAGAGGCATATATAGAGAGAATGGGCACACCAAGGCCTTCAGCCACTGCAAATGAACTCCAGAAACATGTGTCACCTTGTGCATCTGGCTTACATGGGTACTGGGGAATTGAACCTGGATCTTTAGGCTTCACAGGCAAGTATCTAAACCACTAAACCATCTCTTCAGCCCTCACCTTCCTTTTTGAGACAGGGTCTCTCACTGGTCTGGAGCTCACCAAGTAGCCTAGACTGGCTGGCCAGCAAGTCCCAGGTCCCTAGAGCTGGGATTGTAAATGTGCCACCACACCTAGCTTTATTTTATTTTATTTATGAGAGAGAGAGGATTGGCATGCCAGGACCTCTAGCCACTACAGTCGAACTCCAGATGCATGTGCCATCTTGTATGCATGCCTGGCCTTGTGCACATGTGCCACCAGCTTACATGGGTTCTGGGGAGTGGAATCTGGGTCTTTGGGCTTTGCAGGCAAGTGCCTTAACTACTAAGCTATTTCTCCAGCCCCACACCCAGCTTTTTAACATAGGTTCTAAGGATCACTCAGGACCTCATGCTTGCAAGGCAAGCACATTACTGACAGCTGTCTCCCCAGCCCCTGAATTCAATTTTGCCATGTTAAGATGCATATTCAGCTGGGTGTGGTAGGGCACACCTCTAATCCTAGCACAGAGGTAGGAGGATCTCTGAATTTGAGGTCAGCCTGAGACTACATAGTGAATTCCAGGTCAGCCTGGGCTAGAGCAAGACACTGTGGAGAAAAAAAGATGCAGCTGGGCATGGTAGTGCATGCCTTTAATTCCAGCACTTGGGAGGCAGAGGTAGGAGGGTTGCTGTGAGTTTGAGGCAACCCTGAGACTACATAGTGAATTCCGGGTCAGCCTGGGCTAGAGGAAGACCCTACCTTGAAAAAAGAAAGAAAGAAAGGCAGGAAGGAAGGAAGGGAGGAAGGGAGGGAGGGAGGGAGAGAGAGAGAGAGAGAGAGAAAGAAAGAAAGAAAGAAAGAAAGAAAGAAAGAAAGAAAGAAAGAAAGAAAGAAAGCAAGCAAGCAAGCAAGCAAGCAAGAAAGAAAAATGATGCATCCTTAGTGTGCTGTGTGTGTGGGACCTTTCTCAGTTGAGGCAGGCTGGAACTGGAGTTCTCAAGAGGTGACCAGGCTGAGGACTCAGATGTTTGTGGCCAGGTGGAAGAGAGAGACAGGTCAGGCCAGTGGCAGCCGTGGTAGAGACACCTGGAAGGGATCCTTGCCTGCCAGGTGCACTGTAGGCTGGCACCTAGTGCCCTGTGGCTTCTGGGCTTCCTGAGCCTCCACTTTGACTCAGAACCTTCAGGAAGAGGCCTTACTAGAGTCTCAACAAGTCCCAGACAGCCTGGGGCCTGTATCTAAAAATTATAGTCAATGTCCACTTTGAACATAAAAGAAAACTGGAATTGAAGCCAGGCATGGTGGCGCATGTCTTTAATCCCAGCACTCGGCAGGCAGAGGTAGGAGGATCGCTGTGAGTTTGAGGCAACCCTGAGACTACGTAGTGAATTCCAGGTCAGCGTGGGCTAGAGTGAGACCCTACCTTGAAAAAAAAAGAAAAAGAAAAAAGAAAAAAGAAAAAGAAAAAGAAAGCTGGAATTATTCAGTGGAAACAAAATGAATAAAAAAAATAGGAGGATCGCTGTGAGTTCGAGGCCACCCTGAGACTACATAGTGAATTCCAGGTCAGCCTGAGCTAGTGTGAGACTCAAAACACACACACACACACACACACACACATGCACACAAATTAAAGCCCCTGACCTACCCAAAGGTCAGCTGAGAAGAGAGTGGGAGGAAAGAGGGAGGGCAGAGGGCAGCTTCCTCTCAGGCTCCTGGTAGAAGTGCAGACAGAGCCTGAGTCACTGGGAGGAGGTGGCAGCGCTGGCATGGAGTCCAGTTCCTGGAGGAAGACATGGCTGGAAGGGTCAGTCACCTGAGAGTCGGGGGCTCGGAGGGCTTCCTGTGCAAAGATGAGCCACTCACTAGCCCCACAGGTGCAGCCAGACGCAGAAGGCAGGCCATTTGCTATTTGAAGTCTTTCCACTTGCTGGGACCTGTTTGCCCATCTGTGAAATGGGCCAAGCACGCTCTGTGCAGCTTTGGCAAGTTGGGGCCTGCTCAGCTTTCAGCCTTCACATTCACTTCTTTTTCTTTTCCTTTTGTTAGAGGGAGGCTCTCACTCTAGCTCAGGCTGACCTGGAACTTGCTCTGTAGCCCTGGGCTGGCATTGAACTCATGGTGATCCTCCTGCCTCTGGCTCACTCTCACTTCTTTACCTGCAAACAAAGAAACAACACTGAAAGGTGATGAGACTTGCTCAGAACTACACAGAGCTGGGCACAATAGCTCACACCTGTAATCCCAGCACTCAGGAGGCAGAAGTAGTAGGATTGCTGTGAGTTTGAGGCCAGCCTGGATCTGTAGAGTGAGTTCTAAGTCACTCTGGGCTAGACTGAGACTATCTCAAAAAATAATAATAATAATAAGTTTGAGAGCTGGAGAAACTGCTCAGTGGTTAAGGCACTTGCCTACAAAGCCAAAGGACCCAGGTTCAATTCCCCAGGACCTATGTAAGCCAGATGCACAAGGTGACACATGTATCTGCAGTTCATTTGCTGCGGCTGAAGGCCCTGGTGTGTCCATCCCTGCCCCCCTCTGCCTCTTTCGCAAATAAAGTTTGAAAAAAACTAAAAGGGGGCTGGAAAGATGACTCAGAAGTTAAAGGTGCTTGCCTGCAAAGCCCAACAACCCAGGTTTGCTTCCCCAGTACTCACGTAAAGCCAGATGCACAATGGAACATGCATCTGGAGTTCGTTTACAGTGGCTGGAGGCCCTGGCGCACCCATTCTCTCTGCCTCTTGTTCTTTCTCCCCCCCCCCCTCTCTGCTTGCAAATTAATACATTAAATTTTTTTTTTCTTTCTTTCTTTCTTTCTTTTTTTTTATTATTTTGTTGTTGTTGTTGTTTTTTCAGGGTAGGGTCTTGCTCTAGCCCAGGCTGACCTGGAATTTACTATGTAGTCTCAGGGTGGCCTTGTACTCATTGCGATCCTTCTACCTCATCCTCCAGAGTGCTGTGATTAAAACCATGTGCCACAACGCCCAGCAATAAGGGCTGGAGAGATGGATCAGTGGTTAAGAAGCTTCTCAGCAAAGTATAACAACTGGGTTTGATTCCTCAGTACCCACGTAAAGGCAGATATGCGGTGGCACATGTATCTGGAGTTTGTTTGCAGTGGCTGGAGGTTCTGGCATGCCCATTCTCCTCTTTCTCCTCTCTCTCTCTCTGCTTGAAATTTCATAAATAAAATATATTTTAAGGGCTGGAGAGATGGAAAAAAATTTTTAAGTGAAGCCAGAGGTGGTGGCTCACACCTTTAATCCCAGCACTTAGGAAGCAGAGATAGGAGGATCACTATGAGTTCGAGGCCACCCTGAAACTACATAGTGAATTCCAGGTCAGTCTGGGCTAGAGTGAGACCCTACCTCAAAAAACAAAAGTGAGAAGCTGGCCGTGGTGATGCATGCCTTTAATCCCAGCACTCAGGAGACAGAGGGAGGAGGATCAAGGTGATTTTGAGGCTAGCCTGAGACTACATAGTGAATTCTAGGTCAGCCTGGACTAGAGTGAAACCCTACCTTGAAAAACTGAAAAGAAAAAAAAAAAAAAAAAGTGAGGTCCGGAGTTCAGCTTCCTAGCACTCACATAAGTGCTGGGTGGACAAACAGGTGGGCGGGTGGCTGCTATAATCCCAGGCTTTAGGAAATGGAGACCAGTGGATGCCCAGGGCTAACTGGCTTGCTAGAGTAGCTGACTCTGCAAGTTCTGGGTCCAAATGCGAGACCTTGCCTTAGTAAATGAGGTGGAAAGCAACTGAGGAAGACACCAACGTCAGCTTCTGGTCTCCAATGCATACACATGCAAAAACAATATTAAAAATTAAGAAAATAAGCCGGGCATGGTGGCACATACCTTGAATCCCAGCATTGGGGAGGCAGAGGGAGGAGGGATCGCTATGAGTTCGAGGCCACCCTGAGATTACGTAGCGCATTCCAGGTTAGCCTGGGCTAGAGCTAGACTGTACCTCGAAAAAACAAAAAACAAACAACAAAAAAAATAGAGAATCTTAGGCTGGAGAGCCCAAGATGGCTACAGACCTTCTTCCCTTGGGGCTGTTACAGACACGTTCCTTTACCCCCATGAACCTCATTGCCTCGCCTGTAAAGCAGGAAGATGACAGTGGCCACCTCATAGGGCCCTTTTCACTCTTACAGGCGCTTTGCACTGTCCACTAAGATTCCCGACACCAAAGGCTGCCTGCAGTGTCGTGTAGGTAAGAGCTGGCTGAGCAAGACTGGGCAGGGGGATGGCACAGGCCAAGCCCATGCCCACTGCCTTCTCCTTTCGCAGTGAGAAACCCCTACACAGGCAGTACCTTCCTGCTGGCTGCCCTGCCAGCCAGCCTGCTCCTGCTGCAGTGGTACGAGCCACTGCAGAAGTTCCTGCTGCTGAAGGTGAGAAATGACAGCAGACCCAGGCGTGGGTGGCAGGTAGCATGAGAGAGAAGCAGAGACCCAATGCTCTTGCCATCCCCCTAGAACTTCTCCAGCCCCCTGCCCAGCCCGGCGGGGATGCTGGAGCCACTGGTGCTGGACGGGAAGGAGCTGCCACAGGTGTGTGTGGGCGCTGAGGGGCCCGAGGGACCAGGCTGCCGCGTCCTGTTCCACGTTCTGCCCCTGGAGGCTGGCCTGACACCTGACGTCCTCATCCCACCTGGTGAGCAAGAGAGCTGGGCCGCTGGGAGAGGGCATGCATGAGGGAGACCAAGATGAGATGCCCATCCAGGCGCCCTGCAGTCTGTCTTCTTGGCACTGTGAGGCCCACTGAGGGCTGCCTGGAGGTGTCTGGAACTCAGCTTTCCTTCAACAAGCTTCGTCTGGGCTTCCAGGAAGAAAGATACAATTAGAGCGCGCTGAGCATAGTCATGCAAGCCTGCGGTGCATGGGCTACGTAGTGTGAGCCGGTTTCAAAAACAAAACAAAAGCCGGGTGTGGTGGCGCACGCCTTTAATCCCAGCACTCGTGAGAGGCAGAGGTAGGAGGATCACCGTGAGTTCGAGGCCACCCTGAGACTCCATAGTGAATTCTAGGTCAGCCTGGGCTAGAGTGAGACCCTACCTCTGAAAAAAAAAAAAAGAAAAAAAAAAAAAACGGCTGGGGAGGTCGCCCACACCTGTATTCCCAGTACTTGAGAGGTGGAGACAGGAGGCTCCAGAATTCATGGCCATCCTCAGCTACAGGAGTGGGTATGAAGTTGGCCTGGGCTACATGAGAGCCTGTCTCAAAACACCAAGCAAAACCAGAACAATCTCAATGGACTGAAGGGCTTGGCAGGTAGGAAGACCTGGCTGCTGGTGCTCAGGCCTGAGGCAGCAGTACTGGGAACAGGCAGCTCAAGCCAGGCAGAGACCAAAGGCTTCCGTTTGAGCAAGGTAGGGTGCTGGCTGTGAGAACCACTCCAGAGGTGGGAAGGAAGGCATGTGCGTGGGGCCCTCCAGGCAGGGCCCTGGGCCTTGGCCCTCACTCAGAGGATTTCATTCTTTCCTTTTATTATTTTTTTAAGATTTTATTTTTATTTATTTATTAAAGAGAGGGAGAGAGAGTGAGAATGGGCACACCAGGGCTCTAGCCACTGCAAACGAACTCCAGATGCATGTGCCACTATGAGCATCTGGCTTATGTGGGACCTGGAGAATCGAACCTGGGTCCTTAGGCTTCACAGGCATGTGCCTTTACCACTAAGCCATCTCTCCAGCCCTCCTTTTATTTATTTTTAAAATACTTATTTGAGAGAGAGAATGGACACACCAGGACCTCTAGCCACTGCAGATGAACTCCAGACACACATGCCACCTTGTTCATCTGGCTTTACGTGGGCACTAGGGAATCAAACCTATGTCCTTTGGCTTTGCTGGCAAGTGCCTTAACCACCAGGCTATCTTTCCAGCCCTCATTCTTGATTCTTTTTTTTTAATTTTTTTGTTACTTTTCTTTATTACTTGAGAGCGACACAGAGAGAGAAAGAGGCAGAGGCAGAGAGAGAGAGAGAGAGAGAGAGAATGGGTGTGCCAGGGCCTCCAGCCACTGCAAACGAACTCCAGACGTGTACGCCCCCTTGTGTATCTGACTAACGTGGGTCCTGGGGAATCGAGCCTCGAACCAGGGGTCCTTAGGCTCACAAGCAAGCACTTAACCTGCTAAGCCATCTCTCCAGCCCTCATTCTTGATTCTCATAATGGCCCAGGACATGTCTGGGTTATTCACGAGGAATCACCCAGAGAAGTGACTTGACTTGTTCCAGGCCACGTTGAGAGTCACTGTCTCGCCCTCTGCTTGCCTGACGGAAGCCTTCTGTGGCTTCCTGGAACTCCTTCCCTGTTCCCAGTGGGCCCTGAGGGCAGGTCATGACCAGGTGTTCTAGCCCGTGGGGCTTATGTGAGGTGAAATGCAATGCACTGGTGTCAGAGGGCTGACTATGACATGTCCCCTAAAGTTCTCTGGGGGCCACAGTGGGCTGGCAGTTCAGCTAGACAGGCCCTGCCTCTTCTCTGCCCACAGAGGGGATCCCAGGCTCAGCCCAGCAGGTGATTCAGGTGGACAGGGACACAGTCCTGGTCAGCTTTGAACGTGAGTTCCCCCCGGGGATCAGGGCTGGGGGCAAGTGGAGAGTGGAGAAGTGTGTGTCTTTTGTCCCACCTGTGCCCATGCACCAGCCTTCTCCCTGTGCAGGCTGTGTGAGGATCGTCAACCTGCAGGGCGAGCCCACTGCCACACTGGCCCCTGAGCTGACCTTTGACTTCCCCATTGAGACTGTGGGTGAGTGATCCAGGCACCCGTGTGGTGCGTCCACAGTCAATAGCAATGATGTGGCCCCAGGGTCCCCGGCTGGCAGTGGGACAAAAGCCGATCCTGTAGTCCCTCTTCCCACATCACTAAGGGCTCCATGTGGCCCAGCCCTGGTCAGGTGGGGCCAAAGCTGCCTGCCTCCTGGGGGTTATGGGACTGATGGGGCCTCCCTTCCCAGTGTGTCTGCAGGACAGCGTGCTAGCCTTCTGGAGTCACGGTATGCAAGGCCGCAGCCTGGACACTAATGAGGTGAGTATGGCTCAGGGGCCTGGCTGCCTCTACCTCTGCTGTCCCTGTCTCTCGGGAGAGGAGCTGCCGGGATGGTCTCAGTGCCCCTTGTCTTCCAGGTGACCCAGGAGATCACAGATGAGACGAGGATCTTCCGAGTGTTGGGGGCCCACAGGTAGGCGATAGCGCACTGCCTAGGCCAGGGGTGGGGGTGCGCTCGCCTTGCTCCTCCTCGCTTACCTCACACCTCTTTCCCTGCCAGAGACATCATCCTGGAGAGCATTCCCACCGATAACCCTGGGGCACACAGCAACCTTTACATCCTCACAGGCCACCAGAGCAGCTACTGAGCTGCGCTGCCCCGCCGTCACCGTTGCCGTGAAGGGCAGACCTCGTGAGGGGTGTTAGGGGGTTGGGAGGGGAGGCAGCCCACCCCCTCAGCAATAACCGGACTGGAGGAAGCTGCGGCCACCTGCCTTCCCTTGCCCACAGTCCCCTGGTGCCGGGGAGGGGGCCCCCTCTGGACAGGATGGGACTGCTCCAATTCATTCCATTTTGTCTCACGTTTCCTTTCCACTGTTTCTGCCAAGAGCCTGCCCTGGGCTCTGTCCTAGGGAACATGTATTTAAGAGAGAGAATTATATTGGTATTAAAGCTGGTTAATTTTACCCCACTTGTCCCTTTGGTGTGTGTGGGGGGGGGGGGACACACTATAGAAGAGCAGATCGCCGGTGCTCTGTGGAGGCCAAACACAGGTGACAGCAGTCTCAAGGGCCTCTATCTTCCATGTTCTGCTACTCAGAGCGGCCTTCACTCAGCTTCTGAATGTGAGACCTCCATTGTAGTTCAGCACCCCGAGGACCATGCAGGGGAGCCCCTGAACAAAGGGAAACCGCTCATAAGAGCCTCGCCCCACATAAAATCTTGCTTATGGCCTGGGAGTGGGGCAGAAAAAGCTTGGCCTAGGAGCTAGTCTACTGTAACCATGGCCAGGAGCTGCTTCCTGGATCCCTGGATCACAGAACAATGCTATCAGCTAGCTTAGCCTTAGCCTGGGGAGATGGGGAGTTTGGTCCTTTTTTGTTTGTTTATTTGTTGTTTCACTCTAGTTCAGGCTGACCTGGAATTTGCTAGGTAGTCTCAGGGTGGCCTCAAACTCACGGTGATCCTCCTACCTCCGCCTCCCGAGTGCTGGAATTAAAGGTGTGCGCCACCATACTCAGCTGGATGTTTGGTCCTTTAACAAGTATTCATAGAGCCACTCCATACCAGGCCTGGGTGACTCTCACAATATGGCTGGGAAGACTGTCCTTGTTGGAGCCCATGCTCAGAGCATGTCTGTCATCCTGTGGTTCTACTCATGTTTTTTGCATTGTCCTCCTTTGGTTCCCTTGCAGAGGGCTTAGAACCCCCAGGCTAGGTGTTCTCTGTGGCCCCAGAATCGGACCTGCTGCTCTGTTCAGGGACACTGGAGAACCATGGCACACACGGGCAGGGCTGGGCCTGGGAGGGCAGCAGGTAATGGAGCTGGAGCAAAAGCCCATAGTCACCCTGCTGACATTCAGGGCCAGTGTTGGCAGGAGACCTTCCCGTGCCTGGTGGGCCTGCTGCAAATAACGTGCTGGCTCAGTGAAGTGCTGGGTGGGTGGGAGTGGGCAGATGGCAGCTCATGTGAATAGACTCATGGTTCTTGTGGTTGTCGTTGTTTCCTTGTCTACACTCCTGCAGAATCCTGACTGCTCATTTCCAGTGACCAGAAGGGATTCTTGGCTGGAATGGGAAGCCAGCCCAGGGGAGGGAATCATAACCCATGTCCCCAAAGAGACCCCAAGGAGGGAGAGAGGCCCCTTCTGAGCTCTGGAGGGCATCTGATGGGCCAAACAGAATTAGAGGAACACAAAGTGAATCCCTAGCTTGCAATCTCCCAGATATCTTGGTAGAATGCTGGAGGTAAGAGTGGGAGGAGAGGTGTGTTGTTCAGGGCCCTTGACTCTAGGCACCCCTAGGGAGAACTGGCCCTGGGTCCTCAGAGTAGTGGGCTATAGACAGTGCCACCTTGTGGCCAGTCATCCGACCTGCAGTGTCAATATGAAGAGAGGGCTTAGGGTTGTGATGTGCCAAAGAAAGGGGCCGGTGAGGGCTGGAGAGATGGCTTAGTGCCTAAGATGCTTGCCTGCACCTAGCCACCCAGATCCAAGTAAAGCCAGATGTACAAACTGGTGCATGCCCACCTATTCTCTTTCTCTCTTCTCTCTCCCTCTCCCTCTGCTTGTAAGTCAATAAAAATGTTTCTTTTTTTTAAAAAAGGAAGATCCAGGCTTGGTGGTGCATGCCTTTAGTCCTGACCCTTGGGAGGCAGAGGTAGGGGGATTGCTATGAATTTGAAGCCACCCTGAGGCTACATAGTGAATTCCATCCAGGTCAGCCTGGGCTACAGTGAAACCCTACCTCAAAAAAAAAAAAAAAAAGGCTGGAGGGGTGGCTTAGCAGTTAAAGCGTTTGCCTGCAAAGCCAAAGGACCCAGGTTTGATTCCCCAGGACCCATGTTAGCCAGATGCACAAAGGGGGCGCATGTATCTGGAGTTGGTTTGCAGTGCCTGGAGACCCTGGCACGCCCATTCTCTCTCTCTCTCTCTCTCTTTCTCTGTCAAATAAATAAAAATGAAATATTTTTTAAAAGGTCTAAAGGAGGCCAGGCATGGTGGCGCACATGCCTTTAATCCCAGCACTCGGGAGGCAGAGGTAGGAGGATCACCTGTGAGTTCAAGGCCACCCTGAGACTCCATAGTGAATTCCAGGTCAGCCTGAGCTAGAGTGAGACCCATAGCAACAAAAATAAAATAAAATACCTTGGAATAACATTAACCAAGGAAGTGAAAGATCTATACAACAAAAACATAAAAACACTCAAAATATGTAAGAGACCCGAGAGACTCCATCCCAAAACTCCTGAAGGTGATTAACTCCTATAGCAAAGTAGCAGGATACAAAATCAATGCACAAAAATCAGTAGTCTTTCAATATACAAATGACAAAGATAGAGAGAAAGAAAGAAGGGACATGGTCCCATTTTCAATAGCAACAACAACAACAAAAAATACCTTAGAGTGAGACCCTACCTGGAAAAACAAACAAACAACAACAACAACAACAACAAAAAGGCTAGAGGGATGGCTTAGCAGTTAAGGTGCTTGCCTACAAAGCCAAAGGACCCAGGTTCCATTTCCCAAGACCCACGTAAGTCAGATGCACAAGGTGGCGCATATATCTAGAGTTTGTTTGCAGTGGCTGGAGGCCCTGGCGTGCCCATTCTCTCTGTCTCTCTCTGTCTGTCTCTCTTTCAAATAAATAAATATATGTTTTTTTAAAAAAGAAAGGGGCCTGTTTAAAAAAAAATGGGCCTATGATAGTCTTTGCTGCTAGCAAAGTTGGGACCACAAGCCAGAGATGGCAAGATGTGGAGAAGATTCACTGAAAGAATTTTACTTATGTATTTGTTTGAAAAGACATACAATGAATCCAGGCAGTGGCATGTGCCTGTAATCCCAGCACCTGGGAAGCAGAGGTAAAAGGATCATCACCCATGAATGCAAAACCAGCCTGGTATACGCAGTGAGCTCCAGCTAGAGCAAGACTCTGTCTCAGTAATCATATAAAGTCTCCCTGCCATGTCCTCCAGCTTCTACAAGTATTATGTATACTTAAATAATTTGGGCCAGGCGTGGTGGTGCACTGCCTTTAATCCCAGCATGTGGTAGGCAGAGGTAAGAGGATTGCTGTGAGTTCAAGGCTGCCCTGAAACTACATAGTGAACTCCAGGTCAACTTAGGTTAGAGTGAGACCCTTCCTCGAAAAATAAAAATGAAAATAAATGATTTGGGGTGTTGAAGAGAAGGTTCAGTGGACAAAGCACTCACTGCTCAAGCTGGAGTTCCTGAGTTTGGTCTCCAGGCCCACATAGAAAGCAGACCTCTGGGGCTGGAGAGATGGCTTAGCAGTTAAGGTACTTGCCTGCAAAGCCTAAGGACCCATGTTTAATCTCTCTCCAGATCCCACATAAGCCAGATGCACAAAGGTGAGGCAAGGGCAAGGTCACACATGCCCACTAGGTGGCGCAAGCATCTGACGTTCAATTGCAGTGGCTGAGACGCTGGCTGGCCAATTCTCTCTCTCTCCCCTCCTCCCTCTCTCTCTCTCTAAAATAAGAAAATAAAAGTAAAATAATGTTAAAAACAGGGGTAGTCATGAGCCCTAGGGGTGTAACATCCGCCACTGTCTGGCTCAATGTATATACTACACTCATCAAACTGCCCAGTAAGCACTTCTCTTAATGTTCATATCGCTACTCTCACTTTTGGTAGAGAACCTTCTCTTTTCAGATGGCAGTGACCTTGGGATGACTCAGAAGGCATCATGGTGCTGGGAAGAAGTGATAGGAGTGCTCAGCACAGCAATATCTCTATCACACCTTCTAAGGCTCAGGGTCCATTGTGGAAGAGGTGACAGAAAGAATGTAAGAGTCAACGGAAGGGTAGGACTCCTTACAATGTTCTCCTCTAGACACAAAATGGCCTGGATATCCATGACCTCACAGTGCCTGACACTACCTACACAAGACCATCATAAGAGGAGGCAAAGATCATGACATCAAAATAAAAGAGAGACTGATTGAGATGAGGAGGGGATATGATGGAGAATGGAGTTTCAAAGGGCAAAGTGGAGGAGGGAGGGTATTACCATGGGATATTGTTTATAATCATGGAAGTTGTTAATAAAAAATAAATAATTAAAAGAATCTAAAAAAAAAAAAAAGAAAGAAAGAAAGCAGGCTTCTGTAATCTCAGCATGCTGACCAAGAGATGGGAGGCTGAGACAGGAAAATTTACCAGAAGCTCAAAGGGGTGCCCTTAGATAAGAGCAGCAGAATGAGAATCAGAGCAAGAAACCCTGCCTCCAATGAGGTGGACAGGCAAGGACACACCTGGAAGTTGTCCTCTGACCTCCACACATGCTCCGTCCCATGCGCACACCACAACACGTGTGCACACTTAAAAATATTTTTTAACTTTTAAAAATATTTTATTTATTTATTTGAGAGAGGGAAAGAGAGAGAGAGAATGAATGCACCAGGGCTTCCAGCCACTGCAGACAAACTCCAGATGCATGCACCCCCTTGTGCATCTGGATTACGTGGGTCTTGGAGAGTCAAACCAGGATCCTTTGGCTTTGCAGGCAAAGGCCTTAACCACTAAGCCATCTCTCCAGCCCATAGTTTTTAACTTTTTGACAATCTCTAAACATAAACACAATCTACCATGATCATATCCCCCTCTCACCACCTTCCTTTGTATTCCCTTCCCATACCTCTTCTACTGAGTCCCTTCTTTCCAATTAGTCCTTGTTCTATTTTGATGTGGTCATTTTTTCCCTCCTAGTATGCTGGTCGTAGGTCGTGTCAGCTACTGTGAGGTCATGAGTGCCACAGTTACTTGTGTTTGAATGATAGCATTGTAAGCACTCCCCCCCCCTTTCTTTATCTTACATTCTTTTTTTTGTTGTTGTTGTTGTTTTGTTTTGTTGTTGTTGTTGTTGTTTTTTTTTCAAGGTAGGATCTCACTCTAGCTCAGGCTGACCTGGAATTCACTATGTAATCTCAGGGTGGCCTCGAACTCATGGTGATCCTCCTACCTCTGCCTCCCAAGTGTGGGATTAAAGGTGTGTGTCACCACACCCGGCTTTTACATTCTTTCTTCTTCTGCAATGTCCACGCCTTGGAGGGTGTGATAGAGATGGGTCACTTATATTGAAAACTCCACTGTCACTTCTCAGCATTTTGGTGAGTTTTGAGTCATCCAGTAGTCATGACTATCTGAAAAGACAAGCTTCTCTAACCAAAAGTGAGAGTAGCATTAATATATGGGCAGAAACATAAGTATTTAGAGGGAAGTCTGGTGGATATAATATATCCATTTAGCCAAACAATAGAAGTAGTTTGCCCTTTGGTATGAAATATTTAAAAAAAAAAATTGGGGGCTGCATGTCTACTGCTGGAAGGTGCTATGTGTGTTACTGGGGGAAAGTGGCCAACATCTGTCCAAGTAACTCGACCTCTAAGCTACTCAGCAGCAAACAACCTGACATGATGCTCACCCAAGTGCAGTACTGACACACAGACATGGTGGGTAACCAACTGCTTTTGGATTGACTAACAGGTTCATTCAGTGTAAAGGAACCCATGTCTGGAACTGGCAAACAAGTCAGAATCACATCCAGATAATGAGTTTGCTTTCCAATATCAAGCTCCTACTAATCTTGGGCTACAAGATGGTCTACACCCATTAAATTCTCTCTAAACTAATAATGGTTATCCCATTTAACCTGTGCTGACTTCACTGTCTGTTGGAGAATCTGCTTGTCTTTTTCTGATGGAAGCAGGACCTGAGGAGTAAAACAGCCCATCACACTTCACCAGGGCCCCAGCTGAAACCACAGAGGAACTGGGGAAATGAGCAAGAGTGCTACTTTCTGGGTGAACCTGATATCAGCACAAGGGTGAAGGAGATAGACACTGAGATCACTCAACACCTGTGAAACCAGAGATCCAGAGACTCCTAAGAGCCCATCACTGAAGCAGACTTAAAACAAACCCAACATGGCTCAGGGAATTTCACGGAAGATGGGACAGAAAGATTGTTAGAGCCACAAGCTGGGATGTTATGCACAGAGACATTGCCTTTCCCCATAACTGATGGCTGCCCCCACAATGAATGACCCACAATCCCCATGGGGATGACCAGCATCTCCAACTAGAAGAGTACCTTTGGTGGGGGGCAGAGATAAGGGAAAGGATGGTACCAACATGTGCTGTTTACATACTGAGTATGTCCATAACTAATAAAAAAAAATTGGGGCAGCCAAACATTACAAGCCATTGCCAAGGCTCCTGGTTTCCCACCAGGAATAGATGGTAAGACCCTATTGCTGAAGACTCCACACACTTGGGCTGCAAGGTCACTGAGAAATCCTGCTGGAGCTGAGCTGAAAACCTTCTCCTGTAGACCAGCTGACAGAAAGCTGGAAAAAGCTACGCTGCATATAGCTGTATGGGAAAGAGAGAAGTCATTAGTGGAGATTTAAAAAAAAAAAAAAAAAAAAAACAGTGGACAATGCAAGCCTTAAGTTTGGCCAGGCCAAATGAGCCAATGTGTGCAGTAGTGGCATGTCTGTTATGGGGAAAACCAACCACTCTCTAATTGGATGGGAGGCCCACTCCATGGGAGGGAATACATCCCTGATACTGAAAATCTATTACAGGGGATGTCATGAGCCCTAGGAGTGTAACACCTGCTGCTGTCTGGCTAAATGTATATACTATACTCACCAAACTGGCCGGTAAGCACTTCTCTTAATGTTCATACCCATATATTAATGCTACTCTCACTTTTGGTAGAGAAGCTTCTCTTTTCAGATGGCAGTGACTTCAAAAAGCACCATAATGCTGAGAAGAAGTGACAAAGGAGTGCTCAGCACTGAAACATCTGTATCATACCTTCTAAAGCTCAGGGTCCATTGCAGGAGATGTGGCAGAAAGAATGTAAGAGCCAAAGGAAGGGCAGGACTCCTTACAATGCACTTTTCCAGACACAAAATGGCCTGGATATCCATGACCTCACAGTGCCTGACACTACCTACACAAGACCATCATAATAGGAGGAAAAGATGATGACATTAAAATAAAAGACAGACCAATTGAGAGAGGGGGGGGATATGATGGAGAGTGGAGTTGTGAAGGGGAAAGTGACGGGGGAGGGAATTATCACGGTTTCTTGTCTATAATTACGGAAGTTATCAACAAAAAAATTAAAAAAGTTCATCACTATATATATATGTTTTAAACCAGGCGCAGTGGTGCACTCCTTTAATCCCAGCACTCGGGAGGCAGAGGTAGGGTCGCTCTGAGTTCGAGGCCACCCTGAGACTACATAGTGTATTCCAGGTCAGCCTGAGCTAGAGTGAGACCCTTCCTTGGAAAACAAAACAAGGGCTGGAGGGATGGCTTAGCAGTTAAGGCATTTGCCTGCAAAGTCAAAGGACCCAGGTTCAATTCCCCCAGGACCCAAATAAGCCAGATGCAGAAGGTTGTGCATGCGTCTGGAGTTCGTTTGCAGTGGCTGAAGGCCCTGGCATCACCCATTTTATCTGACTCTTTCTCTCTCTCAGGTAAATTAAGTTTTTTTTAAAAAGAAATGATTTATAGCCGGGTGTGGTGGCATACACCTTTAATCCCAGCACTTGGGTAGCAAAGGTAGGAGAATTGTCATGAGTTTGAGGCCACCCTGAGACTACTGAGTGAATTTCAGGTCAGCGTAGGCTAGAGTGAGACCAGCCCTTGAAAACAAACAAAAAAGTCCAAAATAATAATAAGAAAGCATGCCATTCTGGTAGTGTCCCAAATCTCATGCTGCCCACCTCCATCCTACTCCTGACTTCATCCCCAAGTCACTTAGGTTATCAGATCAGAGGTTGCAGTACCTCAGTGCTTGTTTTCAAGTACCCCCTCTTTTTGTTTATTTATTAATTTTTTTTTTTTTTTTTTTTTTTTTTGCTTTTTCAAGGTAGGGTCTCACTCTAGCTCAGGCTGACCTATGTAGTCTCAGGTTGGCCTCGAACTCACAGCCATCCTCCTACCCCTACCTCCCGAGTGCTGGCATTAAAGGTATGCACCACCATGCCCAGCTTGTTTATTTATTTGAGAGAGAGAAAGAGGCAGAGACGAGAGAGAGAGAGAGAGAATGGGTGCATCAGAGCCTCCAGCCATTGCAAAGGACCTCCAGACGCATGCACCACCATGTGCATCTGGCTTACTTGGGTCCTGGAGAGTCGAACTGGGATCCTTTGGCTTTGCAGGCAGATGTCTTAACTGCTCAGCCATCTCTCCAGCCCCCCGTTTTTTGGGGGGGGGTTTGAGGTAGGGTCTCACTCTAGCCCTGGCTGACCTGGAAGTCAATATGTAGTCTCAGGGTGGCCTTGAACTCATGGCGATCTGCCTACTTCTGCCTTCAAGTACCCCTTCTTTTAATGATGGCCCCAGGGAAGCACTGGCAATTTTATTATAGTCACATTTTATTATTATGGTTAAATTAAACTTTAACATAGGTATACAAGTATACAAAACATACAAAAGTTTCAGTACTGTTGGTTTCAGGCAGCCACTGGGAATCTTGGAACATAAACCCTGTTGACAAAAGGAGGACTGCTGTATTTCTAATTTTATTATATATATATACATATATATATATGTATATATTTGACAGAGAAAGAGAATGAATGGGCATTCCAGGGCCTCCAACACTACAATGAACTCCAAACACATGTGCCCCCTTGTGCATCTGGCTTATGTGGGTCCTGGGGGATCGAACCTGGGTCCTTTGGCTTTGCAGGGAAATGCCTTAACCGTTAAGCCATCTCTCCAGCTCTTATTTTATTTTTTAAACTATTTGTGAGGAGAGAGCAAGACAGAAATATGGGCACACCAAAACAATCACCACACATGTGCATCTGGCTTTACATGGGTACTAGGGAATCGAACTTGGACCATTAAACTTTGCAAACAAGTGCCTTTAGCCACTGAGCCCTCTGTATGTCTAAATTTTTTTTTAATTGTTTTGTTTTGTTTTTTTTGAAGTAGGGTTTCACTTTAGCCCAGGCTGACCTGGAATTCACTATGTAGTCTCAGTCTGGTCTCGAACTCATGACGATCCTCCTACCCCTGCCTCCCAAGTGCTGGGATTAAAAGAACGCAATGCCATGCCTGGATAAATTTGAAAAATCTTAAAAGCTTTTAAAAAATATTTTATTGGGCTGGAGGAATGGCTTAGCCATTAAGGAACTTGCCTGAAAAGCCAAAGGACCCAGGTTTGATTCCCCAGGACCCATGTAAGCCAGATGCACAACATCGCACATGCATCAGGAGTTAGTTTGCAGATGCTGGAGGCCCTGGTATGCCCATTATCTCTCTCTTTCTCTCTCAAATAAAAAAATAGAAATTAAAAAATATATTCTATTTATTTTGAGAGAGAGAGAAAGAGGCAGATATAGAGAGGGGATGGGTGTGCCAGGGCCTCTAGCTACTGCAAACAAACTCCAGATGCATGCACCACTTTGTGCATCTGGCTTATGTGGGTACTGCAGAATTGAACCTGGGTCCTTAGGCTTGGAAGGCAAGTACCTTAACTGCAAAGCCATCTCTCCAGTCCCCCCTTTTTTTTTAAGTTCTCCTTTTTTTTTTTTTTTTTGGTTTTTCGAGATAGGGTCTCACTCTAGCTCAGGCTGACCTGGAATTAACTCTGTAGTCTCCGGGTGGCCTTGCACTCAGTGATCCTCCTACCTCTGCCTCCCAAGTGCTGTGATTAAAGGCGTGCGCCACCACGCCCAGTTTAAGTTCTCCTTTTTATTTATAAAATTACATGCTAAAAATACTTCAAGTAATAGTTTCCAACATTTGTCACAATATGCCCCACTTGGTGTAAAGCCTCTGCAATCAGGAGAAAATGTGACCCTGAGGCCCTGGAATCTTTTGGTTTCGAATGAGGAACAAAGATGTCACTTGGAGCCAGGCATGGTGGTGCACCTCTTTAATCCCAGTACTTGGGAGGCAGAGGTAGGAGGGATCACCATGAGTTGGAGGCAACCCTGAGATTACATAGTGAATTCAGGTCAGCCTGGGCTAGAGCAAGACTCAACCTTGAGAAGAAGAAGAAGAAGAAAAAAAAAAAAAAGATGCCCCTTGGAGTTCTTGCCTCTCCTGCAGCATCTGCTGGACCTCATGATGGTGTCTATCCCGGGCAAAGCACCTTACTTGGGGCCCCAGTACAGTCAGTGACTCCGCAGCACAGAAGCAGCTTAGGGTAGGAATTGGCAGGGGATGCACGTGGATATCCAAATGCTGGGAGTGGCAGCTCCCTGGGCCCTCTCCCTGAGCTGGTACACAGGACAGAACATGGTCAGACTTTCACTACTGCCACATTTTTGTTTTTCGGAGGTAGTATCTCGCTCTAGCCCAGACTGACCTAGAATTCACTATGTAGTCTCAGGGTGGCCTCAAAAATCACGGTGATCCTCCTACCTCTGCCTCCCGAGTGTGGGATTAAAGGTGTGTACCACCATGCCTGGCTTTACTTTTTTTTTTTCTTTCTTTCTTTTTCCGAGGTTGGGTTTCACTGTAGTCCCAGAGTGACCTGGAATTCACTAATAACCTATGGCTTCTGGGTATATCATTATCCAAAGTAGTAGGTTTCCATATGGTTTATTCATAACATCTTTATTTATTTATTTATTTAAGAGAGAAATGGAGAGAGAGAGAGAGAGAGAGAGAGAGAGAGAACTCCAGGAACTCCAGACACATATGCCACCTTGTGCATCTGGCTTATGTGAGTATTGGGGAATCAAGCCTGGATCCTTAGGCTTTGCAGGTAAGCACTTTAACCTCTTAAGCCACCTCTCTAGCCCCCCCCCCTTCTTCTTTTTTGTTTTGTTTTGTTTATTGTTTTGGTTTTTCAAGGTAGGGTTTTACTCTAGCTCAGGATGACTTGGAATTCACTATGTAGTCTCAGGGTGGCCTCGAACTCACGGTGATCCTCCTACCTCTGCCCCCCAAGTGCTGGGATTAAAGGCATGCACCACCACTCCTGGCCTTTTTCTTAAAATTTATTTTAATTTATTAGAGACAGAGAGAGGAGTAGGAGGGGGAGTGAGAGAGAGAGGGAGAGAATGGGTACACCAGGGCCACTAGCCACTGCAAATGAATTCCAGACACATGCGCCACCATGTGCATCTGGCTTATGTGGGACCTGAAAAATCGAATCTGGGTCCTTAGGCTTCGCAGGCAAGTGCCTTAACTGCTAAGCCATTTCTCCAGCCCCCATTTTTGTTTTTTGAGGTAGGGTCTCGTTCTAGCCCAGGCTGGCCTGGAATTCACTATGTAGTCACTGGCCTGGCCTTTTCTCAATCCCTTCCCCTGGCCTCACTTAGGCCATTGCACCCCCAGTAATCTGTTCATCTACTTACATATCTACAATACCCTGTCCTTAAGACCTTCCCTCTCCTCCCTCCCTTATAGCCCCTTTCTAGCTTCCTGGCTTCTACTAATGACTTTTACTCCAACTCACATTCACATCCTAACATTTGTTGCTAGAATCCACATATGTGAGAGAACATGTGGTGTTTGGCTTTCTGGGCCTGGGTTACCAAGTGAGCCACAATGTTTGTCACTGTCTATTTATCCACAGAATGACCAAGAGTCCTTGCCCCACAGGTTTCTACCCACAGAGGGAACTGTCAAGAGCTCTCATCCATTTCTCTGCAAAATTCATAATTTCATTTTTCTTTATCACTGAATAGAACTCTATTGTGTAAAGATATCACATCTTCATTAGCTATTATCAGTTGAAGGACAGCTTGGCTGGTTCCATTTCCTAGCTATTGTGAATACAGCAACAATAAACATGAATGAGCAAGTGTCTCTATGGTGGTAAGTAGAGTCCTTGGGATATATGCCAAGGAGTGGTATAGCTGGATTGGTAAACATGGATATGGTAAATCTATTTTTAGTTGTCTCAGGAACGTCCATACAGATTTTCACAATAGCAATACCAGTTTATATTCTAATTTTTTTGTTCATTTTTATTTATTTATTTGAGAGCAACAGACAGAGAAGAGGCAGATAGAGAGAGGGAGAGGATGGGCACGCCAGGGCCTCCAGCCACTGCAAACAAACTCCAGACACGTGCGCCCCCTTGTGCATCTGGCTAACGTGGGTCCTGGGGAATCGAGCCTCGAACCAGGGTCCTTAGGCTTCACAGGCAAGCGCTTAACCGCTAAGCCATCTCTCCAGCCCTCCAGCCCTATATTCTAATTTTTTTTTTTTTTTTTTTTTTTTTTTGGTTTTTCAAGGTAGGGTCTCACTCTAGCCCAGGCTGATCTGGAACTCACTACGTAGTCTCAGGGCAGCCTCAAACTCACGGTAATTCTCCACCTCTGCCTCCTGAGTGCTGGGATTAAAGGCGTGAGCCACCACGCCCGGCTAATTCTAATTTTTTAAAATATTTTTTTAATTTATTTTAGAGAGAGAGAGAGAGAAGGAAGAGGCATGGAGAGAGAGAGAGAGAGAGAGAGAGAATGAGCCACCAGGGCCTCCAGCCACTGTAAATGCACTCCAGATACATGTGCCACCTTGTGCATCTGGCTTATGTGGGTCCT
This sequence comes from Dipus sagitta, assembly GCA_036346955.1. NCBI lineage: Eukaryota > Metazoa > Chordata > Mammalia > Rodentia > Dipodidae > Dipus > Dipus sagitta. The sequence continues at coordinate 163,470,569 of CM070770.1, forward strand.
GGGGAATTGAACCTGGGTCCTTAGGCTTCACAGGCAAGTACCTTAACCACTAAACCATCTCTTCAGCCCTCTAATTCTTTTGTTTGTTTTTGTTTTTTGAGGAAGGGTCTCACTCTAGCTCAGATTGACCTGGAATTCACTCTGTAGTCTCCTTGTGGCCTTAAACTCACTGTGATCCTCTTACTTTGGCCTCCTGAGTGCTTGGATTAAAGGTGTGTGCCACCACGCCCAGCCCAGCTCCTTTTTTTTTTTTTTTTTTTTTTTTTTGTGAGAGGGAGCATGGGCAGGCCAGGAACCCCTGACACTGCAAATGAACTCCAGACACATGGGTCACTTTGTACTTACACGGGTACTGGGGAATTGAACCCCAAGCTGGCAAGCTTTGGCAAGTAAATGTCTTTAACCAGTGAGCCATATCTACAGCTGGATTTGAGGTTTTATCGATAAGATCCATCTGTGCTGTTGCATTAAATACAACACCAACACTTCCTGTCCACCCAACAGCCCTGCCCTTGGCGTGAGATATGGTGTGTCCTGGGAACAACGAAGCTCAGCGGTGAGGAAGCTCAGCGGTGAGGCTCCTGCCGCTCTGTGTCATGCTGCTCCTTCCCTCGTCGCCGAGGGCGTCTGTGCACCTGTGGGGGTGCTCATGCCCAGGGCTTTCTCGTGTGTTCTTCTTCTTCTTCTTCTTCTCTCTCTCTCTCTCTCTCTCTCTCTCTCTCTCTTTATTTCTCCTTTTGGTTGTTTTCAAGGCAGGGTCTCATTCTAGCCCAGGCTGACTTGGAACTCACTCTGGAGCTCCAGGCTAGCCTTGAACTCATGGTGATCCAACCACCTCAGCCTCCTGAGTGCTGGGATTAAAGGCTTGCACCACCATGCCTGGTTTTCTCTCTCTCTTTTTTTTTTTTTTTTTTTTGTTTTTTTGAGGTAGGGTCTCATTCTAGCCCAGGCTGACCTGGAATTCACTATGTAGTCTCAGGGTGGCCTTGATCTCACAGTGATCCTCTTACCTCTGCCTCCCAAGTGCTGGCCCTAAAAGCATGCACCACCATGCCTAGCCTCATTTTTTTTTTTTTTTTTTTGAGGCAAGCCCAACAGACTGGCCTTTTTTATGCAAGAGAGAGAGAGAGAAGGAATTGGTGCGCCAGGGCATCCATCCACCTCAACTGAACTCGAGATGCGTGTGCCCCCTTGCGCACATGTGCGACCTTGCATCACGATGCATCCGGCTCACGTGGGACCTGAGGTCGAACATGAGTCCTTAGGCTTCCTAGGCAGGCACCTTAACCGCTAAGCCATCTCCCTAGCCCCCTGGCCTCATTTTTTTTTTTTTTTTTTTTTTTGGTTTTTCGAGGTAGGGTCTCACTCTAGCTCAGGCTGACCTAGAATTCACTATGGAGTCTCAGGGTGGCCTCGAACTCACGGCGATCCTCCTACCTCTGCCTCCCGAGTGCTGGGATTAAAGGCGTGCACCACCACGCCCAGCTTCCTGGCCTCATTTTTGGAGGCAGGATCTTGCTATGTAGCCTAGGCTGGCTTTGGTCTTGAGGTAATACTGTTTCAGCTTCCCAAATGCTAGGTGTGAGCAACCATATTTGTCACTGTCCTTCTTTACGCACAGAATGATCAAGAGGCCTCGCCCCGCAGGTTTCCACCCACAGAGGGAGCTGTCAGGAGTTCTCACAGTCATTGACCCACCAGTGGCACTTCCAAGCATTGACCCTCCAGAAACACGCGAGTCTGCAGACTGACTTGGACACAGGACTGTTTATTACAGCACTGATTGTTACATCAAAGTAGTAGAAGCCAAGTTTCCATCAGGAGGATCTGGGTAGCTTGTTAACATCAGTTATAGGAAACCCATACAGCCCAGCAAAGGGCAAACAAAGGCCAAAGGCCAGCACTGATACTGGAGTGATCTATCTGTAGGATATATGTTCGGAGGGCCAGTAGAGGGCTAGATGGCTCAGCAGTTAAGGTCTTTGCCTGAAAAGCCTAAGGACTTGGGTTCAATTCCCTAGTACTCACATAAAGCCAGATGTGCAAAGTGACGCATGCATCTGGAGTTCATTTGCAGTGGCTACAGACCCTGGTGTGCCCATTCTCTCTATCTCTCTCTCTCTTTCTCTCTCAATCTTGAACTCTCTCTCTCAAATAAATAAATAAAAGTATTTTTTAAAAAGGGCCAGTAAGCCGGGCATGGTGGCACACGCCTTTAATCCCAGTACTTGGGAGGCAGAGTAGGAGGATAGCTGTGAGTTCAAGGCCACCCTGAGACTACATAGTGAATTCCAGGTCGGCCTGTGCTAGAGTGAGACCCTATCTCAAAAAGGGGCGGGGAGGAGCAGGAGAACATGTGGAATATGCTGGGATTAAAGGTGTGTGCCATCATACCCTGCTCAGATTTGTTTTAAAAATATTTTCATTCACTTATTTGCAACCAGAGACAAATAGAAGAGAGACAAATAGAAGGGGCATGCCAGCTCTCCAGCCATTCCAATAAGACTGCAGACACATATGCCACTTTGTAAATCTGGCTTGACATGGGTACTGGGAATTTGAACTTGGGTTGTTAAGGCTTTGGAGGCAAATAACTTAGCTGCTGAGCTATCTCTCCAGCCTCCAGCTCCCCCCCACAAGGTAGGGTTTCACTCTATCCTAGGCTGACCTGAAATTCACTATGTCATCTCCAGGTGTGCCACCATGCCCTGGCATCTTTTTTGTTTGTTTGTTTGTTTGTTTAAGTAAGACCAGGGTCATCCATCTGGACCCCCCCTTTTTTTTTTTTTTTCAAGGTAGGGTTTCAGTCTAGCCCAGGCTGACCTGGAATTCACTATGTAGTCTCAGGGTGGCCTTGAACTCACAGCAATCCTCCTACCTCTGCCTCCTGAGTGCTAGGATTAAAGGCATGCACCACCACGCCCAGCCTGGACTCTTATTTTTTCTTTTTTTTTTTATTAGAGAGACAATTGGCGTGCCAAGGCCTCAGCCACTATAATTGAACGCTAGATGATTGTGCCACCTAGTGGGCATGTGCGACCTTGTGCTTGCCTCACTTTTGTGCATCTGGCTTATGTGGGATCTGGAGACTCAAAGATGGGTCCTTAGGCTTCACAGGCCAGTGCCTTAACCACTAAGCCATCTCTCTAGCCCTCATTTTCCTGTCTTTTTTTTTTTTTTTTTTTTTTTTTGAGGTAGGGTCTCACTCTTGTCCATGCTGATTGATCTGGAATTCACTATGTAGTCTCAGCATGGCCTTGAACTCGTGGTGAGCCTCCTTCCCTGCCTCCCAAGTGCTGAATTAAAGGCATGCAACACCATGCTCAGCTTCATTTTCTATCATTTTTTAAAAAAATGTATTCATTTATTTACTTGAGAGAGGAGAGAGACATAGAAAGAGAATGGGTGAACCAGTGCTCCTTCCACTGCAAATGAACTCCACAAGCTACCCTGTGCACCTGATTTTACATGAGCACTGCAGAATGGAACCCTGGCTATCAGGCCTTGCCCACAAGTGCCTATAACCACCGAGCCATCTTGCCAGCCCTAATTTTCTATCACTTTTGCCCCTCTTTCCCTTTTTAAAAAATTGAGACAAGGTCTCACTGTAGCCCAGACTGAGACTAAAGGCACATGCCACCATGTTCAGCTTTAAAAAACATTTGTATTTATTTGTGAGGAGAGAGAGAGAGAAAGGAAGAGAAAAAGAGAAAGAAAGAGGTCGGGCTCAGCACTTGGGAGTCAGAGGTAGGAGGATCACCCTGAGACTACATAGTGAATTCCAAGTCAGCCTGGGCTAGAGTGAGACCTTGCTTCAAAAGGAAGGAAGGAGCCACAGCCTCTTGCCACCGTAAACAAATTCCAGATGCAGCCAGGCGTGATGGCCGTGTGGTGGAGAGAGACAGTGGCAGGGGGATTTCCTTAATTTTGAGGGCAGCCTGAGACCACACAGTGAATTCTAAGCTATTTACCTTTTTTCCTTTTCCCAGTACTGGGGATTGAACCTAGGGAGCTGCACATGCTATAACCTTAGCTGAGATACAAGCCCTTTCAAGCGGCAATCCCCCTACCAATCTCTCATGGTCTGTTGATTAGAAACACTTTACTTTTTTTTTTTTTCTTCTCCCTATTTTTACTTATTTTGGGGCAGAAAGAGAAAGAAAAAGAGAGATGGAGACAAAAAGGGCATGCCAGGGCCTATTTGCCACAGTAAATGAACTTGACGCATGTGCCAATTAGTGCATCTGGCTTTACATTTGCACTGGGAAATTAAGCCCTGGCTAGCAGGCTTTGTAAGCAACTTTAACTGCTGAACCATCTCCCCAGCCCCACTTTAACTTTCTGGAGAAATATTATATGTACTTTTCATAATAAGTTTTAGCTTCTTGGCTTCATAATCTCTCAGTGCTTAGATGACTCAATCTTCTAAATTGTATTCTACATGATTGTATTTGTTTTTATTTTTGGATTTTCAAGTTTTCAAGTAGGGTATCACTGTAGCCTAGGCTGGCCTGTAATTCATTATGTAGTCTCAGGATGGCCTCAAACTCATGGCAATCCTCCTACCTTTGTCTCCCAAGTACTGAGATTAAAGGCGTGTGCCACCATGCCTGGCTTAAAAAAATATATATATATTTTTTAACTTATTTATTTGAGAGAGAGAGAGAGAGGCAGATAAGACAGAATAGAATGGGCATGCTAGGGCCTCCAGCCACGGCAAACAAACCCTAGACGCAAGCACCACCATGTGCATTTGGCTCTATGTGGGTGCTGGGGAATCAAATCTGGGTCCTTAGTCTTCTCAGGCAAGTGCCTTAACCACTAAGCCATCCCTCCAGCACTGAAATATATTTTTAAAATTTTTTTATTTTTTAAATAAATTTTATTTATTTATTTGCAAGGAGATATATAGACAGAGAGAATGGGCACACCAGGGCCTCTAGCCACTGCAAATAAACTCCAGACGCATGTACCCCTTGTGCATCTCGCTTACATGGGTCCTGGGGAACTGAACCTGGGTCTTTTGGCTTCCCAGGCAAATGCTTTAACCACTAAGCAATCTCTCAAGCCCATAACTTTTTATTTTAGAGAGAGTGAGACAGAAAGAGAGGGAAGAGAGAGAGAGAATTGGCATACCAGGGCCTAGGCCATTGTAATCAAACTCCAGATGCTTGCGCCACCTAGTGGTCATTTGCGACATTACATTTGCCTCACTTTTTGTGCACCTGGCTTAAATGGGATCTGGAAATTTGAACATGGGTCCTTAGGCTTTGCAGGCAGGTGCCTTAACTGCTAAGCCATCTCTCCAGCCCTTAAAATATGTTTTTATTTATTTATTTTATTTATTTTATATATTTTATTTATTTATTTAGAGAAACAGACTGAGAAAGAGAGTGAGAGAATGGGTGTGCCAGGGCCTCTAGCCACTGCAAACAAACTCCAGACACATGCACCTCCTTGAGCATCTGGCTTATGCGGGTCCTGGTGAATCGAATCAGAGTCCTTTAGCTTTGCAGGCAAATGCCTTAACTACTAAGCCATGTTTCCAGCCCTAAAATTTTTTTTTAAATAACTTTTACTTATTTATTAGAGAGAGAAAGAGACAGAGAATGGGCGCTCCAGGTCCTCCACCCACTGCAAACAACTCCAGATGCACACACCACCACATGCATCTGGCTTATGTGGGTACTGGGGAAATCGAACCTCGATCCTTAAGCTTTGCAGGCAAGTGCCCTAACCTCTAAGCAATCTCTCCAGCCCCCTAAAATATATTTTAAATTTATTTATTTATGGGCTGGGGAGATTGCTCACTGGTTAAGGCGTGTGCCTGCAAAGCCTAAGTTCCCAGGTTTGATTCTCCAGTACCCACATAAAGCCAGATGCAAAAAGTGGTACATGCATCTGGAGTTCCCTTGCAGTGGCTACGGGCCCTGGTGCACCCATTCTCTGTCTCTCACTGCTTGCAAATAAATAAAACAAATCTTACTGGGGCATGGTGGCGCACACCTTTAATCCCAGCACTGGGGAGGCAGAGGTAGGAGGATCATTGTGAGTTCAAGGCCACCCTGAGACTACATAGTGAATTCTGGGTCAGCCTGAGCTAGAGCCCTACCTCGAAAAGCCAAAAAAAAATTTTTTTAAATTTATTTAGCTGACAGAAAGTTGGAAGAAGGGCTGGAGAGATGGCTTAGCAGTTAAGCGCTTTCCTGTGAAGCCTAAGGACCCCAGTTCAAGGCTGGATTCCCCAGGACCCACGTTAGCCAGATGCACAAGGGGCGCACATGTCTGGAGTTTGTTTGCAGTGGCTGGAGGCCCTTGTGTGCCCATTTTTTCTCTATCCTCCTCTTTCTCTCTCTGTCACTCTCAAATAAATAAATAAAAATGAATAAAAAAAAAAGAAAGCTGGAAGAAGCCATTCTACATACAGTTCAATGGGAGAAAGAGATACCACCAGTGAAGATACTCAACAGTGGACACTGCAAACCTTATAATTGGCCAGCCAGGCCAAATGAGCCAATGGGTGCAATAGTGGCACGTCTATCATGGTGGAAAACAACTGCCCTCCAATTGGGCTGGAGGCCCGTTCCATGGGAGGGAATACATCTCTGATACTGAAAACTTAAAGCAGGGATAGTCATGCTGATGTCTGGATAAATGTATATACTATGCTTATCAAACTGCACAGTAAGCACTTATCTTAATATTCATACCCTTATATTAATGCTACTCTCACTTTGGGTAGAGAATCTTCTCTTTTCAGATGGCAGTGACTTTGGGATGACTCAGAAGGTATCATAGTGCTGGAAAGAAGTGACTGGAGTACTGAGTAATATCTCGATCACACCTTCCAAGGCTCAGGGTCTAATGCAGAAGAGGTGGCAGAAAGAATGTAAGAACCAAAGGAAGGGTAAGACTCCTTACAACGTGCTCCCTCCAGACATAAAATGGCCTGGATATCCATGACCTCACAGTGCCTGACACTACCTGCACAAGACCATCATAATAGGAGGAAAAGATCATGACATCAAAATAAAAGAGAGACTGGTTGAGATGGGGAGGGGATATAATGGAGAATGGAATTTCAAAGGGGAAAGTGGGGGGAGGGAGGGCATTACCATGGGATATTTTTTATAGTCATGGAAGATGTTAATAGAAATTGGGAAAAAAAGGAAAATTCAAAAAATGAAATAAATTAAAATAAATTTATTTATTTATTAGAGAGAGAATGGGTGCATCAGGGCTGCGTGGGTACTGGGTAATTAAACCTGGGTTCTTAGGCTTCACAGGCAAGCACCTTAACTGCTAAGCCATCTCTCCAGCCCATGATTGCATATTTCATTTTATTATTTATTTATCTGAGAGAAAGAAGCAGACAGAGAAAAAGAGAGAATGGGCACACCAGGGCCTCTCACCACTGCAAATGAACTCCAGACACATGCACCAGTTTGTGCATCTGGCTTTACCTGGGTACTGGGGAATCAAATCTGGGTCCTTAGGCTTCTTCACAGGCAAACACTTTAACTACTAAGTGATCTCTCCAGCCCCGCTCCTTTTTTTGAGTTAGGGTCTCACTCTAGCCTAGGCTGACCTGGAATTCACTGTGTAGTCTCAGAGTGGCCTCAAACTCATGGTGATCCTCCTACCTCTGCCTCCCGAGTGCTGGGATTAAAGGTGTGCGTCACCATGCCTGGCTATTTTTAAATTTTTATTTATTTATTTGAGAGAGAGAAGAAGAGAGGCAAATAGAGAATGGGTATGTCAGGGCCTTTACCCACTGTAAATGAACTCCAGACACGTGTGGCACCTTGTGCATCTGGCATTATGTGGGTACTAAGGAATCATACCTGGGTCCTTTGGCTTTGCTGGCAAGCACTGTAACCACTAAGTCATCTCTTCAGCCTCTGTTTTTTTTTTTTCAACTAACTTATATATATAATATATATAATAATTTGTATTAATTTATTTTTTATTAACAGTTTCCATGATTGTAAGCAATATCCCACGGTAATGCCCCCCACTTTCCCCTTTTAAACTCCACTCTCCATCATATCCCCTCCCCATCTCAATCCGTCTTTTTTATTTTGATGTCATGATATTTTTTTCTTTTGCAGTGCCGAGTACTCCTCTGTCACTTCTTCCCAGTACCATGATGCCTTCTGAGTCATCCGAAGGTCACTGCCATCTGAAAAGGGAAGGTTCTCTACCAAAAGTGAGAGTAGCATTAATATATGGGTATGAACTTCTTTTTTCACTTGAAATTTTTTTCTTCTTTTTAAAAATTTTTTTTGTTTATTTTTATTTATTTACTTGAGAGCAACAGAGGGAGAAAGAGGCAGAGAGAGAGAGAGAGAGAGGGAGGGAGAGACAGGGAGAGAATGGGCGCGCCAGGGCCTCCAGCCACTGCAAATGAACTCCAGACATGTGCGCCCCTTTGTGCATCTGGCTAACGTGGGTCCTGGGGCATCGAACCTCAAACTGGGGTCCTTAGGCTTCAGAGGCAAGCGCTTAACCGCTAAGCCAGATCTCCAGCCCTTTCTTCTTCTTTTTTTTCATTTTTTTTGGTTTTTCGAGGTAGGGTCTCACTCTAGCCCAGGCTGACCTGGAATTCACTGTGGAGTCTCATGGTAGCCTCAAACTCATGGTGATCCTCCTACCTCTGCCTCCCGAGTGCTGGGATTAAAGGGGTGTGCCACCACGCCCGGCTTTTCAAATTTTTTTTATTAACAACTTTCATGATTATAAAAAATATCCTATGGTAATACCCTCTATGGGTATGAACTTTAAGAGAAGTGCTTACTGGGCAGTTTGATGAGCATAGTATATACATTTAGCCAGACAGCAGCAGACGTTACACCCCTAGGGCTCTTGGCTACCCCTATTGTAGGTTTTCAGTATCAGGGATGTATTCCCTCCCATGGAGTGGGCCTCCAGTCCTATTAGAGGGCGGTTGGTTCAGCCCCTACGTTTTTGTTTTTAAAAATTATTATTATTTTTGAGGCAGGGTCTCGCTGTAGCTCAGGCTGACCTGGAATTTACTATGTAGTCTCAGGGTGGCCTTGAACTCATGACGATCCTCCTACCTCTGCCTCCCAAGTGCTAGGATTAAAGGCGTGCGCCACCACGCCCAGCTTATTTTTAAAAATTATTTGCCAGGCGTGGTGGCACACCCCTTTAATCCCAGCACTGGAGAGGCAGAGGTAGGAGGATCATCGTGAATTTGAGGCCACCCTGAGACTACATAGTGAATTTCAGGTCAGCCTGGGCTAGAGTGAGACCCTACTTTGAAAAAATAAAAAAAATAAAAAGAAAGAAAAGACAAGACCAATATATATATTTTCAATTGAGCCGTGTGTGGTGGTGCACGCCTTTAATCCTAGCACTCAGGAGGCAGATGTAGGAGGATTGCTGTGAGTTCAAGGCCACCCTGAGACTACATAGTGAATTGCAGGTCAGCCTGGGCTAGAGCAAGTCTCTACTTTAAAAAAACAAAAAATAAAATAAAATAAAAAGAGAGAGAGAGAGAATGAGAATAGGCACACCAGGGCCTCTTGACCATGTAAATGACCACCCTGTGCATCCATCTTCACACGGGTACTGACAAATTGAACCCAGCCTGTCAGGTTTTGCTGGCAAGTGCCTTTATCACCAAGCTCCCTCTCCCTGTACATGATTTTAAATTTAAGAAGCTACATCACTGTGGTAGTTTGATTCAGGTGTCCCCCATAAACTTAGGTGTTCTGAAAGCTAGGTTCCTAGCTGATGCCAATATGGGAATTAAAACCTCCCGGAGGCAGTGTATGGTTGGGGGCAGGCTTATAGGTGTTATAGCCAGCTTCCTCTTGGTAGTGTTGGGCACACATTCCTGTTCATGTTGTCCATCTGATGTTGGCTAGGAGGTGATGTCCACCCTCTGCTCATGTCATCATTTTCCCCTGCCATTGTGGAGTTTCCCCTCGAGTCTATAAGCCAAAATACCCCCTTTTTTTCCCTCCACAAGATGCTCTTTGTAGGGTGTTTTCTGCCAGTAATGCGAATCTGACTGCAACAATCATTATATCTTTTCCTTACTGAGTTAAAATCGCCAGCTTTGTCATAATTCTAACTCTATTCCATTGTGCTACCCTGTCTTTCCAGAAACAAGACATTGTTTCATTACAGTATATGTTTATTTTCTGAATGCCCCTCTTCAGTTTTGTGTTTCCCCACCATTTTCACAATTGTTTTTTTTTTTTTTTTTTCCCAAGGCAGGGTATCACTCTAGCCCAGGATGACCTGGAATTCACTGTGTAGCCAAGGCTGGCCTCAAAATTGTAGCGATCCTACTTCAGACTCCTGAGTATTGGGATTAAGGTCTGTGCTACCATGCTGGGCTTTGGTTTTTTTTTTTTGTTTTGAGGTAGGCTCTCACTCTAGTTAGTCTAGGCTGACTACGAATTCACTATGTAGTCTCAGGCTGGCCTTGAGCTTACAGTGATCCTCCTACCTCTGCCTCCTGTGTACTAGGATTAAAGGCGTGCACCACCACACCCAACTAAAATTGTTTTTATTATTATTTTTAGAAAGAGAGAGAGAGCAAATGGGTGCGCCAGGGCCTCTAGCCACTGCAAATGAACTCCAGATGCATGTGCCTCCTTGTGCATCTGGCTTACATGGGTCCTGGAGAAACAAACTGGGATCCTTTGGCTTTGCAGGCAAACGCCTTAACCTCTAAGCCATCTCTCCAGGCCCTAAAATTGTTTTTTTTTTTAAATTATTTTATAATAAAGAGGCAGATATATAGAGAGAATGGGTGCACTAGGGGCTCTAGCAGCTCCAAATGAACTCCAGATATGTGCCACCTTGTGCATCTGGCATTACATGGATACTAGGGAATTGAACCTGGGTCCTTAGGCTTTGCAGGCAAGCACCTTAACCACTAAGCCATCTTTCCAGACCTATTTAAATTTTTAAGAGCTGGAGAGCCGGGCGTGGTGGCGCACGCCTTTAATCCCAGCACTCGGGAGGCAGAGGTAGGAGCATCACCGTGAGTTCGAGGCCACCCTGTGACTACATAAAGAATTCCAGGTCAGCCTGAGCTAAAGTGAGACCCTACTTCGAAAAACCAAAAAAAAAAAAAAAAAAAGAGCTGGAGAGGTGGCTTAGCAGTTAAGGTGCTTGCCTGTAAAGCCAAAGGACCCAGGTTCGATTCCCTAGAACCCATGTAAACCAGATGCACAAGGTGGCACATGTATCTGGAGTTTGTTTGCACTGGCTGGAGGCCCTGGCGTGCCCATTCTCTCTCTCTCAAATAAATATTTAAAAAAATTATTTTCAAGGAGAGAGAGCGAGAGCGAGAGCACGCACACACATGCCAGGCTCTCCAGCCTCTGAAAAAGAACTCCAGATACATGAGCCACTTTGTGCATCTGGCTTTACTGGGGAATCAAACCTGGGTTGTTAGGCTTTGTAGGCAAGCACATTAACTGCTGAGCCATCTCTCTAGCCCCATGGTTTAAAATTTTTTTGTTTATTTTTATTTATTTATTTGAGAGTGACAGACAGAAAAAGAGGGAGAGAGAGAGAGAATGGATGAATGAATGAATGGGCATGCCAGGGCCTCCAGCCACTGCAAACAAACTCCAGATGCATGCGCCACCTTGTGCATGTGGCTTACATAGGTCCTGGGGAATCAAGCCTCAAACCGGGGTCATTAGGCTTCACAAGCAAGCGCTTAACCACTAAGCTATCTCTCCAGCCCCCCCCTTTTAAATAATTACTGAATTCTTTATTTGGAATAAAATATTCTTGTCCTACACAGTAGATAATAAAAAGGAATAACGTATACACATTATTAACCATATGAATAGAGAAAACCAGTGCAAATGTGGCAGACCATACATCTCTAACATATTGCAAAGGCTGATACCGGAACAACACTACTTGAGAAAGGTGCCAATAATATAGTGAATGTGTGAAAACAAAGAGAAATACCGTGTTTATAGGGTGCCGAAAATTTCCCAGAATCTGACAGAGTCCATGCATCTCTGCACCCAGAATACACTTAGAGAATAATTTAACCATGACAATAGGACTACAGAAGATGGTATATCGTGTATAAACCGGCCTCTCTAATTGCCTCCTTATGTGCCTGGAACATCTTGATGTCGTTCATGTTCGATTGCTGATATTTCACATATCTTCCATGGTCTGCTGTCAACATCCACATGTCATCATGTGACCAACTCATGGCCCTCACTGGGCTATCATGAGCCTGAAGTATTGTTTCAAAATTGAAAGTAAGTCCATTCCACAGGTGAACTCTCCACTAGAAGCTCCAGTCACGGACTGTCTTCCTTCTGGGGTCCACCTCACAACAAATACTGGGCACTTTTTTTTTTTAATTCTTTTTTTTTATTTTTTTTCTCCATTTTTATTAATATTTTCCATGATAACAAAAAAAAATCCCATGGTATTACCCTCCCCCCTTTCCCCTTTGAAATTCCATTCTCCATCATATCCCCTCCCCATCTCAATCTTTCTACTTACATATATACAATACCAACCTAATAAAAGCCCTCCTCCCTTTCTTTCTCTTCCCTTTCTATCTCCTTTTTTAACTTACTGGCCTCTGCTACTGAGTTTTTTCCTTCTCACACAGAAGCTGGGCACTTTTTTTGTTGATGTCTGAACAAATTTTGTTGGTACTGCTCATAGGGTTCTTCAACATTCCTATAGGTGGGACAAGATCATTATAATAACTTGCATCAGGCTGAATTGCCCGTATATCTCTCTGATCTCTTTGCTGTAGTCTATTCTCCAAATATTTAATAACAGATGGATTATAGTCTATAGGTTTTTGGTTCACAGCCCTCCTCATCTGTTTTCCATCAAAGGTAAGTTGCTGCATTGCTTGCTGCTTTGCAAAATCAGGTCACTTAAAAAACAGCTGTCGAGGTGCCTGATGTTGGAATCTTGGCATATGGAAAAATCTTGGAGGACAGCCAATTTCTGTAGCCATGATGATGTTTTCCTTCTAGGATATGCCTGAGGTAGAGCCAACCTCCCGAGAGTGAGAGAAGTGTCCGTCTTCACAGAAGGGAATGCCTCTCCCGTCAGACCCCCTTCCCTCTCCCCCCTCATTCTTTTTTTTTTGGCTTTTGAGGTATGGTCTTACTCCAGCCCAGGCTAACCTAGAATTCATTATGTAGTGGCCTTGAAATCATGGGGATCCTCCTACCTCAGCCTCCTGTGTGTTGGGATTAAAGGCATGTACCACCACATACTATGCCAGCTTCTTTTAAAAATATAGGTACAATGTAGCTTGGGCTGGCACAGTCTCCTGCTTCAGCCTCTCAAATGCTGGACAGAAAGGCATGAATAAGTCGGACATGGTGGCACACGTCTTTAACCCCAGCACTTGGGAGGCAGAGGTAGGTGGATCACTGTGAGTTCGAGGCCACCCTGAGACTACATAGTGAATTCCAGTTCAGCCTGGGATAGAGAGTGAGACGCTACCTCGAAAAACCAACAAAACAGGGCTGGAGAGATGGCTTAGCGGTTAGGGCGGTTGCCTGCAAAGCCAAAGGATCATGGTTCAACTCTCCAGGACCCACGTAAGCCAGATGCACAAGGGGGCGCATGGATCGGAGTTTGTTTGCAGTGGCTGGAAGCCCTGGCATGCCCATTCTCTCACCCTCTTTCTCTCTCAAATAAATAAATAAAAATATTAAAAAAGAAAAATAAACAGTATAAAATGGTGTGAATGATGTTTGGGTTTTTGTCTTTCATCTAAGGCTATATGCTGTTCTATCACTTCAGATATTGTTTTATTTTATTTTTTTGTTTTTTCAAGTTAGTCTCACTTTAGCTTATGCTGACCTGGAATTCACTATGTAGTCTCAGGGTGGCCTCAAACTCAAGGCAATCCTCCTACCTCTGCTTCCAGAGTGCTGGGATTAAAGGTGTGCGCCACCACGCCCGGCTTAATCTTTATTTTCTTTCCTTTTTTTTTTTTTTTTTTTTTTTTTTTAGGGCTGGAGAGATGGTTCAGCGGTTAAGGCGCTTGCCTGCAAAGCCTGAAGACCAGCTCGGTTCCCCAGTACCCACATAAAGCCAGATGCACAAAGTGGTCCATGAATTTGGAGTTTGTTTGTAGCAGATGTAGTCCCTGGGACCTATTCTGTCTCTCTTCTCTCTGCTTGCAAATAAATAATATTAAAAAAAAAAAAAAAAAGAGCAGTGTGGGCACATGCCTTTAATCTCAGCAACTCGGGAGGCTGAAGCAGGACTGCTATGAGCTCGAGGCCAACATGGTACAGAGCGATTTTTCAGGTAAGTCTGGGGTAGAGACCATACTTAAAAAAAAACAAACCTACCCTATTTCACAGCTTTGTCACTTTCAGTTGTTTTTCAAAGAAAACAGGAAGTTCCATTCCACCTGCGGCGCTACCCTTCCCTTTCTCAGCTCCCGCCCCTTGGCTCCCAGGTTACCACGGAACTAGAGATTGACGTCATTTTAGGTTTCCGTCCGGAGCCACAGAATGGGGGGGGGGGAGGAGTCGCGAAGCCCTTTGACTCCGCATACGCATGCGCATTCTCTGCTCCCCGCCTCCTGCACACAAAATCGCGTTCGGGCGGGGGCTTCCACGCCGCCACTTCTCACTCAATCCCGACGTTATTGGTCCCCGGGGAGGAGAGTCTCTTCAAACCCAAGTAGTATTCATCCAATCCCGGGGCACTACGACGCCACGGCGCTCGAGTCCATCGCCTCCAGCCAATGAGATAGCGACTCGCGGCTACGTCATAGCTCCCGCCCCACTCCCGAGCGTCCTGCGAGCCCAGTCCGCGCAGTAACAAATGAAGTGCGCGCTGCGACACCTCCCCGAGTCCGGGGCTCCGCCGCCATTTCCTCGGCTGGCCTAACGGTTTAGCCAATCCGAGCGCGTTTCGACGAGGACCAGCGCTCCGCCAATCAGAGGCCGCCTACTCCGACCCCCTCGCCTTCAGTCGGGCCCAATCCAGGCCGCGGCCCTGCCGCCCCCGGCCCCGGCCCGCCCCGACGGCGCCCTCTCTCCTCCCTCTTTGTGCGTCTCGCGCCGCCGCCCGCCCGCCCGCCGCGTGAGAGCTAGGACTCCCTGCGCTCCTCGGCCGCGTAGTCGGGTCCCCTCCCCCCCCGGAAGGTTCGCGAAGGAGAAGCCACCGAAGAAGAGCAACCGCTCGGGTGCCGGTCCCCTGGGGCGCCATGGCGACCGGAGCGAACGCCACGCCGCTGGGTAAGCTTGGGGTCCCCCTTCTCGGGCCTTCCTCCACTTCCTGGGCCTAAAGGGGACTTTTGAGTAGCGACCTGTGCCTGGGGTGGGGCCGCCGTCATCCATGGGGTCCGCGGGAACCCTGACGGCGGCCTTCCCCTTCTTGCCGCCGCCGCCACCCCTGCCTCCCCAGCAGCCGTCGCCGCCTCTGCCATCGTCCCCGGGCTCCTCGTACCCGCCATTGCAATCGCGCTACCAGCGCGTGTCGCCGCCGCTGCCGCCGCGTTGGACCAGCTGCCAGGCCCGGCCCGCGGCGGCGGCGGCGCAGGAGGTGGAGGTGAGTCGGGCCGATAGAGCGCGAGAGGCGTCGCGCGGTCGGACCCGGCCGCCCGAGGGGTGCGCGCCGGCGTTGGCGGCTGCACGCGGCGGGGACGCGCGTGCGCGCGCTGAGGGAGGCCCGCTCGGGCGGAGGCGCCCCAGGGTGCGCGCGGCCCGGTTCAGGAGACTTAGAGTACGCACGCGCGCTAGGGGGGGCCCGGAAAGGCGGGAGGAGGCGTGCGGGGCGCAGGCGCAAAGGCATTCAGGCTTGGCGCAATTCTGGAAGCCGCGAGAGGCCTCAGGCTGCCCCCGCCTCGACCAGTGGATGGAGGGAGAGTGTTAAGTGGTGGACATAGTCCTGGGTGTGTGGTGGCTAAGCCGGTGTTAAAAGGTCCACTCACAACGTGGGGCAGCTTGCTTTGTGGTTTTGGAGGAAGCCATGACATTCTTTGTTATTTTTCGAGGCAGGGTCTCATCTCAAGCCCAAGCTGACCTGGAACACGGTAGTTCCAGGCTGGCCTCGAACTCCCGGCGATCCTCCTACAGTAGCATTAAACGCATTGAGCCATCATGTCCAGCTAAGACACTCTTCTGTACAGTAAGGCAGTGTTTCCAGTACAGAAAACCGGACAGGGCAGACGATGTTTGTGTCCGATCTTACTGAAATTTGGTTTTTCGGGACAGGGTCTCACTCTAGCCCAGACTGACCTGGAATTTACTATATAGTCTCAGGGTGGCTTTAAACTCTCTGCGATACTCCTGCCTCTGCTTCCGGAGTGTAGGGATTAAAGGCATGAGCCACCACGCCCAGCTTAAATATTAAAAAAAAAATTATTTGAGGTAAGAGGCTGTTAGAAAGGGCATGCCAGTCTATAGCCACTGCAAACGAACTCCAGACACATGAGCTACCTTGTGCTTCTGGCTTACTTGGATATTGGGGAATTGAACCTTGAACCTGGGTCCTTAGGCTTTGCAGGCTAAGCCATCTCTCCAGCCCCTAAAATGTTTTTATTTTGCACATTTACTTGTACCAGGAATTGGACCTAGGGATTCATTCATGACAGGAAGCATGACCATGGAGCTATATGTCTGGCCTACTTTGTGCCTTTAATCCGTCTGTTTACCCTAGAAGGTTCTCATCCTCACCAGCTTCCCCACTGCTATTTTTCCTTAAATCCCCCCCCCCCCCCCGAGGTAGGCTCTCAACTCTAGCCCAGGCTGACATGGAATTCACTACAGAGTCTCAGGGTGGCCTTGAACTCACAGCGATCCTCCTACCTCTGGCTCCCAAGTGCTGGGATTAAAGCATGAACCACCACGTCCTTTTTTTTTTCCTTAACTTTTAATTTGTTTACTTTATTAGAGAGAGAGAATGGGCACTCCAGGGCCTTCGGCCACTGTAAACGAACTCCAGACATGTGCCACCTTGTGCATCTGGCTCATGTGGGTCCTGGGTAATTGAACCTGAGTCCTTAGGCTTTGTAGGCAAACATCCTGTTAAGCCATCTCTCCAGCCCCCATTTCTGTTTTTAAAATGCATTTTTAAGCCTGAGCTTGTACCCCTCAGAAGTAGAAACAGTATTGTGTGGTGGTAAATGTAGAGAAATGTATCCGGATAGAAGTGGAGGTGGTTGAATTTTGGTATCTCCCTTTAAGGGGTCTGATCATAAGTGTCCAAACTGGTCATAAACTGCTCATCTTGACCACAGCTGTGAAGGAAACGGTGGTTGTATTGAATCTGCTTTTTTCACACAGTAATGTGTTGACAGGAGGTTTTGTTTAGATGTGTCGTCTTAGAAAAGTAACTAGTCAGCTTGGTGTGGTGGTGTACACCTTTAGTTCAGCACTCGCGAGGCTGAGGTGGGAGGATTGCTGTGAGTGAGGCCAGCCTGGGCTAGTGTGAGACCCTACCTTGAAAAAAAAAGAATAAAAAAAATTAACTGGTCAGAAGGGTGGAGGTGAGAGAGCTAGGAGTCTTCCACTCACTGCTTTGTAGGCTTGATTCTCCCATCTGTCTGCAAGGCCAGTTAAGGCATTCAGGGATGGTATATCTATTTCCTTGTTTACATTCTGGGCTTCTGTCATTTTTAAGATTTGTAACTGTGGTCGGGAGTGGGTGAATGCCTCAGTGATAAAGCACTTACCTAACATGTACAAGGCCCTGGTGCTTCCCAGCACTTAAAAAAAAATAGTTGGAATATTTTAAGTGCTCGTCCTTTCAGGAATAAAAAATTTAAAGGTACCATGTTAACTTTACTGGTGTGGAATTGGGCATCTTTGTAGTGGCCATATGTCTTCATCTGTTCGGAGGTTGTCTTCCATTCATTGCCATGTAATTTTTTTTGAGATAGGGTCTCACTCTAGCCCATTCTGACCTGGAATTTATGTAGTCTCAGGGTGGCCCCGAACTTGATGCAATCCTCTTATATTTGCCTCCCGAGTGTTGTAATTAAAGGCATGTGCCACCACACCTGGCCTAAATTTCAGGGTGAATTTCTGTGTCACTGTGCTGAGGCTGTATGTAGTATCTTATTTATTTGAAAGAGAGAAAAATAGAGAATGGAGACCAGTGCCTCTAGGCACTGCAAACGAACGCCAGACTCATGTGCCACCTTATGCATCTGGCTTACATGGGTACTGGGAAATTGAACTTGGGTCCTTAGACTTTGCAGGCAAGCAAGCACCTTAACAACTAAACCATCCCTCCAGCCCTGTATGTAGTATCTTAATTATCCTGAACTGCCTGTTGATAGTCACTCTACTGATTTTGTATTTGCACCTGATGGGTTTTGTCTATCCTTAGACTTCCCAAGTAAGAAGCGGAAGAGAAGCCGTTGGAACCAAGACACAATGGAACAGAAGACAGTGATTCCAGGAATGCCTACAGTTATCCCCCCTGGACTTACTCGGGAACAAGAAAGAGCTTATATAGGTAAATACACGTTCTGCATCCAAGTACATCTTCAGATTGTTAGTTTATTCGCAGTGACATGTCTGTTGAAAGTGTGAGATTCTAGTTTTCTTGAGAACAAGATATGGTCAGGTGTACTTTTATGACCTTGGCATAATCCATCTGGTTTTGCTCAGCTAGTCCTGCATTTGCAGCTCCTTATGATTTGTTCATAATAGCAGTCTTCTTCATGAGTGCCAGAAAGGTAGTGGGACCCACTTACAGTGCATAGTGCCCAGTTCAGCAGCCCACTTTCAGCTGCTGTTCATTGCAAGTTGATGAGGTGAGTGTCACCTGACTCTGGACAGGCCACAGAGGAGAGCTGCAGGTAATTATGAACCAGGTACCTTTTTCACAGCATGGCCTTTCACAATAATGTCATTCCTCCCTTTCCCTAAAATGCGGTTTTACTTTCTGTAGGTGTAAAACAGTTTGAAAAAATGGTTCTGAAAGTGTACTTACAATTCACTCCCTTTTTCACCATTTTGTTGAATTTAACCTTCCCTTGAACATCTTGTTTGGTCTTTGGAGAGCTGTCTTAAGATGAAGGCTCTTGTATTTACTGCTAAAGGATTATGCTGGGAAAGGTTTACTATTTCATATGGAATGAGTGGTATTAGGATACAAAAATGTTTTGAAGATTTTAAAAATTAAAAGTTACTGTCCACAGTGGAATTGAAATTAACCTCAAAATTACTTTTTTTTAAAAAACACAAGGTCCTTGATGCAAGTTTTATGACTGTGCAGCTGTCTCAAAAAAGTACACTTAGTAAACATTTTCTACTTAACAAACAGACATCTCCTTTGGAGAAAACTGGGGCAAAGACTTTACTGGGCCCATGAGGCTGTAGCCTTCACAAACAACCTTCAAGGCCAATATGTTCTAATTCTGGAGGGTCTTAATTTCCTGGTTTCTAGATGGCTGAGAATTTTCAGGCGTTGGATTGTCTACTTTTCACAGTACTACTAATACTGCTTCTTCCCCGTTGTTCCTGTTTATTCCTGGTGTCATTAGACCAGTGTTGGACTTTATAACCTTGTGACATGCCCCTAGTGGAGTCATCCCTAGAATAAAAGTAAAATAAGGGAAATAAAATACACAAGTTCAGTTCTTTGCCTGTGGAGGCCTAGTAAATGCACCAGGCCCTTAAAGACTTTAGCAGAGGCTGGTATAGTTCTCTGCTTCATGAAATGAGAGATAGTGGTCCTTTCTGATTTTGCTTTTTGCCCACCCCTTTCCCCAGGCAGGGTCTCACTCTAACCCAGCCTGACCTGGGACTCACTCTTAGCCCAAGCTGGCTTTGAACTCGTGGCCCTCCTATTTTAGCCCCTCAAGTGCTGGGATTAAATGTGTGCACCACCATGCTTGGCTGTTTCAGGTTTAATCTTTAGTACCAGCTGTTCATTCAGGTTAGATTCCATGCCCCCATACTGTAGTTAAGAGGTTTCCCTATGCAAGTGACTTTCACCCTGAGATGTTGAGCTTATTATCTGATGCAAAACCAGAACTTGGGTATATATAGTAAAGAAGCTTGCAGAACATCTATCATGCTCATCTTTTGTCTCCCATAGCACACACTGCTTTATCCAGGTGCTGCCAGCATTCTTTCATTATTAAAGGTTTTCATTTCTTCAGGGTCTCAATGTAGTAGTGTGGTATAGCCCTGTGGGATATACTTAAAATTAGGACATCTGTGTTTAGACATACATTAACCCTATCTTGGAACCAACTCAACTTTAACCTATCTCAGTAAGACTCATTAGATGCCTGCTCAGAACTCTGAGGTACTATGAAAAGAACAGGTGATTATTCAACATGTTGAAGAAAGCCACTTTAGCTTTGCCTTTTCCACTATCTTGGACAATCAGGTGTTACAGATTTCTCCAAGTTACTGGTGACTTTTTATGGAACCCTCACATGCATTCTCCTTGACCCACATTTTCCATTTTCTACATCTCCCTACAAGTTGAAAATAAACTAGCGCCTTACTTAATGCCTACTGATTTGTCATTGAATAATTGAGTAAAAGCTGTAAGTATTGGGAGACTCTTCTGATACATGCCTGGTTGTACAAAAAAATGTATATACAAATTCCTGTAAGATGTTGAATTGGTTTTTAAATGTCTTAAGGAGCTTTAAACCTGGTGTTAAATGAAAATGATCTTTGTTTAACTGGTATTTGTCCTTGACCCATGTTAAATGAGTCTCATTTTGAGCTATGCTTAATATTTAATGGAGAAAATAAACTCTTGAAGTCTTGCCCTCAGTTTTGGTGGGAACTATTGGTGATAATCATGCGGTGTTGGTTCAGGGTGCCAGTTGTAAGCAAGCATTGGTGGGGAGGGAGAAGGGAATACCTCCTAATTGCTTTGATGTTAGCCATAGTGAACAGTCTTAACTGCTAACCCCTCTTCCAAACAAACTGTTTGCTTCCTTAAGTGATGACCATTTTGAAGTGAAAAATACCTATAGATGTAAATGGACTCCTGCTGCTAGGTGGTTGGGGGTTTTTTGCCTCAATGTGTCCACTGATCAGTCGTCCCTTTCAAAGTCTCCGAGTTCTTCATGCTTGTTGTTGAGATTTGAGATGTTTTTTGGTAACATTGTCTTTTTTCCATCCTTTTTTTTCTTTCCTAACCTGGTTTCTTCCAGTGCAACTGCAGATAGAAGACCTGACTCGTAAACTGCGCACAGGAGACCTGGGCATCCCCCCTAACCCTGAGGACAGGTTGGGAAACAGTTTTAACCAGCTGACAGTAACGCTTTTACCTTTTTCTCAATACATTTTACTGGTGGCAACATATTGTGTCAGTTCCATAAAATCCTAGTTAAGACGACTGGTACTCTGATAGAGTTTAACTAGCAATATGTATGGACAGTCAACAGTTAGAAAAGTTGGAATGAAACTCAAATGGGAAAATAAAAAGTTAAAGGAAAATGGACAACTGGGTTCCATTGGGTAAGCATGTAGATTTGCACTTGATTTACCTACCCCTAAGGACAATGAGAGATGGCCATTCCTTTCCAGTGCCTGCTTTGGCTAGTGGGT
Organism: Dipus sagitta; assembly: GCA_036346955.1. Taxonomy (NCBI): domain Eukaryota; kingdom Metazoa; phylum Chordata; class Mammalia; order Rodentia; family Dipodidae; genus Dipus; species Dipus sagitta. Next base: position 163,492,114 of record CM070770.1, read on the forward strand.
AGTTTTTCTCACAGGTACCTGATGAAGGGAATTAAGAGCATTTTTGAGCATCACTGAATTTGAGCAGGCCAGAAACTGGCCAGCTTATTGTTGGAGTCTTCCCTGCTCATGTTCTTGAGATTACAATCAGATAAAATTTCTAACCAACTACCTTCATTGCCAGTTAATTTTCAGCCTTGGCCATTGCCTGTGAGTTTGGGGAGGGGCCAGAATATTCTACCTGTTTTGGGAAAGCAAGCAAGCAACCAACCCTGAATATCTTTTTTTGAACAGAATGTTGGCCTCAAATAGCTGTGGTCATGTCATGTGAGGGAGATGAACTTTTTAAACTGCAATTTTATCAGCTGATATTTGAACATAAATTCTGGTCATTTAATAGGACAATAAACTTCCACAAAAATTCCTTTTACTGCATGCAGCAAAGTTGGAAAGATTGCTTTAAAAAGTTTTTGGCTATTGTTACTGTGGTAATGGCTGTAGAAGTCACCTGTACCTTTCTGTTGCCCTTTGCCAGGAAGCATGAACTTACTTCTCCATATTTCACTTACCAAATTTGTTACATTTTTACCTGTAGATTTTGGTTGGAAATTTGTATGGTGTTTTATATTCCTTTTTAATTTGAAAATTTTTATTTTTTTAATTTTTTAATATTTACATTGTAGGTTATAGACCACAAACGTTTAGTGCCTTTTTTGGCCTTTTCCCTTTTAATGATATGTCTACAGGTTACCAGGCAATTCTTCGAAAGGTTGAGTTTTTAACAAACTTTCTTTGCTTCCTGGAGAACTGGGATTAGAGTTTAGTCATCTCTGATGCCTCTTCTAGGTGAAGAAGTCCGACCAGTCTAACCTAGATTTGTTAGCTTTTATCTTTCACTTCCACAGTCTGAAGAGGTTAAACTGTTGTGAAGCCTTTAAAAGGCCAATTTGGTTCTAGTACAGATTGGTCCTAGAAACACTCAATTCTAGATAGCCATGGGGTGGGCATTAGAAATGTCAAGCATGTTAGAGCAGGGTTTTTTCCTCCCTCATAATTCAGTTTTGAAAGAGGCCCTAATGCCTGATTGGTTTTGCTTTTAAGCCCAGGTTGGAGGGGAATACATGAGTTTCTTAAGGTATATCTCAAAATTAAGCCACTTTATGTGTTATTTTGATGTTGCTTTACTTGCACAGTTAAAAATGCTTTAAAATCTGTTGTAGACTTAAATGTGTAAGACAATAGTCTAATTAAGCTGGGGTATATTTGTTTGTGTTTACTGTGACTGGATTGTGCTAACAGTTCATACAAATGCTAGAAACGGAGGTGTCATTTAGCCGTCATTAGCCATGAACAAACCTGACCTTTTATTCCATCGTGTGTGTAACGTGGTATGACATGGTTCCCTTTAGGCTGAAGACAGTGGGAGCAGCCGAGTTCAGTCCTTGCTCTCCAACTAGGCTAAGTTCTCTCAACTAAACCAAGGGTATTATAGGAGTCTGGACTACTTTCAGGATGTTTTTAAATAACCTGATCCACATGGTCTCTTCCCTTCTTGCAGCTGTTACTAAATTTTCATACAGAATATGAAGCTTTGGTCCTTTTTGTAATCTTAACTCAGAATTCTAGGAGTGTAACTTCTCTTTTTATTACCGCAAAATCTAGCTGTGGTAAATGCATCATTTTATCATTACTATTTTTTTTTGCTTATAGCATCAGCATTTTACTCAAAAAAAAATGAGAGAAAAATCTGCTTTCTGGACTTGTAAACTCTGGCGAAGAATCATAGGCTTCCCCATTGCTGTTGGCAGGTTCAGACCCTAGACAAGTATTTGACCAAATCTGCATTTGCAGCCTCTAGCAGAAGCTGCTTTAGCACTTTTAACGGTTTTCTCTACTCAGACTCCCCACCTCTAACAGCCAGAAACAGGTTGTCTCCTGGGCCTTGGAAACATCCAGCCAGGCCATTGAAGGAAAAGCAGAGACGAAGCCTTGCACCATCTCTTTCCATTGTGGGGGCCAAGTAGCTGCCATAGCCTGAGTCCCAGCTGCCTTGGGTGAACGAGCTCGAGTTCACTGTGTGGCAGGGGTGCAGGCGCTCTTCCTGATAGGCACAGTTCACCTACTAAACTCGGGTTTCTGTGGTTCATTAAGTTGGGTTATTGTAATTTTTTTCAAATGGAAGAAAATTCATTTGGCAAGAAGACTCCAGAGAATGATACTGTCCTTGCCACTTCTAGTCCAAAGTTTATTTCTAAAGGACATTTTTTTCCTTCCTCTCATCACTGTTAGAAGCAAAAGCATTTTTCCCTTTTCCCACACACACCTCAGTTCCCCTAATGTTAAGCCAGTTTCCATCTCCCCATTTCACACGATCTTGAATAACACACGTTATGGTCGGTTCCTCCGAAAAGTGTTAGGGTCTGAGAGGCAGAGGGGCTGGGAACTTGTTATAGTCCATGTGGGAGCAAGGGAAACAGGAGCACAACAGTAATGGGGGTCTGTCTCCCACAGGTCCCCTTCCCCTGAGCCCATCTACAACAGTGAGGGGAAGCGCCTTAATACTCGGGAATTCCGCACCCGAAAAAAGCTTGAAGAGGAACGGCACAACCTCATCACAGAGATGGTTGCTCTCAACCCTGATTTTAAGCCGCCTGCAGATTACAAGTAAGCAGAGGAGCTAGATTGTCTGGGACAGTTCTGGTGTACTAGTCACCTGTTGCCCCAAGTTACCCGTAAATTATTAGCACTTAAGAGTTGTAGGTAATGTGTCATCTCCCAGAAATACAGAGTTGGTAACAGTCTTTTATTCCTTAGACCACCAGCAACACGTGTGAGTGATAAAGTAATGATACCCCAAGATGAGTATCCGGAAATCAACTTTGTGGGGCTACTAATTGGACCTAGGTGAGTAACTAGCCTATGATACCCATTGGCTTAAAGGTCTTTTTTTTTTTTTTTTTAAACACAAATTTGCTTTGGCTGAATTAATGCCTTCTGCGAGAAGTTTCTGTGATGTTTCCTTTTATGTATAGAAATGAAATCCTGCCATTTGCTGTGACTGACATTAATGTAGAGGCCACAGTGTTCTAAGTGGGAAACTAGGCCTCTGATTTGTGGTTTCTCACCATCGCCTACTTGGCCCAGCTTCTTTATTTCTCCTATGAATTTGCATAGGAGGTAGAAATGCAATGTTTTCTGTCTCTTGATAGAGGAAACACCCTGAAGAACATTGAAAAAGAATGCAATGCTAAGATTATGATCCGGGGGAAAGGATCTGTGAAAGAAGGGAAGGTTGGCCGCAAAGATGGTCAGATGTTGCCAGGGGAAGATGAGCCTCTTCATGCCCTAGTCACTGCTAATACAATGGAGAATGTCAAAAAGGCAGTTGAACAGGTAATTGATGGCTCCAGATGGAAAACCTCTTCCCAGAAATCTAGGTGGTAGCTCAAACAGCTTACCTATGCCTAACTTCCCATGTGTCTTCATTAGATCAGAAACATCCTAAAGCAGGGTATTGAGACCCCAGAGGACCAAAATGACCTAAGGAAGATGCAGCTTCGAGAGTTGGCTCGCTTGAATGGTACCCTACGGGAAGATGATAACAGGTAGAGAGATCTGTTAAGGAAATCAAGTAGAAACTTGGATTATCTTTGGAAGAGGAAAGATAACCTACAAGTCTTTGAGTTGATTTCTTTTTCCTCAACAGAATCTTAAGACCCTGGCAGAGCTCAGAGACCCGCAGCATTACCAATACCACAGTGTGTACCAAGTGTGGAGGGGCTGGCCACATTGCCTCTGATTGCAAGTTCCAGAGGTGAGAGCTGATCTAGTGGCTGGCTGGGTAGTCCATGGTTTTACAGGACACTATTAACTAGCATACTGGCTGGTAGTTCATCTTATGCACAAGAGAAGAGTCCTTTCTATGGCTGTGTCCTGTGGTGGTGGTGGTGGTGGTGGTGATAGACTTTAGAAGGATTAGAAACAGCCTATTTGAACCCTCCTATTGTATTTGTCTTGACCAGAAACTTATATTCTGGTTATAACTTTTGTTCCAGGGCTCTATTAGTTCACTACCTTTTGCTGCTTAAGATTCATTTAAGCAGAATCAACAATATACAGAATTTGACCACTTTCAAATCCATAAGGCTTTTACAAAGAGGTTTTTTTTCTGGCATTTCTCTAGTCTTCCAAAAATTTCCCTTTTCTTCAAAGTAGGAGATGATAGGATTTGATGAAACAGAAGTAGGAGAATATGAGCAATGAGAACCTGGGATTTAATCCTTGCCTGAACTGGGCACTGAGCTGAGGATTCAGTGGGACTGTACTCTGTGCGTGTTTAAAATGGTGACTCACTAACTTGAGTTCTTGGACTAAAAATTCCTTACAGTTAAAGCTTCTTGTTTTCTTTCTCACCCCCACTCTACTTTAGGCCTGGTGACCCCCAGTCAGCTCAGGATAAAGCGCGGATGGATAAAGAATATTTGTCCCTCATGGCTGAGCTAGGGGAAGCACCTGTCCCTGCATCTGTGGGCTCAACCTCTGGGCCTGCCACCACACCCTTGGCCAGTGCACCTCGGCCTGCTGCTCCTGCCAACAACCCACCACCACCGGTGAGCCTTGGGGCTGCTTATCTTGGTCTAGCTCCTTATTCTCTATTGCAGAGACTGAGAGGCAAGGCCAAGGACTTTGGGTGGAGTGGAGTGATTGTTGTGGCTGGCAACATTGTTCTTCTGGCCAGTGTGGGGCCTCTCACTGTGGGAGGATCCTGTCTTTGTGTTCTCCTCTGATGGCACAGCCAGAAGAACAGTGTTGCCACCAGGGGGAGCAGGCAAGGACATTGGTGGGAAATGCTCTCACATAGTCTCTCATGTCTACAACCCAGAGCCGCCCACCCTGGATGAATTCTGGCCCTTCAGAGAATCGGCCCTACCATGGCATGCATGGAGGTGGTCCTGGTGGGCCCGGAGGTGGTCCCCACAGCTTCCCACACCCGTTACCCAGCCTGACAGGTGGGCATGGTGGACATCCCATGCAGCACAACCCAAATGGACCTCCACCCCCTTGGATGCAGCCACCTCCACCTCCGATGAACCAGGGCCCCCACCCACCTGGGCACCATGGCCCTCCTCCAATGGGTAAGTAAGTGTCAGACCGGAAACCTTGGGGCTTTGGGATAAACATGTAACCAGGTGGCTGTAAGTTGGAGGCAGTGCTAACTGGCTAGCTAGTACACTGGGTTTTGCTCAGGCTCAGGGAGTGCCTTCCCTATGGAGCAAGGCTTTAAGAATTGCTCTTGAGAAGGGTCGTGATAGGAAGCTGTGTTACTTAGGAAGCTACTTGTGGGGAGGGTTCCTGGCCTGGCCAGTTCAAATGTCCTGCTAAGTCCCTGCTCTTTCCTTCCATCAAGATCAGTACCTGGGAAGTACGCCTGTGGGCTCTGGGGTTTATCGCCTGCATCAAGGAAAAGGTAACTGCTCACTTTGGGTCACCTAGGCCTAGGAACGAGTGTGGCCTTTGGCCCAGGTTCCTCCTCCAAGGTCTCACTCTTGACCTATCTACCTGCAGGTATGATGCCTCCGCCGCCTATGGGCATGATGCCGCCGCCGCCGCCTCCTCCCAGTGGGCAGCCCCCACCCCCTCCCTCTGGTCCTCTTCCTCCATGGCAGCAGCAGCAGCAGCAGCCTCCGCCTCCCCCTCCGCCCAGCAGCAGTATGGCTTCCAGTACCCCCTTGCCATGGCAGCAAAGTGAGTGGAGATTTTGGGCTTGTGGGGGTGGGTGGGATGTGGGCTGGGACTGAGAGGAATAAGAACTTCACAGCTCAATACCTTGGGGTTGAGACTTTGTTCTCTGTGGGGAGTGAAAATGGGGCTGCCTGGCCCCAGGAGGAGTCTTGGGGAGGAGAGCTGATGTTTGGTGTGGTTGTGTCTGGGAGAGATTTGTGGGGTCTGTAGGGGGGGAGCCTGCTATTGTAGGTAGGGTAACAGAAGCCCAGGCTCTGAACTACTGAGTGAGCTAGCTGCAGGCTGGCTGTGCCTTGTGTGCAGGGCCAGAGTGGGATGGTGCATGCATGCTCTGGAGGGGGCTGTGATTGGACCTGAGAGACTGCAGAGATAGGGGCGGATTAGTGGGGAGAGAGCAGTTGTGGCCTTGAGGTCGAATGTGCCGTTCGGTGGTGGCGGCGGCTGGGCGGAGGGACATCAGAGCCGGTTCTTGTGTCTGGTACTTTCCCCTTAGCCCCTCCAGGGGCATTGGTGACAAAGGGCTTACTTTTGTTAAGCCCAGAGACCATGAGGCTGACCCCAGGGTAGTCCTGCCCACCCCTCCACTCCCCTTCACCAGGACAGCCCTGCCCGCCCGCCCCCCACCACCGTACAGCATGCCAAGCAAGGAGCAGGCGCCCCTCGCCCCCATCCCAAGGCAGCAGCCGCAGAGAGCCGCGGTGTGCCCCCCGCGCGTGTGACCTTGGGCTTCTTTACCACCCCAGATACGACGACTACCACCACGAGCGCTGGCACAGGGTCCATCCCGCCATGGCAACAGCAGCAGGCGGCTGCCGCAGCTTCTCCAGGAGCCCCTCAGATGCAAGGCAACCCCACTATGGTGCCCCTACCCCCCGGGGTCCAGCCGCCTCTGCCGCCCGGGGCCCCCCCCCCTCCGCCGCCTCCGCCACCTGGTTCCGCCGGCATGATGTATGCCCCGCCCCCTCCTCCTCCGCCTCCCATGGACCCTTCTAACTTTGTCACCATGATGGGCATGGGGGTGGCGGGCATGCCGCCCTTCGGTATGCCTCCAGCTCCCCCACCGCCTCCACCACAGAACTAGACTCGTTTTTTAAGAAAATATATATTATATATAGAAAGAATTGGTCTCGTTTAAACACGCCGAACCTCACCATATGGAGCCAGACATTGGGATGCACGCATGGCATGTGATTGTGTGTGCACGCATGTGTGTGTGTGCACGCACAGGGCTGGGCCAAGCGATTGCAGACTCGCTTGGAAAAAGGGCAGGTGGTAGTAGGGGCGTCAGCTTGGGCTCTCCTGGCGCCCCGTAGCATCGAGTGTCTTCTTTGTCTTCTTCTCTCCTCACCCAACTCCCTTTGCCTCTCCCTAAACCGGGCCACCAGGATCCCTCCCCGCGGCAGCGATGGCCCGAGCCATGAGAGTGAGGACTTTCCGCGCCCATTGGTGACCCTTCCAGGCAGACAGCCTCAGCAGCGCCCCTGGTGGACAGGATGGTTCGGCAAAGCAGCCTGAGTTATTTTTGTGGACGGAATCGGAACACGCTGGCTCCATATCGTGAAATTTTTAATAATTTTTATCTTTTCTTTGTTACTTCCTTATCTCTTCCTTTCTTCAGACTCCGTCCAAGGAGATGCTCTCCCCGGTCTTCTGCTGCAATTAGAATCCTTTTTCCTTGTTTCCATTCCTCTTCCTTCCAAGGACAGAGGGGAGCAAATGGCTTTAGGCACAGGCTTTGGTCATTAATACCAGGCTGGGGAGGAGTTTGTTTTGTTCTAAAATTTTCAAGGGGCCACAGCTACCCCCAGTGATGATGATTTAAGTGTGTTTACCTTTGCCAAGAGTCTTGAGAGTTGTGAAGTTGCTGGGGTGGGGTTAATCTCCAGGCCTGGGATCCCACATCCTTTCTGCACTGCTGCCAGCAGTGGGTGGTACAGCACAAGCCACTGTGGGCCTGCCTGCCAGCCTGGAATCCTTCCATGCTCCTCACCACCTAAGCCACCTCAGGTGCTGTTTGCTCCTCTCTCTCCTGGAAAGCTCCCCTGGATGTTTTATTTCAACTTCAAACGTCTGGATGTTTTGCAGTGTCTCCGGTTCCAGCCTCTTGTTCTTTGTTCTGCTTCTTTGCCCCTCTCCCTCTTCATGGAGTGATTATTATGTTGACAATGTGTAATGCGCGTTCTCTTCACTCGTTTAGCTACAAAAATTTCTCTGGGCTTTTTTTTTTTTCCCGGTGTTTGATTCAACACTGCGCTAAGTGGGGGAATGTTCCGTTGAATAAAAGAGCAGTGTGGTTTTCTGGGTCTGTTTCTTTTCTTTTAAGCCTCTACCCCACCCACTGCAGCATGAAAGTTCCACCTGGCCCCAGTTCCCCTCTTCCTAGAGTGAAACCTGGGGACATTATAAGGAAGTTTTCCACCTGACTTCCTGCATGCCATGACTCCGACTGCCTTCTTGGTTTCTAGTTTGTAGTGCTGAGAGCCAGGCTCACCCCTCATCTCCTTGGTCTGTTTTTTGAGGCAAGATCTCAACTATAGCCCACATCGACCCAGTACTCAGGCAGTCCTCCTACCTCAGTCTGCTTGCTGAGTGCTGGGATTGAAGGTGTTTGTGAGCCACCATGCCTGGCTGGTCTCCTTAGAAGGCCTCTTCCTGGAGTTTGGACCCCTACATTTGATGAGCTCCAGTTGTGATTTGTGCCTGCTAGCTGCCACCTGACTAAGGACCTAGGCCTGGGAGGAGGTATCAGCACTAAAGGTCAAGCCCACTAATCCTGCCTGTCAGGCACAGAGCTACTAAAATTAAAACCGCCAAGTGGCTTTTTTCTTTCTCTGCTGGTGACATGTAGCCTGCCAGCACTGCAGACTTTGGGGAGTGGTGGGGCAAAGATACACAGTGACTTTTCTTGTGCTTTGGAAGCACCTCTGCTTGCAGAGAGTCTTTGGGTATCTAATTTTACCTGCTGTGGGCAGTATATTACCCATGTGACGCTTGGAAAATTACCTTCTAAGTCTAAGGTTTTTAGGCACAACTGCCAGACCTGCCCTCCTTATGACTGGCAGCCTGTCTGTACTTTGCTATGGGCCACCCTCCAAAGAAAGACAAGTTCTTTCCTTAATAAAGGCCTAAGGTGGGAGGGGTATTCCCCTTTATCCCTAACTGTGCCATGGGGGCTGGACTTAGCCATTCTCTTTGACCTTGGCTTCACCTCATTGCTCTCCCCCTTAAGCTTGGGTTTCCTGGTGGTCTCATTGGGTGGTTAATTAGCTCTTTGAAGCTCTGAGAAGCAGCAAAGTGGCACTATGGGTTTTAGAAATAAAATCAATAAATGTCTTAACCATAGGCCAGCTATCTCCTGGTCTCTCCCTGGGGCCAGCTTATTCCTTTGCTCCTTCCCTCCTCCCTGCAAACAGCCTTTAAAAGAGGGATCTATCTGCCTGGGGTCTCTGGGTCCCTCATCTGTAAGCACCTGCCATGGTGGCAATATTGGAGGGTGGGAAACACCCACTAGGTTTATGTTCCCTGGCAGAAAAAGCCCCCAGGCCTATTGTAATGGGGACATGCCTACCTTGATCCATTTTATGCTGCTATGGCAACATACGCCCTCAAAGCTGGGCCAGGGGTCACACCAGGTGGGAAAGGTTAATGTGAAGCTTGTTACTGAGAACCAGGCAAGTGCTCTGAAAAAAAGCCCAATATTTGTCTCCATGGAGAGGCTAGGTTTCTGGCTAGAAACTTACACTCTTTGATTTTTGTTTATTTGCAAGTAGGGAGAATATAGGCACCCCAGGGCCTCTTGGTGCTGCAAATGAACTCCAGATGCATGCTACTACTTTGCATTTGGTTTTATGTGGCTACTGGAGAATTGAACCCAGGCCAGCAGGCTTTGCAAGCAAGTACCTTCTAACCATTAAGCCATCTCCCCAACCCCAAACTTAGACATAATCTGAAGTTCAGGTCAGGAAGTGTACTTTCAAGGTTCATGGAAACTTGTGTCTGTTAATGGGTGAAAGACAGCAACAGAAGGTGGAAGAGATAAGGAACTGGTGAGTTTGAATAGGATCAAGGAGGGGAACCTGTGATGTTACCATCCCAGGGGGAAGACACTGAAGACAACCCAAGAGGATGCCACAACAGACAAACTCAAAAGCTGAACAATTGCCAAAAGCATGTGAAAAGGGCCAGCAGAGTGCAGGCCTATAATCCCAACACTTGGGAGACAGGCAGGAGGATTTCAAATTTATTTGCAAGCAGAGAGAGAATGGATGTGCCAGGGCCTGTGACCACTGAAAACAAACTCCAGATGCATATGCCCCTTGTGCAGCTGACTTATGTGGGTCTTGGGGACTTGAACCTGGTCTTTTGGCTTCTAACCACTAAGCTCTCTCTCCAGCCCAGGATTTCAAATTTATGATCTATGTAGGGCTGCAGGGTGAGTTCAAGACTTCTGAACTAGAGGGAAACCTTTGTCTTCAAAAAGCTTGGGATGTAGTTTAGTGGTAGATTTCTGGCGTGTGTGTAGCCAACCCTACAGAGACCCCGGGCAGCTATACTAGTGCCTGAAGTGCAGGAGGGTCAGCCCTGAGTTGATAGGGAGAGCAGGGGCCTGAACTGGAGAAGGATGAAGTGAACTTGGATTTAGGTGCTTAACCAAAAGAACTGAAGTCTCATGCTCAAAAGTGTAGGCAAGGGTTCTGGAGTCATATCTTAATGGTTATGGTGCTTGTTGGCATACCCAAAGGACTCAGGTTCAGTTCCCTAGTACCCAGGTAAAACTAGATATGCAAGGTGGCACATGTGTAGAGTTCTTTTGCAGTGGCTAGAGGCCCTGGCATGCCCATTCTCTTTATTTATCTGCCTTTTTCTCTTCTCAAAGCCTAAGGACCCAGGTTTGATTTTCCCAGGACCCATGTAAGCCAGATGCACAAGGTGGTACATGTGTCTACAGCTCATTTGCAGGGGCTGGAGGCCCTGGTGTGCCTATTCATATTCTTTCCCTCCCACCCTTTCTTTCAAATGTATGTATGTATGTATTTTGTTTGTTTTTTGAGGTAGGTTCTCACTGTAGCCCAGGCTGACCTGGAATTCCCTATGTAGTCTCAGGGTGGCCTTGAACTGTCGGCAATCCTCCTACCTCTGCCTCCCGAATGCTGGGATTAAAGGTGTGCGCCACCACACCTGGCTTAAAAGTAAAATTTTAAAAAGGGGCTGGAGACATGGCTTAGCAGTTAAGGCACATGCCTGCGAAGCTTAAGGACCCAGGTTCAATTCTCCAGGTCCCATATGAGCCAGATGCACATGGTGGCACATGAATCTGGAGATAAGTTTGCAGTGGCAAGAGGCTCTGGTGTGTCCATTCTGTCTCCAATAAACAAAAAATAACTTTATTTTTAAAAAATTTTTTAAGAGCCAGTTAAATGGCTTTTAATCCATCCAGCATTAATCCCAGCATTTAGGAGGTTAGAGGCAGAATACCAGGTGTTTTTTGGTTTTTTGAGGTAGGGTCTCACTCTAGCCTAGGCTGACCTGGAGTTCACTCTGTAGTTTCAGGGTGGCCTTGAACACACAGCAGTCCTCCTACCTCTGCCTCTCAAGTGCTGCATTAAAGGCATGTGCCACCATGCCCAGCCCCAAGGACCAGAACTTTTGAAGGTCAGCCTCAGATGAATAGTAGGTTTTAGGACAGCTGGGACACATGAAACCAAAACACCAAAATAAAATAAAAATGAGCTGGGTGTGATGATGCACACCTTTAATACCATCACTTGGGAGGCAGAGGTAGGAGGATCTCCATGAGTTCAAGGCCAATCTGAGACTTCCATAGTGAATTCCAGGTCAGCCTGAGCCAGAGTGAGACCCTACCTTGAAAAACAAAAAAATACAGAAGCTGGTCGTGGTGGGTCATGCCTTTAATTCTGGTACTCAGGAGGCAGAGGTAGAATCGTGAGTTCAAGTCCACCCTGTACAGTGAATTTCAGGTCAGCCTGGGCTTAAGTAAGATTTTACCTCTTTAAAAAAAAAAAAAAAAAGCTGGGGAGATGGCTTAGGAGTTAAGGCATTTGCCTACAAGGCCAAAGGACCCGGTTCAATTCCCCAGGACCCACGTAAGCCAGATGCACAGGGTGGCACATGTAGGTAGAGTTCATTTACAGTGGCTGAAGGCCCTAGAATGTCCATTCTATCTGCCTCTTTCTATCAAATAAAATAAAAAATTGAAAACAAAACAAAAAAGAGCCAGGCATGGCGGCGCACAGTAGCACTCGGGAGGCAGAGGTAGGATCACCGTGAGTTCGTGGCCACCCTGAGACGACAGAGTTCCAGGTTAGCCTTACCTAGAGTGAAACCTTACCTTGGAGGGAAAAAAAAAAAGCCAGGCAAGGCCAAACGCTGTGGCATTTGCCTTTAGTCCAGTATGGTGAGAGGGTGGGCTGAAGTAGGATTGGTGTGAGTTTGTGGTCAGCCTGGAACTACAGAGTGAATTTCAGGAAAACTTGGTATAGAAGTGAGACCCAGGTGAACCAGAAGGCATAGTGACACATTCCTTTAATTCTAGCACTCGAGGCTGAGGTAGGAGGCTTGCCATGAGTTTAAGGCCTGCCTGGGCCATAGAGTGAGCTCTGAATCAGCCTGGGCTAGAGTGAGACCCTGCCTCTAAAAAGCCCCCCAAAGTTAAGCCAGGTGTGGGGCTTGGGGAGATGGCTTTGGGTTAAAGGTACTTGATTGCAAAATTGGACAGGCAGGGTTTATTTGTTTGGATTTTTTTTTTCAAGGTAAGGTCTCACTCTGGCCCTTGCTGACTTGGAATTCACTATGTGGTCTCAGGGTAGCCTCGAACTCATGGTGATCCTCTTACCTCTGCCTCCTGAGTGCTGAGATTAAAGGTGTGTTCCACCATGCCCGGCTAGGCAGCCAGGTTTGATTCTTCAGCAACAAGGTAAAGCCAGGCACGTGGCACGTGTCAGGTGATCATTGGCAAGTGTGTTGTCACAATTAAAAAAAAGTTTTTTTTAATTTGAGAGAAAATGAGCATACCAAGGACCTCGGCTACTGGAAACAAACCCCAGATGCATGCACCACCATGTGAATCTGCATATGTGGGTTCTGGAGAATTGAATCCGGGTCCTTTGGCTTTGTAGGCAAGTGCCTTAACTTTTACGCCATCTCTTCAATCTGATTGCCACAATTTAGAGGTTACTGTAAGACCAGTCTTTAAAATGGAACTACAGGGCTGGAGAGATGGCTTAATGGTTAAGGCATTTGCTTGCGAAGCCAAAGGACCCATGTTTGATTTCCCGATACCCACATAAGGCACATGGTGGTACATGCATCGGGTTCATTTGCAGTAGCTTCAGGCCCTGGTGTGTCCATTCTCTTTCATAAATACCTTTTTGTTGTTTTTTTCAAGGTAGGGTCTCACTCTAGCTCAGACAGACCTGGACTGGAATTTACTATGTAGTCTCAGGGTGGCCTCAAACTCACTGAGATCCTCCTACTTCTGCCTCCCAGTGCTGGGATTAAAGGCGTGCGCCACCATGCCCGGCAATAAATACCTTTTTTTTTTTTTTTTCCTTGAATGCAGCCACAATAAGCTGGGTGTGGTGGCACACACCTTTAATCCCAGGAGGCAGAAGTAGGATCACGATGAGTTTGAGGCCATCCTTAGTCTACATGGTGAATTCCAGGTCAGCTTAGGCTAGAGTGAGACATTACCTTGAAAAATCAAAAGCAAAAAAAAAAAAAAAAAAACCCTACAGGAGCTGGAGAGATGGCTTAGACTTAAGGTGCTTATCTGCAAAGCCTGACCCGAGTTTGATTTCCCAGATACCCACATAAAGGCAGCTGCACAAAGTGGTACATGCATCTGGTTTGCAGTGGCTGGAGGCCCTAATGACCTCATAACAACAGCAAAAAATTTAACATAGAACTAGGGGGATGATTCTAAAGGTACTGGCTCTCAAAGTCTACCAGGCCAGGTTCAATTCCCATGCAAAGCTAGATGCATCTGGAGATTGTTTGCAGCAGCAAGAGGCTCTGGCGTGTGCATACATACACACTACACACACACTCATTTGAGAGGATAGGTATGCCAGGGTCTTCTGCCACTGCAAGAGAACTCCAGATGCAGGTGCCATTGCGCATTTGGCTCTACATGTGGGTACTGGGGAATTGAACTTGGGCCTTCAATTGCAAGCAAGCCCCTTTATCTACTGAGCCATCTCTACAGCCCCTCAAATATTTTATTTTTTTCCTGATTTTTGGAGGTAGGCTCTTGTTCCAGCTCAGGTTGACCTGGAATTCACTATGTAGTCTCAGATTGGCCTTGAATTTATGGCAGTCCTCTTAACTCTGCCTCCCAGGTGCTGGGATTAAAGGCATGCACCACCACACCCAGTTTCTGAATATATTTTTTTAAGTGAAATATGCAGCCTGGAAAGATGGCTAAGCAGTTAAAGGTGTTTGCCTGTGAAGCCAAAGGACCCAGGTTTAATACCCCAGGACCAGTGTAAGCCAGATGCACAAGGTGGTGCATACATCTGGAGTTTGTTTACAGCAGCTGAAGGCCTGGTGTGCCCATTCTATCTACTTCTTTCTCAAATAAATAAAATTTTAAAAAGTGAGATAGGAGGCTAGAGAGATGGCTCTGTGGTTAAAGGGATTTTCTTGCAAAGCCTAAGGGTGTGGATTCAGTTTGCCAGTATCCATGTAAAACCAGATGCACACTGCACATGCGTCAGGAGGCCCTGGTATATACCCATACCTCACATTCTCCCTCAAATAAAAATATTTTTTAGCTGGGCGTGGTGGTACAGGCCTAAAACCCAGCACTCTAGAAGTAGAGGTAGGATGATCTGTGAGTTTGAGGCCAGCTGGAATTCCACAGTGAGTTCTGTTAGCTTGGGCTAAACCCTACCTTGAAAAAAAAGTAACAAAAAAATTGGGGCTGGAGAGATGGTTCTGTGGTTAAAGCGCTTGCCCTCAAAGCCAAATGACCCTGGTTTCATTCTCTAGTATCTATAAAGGGCACATGTGTCTGGAGTTCATATGCAGCAGCTGGAGGCCCTAGCGTGCCCATTCTTAATAAATAAAAATATTTTTTAAAAATAGAGTGATTTATATTTTAGAGGTTTGAGAGATCTCAGTGTAGGAGCTTGGTTGAAATTTTAAAAATAAAAATGGGCTGGGGAAATGGCCTCAGCGTTTAAGGCATTTGCCTTGGAAGCCTAAGGACCCAGGTTCAGTTCCCCATGACCCAGCTAGCTTTAGTTGCACAAGGGGTTGCATGCATCTGGAGTTTGCAGTGGCTGGAGCGCCCATTCTCTTTCTCTCAAATATTAAAAATAAAAACAATGCTGGGCGTGTTGGTGAATGCCTTTAATCCAAGCACTCAGGAGGCAGAGGAAGATCACTGAGTTCGAGGCCACCCTGAGATTACATAGTGAATTCCAGGTCAGCCTGGGCTAGAGTGAGATCCAAAAACCAAACCAAACAAAACAAAAAATCAAAATAAAATCAAAGGTTTGGCTGAGTGTATCAGTGGTATACTTCCTTGTATGTATGAGACGTTAAATTCCTTGTCCAGCACTAGAAAAAAGAAAAGAGAAATATATGTCTATTCTGTATTGCATAAGCATCTTGTAGTGTTTTCTTCTGATCTCAACAACCTGGCTTCATGAAACAGGAGTAGGGCATTGTGTCTGTGGGTAGGAGGAGAGCCAGAGCATGGGATGAGAAGTCCTGAGGGTTTGCAGAGCTGCTCTGAGCTAAGGATTGCAGGATTGGATCTGCTGTGGGTCAGAGTGCTCAGAAATAACTTAGCCGACCCAGACTCCATAGCATCCTGGCCTCTGACCTGCTTCCTTAGTCCTTGGGGCAGAACACCTAGTTCTTCCCCTTAATCAGCCTTTGGAATAGCCTAAGTTCCTGCATTGTGCTCCCTCAAAGAATAAAGCAGGAGTCAAAGTTTGTCCCCACAAGATTAGTGGCAACAGGTGCCTAATGCAACAGGGCTTTTATTCTCATTTGAGTATAAATTTGATAAAGGAGGTAAGGCCTTATAACAAGGACAGGCCAGGATATGAGCAGTGAAGAAAGACAGCTGAAGTTTTGGAAGGAAGGGCCTGAAGTGCCCAGCCCCACAGGTGAAAAGGGTTAGAATAAACTTGGTGGATGTCGATGTCAGCTGGGAAGCTAGGTGCACTATGTCCCTGCTCAGTGTGTGGCCCAGGATGGAGGACTGTAAAGAGAGCCTCCAGGGCTGGAGAGATGGCTTAGCGGTTAAGCGCTTGCCTGTGAAGCCTAAGAACCCTGGTTCGAGGATCGATTCCCCAGGACCCACGTTAACCAGATGCACAAGGGGGCGCACACGTCTGGAGTTCCTTTGCAGTGGCTGGAGGCCCTGGCGCGCCCATTCTCCTTCTCTCTCTCTATCTGCCTCTTTCTCTGTCGCTCTCAAATAAAATAAACAAAAAATATTAAAAAAAAAAAAAAAGAGCCTCCAGTCACCTGCTACCTAGCAGATGGGTCACAGAGGGACCTCGGTGCCATTACCTGGTGGTTTTTTGAGGTAGGGTCTCAGTCTATCCCAGGCTGATCTGGAATTCACTATGTAGTCTCAGACTGGCCTGAAACTCACAGTGAACCTCCTATCTCTGCCTCCCAAGTGCTGGGATTAAAGGCATGTGCCACCTTGCCCAGTAGTTTTTTGTTTTTTTGTTTTGTTTTGTTTTCTTTTCTTTTTGGTTTTTCGAGGTAGGGTCTCACTCTAGCTCAGGCTTACCTGGAATTCACTATGTAGTCTCAGGGTGGCCTCGAACTCATGGTTATCCTTCTACCTCTGCCTCTGAGTGCTGGGATTAAAGGTGTGTGCCACCACGCCCAGCTCTAGCCCCATGTTTTGCTTTTAAGCAAACTCATGATTCTCTGGCAACTGCTCTCCAGTAGGATGGGTGTGGCCAAACTCAGTTGTTTATGTGGGTCTTGGGGATCAAACTCTAGCAGTCTTAGGTCTCCCTGGGCCCTCAGGTTTGGCACGGAACTGCTCTTAACTGTTGGGCCGTTTCTAACCAGACACAGTATTACAAATGGGTAGGAAATGGTTCAGTTTTTCTCACCCCTGTGAACCACAGGACTACAGTTCCCAGTGGCCTCTACTCCAGGCTGGAGCCCAACCAAAGTGGACCTGTAATCTGACCATCCCTCTGGAAAAGGTCATTTCAGACCTCCTTGAGGGACAGCAACAGGGGCAAAGCTCAGCCACTGCTCAGATGGGGGTGGGGTGAGGGCAGTGTCTCTGCTTTAGGCAACCTCTCCTACACCACTCCCTGGGAGTCAGGGTCCTGCTTCCTCGTTTCCCAGCGCCTCACTATCTTCTGTACTAGTGGCACCTCTCTTCAGAGCACACTGACCTCTTGCCACACACACCCACCTCCACATCTGAGTTGAGTGCAGCTGCACACAATGCCCCAGCCCAAATGAGTGAGGCTACCATGAGCTTGACCAGTGCTCATCTATCTGCCTTGTGGTCTTCACATTCTGGGAAAATGTCAAAAGCAAGCCCTGTTGTCCTGGGGAAGGAAGAGTGTGTCCAGCATGATAGGACTGGGCCTGCTGAAACGTGCCCACCCCTTGCCCCTGTGATAGCTGCTTTGTCCCTCCAAAGAGGCTTGGTGGGTCCACAATCCAGTGCCATCCTTCAGCTATAGCCCAGGAAAAGGGCCCAGATTGTAGAATGCTTAGCCAAAGTCACAGCCAGTTGGCTCCAGTCAAGCCTCAGGTCTCTTAGTTCAGCATTCTGTTGGCAGTGTCTTGTCTCTAATCCTCCAAAAGGCAGGGGACAGAAGACAGACACTGTGTTCAAAGCCTGAAGGAAGTGGGTCAGCACAGGCTGTGAACAAGCCCTGGCCCGGCCTGTGTGGATCTTGTCCCTCTCTCCCTCCCCTTCCCTCTCCTCTTGCCCCCAAAATAGCTCCCTGGGCTGCTTGGCCAAGACCCTCCCATGGCAGGGGAGGCGGGGCAAGCTGCCTGGAGCCAGGCTTTAAATCCCCTCGAAGCTGGGCAGCTCCACTCCCTGGCTGGAGGCACTGAGGCCATCAGAGCGTCCACTTTTCCATCAGTCCAGCCCACCCTCCTGCAGCCATGTCCCGGCCCCTGTCAGATCAGGATAGAAGAAAGCAAATCAGTGTTCGTGGCCTGGCTGGTGTGGAAAATGTGACAGAGTTAAAAAAGAACTTCAATCGTCACCTGCATTTTACACTGGTCAAGGACCGCAATGTGGCCACGCCGAGAGACTACTACTTTGCACTGGCTCACACCGTGCGCGACCACCTCGTGGGACGCTGGATCCGCACACAGCAACATTACTACGAAAAGGACCCCAAGGTGCTACAGGGGGGACACCCTGGGTAGGGAATGTATTGGAGGGCCTGCCAGGGAGTTAGGCCCTCTCAAGCAAGTGGAAAACTCTTACTGGGCCCAGGTCTTCTGTTGCAAAATAAAGGTTTGCTTCAGGAGTTTGGGGTTAGAAGATTCAGGGTGACTGGGCAAAAAGAGTTGGGGTAACACTGGTGGGTGGAGACCTGGGTCAGGGGCAGGTTGTGGAGAGCCTCATGAAAGGCAGGCTGCTTGTATACATGCAGAGAAGGTCGGAGGGGCTGCTGGTGGACAGGAAAATATGTGCCTGTGGCCCAGTTTGGAGCTGGGATAGAACATCTTATCAAATGTGTACACGGGGCATGGTATGCCTGAGCCACAGGTGGGGCAAGGCAGGAGCAGCTGCGGTGGCAGGGATCAAGTATCTGGTGGGGTCACTGGTAAATGTCAGCAACCTAACACCCCATAACGGGTGGGGGAAGGGACCCAGGAAATGAGGAGACGGGGCACTCTCAGCATCCTCGAGTCTGCTGTCCATCTTGGGACTGAGGCTTGAGGGCAAAAGAGAATGCCGCACTGTATGGACGGGAGGTGGCAGTCCCTAGCCCTGAGTCACCCTGTGACCTTGAGCAAAGGACTTTTTTTTTCCTCTCGGCCTTGGCTTTGCCTGTTGGAGAAGCCCTTGGAGATGTCTCTCTGTGTCCTGATCCCCTGGTGGGCTGTTGAGAATGTGTGCACCACTAAAGGGGTCACCACCTCTTCTTAGCACCTTAATCCCTGAGGTACGTCTGACCAGCTCCATTCTCTAGATAAGAAAACTGAGGCCAGTTGGGAATGCCCTGGTCCAAAGTCAGAAGAATGCTGAGATCAAGGGCTTACCTATTGGACCCTGCTAAATGGGTAGGAAAAAAAAAAAAAAAAGACACAGAAACTAGGGAGCTGGCTCGGCAGTTAAGAGCACGTGCAGTGCAAGTGTGAGGATCTCCCCACACATGCCTCTAAACTCAGTACTGGGGGCGGGGGGAGACAGGACGGTCACTGGGGCTTGCTAGTCACCCAGTCTAGTCAAAAGCTCCAGGTTCAGCGAGAGACCCTGTCTTAGGGAAATAAGGCCGAAGAGTGACACAAGAGGACATCCAACATCTTCCTCTGACCTCCACTTACGTGAGTGCACAC
The DNA here is from genome assembly GCA_036346955.1 of Dipus sagitta. Lineage (NCBI taxonomy): Eukaryota > Metazoa > Chordata > Mammalia > Rodentia > Dipodidae > Dipus > Dipus sagitta. The sequence continues at coordinate 163,511,380 of CM070770.1, forward strand.
TGTGCTCATGCATCTACACATATACATACACTACATGTGCACACAAAAACACATTGCATACATACAAATAGTATTTTTAAAAGTTGGGCCAGGCATGGTGGTGCACGCCTTTAATCCCAGCATTTGGGAGGCAGAAGTAGGGGAATCACTGTGAGTTGGAGGTCACCCTGAGACTGCATAGTGAATTCCAGGTCAGCCTGGGCTAGAGTAAGACTCTTCCCTTACAAAAACCAAAAGAAGGGCTGGAGAGGTGGCTTAGCAGTTAAGGTGCTTGCTTGCAAAGCCTAAGGACCCAGGTTCTATTCTCCAGGTCCCACATAAGCCAGATGCACATGGTGGTGCATGTGTCTGGAGTTTGTTTGCAGTGGTTAGAGGCCCTGGCGTGCCCATTCTCACTCTTTCTGCCTCAAATAAATAAATTACTATTTTTTGAAAAGCATTTTAAAAAATCAGGGGAGCCGGGCATGTTGGTGCATGCCTTTAATCCCAATACTCAGGAGGCAGAGGTAGAGGAGTTTGAGGCCACCCTGAGACTACATAGTGAATCCAGGTTAGCCTGGCCAAGAGCAAAACCCTACCTCAAGACCTCAAGAAACCAAAAAAAGAAGGAGGGGGGAGGCTGGAGATATGGCTTAGTTGTTAAGGCATTTGCCTGCAAAGCCAAATGACCCAGGTTTCGATTGCCCAGGACCCACAATAAGCCAGATGCACAAGGTGGCATGTGCATCTAGAGTTTGCAGTGATTGAAGGCCCTGGCATGCCCATTCTCTCTCTCTCTGCCTCTTTTCTCTCAAATCAGTAAAATTAAAAAAAAAAAAAACCAAATAAATAAATAAATAATTGAGGACATGGGCTGGAGCAATGGCTCAGTGGTTAAGGTGCTTGTCTGCTAAGCCTGATAGCCTGGGTTTGATTCCCCAGCTCCCATGTAAAGCCAGATGCACAAAGCGGCCAATGTGTTCTGGAGTTTGTTTGCAGCCACCAGAGGTCCCTGGTGCACCCCTTCTCTCTCTCTTGCAAATAAATAAAAATATTTTTTAAAAACTTGAGCACAGAGATGAGACATGTTGGGGCTTGGCAGTAGGGCAGGAGGGTGAGAAGTCCAGGTGCAAGTGGGCCTGGTTAAATGTCAGTGTGTGGCCTGATCCTTCTTTCCTGTCTGTCTCTGGGTAGCGGATCTACTACCTGTCACTGGAGTTCTACATGGGGCGGACGCTACAGAACACCATGGTGAACCTGGCCTTGGAGAATGCCTGTGATGAGGCAACCTACCAGGTAGGGGGAGCACTGAGGACGAGAGGGTTCCCCTGCTGGCACTTGGGCCTGACCACTGCCATTCCTCCCCCAGCTGGGCCTGGACATGGAAGAACTGGAAGAAATCGAGGAGGATGCAGGGCTGGGCAATGGAGGCCTGGGCCGGCTGGCAGGTGAATAGGTGGTTTGCAGGGCATGGGAGAAGATGGTTCCCTCATGCTAGGACCCTAATGCCCACTTCCCTGTAACCCTCTAGCGTGTTTCCTGGACTCCATGGCCACACTGGGACTGGCTGCCTATGGCTACGGAATCCGCTACGAGTTTGGGATTTTTAACCAGAAAATCTGTGGGGGCTGGCAGGTGAGCAGTCTGGACCCTGACCTTGTGAGGCCCAGATGTGAAGAAGAGGTTCCCTATTTGGTTATCCATCTCTGCATAGGTCCAGAACCTGTCCAAGTCCCCCAGGAAGGCATCCTTGCTCCTTCCCCCTGACCCCAAAGCCAGCTGGTAAGGCAGTCTGCACTTGTGGACTGCTTGGGACACACCTGTCCCTTTGGATAACCCAATTGCTCCTGCCAGCGTCCCCACCACGGTGTGTGAGTACCTGGACCTCATGCTACCCACTTTCCCCTGACCTTCTAGATGGAGGAAGCTGACGATTGGCTTCGGTATGGCAACCCCTGGGAGAAGGCCCGCCCCGAGTTCATGCTGCCAGTGCACTTCTATGGCCGAGTGGAGCACACCAGCCAGGGAGCCAAGTGGGTGGACACACAGGTGAAGATGGAGAGGGATGTTGGTTCTGGGGGACCTAGAGAGAGGGCAGGGGAGGAAGAGGAAGCAGGAAACTGAAAAAAGAGCCTGAATGCTGTTGAACCCAGTGCTGTTTTACAACTGAGAACTATGAGACTTAGAGAGGTTAAGTGGTTTACTTCAAGTCACCCAGCCAGAGCTTATGGAGGCTTGAGTCAGGGTCATGGTATTGGTGGGGATAACTGTGAACCCCTGAAAGACAGAGCTATCCATGCTTTACTAGCACCCCGCTCACCCTGGCCTGCTCCTCTGCTTACCACAAGACTCACCAAAGGACTGCCAGGGACTTGACTCCCCTGCACATCTGAACTAATTAATGGAAGCAAAAGTAGCAGCCCAGAAAAGGAAGGCTTCTGGAATGAACTGACTTGATCAAGGTCACACAGCAAGGGTGCTTAAAGCTCACCCAGGCATCTCAGTCCCTGTTCCGTGGCTCCTCCTGCTGCAGCTGTACTCAGACAGGATGCGTGCTCGAGACCCCTAGGCCTTCAGAACTGGGCACCCCAGACAGGGCTGCTGCCCACACCTGTCATGTGCCCTTGGCTCCCACTGGCTCTGCAGCCTAGTGTCTGTTCTTTGACATTTCCAGTTCTCACATGCTTGTGCCCTCTGCTCCATCAGGGGTGTTAGTGCTGAGGAGTGGGGTGAGGTCCCTATAGGGCTTCCTTGGGAGATGGCCCTGGCACTGTGAGACCAGGAGGCTCATTGCAGTAATATTGCTGTTACCTGGCGTGGTGGCGCGCACAGGTAGATGGATTGCCATGAGTTCAAGGTCACCCTGAGACTACATAGTGAATTCTAGGTCAGCTTGGGCAAGAGCAAGACCTACCTTGAAAAACCAATATATATATTAGTGGATTGTGGGGCTGTCTAGTTATCTCTGTGGTCAACTAGACACACGACCTTTCCCCCCACCCCAAGGTAGGATTTCACTCTAGCTCAGGCTGACCTGGAGTTCACTGTGTAGTCTCAGGGTGGCCTCAAATTTGTGGTGAGCCTCCTACGTCTGCCCCCCGAGTGCTGGGATTAAAGGGGTGCACCACCACGCCCAGCTGACACAAAACCTTTGAACAGACTCACCTCTGGGCCCTTTCAGCCTGACCCAAGGCTCCCTTGGCCCTCTCCCAAGTCTAAAATGTCCTCTCACTTGCTCAGGCCAGGCCACAGAGTGGCCACTTCTGGGTTTGTCATTCCACCCCTTCCCATAACCCTCAGGAGAGTCTGACAAGACAGGCCGTGGGGGTATGAAGGTTGATGTTGGAGGGGCATTCTTCCCTTCTCTTTCTTTCCCTCCTTCACTCCTCTTTGCTTCCTTCCTTTCCTGCCGCCACCCCTCCCCACCATATTGTGGATTGAACCTAGGCCCTTGAACATGGTAAAGTGCTCTGCCACTGATCTGTACCCTCAACCCTCTTTTGGCTTTGAGACAGAATCTCACTGGATTGGCCAGGCTAGCTGTGAACTTTCTCTGTAGTTCAGGAAGGCACTGAATTTGTATTCATACTGACTCGGCCTCCTAGTAGCTAGCATTCTAGGCCTGTGCCAACTGGTCTGGCCTTGCCACTTCTTAATTTTTAAATTTTTAATTTTTTTTTTTTTTTTTTTTTTTTTTTTTTTAGTTTTTCGAGGTAGGGTCTCATTCCAGCTCAGGCTGACCTGGAATTCACTATGTTGTCTCAGGGTGGCCTCAAACTCATGGTGATCCTCCTACCTCTGCCGCCTCCTGAGTGCTATTATTTTGTTTTATTTTTATTTTTTTTATTTATTTTTGTTTTTCCAGGTAGGGTCTCACTGTAGTCCAGGCTGACCTGGAAAATTTTTTTTGTTGATTTTTTGAGGTAGGGTCTCACTCTAGCCCAGGCTGACCTGGAATTCACTCTGTAGTCTCAGGGTGGCCTTGAACTCACGGTGATCCTCCTACCTCTGCCTCCTGAGTGCTGGGATTAAAGGCGTGTGCTACCATGCCTGGCCTGACCTGGAATTTACTATGTAGTCTCAGGGTGGCCTGGAACTCACGGTGATCCTCCTACCTCTGCCTCCTGAGTGCTGGGATTAAAGGCGTGCGCCACCACGCCCGGCTTCATATTTTTATTTTTTACTTGAGACACACACACACACACACACACACACACATATAGAATGGGTGCACCAGGGCCTCCAGCCACTGCAAACAAACTTCAGATGCCTGCACCACCTTGTGCATCTGGCTTACGTGGGTCATGGGGAATTGAAAGGAACCTGGGTCCTTTGGCTTTCTAGGAAAGCAACTTAACTGCTAAGCCATCTCTCCTGGCCCTCTCCTCTTCTTATAGATGAGGTTCAGAGAAGTTATGCAAGTTGCTGCTGGTTCTCCAACTAGTAAATGCCATCATTGGCACTGGAGCCCACTTTGGGTGCTGGCAGATGTAGGGACATTGCCTTGAGCTCCAACCCTCAGTGAACGTGGCCCTCTGAGCCAGACACAGGCAATGCCCAGGGCTGGTCCTCCGGAAGCCTGCCTAGCCCCTGACATAGGTACCCCCTGCAGGTGGTGTTGGCCATGCCCTATGACACACCTGTGCCCGGCTATCGCAACAACGTGGTCAACACTATGCGTCTTTGGTCAGCCAAGGCACCCAATGACTTCAACCTCAAGGACTGTGAGTTCCTCCACTGGTAATCAGATGCCCCCATCAACTCTGCTTGGCTCATGCCCAGGTCAGCCTGACCCTGTCCCCACTTTCTCCCTCAGTCAATGTCGGTGGCTACATCCAGGCTGTGCTGGACCGAAACCTGGCTGAGAACATCTCACGAGTCCTGTACCCCAATGATAATGTGAGTTGCCCTTTAAGCTGGGGTCTGGAAGCTATAATCCTTGAGAGAGGCTCAGAGGAGCTGGGGGAACCCTTGTGACAGCTTTCATCCCACCATGTTGCTAGCCTGGGGCATCATTCCTCTACCCCAAGTCTGTCGGGAAGATGCCTTGGTCTTGAGAGAAGCAAGTTGCGCTGGGGCATTTACAAGGAGCTATTCCTGGTGACCCTCCTGATATTCCCAGGCCTTGTATATCTGGGTTCCCGACACCATCCACCACCACTACTATTTTGTGGGTGGGGCCTTGACTCCTGGGTTCGGGAGGTCAGCTCAGTTTAGGGTTCTGGGGCACAGTTTGGGTGGAGTATCTCCTGGCCACACCTGTAGCAGCTTTGGCCACACTCCTGTCACCCTGACTCTACTCTGCCTTGCACTGTTCCTAGTTCTTTGAGGGGAAGGAGCTGCGGCTGAAGCAGGAGTACTTTGTAGTAGCTGCCACCCTCCAGGACATCATCCGCCGCTTCAAGTCCTCTAAGTTTGGGAGCCGTGATCCTGTGCGCACGAACTTTGACGCCTTCCCAGATAAGGTGCCTATGTCTTCCCTGCCTCCTTGTGTCTCATGGCCTCTCCCTCCAACCTCACCTTGCACATGAGAAGTGGATCCTGGGAGTGTGTATTGGGGGGTGACTTGCCCAGGATCCTTAGTCATCAGGTACACTCTCCCAGCTTTCCTTCTCCATCTGCTGCCCCCAGCTTAGAACCATGCTTGACCTTCTGGGGAACCCTGAAGGGTCAAAGGACAGTCACTCTATCACTTGGTCTGGAGCCCACAGTGACTCCCAGCCCTTTATCCCATAGGTGGCCATTCAGCTCAATGATACCCACCCATCTTTGGCCATCCCAGAGCTGATGAGGATTCTGGTGGACCTGGAGCGGCTGGACTGGGACAAGGTGGGTTTCCGCGGCCCTGCCTCAGAGTGAGAAGGAGGAAGGACAGTAGTGGAGTGAACATGGAGTTAGAGGACGCAGGGTGGGCTGTGGAGGGGCCCACAGGCTACGCAGCTGTGAGAGCCAGTCAGGTTTCCGTCCTGACTCCTCACCCCCCGTGCCAGGCCTGGGAGGTGACAGTGAAGACCTGTGCCTACACCAACCACACGGTGCTTCCCGAGGCCCTGGAGCGCTGGCCTGTGCACCTCATGGAGACGCTGCTGCCTCGACATCTGCAGATCATATATGAGATCAATCAACGCTTCCTCAATGTGAGCAAGGGAGGCTGGGAGCTGGCAATGGGCACGTGTTCAGGCAGCAGGTCTTGGGCATGAGAAGGGCTATGGGCAGAATCTGGGGCATGGAGCTGGAGGCTGGGGTTCCAGGATCCTGCTCCTAGCTTTGGACTCTCTGGGCACAGCGGGTGGCGGCCACATTCCCTGGGGACATAGACCGGCTGAGGCGCATGTCGCTGGTGGAGGAGGGCGCCGTGAAGCGCATCAACATGGCGCACCTGTGCATCGCTGGCTCTCACGCAGTCAATGGCGTGGCTCGCATCCACTCTGAGATTCTCAAAAAGACCATGTGAGTCCGCTTGCAAGCCCTTCGGGCTCTCTAAGTCCTGTCACCATGTGTCCTTCTCATATAGGCTCTGCTCATCACCACCTGACATGTCTGGGCCCTCCCACAGTTGGCATGTTGGCTCTTGCCCCATCCAGGGCATCCCTGCCCCCAGATGACCCCCCTCTTATACAGAGCACCCTACCTGCCCCAGGCTGATACCCCCATCCTAGGTCCCTTTCAGGAACAAATTAGAGTAGGGGCCCAAGCAGGAGAGCCGTGCAGGGGTGAATGGTAACCTGACCCAACTTCACCCTGCAGTTTTAAGGACTTCTATGAGCTGGAGCCTCATAAATTCCAGAACAAGACCAATGGCATCACTCCTCGGCGCTGGCTGGTTCTGTGTAACCCCGGGCTGGCAGAGGTCATTGCTGAGGTGAGAGGTCATTATATGGACAGTAGGACCTACACAGGTCATTGCAGGGATCAGCCAGGTACAGTTGTGTGGTTGGCTCACTGTACAAAGGTCCGTAGCTGAGGGCTAAAACCCATATAGTCAATGAAGTGACTCGCTGTGTTCCCAAGCCTGGCATCTGAATTTTCTTACCTGAATGAGTGTGCCCTAGGGCCTAATGGAGGCCCTGGCTACAGATGCCAGCCTGCTGGGGTTCACAGTTTCATGGAGGTCATCATCTGTGGGTCACATCTGAAGTAAGACTGCAAAGGGGCTGCTGTCGGGTGAGAAGGCCCAAGGTCACACCAAAATGAGCAAAGAGCAGAGGCCAGGAGGCCTGCTGGGATCTGGTGGACTCAGCCACCAGAGGACATTGGGAAGGGAGGTTGATGGATGCAGGCACTGTGCCCTGGCTGGCGGCTGCCAGAGGAGCAGTCTGAGGTAGAGGGCCTGGCTGGCCTGGAGGAGGCCAGGAAGGGATGGGCTTGCCTGAGAGCTGTCTTCCCACAGCGCATTGGGGAGGAGTACATCTCAGATCTGGACCAGCTGCGCAAACTTCTCTCCTACGTGGATGATGAAGCCTTTATCCGGGATGTGGCCAAAGTGAAGCAGGTGGGGAGAGCTGCACCCTGGAACTCCTGGGCCAGGGCTGGCATGTGGAGAGTTCTGGAAGGGGCCTAATATCTGGGCAGAGACTGGCACCTAGAGTACCTTCTCCTTCAACCTCAGCCATTAGTAGATGCTGCCTGGAATTGGTGGTGGAAGGTAGCAATCAGCCCGCACTGGGAAAGTGCTGGCATTGATTAGTAATGTCTGCCCTGCTACAGGGATGGAAGAAGGTAGCAAGTGAGCCTCCTGCTATTGGCTGGCCTTCGTGGGCATAGTGGAAAGCAATTTCTGAGCCCTCTGGCTTTTCTCTGTCTGCAGGAAAACAAGTTGAAGTTCTCCGCATACCTTGAGAGGGAATACAAAGTCCACATCAACCCCAATTCACTCTTCGACGTCCAGGTGAAGCGGATTCACGAATATAAGCGTCAGCTCCTCAACTGCCTTCACATCATTACCCTGTACAACCGTGAGTGGCTGGCAGTCTTTCCCCTTTGTGCACCTCCTAGTACACTGCCCAGAGCCTGATCAGTACCCCCTTGGGCTTGGTGACCACACTTAGGATGTGGAGTTATCCCCACTTCACAGAAGTGACAGGCACAGAGCAAGTGACCTACCCATGCCAGGCCTACCAGCCTTAGTGCTGTCAGGAGATATCGATCACCTGGAAGGGCAAAGCTGGCCTCCTTGATGCCATCCTTTTCCACAGGCATCAAGAAGGAACCCAGCAAGTTCATGGTGCCACGGACTGTGATGATTGGAGGAAAGGTGAGAGATTGGGCACAAACTGGCTCTGGATCTTGGACAGCCAGCTGGTTGTGTCATAGGATGTAAGTATTGGGGGAAGGGCCAAGGCACTGACCTGACTGCTCCGCAGGCTGCTCCCGGGTACCACATGGCCAAGATGATCATCAAACTCATCACTGCCATTGGAGATGTGGTCAACCATGACCCAGTGGTGGGAGACCGCCTCCGTGTGATCTTCCTGGAGAACTATCGTGTCTCACTGGCGGAGAAAGGTGGGTGCTCTGACTAGCTTCATCCCAGGGGAGGGAGGAACTAGCTGTCTTCTCCCAGGGTGTGCATGATTGAGAGGAAACCAGAGAGGGCGAGGCTGTTACCACAGGGTTATCCCTCTAATAGTGGCATTTCAGGCAGTATAGGGTGACATTAACGGGGAACCACACAGTGGTGGTACACACCTGTACTGTCAGTACTGAGGAGGCAGAGGCAAGAGGATCAGGGGTTCAAGGGCATCCTTGGTTTAGTGAGTTTGAGGCCAGCCTAGGCTACATGAAACTGCCTCAACACACACACACACACACACACAAAACAAAATAAAGCAAAAAAACAAGTGCTCACTTTGATAGTACATAACACTAAAATTGGAACAATACAGAGAAGATTAGTATGGCCCTGCACAAGGATGACATGCAAATTTGTGAAGCATTCCATATTAGGAAAAACAAACAAACAAACAAAAAACAGGCTGGGTGTGGTGACGCATGCCTTTAATCCCAGCACTGAGGAGGCAGAGGTAGGAGGATTGCTTTGAGTTCGAGGCCACCCTGAGACTACATAGTGAACTCCAGATCAGCCTGGGCTAGAGTGAGACCCTGCCTCAAAAACCCAACCAAACAATCCAAAAACAAAACAGAAAAAAACAACAACAACAATAAAAAAAAAAACACAACCCAGGTGGGTGTGGCATCCCACCTGCCATCCCAAGACTGGAGAGGCAGAGACAGGGGTTTCCTGGAGCCAGTTGGTTTGCTAGACTAGTGGAATCAGTGAACTCTCGATTCAAGGGAGAGACCCTGGCTCAATAAATTTCAAAGCCCTGGCCATCCCACATGCACACACACACACACACACACACACATGCAAACGCATATACACACATATCCCACACACCTACACAACAAAACAAAGATCACACAAAGGCTGGGTAGAACCAGGCTGGAATCAATAGGAGGTGAAGTGTGGGAAGCGAGAGGAGACTTGGAGGGTAAGGCCTAGAGGTTAGGAAGGAGGAGACTCTGAATCTAGCTAGCTCCTGATCCTGCTAGACGGTTGTGCTCCTCAAAGTGACCTTGTGTTCCTTCTGCCACCCTACAGTGATCCCAGCCGCTGACCTCTCTGAGCAGATCTCTACCGCGGGCACTGAGGCCTCAGGCACTGGTAACATGAAGTTCATGCTTAACGGGGCTCTGACCATCGGCACCATGGATGGGGCCAACGTGGAAATGGCAGAGGAAGCAGGAGAGGAGAACTTCTTCATCTTCGGCATGCGCGTGGAGGACGTGGAAAGGCTGGACCAGAGAGGGTATGGGGGTCAAGAGCTCCAAAGGGTCATGGGCAGGAGGTGCCAGGTGTGGCTGCTGGAGGGTGAGGCTGGGAGCCAGAGGCCTTCCTGGAAAGGCTGACCAGGCTGTGCGAGGTGTTAGCATAGCCACAGGGTTCTGGGAAACTAAAGGAGAAGCTCTGGCAAATGAGAGAGATGCAACACAGAAATAGAGGAAAAGAAAGGGGAAATTACATAAGCGATAATGTTCTGAAATTGGAAATAAAATTAAATCATCAGCTCCTCAGATGCCATGGCGCAAAGGGAAAAAAGAGCATAGTGGCCACAACTCTGGCCTGTGGTCAGAAACACAGTTCTGCAGAGGAGACATTTTCCCAGTGTTACATTTTATTTTATTTATTTATTTATTTTTGTTTGTTTTTAAAGACTTTTTTGTTGTTTATTTTTATTTGTTTATTTGAGAGTGACAGAGAGAGAGAGAAAGAGGCAGATAGATAGATAGAGAATGGGCATGCCCAGGTCTCCAGCCACTACAGATGAACTCCAGATGCATGCGCCACCTTGTGCATTTGGCTTATGTGGGTCCTGGGGAATCCAGCCCCGACCTGGGGTCCTTAGGCTTCACAGGCAAGCACTTAACTGCTAAGCTATCACTCCAGCCCTTATTTTTGGTTTTTTGAGGTAGTGTTTTGCACTAGTTCAGGCTGCCCTGGAATTTGCTATGTAGTCTCAGGGTGGCCTTGAACTCATGGCAATCCTTCTACCTCTGCCTCCCGAGTGCTGGGATTCAAGGTGTGCACCACCACACCCGGCTTCATTTTAAACCTTTTATTTAACTAATAACTTAAAAAAAATCTTGTGCCAGACATGGCGGCAAAAGCCTTTAATCTCAGCACTTGGGAGGCACAGGTAGGAGGATCGCCATGAGTTCAAGGCCAGCCCTGAGACTTCATAGTTAATTCCAGGTCAGCCTGGACTAGAGCAAGACCCTTCCTGGAAGAACCAAAAAAAGAAGAAAATCTCGTGTGTTGTGTGTGTGTTTTCATGTGTGCGCACACACACGTGCTCCTGTGGAGGTTGGAGGACAACTTTAGGTACTGGCCCTTACCTCCCATTTTGCTTGAGGCAGTATCTCTATTCCTCACTGTGTTTACCAGGCTAATTGGCCTATGAGCTTTCGAGTTTTCTTTCTTTTTTTTTTTTCCGAGGTAGGGTCTCACTCTAGTCTAGACTGACCTGGAACTCACTATGGAGTCTCAGGGTGGCCTCGAACTCACAGTGATCCTCCTCCCTCTGCCTCCCGAGCGCTGGGATTAAAGGCGTGTGCCACCACGCCCAGCGCTTTCGATTTTTCTGTCTCCACGTCCTATCTTCTTGTAAGCTTGCTGGGGTTACATACCCATGTGTGCTACTGCATCCAACTTTTATGTGGGTGTTGGGGATCCACACCCCGGTTTTCATGCTTGTGTGGCAAGTGCTTTCTTCTCTGAGCCATCTCCCTAGCCCTATAACTAATTTATTGTTTGAGAAGGGGTTTTGGTTTGTGGCTCAGGCTAGTTTTGGAAATGGGCTCAAGCAGCCTTTCCACTTAACTGCTTTTCACTGCAGGTGTGCACTCAGTCTCTCTCTCTCTCTCTCTCTCTCTCTCTCTCTCTCTATATATATATATATATATATATATATATATATATATATATATATGTAGTGTTTTCTGTGTGTGTGTGTATAATGTGTGGCTTTGTGTGTGTGTACACGTGGAAACCAGAGGTTGACATTGGGTGTCTTCCTCAATCACTCATCAACTTAGTTTTTGAGACAGTTTCTTACTGAGCCTGGAACTCATCAATTTGGCCAGACTAGCTAGCCAACAAACTCTAGGAATCCACCTGTATCACTCCTCTTCAGTACAGGATTGCAAGTACATTCCACCCTGCCTGGCATTTTATGTGGGCAAGAGGGATCCGAACTCAGATTCTCATTTTACCCACTGAGTATCTCCCCAGTGCTATCTGCAGATTTTTTTTTAATTTCATTTTTTATTTTGAGGTAGGGTTTCACTCTATCCCAGGCTGACCTGGAATTCACTATGCAGTCTCAGGGTGGCCTTGAACTCATGGTGATCCTCCTACCTGTGCCTTCCAAGTGCTGGGATTAAAGGTGTGTTCCCCCATGCCTGGCTTTTTAAATTTTTGATTTAAATTATTTATTTGAGAGAGCGAGACAGCTGCAAATGAACTCCAGATGCATGTGCCACCTTGTGCATCTGGCTTACTTGTGTCCTGGAGTATTGAACCTGGGTCCTTTTGCAGACATATACCTTAATTGCTGAGCAATCTCTTCAGTCCCCCCATTTTTAAATTTTTTATTTATTTATATGGGGGAAGGTAGACTGAGAATGGGCACGCTATGGCCTCTAGCCACTGCAAATGAACTCCAGACACATGCACCACCATGTGCATCTGGCTTATGTGGGACCTGGAGAATCAAACCTGCCCCCCACCCTGCCACCACCATTTTTTTTTTTTTTTTGGTTTTTCGAAGTAGGGTCTCACTTTGGTCCAGGCTGACCTGGAATTAACTGTCATCTCAGGGTGGCCTTGAACTCACGGCGATCCTTCTACCTCTGCCTCCCGAGTGCTGGGATTAAAGGCATGCGCCACCACGCCCAGCCACCACCATTTTTTTAAAGACAAGATTTTTCTAGGCAGTGAAGGCTGGTCTTGAACTCATTATGTAAGCCAAGCTGCCCTTGATCTTGTGGAAATCCTCCTGACTCAGTGTGTCCAAGTGCTGGCATTATAGATCTGTGCCATTATGCTTGGCGTTATATTGTATTTACTGTTTTCAGTACTGAAGATTGAGTCCAGGGCCTCACACATGCTAGGCAAGCACTGTGCCACTGAGCTGTATCCTCAGTCCCTTATTTATTTATTTTACAGAGAGAGATAATTGGCGGGCCAGGGCCTCAGCCACTGCAATCGAAGTTGAGAGCTTGCACTATCTAGTGGGCATATGTGACCTTGCACTTGCCTCATCTTTGTGCATCTGGCTAACGTGGGATTTGGAGAGTAGAACCTGGGTACTTAGGCTTTGCAGGCAAGTGCCTTAAATGCTAAGCCATCTCCTCAGCCCCTCTTTTGATTTTTGTTTTATTTTTATTATTTTAAAAGTATTTTGTTTTCAACAATTTATTTATTTATTAGAGACAGAGAGAATGGGTGCCCCAGGGCCTGTACCCACTGCAAATGAGCTCTAGATGCATGCGCCACCTTGTGCATGTGGCTTACATGGGTTTTGGGGAGTCAAACCTGGGTCTATAGGCTTGGCAGACAAGTGCCTTGACCACTAAACCATTTCTCTAGTGCTTACGTTTTTATTTCAAATTTTTATTAACAACTTCCATGATTATAAAACAGCTCTTACTTTTTTTTTTAATATTTTATTTCAAGCCGACATGCTGGTGCATGCCTTTAATCTCAGCACTTGGGAGACAGAGGTAGGAGGAGTGCCATGAGTTCGAGGCCACCCTGAAACTACATAGTGAATTCCAGGCCTGCACACATCAGGGCCTCTAGCCCTGCAAACAAATTCTAGAAGCATGTACTACCTTGTGCATCTGGCTTATGTGGGTCCTGGGGAATCGAACCTGGGTTCTTTGACTTTGCAAGCAAGTGCCTTAACTGCTAAGCCATCTCTCCAGCCCTCTCTTTTTATTTTTTAATTTGGAGAGAAGGCCTCACTAACTTGTCCAGTCTGGCCTTGAATTTAAAATCCTCCTGCCTCTACCTCCCAAGTAGCTAGGATTACAATCTGTGTTGCTTGTTTTTTTTTTTTTTTTTTTTTTTGAGACAGAGTCTCTTTGAACTCCTGCCTAGCCTGGAACTATGTAGATCAGACTGGCCTTGAACTTGCAGCTATTCTGCTTTTGCCTCTGGAGTATTGGGATTGCAGATGTGTGTCACCATGTCCAGCCTTAAAATTAAGTTTTCAGAAGGGGTGTTGCCAGCTTTAAAAGAACACGGAGCTGAATAGGAGGATCGCCGTGATTAGGGGCAGACTCATTGTAAAGTCACTGGGCTAAGAGACCCACCTCGAAAACCAAATAAACAAAAAACAGAGTTTTTCAGTTTTTTTTTGCATAAAAAATTTTCCTGTATAAAACAACAACTTTTTCATCAAACGACACCCAGTTTAAAGGTTCCTTTAAATTTTATGTTGCATGCACCTGTGTTCTGTATGGCACTAGGTCTCTTGCTGCTGCAAACAAATGCCAGATGCATGTGTGCTACCTTCTTTTTTTTTTTTTGGAATGCCAAATGCTTGTGCCACTTTTTTCATCTGGCTTTATATGGTGGGTGACAGGGGAATTGAACAGGGGCCAGCAGGCTTTGCAAGTACCTTTAACTACTGAGCTATATCCCCAGGCCCTCCCTCTGATTATTTATTTATTTTAAATATTTTATTGATTTATTTGTGGGAGGGGGGAAGAAGAAGAGGCAGATAGTGAGAGAAAAAGGGAGGGAGGGAGGGAGAGAGAGAGAGTGAATGGGAGTAATAGGGCCTCTAGCCACTGAATACAAACTCGAGATGCCACCCTGTTGCACATAATAATGTGGGTACTGGGGAATTGAACCCAGGTCTTAAATTTTTCAGGCAAGCACCTTAACTACTGAGTCATCTCACCAGCCCCCTCCCTTTATTTTTTGAGACAGGGTCTCTCCAACTTGACTAAGCTAGCTGCAAGCCCTGTCTCTGCCTTCCTAACACTAGATTGACATGCACATACCTTGGTTTAAGAAAATATTCTGGGGCTGGAGAGATGGCTTAGCAGTTAAGGCATTTGCCTGCAAAGCCAAAGGACCCTGGTTTGATTCCCCAGGGCCCACATTAGCCAGATGCACAAGGGAGCACATGCATCTGGAGTTCATTTGCAGTGGCTGGAGCGCCCATTCTCTTTCTCTCTCTTGTTCTTTCTCTGATAAATAAATAAATAAATAAATAAATATTCTAAAGCTGGGTGTAGTGTGCACGCCTTTAATCCCAGCACTCAGGGAGGCTGAGATAGGAGGATCACTGAGTTTGAGGCCACCCTGAGACTACAGAGTGAATTCAGGTCAACCTGGGCCAGAGTGAAACCCTACCTTGAAAAACCAAAATCAAAAAACAACAATAAAATTCTATTCATTTATTTACTGGAGAAAGAGGTGGGGGAGAGAGAGGGGGGGCAGATAGAGAAAATGGGCATGCCAGGGCTTCCACCCACTGCAAATGAACTCCAGATGCGTTTAGCACCTTGTGCATCTGACTTATGTGGGTCCTGGGTAATTGAACCTGGGTCATTAAACTTCACAGGCAAATGATTTAACCACTAAGCCATCTCTCCAGCCCTGTGCTACCTTTTGTGTCTGGCTTTACATAGGTGCTGGGGAATTAGACCTAGGGAGGCAGGCTTTGCAAGTAAGCACCTTTAACAGCTGATCCATCTTCCCAGCACCCACAGTTTCCTTTTTGATTTTTGTGTTTGTATGTATTTGTGATTATATATATATATATATATATATATATATATACATACATATACATACATACATATATATACACATATATGAATATGTATAGTTTTATGTATATATACATATATATGTGAATATTTACAGTTTTAAAAAGATTGGAGTAATATATGTAGAGTTTTGTATCTTGATGTTTTATTTAGCATTGGAGAATCATTTTCAATAAACACACACATATGTTTTTTTTTTTTTTTTTTCAAGATAGGGCCTCACTCTAGCCCAGGCTGACCTGGAATTCACTCTGTAGTCCCAAACTGGCCTTGAACTCACAGTGATCCTCCTACCTCCGCTTCCCAGGTGCTGGGATTAAAGGTGTACGCCACCACACCCGGCTGATTATTTCCTTAAAATGGTCATCAGGCAGGTTGTACTATAGTTACTGCCAAGCCCACTGTTCCATGTAGTGTACAAAATAAGCTATTCTTTCTAAAAGAGAGAGACTTATTAGAAAAGGGATTTTCGAGAAGTAGGAGGCATCACTGTGAGTTTGAGGCCACCCTAAGACTACATAGCGAATTCCAGGTCAGCCTGGGAATTGAAAAAAAAGATAGGGGTCTGATTAAATGGACTGGGCATGGTGGCGCACACCTTTAATCCCAGCACTTGGGAGGCAGAGGTAGGAGGATCACCTGTGAGTTTGAGGCCACCCTGGGAATAAAGAGTGAATTCCAGGTCAGTAGAGTGAGACCCTACCTCCAAAACCAAAACAAAACAAAAAAGGGATTTTCGGGGGTCGAAAAAGTAAGAGTTCTGGCTGGGGAGATGGCTAGGTCAGTAGAGTACTTGTCTCTCAGAATGAGGACCTCATTCAATTCCCAGCATCCACATAAAACACTGAGTATGCACCTACAATCCCAGCATTGAGGAGGTGGAGACAGGTGGATCCCTGAAGCTCACTGACCAGTTGGTAAGGCCTCATTGGCTTCAGCTGGAGTTGGAGTAGAGTAGCTGGAGGCACTGGCATGCCAATTTTCTCCCTCGCTTATAAAAATGACCAGTCTGTTGGGCTTGTCTCAAAAAAAAAAAAAAAAAAAAAAAAAAGATATGGATGGCCAGTATCTGAGGTTATTCCTACGGCATCCACATGCGCACATGTACCTGCAGTCACATGCACACTCACACATACATAAACACATGCGTGCATGTACACACTACATACATGCGTGAAAAAGAAGAGTTCTCTTTATTTTTAAATATTTTTATTTTTTATTTTAGAGTGAGAGAGAGAGAGAGACACAGGGAGACAGAATTGGCATGCCAGGGCCTCAGCCACTGCATTCGAACACCAGACGCTTGGGCCAGCTAGTGGGCATGTGTGACCTTGCACTTGCCTCACTTTTGTGCATCTGGCTAATGTGGGAGCTGGAGAGTCGAACATGGGTCCTTAGGCCGTGCAGGCAAGTGCCTCAACCACTAAGCTATCTCTCGAGCCCAGAGGAAGAGGTTTTTTTTTTTTTTGGTTTGTTTTTTCCAGGTAGGGTGTCACTACCTCAGGCTGTCCTGGAATTCACTATGGAGTCTCAGGGTGGTCTCAAACTCATGGTGATCCTCCTACCTCTGCCTCCAAGTAGTGGGATTAAAGGTGTGCACCACCACACCCAGCTCAGAAGAGTTCTTTTTTTTTTTTTTAATTTACTTATTTATTTTTTCTTTTTCAATTTTTTTTATTAACAACTTCCATGATTGTATACAATATCCCATGGTAATGCCCTCCCTCCCCCCACTTTCTCCTTTGAAACTCCACTCTCCATCATATCACCTCCCCCTCTCAATCAGTCTCTCTTTTTTTTTGATGTCATGATTTTTTCCTCCTATTATGATGGGCTTGTGTAGGTAGTGTCAGGCACTGTGAGGTCATGAATATCCAGGCCATTTTGTGCCTGGGGAGAGCACGTTGTAAGGAGTCCTACCCTTCCTTTGGCTCTTACATTCTTTCTGCCACCTAGAAGAGTTCCCCCCCCCTTTTTTTTTTAAAAAAAATATTTATTTATTTGAGAGAGGGAGAGAAAGAGAGGAAGAGGCAGACACACAGAGAGAATAAGCATGCCAGGGCCTCTAGCCACTGCAAACAAACTCCAAACACATGTACCACCTTGTGCATATGGCTTATGTAGGTACTGGGGATGCTGGGGATGGAACCTGGGTTCTTAGGCTTCACAGGCAAGTGCCTTAACCACTAAGCCACCTCCCCACCCTGAGTTCTTAAGGCTCTGACTGCTTAAGGCTTTCTGGAAAGTTAGTACCAGTTTATGCTTCCACAACCAGCTATGGAGAGCTGGCACTGGATGGACTTTGAGGTAGGGCCTTGCTCTGGCCCAGGCTGACCTGGAATTCACTATGTAGTCTCAGGCTGGCCTTGAACTCACAGCGATCCTCCTACCTCAGCCTCCCAGGTGCTGAAATCAAAGGTGTGCGCTACCATACCCAGCCCCAGCCCTCTCTCTCTCTCTCTCTCTCTCTCTCTCTCTGTGTGTGTGTGTGCGCGCGTGCGTGCCAAGGTCTCTTGCCACTGCAAAGAAATGCCAGAAATATGTGCCACTTTGTAATTGGACTTATGTGGATGCTAGAGAGCTAAACCCTGGCTGGCAAGCTTTGCCAGCAAACACCTTTTACCACTGAGTCATCTCCACAGCACCCTCCTTTTTCTTTTCTTTTCCTTCCTTTCCTCCCTTCCCCCCTTCTTCCCTCTCCTTCTCCCTTTCTCTCTTGCATCAGAGGAAACCCACTGGTGGTATGTGGGAAGAAGTGTCCGTGTTTGGAGCCTTGGTCTTCAAAATTTCCTTTCTGTTGCCTCTGGACTTGTTTCCTCATTCTCAAAGTGGGTGAAGAAAAGCTGAGTGAAGAAGGGGGAGGGACTCCCAGGGCAAGTCCCCCCAGAGTGGAGTGGCAGTTGTGGAGGGCAGCAGCAGGCTGCTAGTTGTTTTTGGCCCTGAGCCTCAGAACTTCTCAGGTCTTCTCTGGGAAGCAGGGAATGGCTTTAGGGAGCTGACCACAAGTCTGCCCTGACAGGTACAATGCCCAGGAGTACTACGATCGCATTCCTGAGCTCCGCCAGATCATTGAGCAGCTGAGCAGTGGCTTCTTCTCCCCCAAACAGCCCGACCTGTTCAAGGACATTGTCAACATGCTCATGCACCATGACCGGTGAGCAGACTGGCCAGGCCACCATGCAGGTGCCCTGTGGGGTGAAAAGGGCTCAGGCTTGATGGGGAGGCTGGCCAGGGGTCCTGGGCAGTTGAAACCAGGCTCCTTGGATAACAGCTTCCTTCTCTAGGACCCCAGCTGTCCACTGAGACAGGACAGTCTTGGCCTTTGACCTCACAAAGCTTCCTGCTTCTCTTTTCCCTTTAGGTTTAAAGTCTTTGCAGATTATGAAGAATACATTAAATGCCAGGAGAAAGTCAGTGCGTTGTACAAGGTGAGAGTTCCTTGGCCAGGAGTTGGCAGGACCTTGGCTAGGACAAGGCAAAGGGTGGGGAGCCTGCTGGCAGAGTAACTCTAGAGCTCTCCTCTGGCCTACAGAACCCAAGAGAGTGGACACGGATGGTGATCAGGAACATAGCCACCTCCGGCAAGTTTTCCAGTGACCGCACCATTGCCCAGTATGCCCGGGAGATCTGGGGCGTAGAGCCTTCTTACCAGCGCCTGCCAGCCCCGGATGAGAAGCTCTGAGCCTGCACTCCAGACCCCACACCTGCCCCCGAGTCTGTGCAGTCCCCTGGGCCAGCCCCCCTCCTTATTCAGAGGGTGGGCCATTGGAGTTACATCTCTATGCCCCCTTCTGGAACCCTCACCTTCCCAGGCTCTAGGTCCCAGTGTCCAGTGTGTGACTGAATACACTGCCCTCCTCTTGTCCTGCAGCTCCTTGCCTCTTCGATTTATGTATGGGGTCTGACTAACCACATCTCCCCAATAAATGGATTCTCCTTGTGAGCTTCCTTACTTTTCTCTCCGTTGTGAAATATTTTTAGCTGTTGGCTAGCTTAACAGCTGCTGCGCAATCACCTCGTTATCCCCCCCATCCCAGCAGGTGCGTCCTCTGGGAGGAGGGGGGGCCGGTGGGGCGGGTTGTCCATGGGGCGGGGCTTGGGGCTCTCTTTTTTTTTTGGAGTCACCCTCCACGCCTCTCTTCTCAGTGCTGTGTCCATACTAGGTCAGTGACCAGCCTGGCTGGCCGGGGCGGGGCGTCCGCCTGGGTGGGGCCCCTTGTATCTAGGATTTGAGAAGCCTCCGGGATTACCGAGGATCTACACTGTGGGGGCGGGACTCATGAGGGGGCGGACCCTGGGTGCCTTCTGGGCCCCGCCCCCCGCCCCGCCCCACTGCGGCGTTTTCGGGTCTCTTAGCAGGTGGCTACGTTCCATTCAAAGTCAGGGGAGTGTTAGCGCACCGAGCATTTACAGGCTGGTCTGGCGAAGACCGTGTCATCTCCCTGCTCACCGGGAAACCTGATGGAAAGGGCCCGTTTCTGGGTCTCACATCTCCGAGGCTGTTGTGCTGGGGAGGTTTAGCCTCCTCGCCCCAGGGAGGGTGAGAGAGAGGACAAGCCTCAAAAGGGAGGTTTGGGGCCCCTGGTTTCACAGTGAGTGAACCCAAACGGCCGGAAGCTGCTAGGGTCCCCCATAGGCCCACCTTATGGGAACCCCAACTGCCTGTGGCTGCCCCGCCCAAGTTCCTCGTGGCCGGGTCCCAGACATCCAGGCCTCCAGTCTGAAAGTCCTTTCCCGTGAGGCTCGGTCCCCCGGGTGTGAACGAAGCCCTTAGCCCCATCCCAGGACATCGAACCTGGGTCTCCAGGGAGCCGCGTTTTCAATTCTTCGCCCCACTCGGGCTCGGCCCCTCCCCCAGCCTATCCCGCGGCGGCCCCCACGTCCCCGACCTCCAGCCACCAGGCCTGGGCCTCCGCCGCCCGCAGGAAGACGCCCGGGCCCGGGCCGGGTTAGCCCCATGGGAACGGTTTGTCTCGAAAACAGGAACCCGGGCCGGGGGGCTGGGCGGGGCGCCCCTTCCCCACCGCAGTCCGCTTCCTGCCCCTCCCGGCTTCCTCCGTTCGACACCCAGGCGGGGCGGAGGGCCCAGGGGCGTCCGGGGTGGGGGAGGGGGCTGTGACACGAGTTCTCCCCGCCGCCCCTCCCCGCCGATCGCCGTCCTCCGCTCGGCCCGTGGCGCAGCGCCCCCCGCCCGTCCGCGGCCCTGGCCTCCGGGACAGCGAGACCGCGGATGGGGGGGTGGGATTCAAGCTGCGGCAGGGCGCGCCGCGTGCGGGACGAGGGGGAGCCCCGGTGGAGGATGCGCAGCCGGCAGTACGGAGCGGGGCGCAGGGGCGGGTGAGGGGGGGGCGGGGAGCGGGCGGGAGCCGCCGCCGCAACGAAACCGGCGGGCGGGAGTGCCAGGGGGTGGAGCCGGCCGGGCCGGGAACCGGCTCTGGGCTGTGGGGGTCCCAAGAGTGAGTGAGCGCGCGGGCGGGGCGCGGGGCAGAGGAGGGCGCGGCCTCTAGGGGGGTCCCCCAGGGCTGCGCAGGCTGGCAGGGGCAGCGGGTGGGTGGGGAGACTGCGGTCAAGCTCCGAAATAGGACAGATCTGCGGAGGGCTGAGACGCTCTGAAGCCACCCGCGGGAGGGGCGCAACCGTGGCGTACCGGGCTCTCCCTAGCCACCTCAACTGGGCCCTCCCCTGCAAAGCTCCATTTGACAGATGGGAAAATTGAGGTTCCGAGGCCAATTGATTCTCAAGGTCACACAGCAAGAAAGCAGCAGAGAGTCAGGCGGGGACAGCTCTGGAGGCTCTGAGGAAAAGTCTTGCTGAGAACTCCGTAGAGATCGCCTAACCCAAGCGTGGGGTTGGTTGTGTAGAGGTGGGGTACCCTTCTTTTGGGGACAAGGCTCTGTCAGTGTCTGGGAATGAGGGAAGCCAGGATGCTGGGGCTGCGGATGAAGGGGGAGGGGTTGCCAAATGGGCGTGTGCGCACCCACAGGGGTGTGTGTGCATGTGTGTGGGAGGGTGTACATGCGTGGAGATGCGCTGTCTTTCTTGCGTGTGTGCACACGTGTGCGGATGTCAGCGCCACTGTGACTGAGGGACCTCAGGCTGGCCTGGCGTTAAGTGAAGAGGTCCGGAAGGCGACCTCGTCTGCGGCTTTGCATTCTGTAGTCGGGGACCTGGGTATGTGTGCCTGAGAATTCCTCAGTGCAGGTGTGCATGGGTGTGGGTGCCATTGTGTATGTGACAGAGGCTGGGAGGTGAGTGCTCGTGATTATGGCATGGGAGGGGTCTTCTTGCACTTAAAGTAGGTGCCTGGCCTTCAGCAGATAGCTAACTTGAGTAGAAAATAGGTGTCTGCCCTTGCATGGGTGATTATAGCTCTGACAGTGTGACCAGGATTACTGGTGGTGTCATGCAGGCCATGGCCTCCCCCATGGCGTTAGTGTCCCCTTCTGAGCACCCTGCTTTGTGTGCTCACTGTTCGCCTGTGCCTAGCGGGGTGTAGGGTTGGTTGTGTGTGTCAGGAGCCCAGGCTAGGAGAGGAAAATAGCCCTTGTTATAAGGGCTGAGCTAGGACACCCCTTCCCACATGGACCTTCGTGGAGGTGGCTTGGGAGCGCGCGCGGTTCCCAGGCTCAGGCTTCCCGCTGAGGCCTCCCGGCCACAGTGGGCTACCCCCGCCCCAGGAATGTTCTTCTCCACTCCAGCTCGACTCCCCAAAGGCAGGCCCCTGGGGGATGCCACAGCCCCGCCTCCCCCTCGCTGGGCGCCCAGGAGGGGGCGATGTGGGCAGGACGCCTGGGTTCTCTCCTCCCTCCTCCCATCCCAGGGAGAAATTCCTCCGAGGTCCCCTCAGGCTCTGGGTTCCTAAAATAACCCTGCGGGGGAAGGGAGGCTGTGGAGGGAGGGGAAGCGGGAGGGGCGCAGAGCCGAGCTGCGGGGTGCTGCAGGTGCCTGTGGGGAGCAGGCGCGAGGAGAGGAGAGCCTGCGGGGTGGCTGAGGCACCAGCCAACCCCTGGAGTCCTGGCTCGTCCCTTTATCCTCCTAGAGTCCTGCGCTACCCTAACTCCGAGGGAGGGCCGGAAGCCTGTCGACCGGTCCATTTCCCAACTAGCGGGTTGCACCATCCCGGGGCAGGACCGTTTCACCCCGGGAGTGGCAGCGGCGGACAACTCCGCCCCTGCCCAGCAGGGGGCGTGCCCGCCCCGCCCCGTCCCCGAGCGCGGGGACACTCCCCCCTCCCGGCCCGCGCCTCCGCAGATCCCCACTCTGCCTCTCCCGGGACAGGGGTCGGTCGGGGAGCCTCCTACGGGAACGTAGCTCGAGTCCAGCCCGCCGGCGCCGACGGCCATGGCAAGCACCTTGGACCTGGACAAGGGCTGCACTGTGGAGGAGCTGCTCCGCGGCTGCATCGAAGCCTTCGGTGAGTCCAAGTGTGACAGGGCACACCGAGCCCGAGCCACTCGCGAGCCAGGGCAGACCCCTGGTTCTCGTCGTCCTGCAGGCTCCTTAAGCCCTCCTTAATTGCAGGGTAGAGAGATGTGCAAATGTTCCCCTCACCTAGCCTTCCTGAGCTCGCAGAGAAGGGGAGGGGTCAGGGTCCCAACCTTGACACCTAAGGGACATTATCTGTCTCCCTGGGGGATCCGGAGGAACTCTATCTGGCCTGGGAGCTGTTTCCGGCAGATGGGGGCGGCTTATCTGGTGAAGGGGTGCCCCTTCCCCCAGGCACTCAGGAAATGACCTCTGGATTCTTGACCCTGGGGAACCCAGGCTCCTTCCGCCCCAGCTGGTTCCCCTCTGGACGATGGGCTAGCTTCGAGCTCCCCTCCTCCAGCTCTTGGATCCTCTATACCCCTCTTTTCTTTCCAATTTGACTTCTGGTTTCGGGATGCAGGGAAAGCAGGAGGTGGCTGGGCGGGGGGCGGGGGGGGGGCGCTCAGGAGTGCAGCTACAGGGACCTGACACCCAGCAGGCTGCGGACCAGAGCTTAGGGACCCAAGCCACAGGACCAAAGTTCAGCCAAGTGGCTTCTCTTTGACTTGGGAGCAGATGACTCGGGGAAGGTGCGGGACCCGCAGCTGGTGCGTATGTTCCTCATGATGCACCCCTGGTACATCCCCTCCTCTCAGCTGGCCGCCAAACTGCTCCACATATATCCTTGGTGGGCTTCCCTCAGGCCCTGTTGTCCGGGTCCCAGAGCTGGTCCTGCTGCCCAGCCCTCCCTCGCAGAGTCCTAGAGCACAGGCCCTGCCTATCTCCCAGAATTCAGGCGCTGTCCTTGTCTCTGTCGAAGCCTTAGGCTCTTCCGTTTGCTCTACTGAGGCCTTGGATGCTAGAGGGGCCTAGGTCTTGCCCTCACCCTCCCTAAGGTCTTGAATCTGCCCCTGCTCCGTACCAGGCCTCCGCTGGAATCCAGGCCCTATCCTCATACTCGCCCCCTCCCTAAGCTTGTGCCTCGCCCCCATCATGCCCCCCACCCCAGTCCTCAGTTTCCACCGGGTTAGAAAGCATCCCACGCCTCAGAGCCCAGGCCCCGCCCCCGCCCCCTCAGTGCTCAGGGCCCGCCCCCTGCCTTCCTTCTTAGGGTTAGGCTCCTTGTTATCCTTAACTCTTCTTTCACCTACCAACAATCCCGGAAGGACAACTCCAGTTCCCTGCAGGTGAAAACATGTCACCTGGTCAGGTGAGTCTTTGGGGCCCGGCCTCTCCTCTTTCTCCCCTCTCTCAGGCCTCAGGTGGACGGAAGGAGTGGATAGAGCATCTACCAGCCGTGTGGATTTGCCACCTGGCACTGTCTACGTGGGCTACACTGCCCCACACTCTCTTCCTCCACCTGCCTGGTTTTCCTGTTCTTGTCTGTCCAGTATGTGTGTGGGAGGGGTATCTCAAGGGGCTTCCATAACCTTGGAGAGAATAACAGTTGGGAGGGGGCCATACTTTAGGGTTATGTAGTGCAAATAGTTCCTTGGGCTGACCAGTTAGGATGGTGAGGCAAAAGCTGCCTTGGATGACTCTGCTCCCCACCCCACCCGCCTCTGCCAGGTACTGGATCTCAGCATTTCCAGCAGAGTTCGACTTGAACCCTGAGCTGGCTGAACAGATCAAGGAGCTTAAGGCTCTGCTAGACCAAGAAGGGAACCGCCGACACAGCAGCCTCATCGACATTGACAGCGTGTGCGTGGGGGGACCTCTGGGGGGGGCACTTGGGAGCCTACACCCTTTGCGCTTAATAAATGTCTGTTGAATTGAATGAGTGAAGGTCATGTCACTCTCTTGCTTTGAAACCTTCCATGGCTCCTTCTCACCTTCAGAACACCTGTCTGGCTGTGCAGGCCCTGTTTGCTGTCAGGCTAGTCTGGCATTCCTGCCTCATCTCCCATGGCCCACCGCGCATCACACACACCTCATACTGCGCGCTGTGCAGGTCCACTCACCATTGTCTGAGCCCTGCATCCTTTCCGTCCATGGTGCTCACTCTTGTCATTGTCCTTACCTCCTCCTCCATGCCACCAAGACTTGGCACAAGGGTAAAGTCCCTGCAGGTTGGGGCCATAGCGATCTTCCAGAGCAGAATTTGTCATTTCCTCTTGTGTTTTCCCATGGTACTTTGTACAGACTCCTGTCCAGAGGCCTGGGAACATGTGTCCTACTGTTTGGTGATTGTGTTTCTGTGTCTGTCTCCCTCAGTAGACTGTGAGCTCCTCGAGGGCAGGAACCGTGTCTTGCTCATCTCTGTACCCCAGCGCCTAGCACAGTGCCTGGCACAGAGTACGTTGTCCATAAATGTATGTTGAGTGCATGACAAGGGAGACTTGCTGGGACCGGGGACTTTGGTTCCTCTTAGATGGTGGCTCCCATTGTATAGGCCCCCAGTCAGTTTGAGTGGCATGTCTGTGTGAGTGTGGGATTATAGGGGGCAGGAGGTATTTCCAGCACAGGGCTTACTACCCCTGCCCCCCCAGCCCCACCTACAAGTGGAAGCGGCAGGTGACCCAGAGGAACCCCGTGGGACAGAAAAAACGCAAGATGTCCCTGTTGTTTGACCATCTGGAACCCTTGGAGCTGGCGGAGCATCTCACCTACTTGGAGTATCGCTCCTTCTGCAAGATCCTGGTGTGGCCCGAGGGCTTGTGGGTGGGGTCCAGTGTGGGCTAGGAGGGAGGTCCTGACAATTGCAAGGTCTGTGGGATAGGCTGTGTCCCATGGAGGGCTGGGGGTCTCAGCAAAGCACAGCTGGAGTGTGCTCAAGGCCATTGGCAAGGGGAAAGGCCAGTGAGGTACTCAGACTGTCCCTACCTGCCCCCCAGTTCCAGGATTATCACAGCTTCGTGACACACGGCTGCACAGTGGACAATCCCGTCCTGGAGCGATTCATCTCCCTCTTCAACAGTGTCTCGCAGTGGGTCCAACTTATGATTCTCAGCAAGCCCACAGCCCCACAACGGGCGCTGGTCATCACACACTTCGTCCATGTGGCAGAGGTGCCCACCTTTCCTATGTCCCTAGCCTCCTCCTTAGCTAGCAGGCTGAGCCCCTCCGCAGTCCCCACCCACTGCTCTCCAGAAAGGCTGAGGTGATTCACTGCCTCCCCTTCCCCATTTGCCCCCCAGAAGCTGCTGCAGCTGCAGAACTTCAACACGCTGATGGCCGTGGTCGGCGGCCTGAGCCACAGCTCCATCTCACGCCTCAAGGAGACCCACAGCCACGTTAGCTCTGAGACCATCAAGGTGCCTGGGCCAGGGAGGGGACTGTTCTTTCCAAGCTGCGCCCTACCAGGTGCCATGCTGGGGGCTGGGCATGACTGTCCTCATTTGACAGCTCAGGAAACTGAGGCTTAGAGGGGTTAAGGGCTTTTCCAGGTTACACAATGCAGTTGGCGATAGGGAACTCCCAGGTCTGTCACATCTAAAAACACATTTCTTCTTTCTCGCATTAAAAGAAAAATGTTTATTTATTTGAGATAGAGAGAATGGGCATGCCAGGGCCTCTAGCCACTGCAAATGAACTCAGACACATGGGCTACCTTGTACAGCTGGCTTATGTGGGTACTGGGGATCAAACTTGGGTCCTTAGGCTTTGAAGGCAAGTGCCTTAACTACTAAACCATCTCTCTCTCCCCTTTCTCACTTTTTGAGATGGTGTCTCATATATCTTGGGCTGGCCTCCAGTTTGCTAGTACTTGAGGATGACCTTGAACTCCTGGCTCTCCTGTCTTCACCTCCTGAGTTAGGCTTTACAGGTGTATGCCGCCACACCCAGCTTATGCTGTGCTGGGATGGAGCTCAGCTTTGTGCATGCTAGACAAGCACTCACATCAACTGAGCTGCATTCCTATGTCTCCCATTTTTAAAATCATAAAAGGGGGCTTGGAGAATGGTTCAGTGGATAAAGCGCTTGCTACACAAAGCATGAAGACCCCCAGCACCCACGTAAATGCAGGGCAGGCATGGTGGTCTGCCTGGAATGGGATGCCTGGGGTAAGCTGGCTAGCTGGACCAGCCAAATGGGAGAGCTCTGGGTTCAAGTGAGAGACACCCTGCCTCTATAAATGAAGGGGAGAGAGATCAAGGAAGACACCTGGCCAGGTGTGGCTCATGCCTGTAATCCCAGAACACAGGAAGCTGAGGTAGGAGGATTGCCATGAGTTCAAGGCCAGCCTGGAAGAGTTCTAGGACACCTGGGCTAGGGTGAGAACCTGCCTCAAAAAAAAAAAAAAAAAAGACACCTGGTGTTAACCTCTACCTCCACACATATGCACGTGCAGACACATACACACCAGAGACATGTGCAAAAGTTATCATATTTGGCAATACAGAAAAGTATGTAAAACATTCAAACAGTTTAAAGGAAAATTATGAAAACATCAGTGTAAGGTGGGCATAGTGGCTCACACTTATGCTCCTATACTAACGAGACCAAAGCAAGAGAACCCTGAGTTTGAGACCAGCCTGGACTACGTAGTGAGACTCTACCTCAAAACAAAAACAGGTCCAGTGTGGTGGTGCATGACTTAATCCCCGCACATAGGAGGCAGAGGTAGGAGGATCACTGTGAGTTCGAGGCCACCCTGAGACTACATAGTGAATTCCAGGTCAGTCTGAACTAGAGTGAGACCCTAACTCAAAAAAAAAAAAAAACCTAAAACCAAAACCAAAAACCCAAAAGACCCTAAATCAACAAAATAATAACAACAAAAAAGAAAACGAAGGCGGTGTAACCACGTCCCAGGTCAAGAAAGAAAACATTTGCCATTGGTTGGGGTGTGGCTCAGAAGCAGGGCAGTTGCTTAGCATGTGGAAAGACCTTGGGCTCCAACCCCTATACCAAGAGGCAAAAAGAATACAGCTGTCCCCAACACCTCCGAGGATTACAGACAACTCCCTTCCTGCCGCAGTAGTCAGTGTGATCACTTTTGTGACAGTGACTTGCTTTTCTCCATGGCTTTACCCTAGGTGTGCATCCCAAAACATTGCTGGGATTTTTGTTGTTGTGATTGTTATTGCCTGTGTTTGAGCTTCCTGTGAGTGCAGTCATACGCATGTTACTGTATGTCTGGCTCCTTCCATTCTGCCCAATTGAGAGAGCCTTCCTTCTTTTGTACAGAGCTCCTTCATTGTCCTTGTTATTATTTATTTATTTTTAAATATTTTATTTATTTATTTATTTGAGAGAGAGAGAGAGGAAGAGGCAGAGAGAAAGAGAGAATGGACGTGCCAGGGCCTCCAGCCACTGCAAACGAACTCCAGATGCAAGCGCTCCCTTGTGCATCTGACTTACGTGGCTCCTGGGGAATCGGACCGGGGTCCTTAGGCTTTGCAGGCAAATGCCTTAACTGCCAAACCATTTCCGCAGGCCTATTTATTTATTTATTTATTTGAGAGTGACAGAGAGAGAGAGAGAGAGAGAGAGAGAGAATGGGTGCACCAGAGCCTCCAGCTGCTGCAAACGAATTCCAGACACATGCACCACCTTGTGTATCTGGCTTATGTGGGTACTAGGGAATCGAGCCTCGAACCAGGATCCTTAGGCTTTGCAAGCAAGTGCTTAACAGCTAAGTCATCTGTCCAGTCCCCATTGTCCTTGTTGCATGGTAGTGTAAGCCTGTGTTGATTTACGCATCTGTTGTATTGTTGAGGTTCTTTCTCCCTTCATGATCTTTTTGTAGCCCAGGCTCACCTCACACTCACGATGTAGATCACGCTGGCCTGAATGTACAGTAGGCCTCCCTAGCGCTGGGACTACAGGTGTGTGTCACCACTTGTTTTTTTTCCACAGTACCTGATGCTACCAAGACCTCAGCTAAGAATATCATTCTAGGTCACTAGGCTTGTGTTGCCTCCCTAAGCCTCAGTCTTTTCTTAGTTTTTTTTAAATTTTTAAAATGTTTTTTTTTTTTTTTTGCAAGGAGAGAGAGAGGAGAGGAGAGAGATAGAGAGGAGACAGAGAGAGAATGGGTGCATCAGGGCCTCCAGCCACTGCAAACAAACTCCAGATGCATGCACCCCCTTGTGCATCTGGCTTATGTGGGTCCTGGGGAATCGAACCTGGGTCCTTTGGCTTCAGAGACAAATGCCTTAACTGCTAAGCCATCTCTCCAGGCCTTTTCTTATTTTTTTGTATGTGTGTACACGTATGTTTGTGGGTGCACAGTTATGTGGGTGTTCATGTGTGCATGCGCATGCATAGGCCAGAGGACAACCTTGGGTATAATTCCTCAGGTACTGTCCATAAATATTTACTTATTTGCACGTGTGTGTGTGTGTGTGTGCGCGCGCGTATGCTAGGGTCTCTTGCCACTGCCAATGAATGCCATACATTTTTCGCATTCAGCTTTACTTGGGTGGCTGGGGAATTGATCCCAGGCAGGCATTCTTTGCAAGGAAACACCTTTAACCACTGCATCATCTCCCCAGCCCCTGCCCATCTTTAATGAGATAGGGTCTCTCGCCAGCTAGACTTACTGGCCAGTGAGCCCCAGAGGGTCTTCTTTCTGAGCCCCAGAGATCCTTCTGTCTCCACCTTCTCAGCACTGGGATTATAAGCACATACCACCATACCAGACTTTATTTATTTCTTTTTAAATTTTTTTGTTTATTATTTATTTATTTGAGAGTGACAGACAGAGAGAAAGAGACAGAGAGAGAGAGAGAGAGAGAGAATAGGCACACGAGGGCCTCCAGCCACTGCAAACGAACTCCAGATGCGTGCGCCCCCTTGTGCATCTGGCTAACATGAGTCCTGGGGAATCAAACCTTGAACTGGGGTCTTTAGGCTTCACAGGCAAGTGCTTAACCGCTAAGCCACCTCTCCAGCATTTTTTTTTTTTTTTGCAAGGAGAGAGAGAGAGAGAATAGGTGCACCAGGGCCTCCAGCCACTGCAAACAAACTCCAGATGCATGCGCCCCCTTGTGCATCTGGCTTATGTGGGTACTAAGGAATCGAGCCTCGAACCAGGATCCTTAGGCTTTGCAAGCAAGTGCTTAACCGCTAAGCCACCTCTCCAGCATTTTTTTTTTTTTTTGCAAGGAGAGAGAGAGGAGAGAGAGAGAGAGAATAGGTGCACCAGGGCCTCCAGCCACTGCAAACAAACTCCAGATGCATGCGCCCCCTTGTGCATCTGGCTTATGTGGGTCCTGGGGAGTTGAACCTGGGTCCTTGGACTTTACAGGCAAGCATCTTAACCACTAAGCCATCTCTCCAGCCCAGTGGGTTGTATTTTAGGGTTTGGGACTAAGCTCCAGATCCTGTGGGCATCGGGAATATCTAACATATAATATATTCTTTTATTTTTTTTTTTTTTTTTTTTAAGATTTTATATTTATTTATTTATGTGAGAGAGAGAGAGAGAATGAGTGTGCCAGGGCCTTTAGCCACTACAAACAAACTCCATATGCATGTGCCACCTTGTGCATCTGGCTTACGTGGGACCTGGAGAATCAAACCTGGGTCCTTAGGCTTTGCAGGCATGTGCCTTAACTACTAAGACATCTCTCCAGCCCCTCTTTTTTAAAATTAATTAATTTATTTATTTATGTGAGAGAGAGAGAGAGAATGAGTGTGCCAGGGCCTTTAGCCACTACAAACAAACTCCATATGCATGTGCCACCTTGTGCATCTGGCTTACGTGGGACCTGGAGAATCAAACCTGGGTCCTTAGGCTTTGCAGGCATGTGCCTTAACTACTAAGACATCTCTCCAGCCCCTCTTTTTTAAAATTAATTAATTTATTTATTTATGTGAGAGAGAGAGAGAGAATGAGTGTGCCAGGGCCTTTAGCCACTACAAACAAACTCCATATGCATGTGCCACCTTGTGCATCTGGCTTACGTGGGACCTGGAGAATCAAACCTGGGTCCTTAGGCTTTGCAGGCATGTGCCTTAACTACTAAGACATCTCTCCAGCCCCTCTTTTTTAAAATTAATTAATTTATTTATTTATGTGAGAGAGAGAGAGAGAGAGAGAGAGAGAGAGAGAGAGAGAATGAGTGTGCCAGGGCCTTTAGCCACTACAAACAAACTCCATATGCATGTGCCACCTTGTGCATCTGGCTTACGTGGGACCTGGAGAATCAAACCTGGGTCCTTAGGCTTTGCAGGCATGTGCCTTAACTACTAAGACATCTCTCCAGCCCCTCTTTTTTAAAATTAATTAATTTATTTATTTATGTGAGAGAGAGAGAGAGAGAATGAGTGTGCCAGGGCCTTTAGCCACTACAAACAAACTCCATATGCATGTGCCACCTTGTGCATCTGGCTTACGTGGGACCTGGAGAATCAAACCTGGGTCCTTAGGCTTTGCAGGCATGTGCCTTAACTACTAAGACATCTCTCCAGCCCCTCTTTTTTAAAATTAATTAATTTATTTATTTATGTGAGAGAGAGAGAGAGAATAGGTGCACCAGGGCCTCCAGCCACTGCAAACAAACTCCAGATGCATGCGCCCCCTTGTGCATCTGGCTTACGTGGGACCTGGAGAATCAAACCTGGGTCCTTAGGCTTTGCAGGCATGTGCCTTAACTACTAAGACATCTCTCCAGCCCCTCTTTTTTAAAATTAATTAATTTATTTATTTATGTGAGAGAGAGAGAGAGAGAATAGGTGCACCAGGGCCTCCAGCCACTGCAAACAAACTCCAGATGCATGTGCCACCATGTGCATCTGGCTTACGTGGGACCTGGAGAATCAAACCTGGGTCCTTAGGCTTTGCAGGCATGTGCCTTAACTACTAAGACATCTCTCCAGCCCCTCTTTTTTAAAATTAATTAATTTATTTATTTATGTGAGAGAGAGAGAGAGAATGAGTGTGCCAGGGCCTTTAGCCACTACAAACAAACTCCATATGCATGTGCCACCTTGTGCATCTGGCTTACGTGGGACCTGGAGAATCAAACCTGGGTCCTTAGGCTTTGCAGGCATGTGCCTTAACTACTAAGACATCTCTCCAGCCCCTCTTTTTTAAAATTAATTAATTTATTTATTTATGTGAGAGAGAGAGAGAGAGAGAGAGAATGAGTGTGCCAGGGCCTTTAGCCACTACAAACAAACTCCATATGCATGTGCCACCTTGTGCATCTGGCTTACGTGGGACCTGGAGAATCAAACCTGGGTCCTTAGGCTTTGCAGGCATGTGCCTTAACTACTAAGACATCTCTCCAGCCCCTCTTTTTTAAAATTAATTAATTTATTTATTTATGTGAGAGAGAGAGAGAGAATGAGTGTGCCAGGGCCTTTAGCCACTACAAACAAACTCCATATGCATGTGCCACCTTGTGCATCTGGCTTACGTGGGACCTGGAGAATCAAACCTGGGTCCTTAGGCTTTGCAGGCATGTGCCTTAACTACTAAGACATCTCTCCAGCCCCTCTTTTTTAAAATTAATTAATTTATTTATTTATGTGAGAGAGAGAGAGAGAGAGAATGAGTGTGCCAGGGCCTTTAGCCACTACAAACAAACTCCATATGCATGTGCCACCTTGTGCATCTGGCTTACGTGGGACCTGGAGAATCAAACCTGGGTCTTTGGCTGTGCAGGCAAACACCTTAACCACTAAGCCATCTCTCCAGCCAGTGGGTTGTATTTTAGGGTTTGGGACTAAGCTCCAGATCCTGTGGGCATCGGGAATATCTAACATATAATATATTCTTTTATTTTGTTTTTTTTTTTTTTTGAGACAGGTTCCACTGTGTAACCATGCTGTCCTATGTAAACCAGACAGGCCTTAAACTCATGGTGATCTGCCTGCTACTCTAGGCTCTTTTTTTTTTTTTTCAAGATTTTATATTTATTTATTTATGTGAGAGAGAGAGAGAGAGAGAGAGAGAGAGAGAGAGAGAGAGAAAGAATGGGTGCTCCAGGGCCTTTAGCCATTGCAAGCGAACTCCAGATGCATGTTCCACTTTATGCATCTGGCTTACATGGGATCTGGGGAATCAAACCTGGTTTTTTTACACTTTAGCAGGCACCTTAACTACTAAGCAATCTCTCCAGCCCTTCCATTTTTTAAAGTTAATTTATTTATTTTAAAATATTTTATTTGATGGCCTGGAGAGATGGCTTAGCAGTTAAGCGCTTGCCTGTGAAGCCTAAGGACCCCAGTTTGAGGCTTGATTCCCCAGGACCCACGTTAGCCAGATGCACAAGAGGGTGCATGTGTCTGGAGTTCGTTTGCAGAGGCTGGAGGCCCTGGCATGCCCATTCTCTCTCTCTCTCTCTCTCTCTCTCTCTGTCTGCCTCTTTCTCTCTCTGTCTGTCACTCTCAAATAAATTAAAATAAACAAAAAAGTTAAAAAATATTTTATTTGAGAGAGAGAAAGAAAGAGGCAGATAGAGAGAATAAGCACATCAGGGCTTCTAACCACTACAAGTGAACTCCAGATGCATATGCCACCTTGTGCATCTGGCTTACATGGGTCCTGGGGAATTGAAACCTAGGTCCTTAAGCTTTGCAAGCAAGCACCTTAACTGCCAAGCCATCTCTTCAGCCCATATTTTTTTCACTTTAGCCCAGGCTGACTTGGCATTCACTCTGTAGCTCTGGTTGGTCTTGAACTCACAGTGATCCTCCTACCTCAGGCTCTCCAGTGCTGGAATTTTTTTCTGCTTTGTAGCTTTTAAAATTTATTTGTGATGGGAGAGAGAGAGAGAGAGAGAGAGAGAGAGGTAGTTGTGTGTGTATGGGTGTACCAGGGCTTCTTGCCACTGCAAATCAACTCCAGACATATGGTCCACTTGTGCATATTGGGGAATCAAACATGGTGCCATCAGGCTTTGTAAGCAAGTGATTTCAGCTGCTGAGCCATCTCTCCAGCCTCCTTTTTTACTTTTCGTTTTTTGGTTTTTCAAGGTAGGGTCTCACTCCAACCCAGGCTGACCTGGAATTCACTATGGAGTCTCAGGGTGGCCTCGAACTCACAACAATCCTACCTCTACCTCCTGAGTGCTGAGATTAAAAGTGTGCGCCACCACACGGGGCCTTTTTTTTTTTTTTTTTGAGACAGGTTCCCACTGTGTAACCCATGCTGTCCTATGTAAACCAGACAGGCCTTAAACTCATGGTGATCTGCCTGCTACTCTAGGCTCTTTTTTTTTTTTTTCAAGATTTTATATTTATTTATTTATTAGAGACAGGGAGAGAGAAAGTGAGAATGGGCATGCCAGGGCCTCTAGCTACTGCAAACGAACTCCAGATGCATGTGCCACCATGTGCATCTGGCTTACGTGGGACCTGGAGAATCAAACCTGGGTCCTTAGGCTTTGCAGGCATGTGCCTTAACTACTAAGACATCTCTCCAGCCCCTCTTTTTTAAAATTAATTAATTTATTTATTTATGTGAGAGAGAGAGAGAGAGAATGAGTGTGCCAGGGCCTTTAGCCACTACAAACAAACTCCATATGCATGTGCCACCTTGTGCATCTGGCTTATGTGGGTGGGTACTGAGGAATCAAACCTGGGTCTTTGGCTGTGCAGGCAAACACCTTAACCACTAAGCCATCTCTCTAGCCCTCTTTCCTATCTCACTCTGTATCCCAGGCAGGTCTGAATCTAACAGCAATCCTCTGGCCTCACTGCCTCAGCCTCTGGAGTGCTTACAGCTGTTCACCATGCCCGACTCCCCTTCCCCCCACTGTACTCCCACTTGGAGTGCTGGAGATTGAACCCAGAGTCTTGTGCATGCTTCGTGCCATTGAGTCTGCCTGTATTTTTGTTTTCGCTAAACCATTATCATGTGTATTTCCATGCGGATTCAGGTGGAACTCCCTCACTCTTGTTTATTTACTTTGTGTTGGGGCTTGAACCCAGGGCTAGGCAAACACCCTACCTCTGAGCTGCATCCCTGCCCTACTTCATTCCTTCGAGCAGCTGCAGGGGACCTGCCCTGTGTGGCTGGCCGCCACCATTTACCTAACACCCTCTGGTGCATGCACGTGTGGACTGGTCCAGCGTTGCACTATAATTATCCAACATGCTACTGTGAACATCTTTGTATCCTTGCACTCGGGCCAGTCTTTCTGGAGGAGAAATTCCTAGAAGTGGAACCACTGGATCGAAAGATAGGCACATTGGATAGCAGGAGAGAGATTGCCAAACTGACCTCAGACAAGGTTGCGCCAGGTTACACACCCCACCAGCAGTACCCAAGTGCCTGTGTCTCATCCTCCTTGCTGAGAGTGGAGGCTATAATAAGCTCGACAGTTCTGCCGGTCTCCTTGGCAAGTGGTGTCTTGGTTCAGCGTGCAGTTCTTTAATAGAACGAGACTATCTATTCATATGTTTATTGGCCACGGATTTCTGCTGTGAAGGCTCCTATTCTTTGCCTGTTATTCTGCTGCTTCTGTTAGACTTTTTCTCATTGAATTTTAGAATCTGCATTAATGGATATTAACCCTTTACTGTGAAATGTGTTTGCAAATATTTTTTCCTTGTCTGTCATTCATGTTGTCATTTTTTTCACATAAAATCTTTGAAAAGTTTTGTGTGTTCAATGTCAGTCTTTTCCTTTATGGCTCCTTGGGTATTTGTTAATGTGTAGAAAGACCCTTAGCCCCCCTCAGAATTAGAAAAAAAAAATAGGGCTGGAGAGATAGCCTAGCAGTTAAAATGCTTACAAAGCCTAAGGACCCAGGTTTGATTCTCCAAGTCCCACCTAAGCCAGATGCACATGGTGGTACATGCGTCTGGAATTCATTTGCTGTGGCTAGAGGCCCTGGAACGCCCATTCTCACTCTATCTTTCTTCCTCTCATAAATAAATAAAAATAAATGTTAAAAAATGTAAAGAATTTAAAAATATTCTCGTACTTTTGCAGACATTTTTACAATTTTATATTTCATCACTGTTCTTGATTCCATTCCATGTAGTTTTCATGCACAGTATAAAGTTAAAATATTTTATTTTATTTTTTTTTCCTTAAACAGCCGGTTGTTCCCATGTTCCACTGAGGTGAGATTATAGAACTCCAAATACAGTAGGTAGGGGTTTCAAACAAGGGCTAACTCTGATGAAAATAGTGACCAAAAAATGACTCAAGAATAGAGTGTGGTGGCTCATTGGGAGGTGGAGGCAGGAGGATTAGCAGTTCAAGGCCAGACTTGGCTACATAGTGAGTTGAAGGCTAGCCTGATACATGAGACCCTGTATCAAACAAACAAACAAACAACAACAAAAAAAAAAAAAAAGAAAAGAAAAGAGAGAGAAAAAATGGCTGCAAAAATGGAGTGTGGAGGTGCATTCCTGTAATTCCAACATTTGGAAGGTGGAGGCAAGAGGATCAGGAGGCCAAGGCTTGAGCTGTACAGTAAGTTTAGGACCAGCCTGGTGGCCTGGGATACATGCATATAACCCTGTCTTAAAAAGAAAGAGGGCTGGAGAGATGGCTTAGCGGTTAAGACGATTGCCTGGGAAATCTAAGGACCCAGGTTTAATTTCCCATTACCCATGTAAGCCAGATGCATAATGTGGTGCATGTGTCTGGAGTTTCTTTGTAGTGGCTAGAGCACCTGGCCTGTTCTCTCTTAATCTGCCTCTCTCTCAAATAAAATAAATTAATTAATTAAAATAAAAAGAAAGAAAGAGAGGGTGTGGTGGCACGTGCCTTTAATCCTAGCATTTGGGAGGTAGAGGTAGGAGGATTGCAGTGAGTTCAAGGCCAGCCTAGGTCTACAGAGAGAGAATTCTAAGTCAGCTTGGGCTGGAGTGTGACCTTGAAAAAAAAAAAGAAAGCAAGGAAGGAAGGAAGGAAGGAAGGAAGGAAGGAAGGAAGGAAGGAACAGAGAGAGAGAGAGAGAGAAAGAAAAAGTGGTTGAGAATCTATCTAGCCACATGGACACTTGGATGTAAATCTTCATGACAATATATAAGGCATAAGAAGTATTATATATGGAGATAAGGAAACAGGCACACAGAGATTAACCAGTCCCAGGTCACATGGCTGGGAAGTAGATTTGAATTGAGGTCTTTGCCAAGAGCACATGTTCCTTCAGCTCTAAGATACACCCTGATGTGCACAGAGGCCCTAGGGAAGCCCTGGCTTCAGAGCAAACTCAGGGTCACAGGTGTAGCCACCCCCAATCTCACCTGGCCCCAGAGTTTATCATGACTCTTAATCCTCAGGGCACCCCTGACAGAGGTGGAGGTATGGCTCCCGACACTGAAGACCCCATGGGAAAGCACCCAGCCTCTGTAGCTGACACCCCTAACTAGGGAATCCTAGGAAATTGACTTGGGCATAGATCCCACTAGTTAGTGGCAGGTGGTGCTACGTGGCTCTGGCTTTGAGCCTAGTGCTTCCCTCTTTGCTGCTTGGAAGGTTCAAAGTCATGAGCTCAGTGAAGACCTTTTTCTCAGTGGGGTGGGGGCTGGACACTATGGAGGGGGAGGTCAGCAATAGCTGTGGGAGGGATGGCCTGAGCTGAGGCACCCACCCCCCCTCAAACAGGGATGGCTGCATCAGCCGGGAGGAGATGATCTCCTATTTCCTACGCTCCAGCTCGGTGCTGGGTGGCCGAATGGGGTTCCTTCACAACTTCCAGGAGAGCAACTCCTTACGCCCAGTCGCATGCCGCCACTGCAAAGCCCTGGTGAGCTCCCCCAGCTTCCCTGCTAACAGCAAAATCCTCAAACTCTGACCTGCTCGCCTATTCCCTGCTCTTCTGCTGGCCCAGCCCCTATCCACCCAGGCAAACCTAAGTGATTATACCTGCCTCTTTAAACATGCGCGCGCGCACACACACACAGTTTTTTTAATTATTTTTATTTTTTTGAGAGCAACAGACAGAGAAAGAGGGAGAGAGAGAGAGAGAGAATGGGCACTCCAGGGCCTCCAGCCACTGCAAACGAACTTCAGATGCATGCACCACCTTGTGCATCTGGCTTACGTGTGTCCTGGAGAATCAAGCCTCGAACCGGAGTCCTTAGGCTTCATAGGCAAGCACTTAACCGCTAAGCCACCTCTCTAGCCTCACCCACTGGTTTTTTGAGGTAGGGTTTCACTGTAACCCAGGTTGATCTAGAGTCCACTATGTAGTCTCAGCCAAGCATTGATGGCACAGCGATCCTCCTACCTCTGCCTCCCAAGTGCTGGGATTAAAGGCGTGCACCACCACACATGACTCTTTAAAAATATTTTATTATTTATTTATTTATTTGCAAGCAGAGAGAGTGGGGAGGAAGAGAGGGAGGGATTGGGAGAATAGGCACACCAGGGCCCCTTGCCATTGCAAACAAACTCCAGATGCACGTGCCGCTTTGTGCGCCTGGTTTTACACGGGTCAGCAGGCTTTGTAAGTAAGCGCCTTTAACCCTTTGAGCTATCTTCCAGCCCTCCACCTGCCTCTTTTGTTGCTCTTCTGCTCCTAGACCCGAAGCGGGCTGTAAGGCCCCAAGCCCTGTTCTCGGGTAGGAAGAGTTACCCATCACCTCTAAAACCCTAACCTCTCGCATGGCCCCCTCCTCTCTTGCAGATTCTGGGCATCTATAAGCAGGGCCTCAAATGCCGAGGTAAGATGGAATGAATGGCAGAGCTGCCGGCCTGAAGCTTTTTGGAAGTTACTATTTTGGTTGGGAATCTTAATTTTTTAAATTTTAATTGATTTATTTATTTGAGAGAGAGAAAAAAAAAGGGAGAGAGAGATAGAGAGAGAGAGAGAGAGAGAGAGAGAGAGAGGCAGAGAGAGAATGGGCGTGCCAGGGCCTTCAGCCACTGCAAACAAATTCCAGGTGCATGCACCCCCTGTGCATCTGGCTTATGTGGGTCCTGGGGAATCAAACCAGGGTCCTTTGGCTTTGCAGGCAAACGCCTTAACTGCTAATCCATCTCTCCAGGCCAGGAATCTTTATTTTGATGGGGCAATTGCCAGAAAGTGAAGTGTATTGGAACCAGGGAGGCATGCTGATTGAAATTGAATTTTTAAAAAAATTTAATTTAATTTATTTATTAGAGAGAGAGAATGGACATGTCAGGGCCTCTAGCCACTGAAAATGAACTCCAGATGTATTGGCTCTGTGTGCATCTGGCTTATGTGGGTTTTGGGGAGTGGAACCTGGGTCCTTAGGCTTAACCTCTAAGCATCTCTCTGGCCTGGGAGTAGCCTTTAAGAGGGTGTTTATTTTGGAGAGGCAGCTGCCCAGGAAAAGATAACTTTGGAGGGGGCATTGACTGGAAGTCAGGATGAAGTGAGCACTTAGGAAAGAAGTTCTTGTTTTGGTGAGGTGGCTTCTCAGGAGCAAAGGATCCTGGGAAGAAGTGCAGGTCTGCAGGATGGGATGGAAGGTTTTCTTATCCATGACGCAAGGTGGGCTGTCCTTCTTGCCTCCCCAGCCTGTGGTGTGAACTGCCACAAGCAGTGCAAGGACCGCCTGTCTGTGGAGTGTCGCCGCAGGGCCCAGAGTGTGAGTCTGGACGGCTCAGCTCCGTCACCTTCACCTACACACACCCACCACCGGGCCTTCAGCTTCTCCC
This sequence comes from Dipus sagitta, assembly GCA_036346955.1. Taxonomy (NCBI): domain Eukaryota; kingdom Metazoa; phylum Chordata; class Mammalia; order Rodentia; family Dipodidae; genus Dipus; species Dipus sagitta. Next base: position 163,550,663 of record CM070770.1, read on the forward strand.
TGCCTCGCCCAGGCAGGCGCAGCTCCCGGCCGCCAGGTAAGAGGAACTCTACTCTGTGGCAAGAGGAAGGCGGGGCCATGTGACAGCCTGTTAACTTATCCAGGATGGTAGCTAGATTCTCTTATTTTATTTTTTTTGGTTTTTCAAGGTAGTGTCTCACTGTAGCTCAGGCTGCCCTGGAATTCACTATGTAGTCTCAAACTGGCCTTGAACTCATGGTGATCCTCCTACCTCTGCCTCCCCAGTGCTGGGATTAAAGGCGTGTGCCACCACACTCGACTAGATTCTCTTTCTTTTTTTTTTTTTAATTATTTATTGATTGATTTGAGAGTAACAGACAGACAGAGAGAAAGAGGCAGATGTAGATAGATAGAGAATGGGCGCACCAGGGCCTCCAGCCACTGCAAACAAACTCCAGACGGGTGCGCCCCCTCTGCGTCTGGCTAATGTGGGTCCTGGGGAATCGAGCCTCGAACCGGGGTCCTTAGGCTTCACAGCTTCACAGGCAAGTGCTTAACTGCTAAGACATCTCTCCAGCCCTAGATTCTCTTATTTTGATGGATGTATAAAGGAGGGTTGGGAGCCTGGGAAGATGGCTCAGTCAATAAAGTGCTTGCGGTGCAAGCATAAAGACCTGAGTTTAACCCCCAGGACCCATGTAAAATGCAAGGCATGTAATCCCAATGCTGGGGAAGTAGAGACAGGAGGATCCTGGGGCTTGCTGGCCAGCCATTGCAGTCTAACTGGTGAGCTCCTGGCCAATGAGAGACTGTCTCAGAAAGAGGTGGATGACATTCCTGAAGATGACACTGGAGGTTGTCCTCTGGCCTACACACACACGCACACACACCCCTCACACTTGTATACACGCATAGGCATACCTGAACACAGATGAACACATGCATATATACACTTGGGCACACACACCCCTCACACTTGTACACACACATAGGCATACCTGAACACAGATGAACACATGCATATATACACTTGGGCACACACACACACACACACGAAGGGTTGGACTGGTAAGGGTGCCTGAAGGTAGCCAGGGAACTCTTGTGTTTCTGAGGATGCGAGGACACAGACTCTTTTTCTGGGGGGGGGGGTTTCGAGGTAGGGTCTCACTGTAGCCCAGGCTGACCTGGAATTCACTATGGAGTCTCAGGGTGGCCTTGAACTCACGGCGATCCTCCCTTGAACTCACAGCGATCCTCCTACCTCTGCCTCCTGAGTGCTGGGATTAAAGCCTGTGCACCACCACGCCTGGCTCTTACTTTTTTTAAAAAAAAGTTTTATTTATTTATTGCAAGCAGAGAGATACATAGAGAGGGAAGGGGGAGGAGAGAGAGAGAGAGAATATGGGCATGCCAGGTCCTTCAGCCACTGCAAACAAATTTCAGATGCATGTGCCACTTTGTGCATCTGGCTTATGTGGGTTCTGGGGAATTGAGCCTGGGTCTTTAGGTTTTACAGGAGAGCACCTTAACTGCTGAGCCATATCTCCAGCCCCAGACTCTAATTAAATTTTTTTTCTTATTTACTTATTAGAGAGAGAGAAAGAAAGAGGCAGATAGATAGAGAGAGAATGGGTGCACCAGGGCTTCTGGCCACCACAAACAAACTCCAGACACATGAGCCACCATGTGCATCTGGCTTATGTGGGTTCTAGGGAATTGAACCTGGGTCCTTAGGCTTCACAGGCAAGTGGCTTAACCTCTAAGCCATCTCTCCAGCCTCCCCCCAGACTCTTAATTTTTAAAAAAGTTTACAGTGACAGAGGCTTCAAGATCCCAGTTGCACTCTTTTTTTTTTCCTTCTGGCTTAAAAAATTATTTATTTATTTATTTGAGTGAGGAGAGAGAGAGAGATAGAGATAGAGATAGAGATAGAGAGAGAGAGAGAGAGATTGGGTGTGCCTCTGGCCACTGCAAACAAACTCCAGACACACGCATCACGTTGTGCATTTGGCTTACACGGGTACTGGAGAATTGAACCTGGGTCCTTAGGCTTTGCAGACAAGCACCTTAACCATGAAGCAATCTCTCCAGCCCGTTATTTTGTTTTTTGAGGGAGGGTGTCATTGTAGCCCAGACTGACCTGCAATTCACTATGTAGTCTCAGGGTGGCCTTGAACTCACAGTGATCCTCCTATCACTGTCTCCCAAGTGCTGGGATTAAAAGTGTGTGCCACCACACCCAGCCCAGTTGCACTCTTATTTTATTATGGGCACTAGAGGAGTTATCTGAGCCATTTGCCTACATTTTAAATATATTTAATTTATTTATTTATTTGAGAGAGAGAAAGAGTGAGAGAGAGAGAGAGAGAGAGAGAGAGAGAGAGAGAGAGAGAGAGAGACAGGAGAGAAAGAAAGAGAGAATGGGCACACCAGGGCCTCCAGCCACTGCAAACTAACTCCAGATGCATGAGCCCCATTGTGCATCTGGCTTATGTGGGACCTGGAAAATCGAACTAGGATCCTTTGGCTTTGCAGGCAAACACCTTAACCGCTAAGCCATCTCTGCAGCTCTCTGGTGGCTTTTGTTGTTGTTGTTGTTTGTTTGTTTTTTCAAGGTAGGGTCTCACTCTAGTCCAGGCTGACCTGTAATTCACTACTTGGTCTCAGGACGGCCTCAAACTCACGGTGATCCTCCTACCTCTGCCTCCCAAGTGCTGGGATTAAAGGCATGCGCCACTATGCCCTGCCTCTGGTGGCTTTTGACCAGTTTGCCGAGTGACGATTCTCCAAATAATTCTTTGCTGAGAACAGTCTGAGCAGCTAAGTTAAACTGGGGTCTAAGGCAATTTGACCACAACCATTTGGGTTGGCACAAGTCCTCAAAAATAGAGGCAGGCACAGGACATAAAGTCCTCAGAAATAGAAAAGATAAAACGTTTTCATTGAGCCTTCCAGAAGTGCTGGGGTCTAAAATGTGAAATATACACAAAATTGACATTTAAGCAAACTGCACTGACAAATTTGTGGCTGCAGCAAAAGCTGCGGCAAAAAGAAACTTAGAGAAAGCCTCAAAAAATGGGGTCATTTGGTCATTTGGAGAATTGATTTTTTTGGAGGATGGGTCTGCTTCTGGGTTGGAGAGAAGAATGGGAGCCTCCAGTGACAGCGACAGTGACAGTGGAGGGCTGTGGAGGTCCCCAGGGCCCAGGCGTGGGTATTGCTGACACTGTCCCTCCTCTCCCCTCCCCACAGAGATCCGAGAGGAAGAGGTGCAGGCGGTGGAGGACGGAGTGTTTGACATCCACTTGTAAGAGATGGTGAGTCCTCCCACAGCCGGCTGGCACCACAGTTGCCCATAGAGGGCTGGGGGAGGGAAGGCCTGGGAATTGGGTGCTCCATCTGAATTGCCCAGGCAGGGCCAGGCGTGGTGGTGCATGCGTTTAGGAGGATCACTGTGAGCTCAAGGCCACTCTGAGACTACATAGTGAATTCCAGGTCAGCCTGGACTAGAGTGAAACCTTACCTTGGAAAAACAAAACAAAACAAACAAACAAACAAACAAACAAAAAAACCCAAATAAATTGCCCAAGCATATGGTCTGTTACTTTCATTGTGTGTGTGTGTGTGTGGGGGGGGTGTATCTTCTTCATGATTTGTTTTTCTCTTCCCAGCTACGACTGACCAAGGACTCTTTCCTGCCTGGGAGAAAACACTTGGAGCACAGCAAGGAGCCGGGGTTCCTGGGGCAGGAGGCTGGGGCTAGGGGTGGGTGTGAGGGCAGCATGCGATGAGGTCATGGCCAGGGCTGGTGTCCCTAAGGTTGTATAGACTCCTGTGAATATTTGTATTTTCCAGATGGAATAAAAAGGCCTGTGTAATTAATCTGGACCATCAGCCTAGAATCTTCGGTGCTGTACTTTTAGGATCTACGTGCTGTGATCTAGAACTCCGGAAGTGGGTGGGCTGCAGTCTCATGTGGGTCTGGAATCTTGGAGGATGGAGTCTTAGAACCGGAAGCCCTGAGAACAGAAGAATCTTGGGAGGGTCTAGAATTGGAAGAGTCCAGAATCTTGGGGATCTAAGCAGTGACAGTAGTGTGTCTGTGTACTTCAGAATTGTTGGGCCCAGTGTAAGCAGAGTTTTCAAAACCATAAGCAAAACCACTTAGTGTGACAAGTAACCTTTTAGCCTGGGCTTGAATACTCCAGTGACAGTCTGAGTCCTCCTGGGAGGGAGAGGGCAGCTCAAGGTGCTGGTTGGGGAGGAAGGACTGGAGGAAGGAATGGTGGGGACAGCTAGAGGCCAGGGCTGGGCTGGCCTTTATCAGGGCAGGGGCTGAGCTCCTTGGTCGTGCAGCCTCCCTGCCTGACACTGCTGCCAGCCGGAAGGACAGTGACTTCCAGAGGAAATGCATATTGATCCTGTGCTCAGCCTCCGGAGGTCTCTTCTAACCCGGCTTTTTCTTCCCTCCTGAGCTGACACCACCAAGGGCTTAGGGGTCGGGAGAGGGGTACCACTCCCTAAGGAAGGACAAGGCCACTTCTAAAGGATGGTTTGGGTCTGGAGGGTGGCCTGGGAGTCTCAACAATTCTGAAACCTAGTCAGGTTGTCCCTGGGGTCAGGAGGTTCCAGACAGCACCGCTGAGAACAGGAAGTACTTCCCCAAACGGGGGGGGGGGGGTGTTTGATAGCATCAGTGGGATTGTTTTGGGGGTAGAAATGAGAGCACCCCACCTCCCTCCTGCACAGCAGACATGGCAATGGCCTCATCTCCCTGGTGACAGCTCCCCAGTGATTGTGCCCCTCCGTCCCCCGCCATTCCCCACTTCCTGTCCATCTCTACCTTTTCCACCTCACTTCTCTCTGCTTCCTCATTTTGGGTTACCTCCTTTTCCCTTCCTGTCATGGCTCAGCTTTGGCCTTATCCCTCATTGGGTCCCTTGCTCTGCCCCTCCTCCTGTCCTCAGCCCCCTCCTGCCCTTCCCCCTCTTGAGGCTGTAATATCCGTTTCACGATTTGGGGGCTGAGTTGCTATAACAACAGACAGTGATTGTGTTGTGAAGAGCAGCTCGCTCTTGCGCTGCCCGCCAGCCACCCGCCCGCCTGCCTGTGCCGCCGCCGCCGCCATCCCTACAGCCTGATAGCTCTGGGGCCCACCCTGCAGCCCCAGCCTGACCTCTTCCCACTGTGTGTGTGTGTGTGTGTGTGTGTGTCTCCTAGTGCTCAACTCTGCCCCACCTGGAATTGTGACGTGTGCCTATCATTCCACTGTCGCATGTATCAGAATTTGATGTTGGAGCCTCACACTGTGCGTAGAGGGATATGTGTGCACACTATATGGATTGTGTATCCTGTTCTTTAGGTGTCCTCACTGGCCTGTGTGCCCTTCCCAGGGGAGAAGGGTGTGCGCTCAGTTCCTCCCACTAGAGCTCACATTGCATGGGAGCCTGTGTGTTTTAGGGGTGTGTGTCTTGAAGTGGTGGGTCCCAACCCCATCAGGGCACTGGATCTGGGACTTTTCTGGGAGACACCTTTGCGGGAGGAGGGATGAAGAGATGTGGTAGTGGCCAGGTGACCTTTCCTGCCCTTCATGGGCAAAGCTGAGGATGGGGACAGGAAATGAGTATTCACCCTCATTTCCCTTCCTATTCAGACTCGTAGGGTCTGAAGATTTTCTTGGAGGCCCTGTGTATGTCTTTCCCGCTGGTGTGTGTGTGTCCGTCCGTCCGTCCGTCCTGCAGGAACAGTAGGAGCAGTGGAGGCTGGGTGGGACAGTGGGCTGTGGGGTCAGACAGCCAATTTCACAATCTTAGGTCCTGACTCAGCAGTTCCCATTCTCTGCATCCTCCAATGGCCTTGGCCAGGGCAGCCTGAGGGTCTCTCCAAGGTCAGAGTAGGCGCCAAGTCTGGGACCTGGCTCAGGGATCTCCCTAGCCCCTTGAAAACACATCCTGCAGCAAGGTGCCCTCCTCACTCCCTCACAGACTGGAGAAAGAAGTCCCCTCCGGGGACAATGGCCACATTCATCCATTCAGGAATTGACCACTCTCTGCAAAGGGACTTTGGAGGGGAGGGGTGGCCCGGTGGGCAGTACTCTGTGTGCACCTGTCCCCTGGGCATGTGTTTACCCTTGGTTGTGTGGGTACCTGCGTGCACAAGTGTGTGCTCTTGAGCGAGCATATGCTTCTGGTGGTGTCTTACCTGTGGGCATTCCTGCAGTGTTCCTTTGTGTCTCTTTGAAATGCTGTACACACGGAGAGGTGTGCATGCACATGACTCTGTGTCCCCTTGTGCATCTGCATGCATTAGTGGTTGGGCAAGTGTTCTTGCATATTGCCTCTGGCTAAGGAAATGCCAACTGCCACCAGCTGTGCTGATCGCAGACCCTGCAACAGAAATCAGGGTCCTGGAGGGAGATGGCACAATAGTCTGCCACACACCTACATCCAGACCCATGCTCACACACTGTTTCAATCAGAACCCCGGTGTCCAACTGCGCTATGGTGTACACACTAGGCGCCAGGCTCGCCTTTTCTCAGCTAAGTGAGTGAAGGAGTGTGCGCGCCACACATTCATCATACAGAGGCTTTCGTGGGGGAACCTGCACTCCACTAACCCGCTCGCTCCGAAACACAGTTGCCAGCCTGGCGTGGTGGTGCACGCCTTTAATCCCAGCTCTCAGGAGGCAGGGGTAGAAGGACTGCTGTGAGTTCAAGGCCAGCCTGGGACTACGAAGTGAGTTCCAGGTCAGCCTGGGCTAGAGTGAGACCCTACCTCGAAAAAAAAAAAAAACCCTCAAAAACATAAAAATCCCCACCCCCAAAGAAAACACCATGTGGTGCAGGAGCACAGAGAAGGGGGCTAATGCCAGTCTCCCTTACTAATCAGGCACGAGCAGTCGCAACGCCGCCCCCAAACCTACTCATACCCCAGCTCAGCCTTTTATGCCAGTTAAGAGGCTTGTGTCAAACTCTGGGATTCCCAGGAGGCTGGGCTGGGAAACCCCAAGCGCCCTAGGTCTACTCTGACTCTATCTCAGTTTTTCCCTTCCCCCAAATTCGTTCTTAACCCAGCAAAGCTTCTCACTCCTCAGTTCTGGAGGTTCCTAGGTAAGCTGCCTTGGCAGTGTATGTGTGTGGGAAGCCACCAGCAGCCGGGGTCCCCTCTCTTAGACTCCCCCCTCCAACCTCCCGTAGCCCGGGGCCGCCTCTGGGCACAGCCAGCAGAGGGCGCTGCGTCCCAGGCCCCGCTCGGGTCCTGCTCCTGTGACCCAAGTGCGGGTTCGATTCACTCCTTTGGTTTGTCTCAGCCCTGGGAACTGTCCTAGGGACCCTCCAGCAGGGGTAGGTGGCTGTGTGGAATACGAGGGCCTGACCCAGTGGGCGAGGGACTAGCAGTCCTAGATTCCCCCGGCAAAGACGCTGAGGCTGGGCTGGGACTTGCTTGGAGGAGAGGCCCCGGGCGTCTGGGCTGAGGACTAGGGGAGGCGGGGACGAGCTCGGCTGCCCTGCGGCCGGGACGCCTGGGTCCCGCGCGGGGGAGGGAGGTGGGCCCGCGGAGCCGCGGGACTGATGGTTTCTGCGCCTTCGCATTGGACGCGTCGCTCGTCCGTTAGCACGCCGTGGCCCAATGTGCGTGCCTAGAGGGCGGGCCCTGGTGCTGATGCTGCCGTCAGTCGGTGTTGCAGGGATGCGGCGGCGGGAGCAGCCGCCCTGACTCGCGGAGCATCCTCCTCCTAGCGGCACCGCGGCGGGGCGGGCGGGGACGCCACGGGGAACGAGAGGCGCGAGGCGGCCGGTACCTCTGGCCCCGGATCTGTCATCTGCCGGATACCAGGCGGCCCCCGGGGCTCGGGTCCCCACCCTCCAGCTACTGGCGCCCTCAGAATCAGGTACGGAAGGAGGGGGGGCTGCGGCGGAGACGGGCGGGGGGTGGGAGCTGATCGGGGGAGGGGAGCGGGTCGGAGGGGGTGGGGGAGGCTGAAAGGATGGGTTGGGGGGCGGGGGCGCCAAGCTGAGAAGGTTGGCTGGGTGACAGCGAGGAGACGAAGTCGCTGCTGGTGGTGGTGGGGGTTGAGGGGTCGGAGGCTCCCTGAGGAGGGAGCATTGGCCCTGAGCTGGGGCGAATGGAGGGGGTGGGTGGGAAGGAGGGTCGTTGGGGGAAGGGATGAGAAGAAAAGGAGGGGCATCCAGAGGGTTGTGAAATGGGATCTGAAAAGGGGGGGGGGTCCCCAGTCTATGCTAGCCAGGGAGCTGGAAGCAGTGCTGGGCCAGAGGGGCTGTGAGCTGTTGTGGTCTGAAGGGTCTGCGGGCGAGAAACCATCCAGGAACTGGGCTTCGTGGGAGGAGAGAGGCGGCTGGACGAGTGGAGAGAAAGCGAGCCAGGGGCCAGAGGCTTGGTCTGGGGAGAACCACTGAGGACCTGGCTTTCCGGGGGGGATGGGAGCCAAGGGGAGAGGAGGTTATCGGGAGGGAGCAGAAGGGAAGGTGCCAAGGTGCTTGAGGCAAAGATGGGCAATATGGGGGGCCTGAGGGAGAGGAGCGGAAGCTTGAGGGGGAAGGCTGGGGTGACAGAGAGGGAGACTGGGAAGCCAGTAGGAGGTGGCTCTGCTGGGGTGGGAACATGCTGGGGGCAGTGACAGGATTCTGGCTGGAGTGCTGCAGGGGGAGAGGAAGCGTCAGGGCCCTGGGCTTATTCTCCCACCCCAAAGAGGAGGGTACCCGTCCTCGTGTCCCAGCCTCTTCCACCAGCCAAAGGAGTAATTTGCCCTAGGTTCTTGGACTGGAGTAAAGGCCAGGAACCCTTAGTGGGCTCTTGGGGGCAAAATTGGCTCAGGAGGGTAGTTCCTTAGCTGTCACCTCCCCCTGAGTCCTGAGAGGCATTTGGGGCCTCGCGGAACCAGCGAGGTCCGGGTGGGGCTGTCTTCTGGTGCTTGGAGGTGAAAGAGTAGGCTGTCCACACCTGGAGTGATAACTACATCTGAAGGGGTGGGGCTTGGGTCTCTAGCCCTCGTGGCTGCTGTGGGGCCTTCTGTGCACTCTGGTTTTTCTGTTGCGGGTGGGTGGGGTGGGCGAGGGCCTTCCATTCATTGCTGCCTCTCCCTCTTGTCCACCTTCCCAGTGTCTGGGCGTTCCTTCAGGGGAGGGTGGACTTGGAGGGTTTTACATCCCCTGTCTTCTGCCAGAGAAGGGGAAAGAGAGAAGGGAGCAGAAAAAGAGGAGGGGAGGTCAGTTAGTCTGTTAAGGCCATGCAGTGTCCCCTGTTTTGTGGGTCTTTTCCTCCCTCAGGTCCCCGGCTCCTGATCCCAACAATGTTTCAGGGATGCGGGCATCCCAGCATGGGGCACATCCATCAGGGACCAGGGGAGAAGGGTCTGTGTGGGAGGTCCCTCTTCCTGCTAAGGGAAGTGTGTGCTCAGTCCCAGCTAGTCCTCAGCCGCACAGAGGTGGGCGGGACTGACCAGCAGGCAGTGGCTGCCTGAGACTTGCTCCTGGGCCTGGGTTGATTCCTCATGACAGGCAACTCAGAAGAAGGGGCTGGGCTCCGGAAGAGCTGCTTGGGCACTTCCCTTCACCTCCAGGCTGTCTCTTGGCAGGTCCAGCTGCTCCCTTTTGCCCACCCTTGCCAGTGACACAGACACCCTGACTCTGATCCACACGTTCGGTGGCACCCACCCAGACACACACCTACACAGGCGCACGCACCTGCGTACACAATACAACTTCCGGCAGTGCGCCACCCACCTCCCACCCGGAGAGACTGCCATCTCCCGTCTGCCTCAGAGACCTCCCCCAGGAGCCGGGCTCCTGGCACACGACACGCATATGGCCCCTACATGCTCCCAGGTCCCCTTGACGCAGCACCGACAGTCCTTGCTGTCGGATGCCCAACGCACAGAGTTCCTATCACTGACTACCAGCTCAGGCTCACAAGCATCTTGGGCTCACCTGTCTTCCTGCTGTGCACACCCTCCCCTCCCTGGTGCACACACCCACCCACCCACACCTTTCCAGACACACCAGCCTTCCCTCTGGTCACATCATATGTCCCACGTGCTTGTCTGGGTTTTAAGCACTTTGCTCCAAGTCTTTGTGTGTGTGTGCACACTAATGATACACAGTTACATGCACACACCCTTTATGGCTGGACTTGGCCCCATGCTTCTCTCTCCCTCTCTTTGTACTTTCAGTAAGCTTTCAAACCCCAGGCTCGCTTCCTCCTAACCGTGGCCATCATCAGTCCCGTCGAGCCCAATGCCCAGCCACACCTGGCCTCCTGTGGAACCTTGAGCCCCGCCTCAGCATTCATCCTCCACTGGCCCTTCATATTGTCCCTTCATTGCCAGTTCCTGCTCAGCCCCCACGGGGACTCCAGGAAGTGTGTCCTCACACACCACCCACCCTGGGGCTCCATCTGTTGGTACAGCTCTCCTGTCCTGGTCCCTTCCACACTGACAGGCCTGTGGACTCCCTGAGACTCATTTAATGAACTGTTTTTTCAAAACTGTTCTTCTACCACTGCTGACATTTAACATGGGGGAGGGGGCAAAAGCAAGGCCTCATGGACTCTACTCTGCCCCTCTGAGAGCCTCACTTTCCTCATCTGTAAAACGGGTTTTCATACCCACCTCATGGAGATGTCATGAGGTTTGGATGAGAGATTACAGTGGTGACAATAAAAGAAATATTGGCAGCAATTGTATTTAGCGGGCACTGACTGTATATCTGGCTCTGAGCATTTTTACAGTTGATGTATTTTGTCAGGTGCATCGATTACCATCCCAGTCTGCAGTGAATATATATTAATATGTACATATATATACACACACACACATATATATATTTCTTCCCAGAGGTAGGGTTTCACTGTAGCACAGGCTAACCTGGAACTTACTCTGTAGTCCCAGGCTGGCCTCAGTCTCACAGCAGACTTACCTCTGCCTCGTGAGTGCTGGGATTAAAGGCATGCACCACCACGCCTAGCAGAGAGAGAGAATGAGCCTGCCAGGGCCTCCAGCCACTGCAAAGGAACTCCAGACACATGCACCATTTTGTGCATCTGCCTTTACATGGGTACAGGGGAACTGAACCCAGGTTGTTAGGCATTATGGGCAAGTGCCTTAACCACTGAGGCATCTCTCCAGCCCTGCAGTGGGTATTTTTATCATCATCATCATCATCATCATCACCTTTCCTACACGCACACACGCATGCTTGCGAACACACCTGCCATGGATACCTTCGTTAACATTTCCTCAGGCTTACTCACAAGGCCGCCCCTGGAAACCATCTGCCCCCTCTGCATCACTGGGGTGCACCCGCCCAGGTTAGCATTCCCCAGCTGTGCAGGGCACAGGGACACTCCATGTGCTCATCTCTCATACTGCCCACCCCTAAAGTTCCACCTGTATTTTGGCCCTCACTCTACCGAGTCATTCCTTTGCACCTCTGTCCTCAGCCCACCTCCTGCTTCAGTCCATACACTAGACAGCCTTAGCACACATACCTAGAGCTGCCCAGCTGGTTCCCAGCCTCAGGCGCACAGAGATCTGCACAGGGGACCTGCAAGCATTACCACTGCTGGAATTCTGCTTTCGCCTGTCTTCAGGACATTGTCTTCCTTCTCCACTTTCCTAGAAAGGACAAAGTGCCCAGCAGAGTGGGGAAGGGCCTTGGCCCCACGAGTGAGATGGAACCAAACCTGAGTCCCAGCTAAACCATTGCTGAGCAGTGTGACCTTCTGTGATCTCTCTCCTCTGACAGTCCTCTTGTGTACAAGGGGGCAGTGCTAATCCCTACTTCACTTTACAAGAGAGTCCCCTTGTAAGGCCCTGGTGAGGATCAAAGAAAACCCCAGACACATGTAGCTTTTGAAACTGTAAAAGGCTGAGGTGAGGAGTTCTAGAAGTAGTTACTGACACAACACACACACTTTTTTCACACTTTAGTCTCTGGTAGGCACTGCACTATTTACACATATTCTAATGCTAAAAACACTCTTAACTTTTTAAAAAGATTATTTATTAGAGACAGAGAGAGGGAGAGAGAGAAAGAGAGAGGGAGAGAGGATGGGCACACCACGGCCTCCAGCCATTGCAAACAAACTCCAGACGCATGTGCCACCTTGTGCATCTGGCTTACATGGGACCTGGAGAATCGAACCTGGCTCCTTAGGCTTCGAAGGCAAGTGCCTTAACTGCTAAACCATCTTTCCAGCCCTCTTTAACTTTTTAAGAAATTATCTTATTTATTAGAGAGAGAGAGAGAATATGGCTGTGACAGGGCCTCCAGTTACCGCAAATGAACTCCAGATGCATGAGCCACCTTGTGCATCTGGCTTACATGGGTACTGGGGAACTGAACCTGGGTCCTTAGATTTTGCAGTCAAGCACCTTAACCACTAAGCCATCTCTTCAGCCCCCTGGAAACACTTTTTAAAATATTTTATTTATTTATTTATTTGAGAGGGAAAGAGAGAGAGAGCACGCCAGGACCTCCAGCCACTGCAAACAAACTCCAGATGCATGTGCCCCCTTGTGCATCTGGCTTACGTGGGTCCTGGAGAATCAAACTGGGGTCCTTAGGCTTCGCAGGCAAATGCCTTAACTGCTAAGCCATCTCTCCAGGCCCCTGAAAACACTTTTGTTATCTCCATTTTACACATAAGAAAATGGAAGCACAGAGAAGCTAAGTAACTTGTCAAAGGTCACACAAGTAGATGGAATTAAAGCTGACATTGGAAGCTAGGCTCTGGAACCAGTGCCTCTAACCACTGCACTCTCGACTTTGGCCTGCTGCTGAGGCTGTAACCTGATGTTTCTCTGCTGAGTCCTTCTTTGTCCCTGCTAGGTCATCAGAGTTGGGAAAGAGAGCAGGAAGGGAGGTGGGAACTATTTGCCGCCTGTTAGTCCTGCCTGGAGTTTCAGTGTGGAGAGAGTGTCCTCAGGAAAGACTCTGAACCTAAGGGGACCTCAGGGGCCAAACAGTCTGATGTCTCCTCCTTATGACTCAAGAGGCCTCCTCCCAGTGTCTCTAGGCAGCAGTCGTCCGGGCTCAGCTTGCACACCTCCACAGAGAGAGAATTCACGCTGCCCCCTTCCCTCCCCTCCCCGCAGCCTACTCCACTTTGCCTGGTTTGGACTGTTAGCAAGTTTCTCTATAGCTCTAGCCAAATTCAACCCCCAATGACATGCATTTCTCCCACCTGTCCGCGGGCTGCCTTCTGGGGCCACCAGAATGTGTGTAAACCCAGCTCTTCCTCCGTGGTGCCCGGGGGAGGCCCCTGCTGTCTAACTCACAGCTGGCATGAGGAGAGCCAGAGTGAGGCTGGCATTCCTATGGCTAGAGGTGTGCTTGTGTGTGTGTGTGGGGGGGGAATAGGGGGGAGTGGCTAGCCAGAGAGCCTGCTGAATGGATGCTGGCCAGAGCCTCTGCCTAAGTGGGCACAGAATTGTCATCTGTTTGCCTAGTTGGTACTGGGGATGGGGGCTGAAGCCTTTGGTCAGGCAGGAAAGCCCAGGTCTGCATAAGTGGGCCTAGTGGGAATCTCTAGGATGGAAGGCTGGTGACTTTCATTATGGTCTTGTTTCTGTGTGAAGTCTGGCCAGTCTCTGACCCTTCCTGAGAGTCAGTTTCCATCTTAGGGAGAAGTGAGAGGTATGAACCCCATGGGCATCGTTATTCTTGGGGTAGGCTCATCCTCTGTTCCCTATGAAGGGCAGAATAGAGAAGGGTGGGCTTGGAACCTTAGACACTTCCCAGGGGCCAGTAGGCCCCTTGCCTCTGTGCCAGAGAATCAATGCTTCTAAGCTCAGTTGTTTGTCTGTAAGCCTGGGTGACAAAACTGTTGCTTAGGACCCAGGAGGGAAATCAGATGATGTCTGTGAGGGTCCAGCCTGGCACCTCTGCAGTGTGGGGAGCCCGAGAGCTTCAGCTCACATGCTGTGGTGGCATAGGCCTGGCTGTGGGAAGATGAGGGGGAGGCTGTGTGGCTCAGGAGGACTCAGAAATGTTGTCAGCAGAAGAGGGTGGAGTGGGAGATTAGAGGAGGCCCTGAAGACCGCCAAGACACCCCACCTACCCTCAGCTCCTCCTGCACAACACTATTTGCCCAAGTCCATCTGTGGGCAGGGGGCACCAGGGAGCTGACTGGGCTCTGAATGTGGGATAACCGTGGGAGAGGTCAGATCCTCAGAGGAGCCATGGCTCACAGCCAGCAGGGACTGGCAGTGTCTACTGCAATGACGTCTGTGAGGAGGCAGGGAACCCTGGGGACTACTCTTGCCAGTGTCCATGCAATGGCAGTGGGCATTAGATAAGCGTGGGTCTTGGAGGACATTGCCTGGATACTGCTGAGTGCAAAGCCCAGACAACGTCCCAGACACCCTTACCTTGACAGAGTCAGGCCCACAAGGAGTAGGAGATCTCTGGTGCCTAGGCTGCTGCTGAAGGCCTGAGGAAGTCTGGCACATGCTAGGCCAGTAGGAGTCTCCGTATGCTAAGAACAGGGTGGGTTGGAGGGTGGGCCAAGCAGAAGCCTGATCCTGGGGCGGGAGAGGATGCAAGGGAGTGGCCAAAAGAGCAGCAGGTGTTCTGAGCACTGCAGGATGGGCTGGGGTTGGGAAGGACCCAGGTGTCTGTCTAGCTCTCTTGGGGCTGTTTCTGCCTGCTCTCAAGCCTGAAGCCGCCCCACAGGTCCCTGGAGAGAGGGCTCCCAGAGAGCTAGGTCGCATTCTGCTCAGCCCCTTGGCCCTAGTACTGAGCTAGGCGGCCTGTGCTGCAGATCTGTGGGCAGTGGGGAGAGTGAGCAATGAGCCCAGAGGGGCCTCTGGCTAGACCCTAACCTCACTCTTCCCCAGCCTCTGCCCCTATAGCTGTCTGCTCCCAGCCATCCCCCACTCTCCCTCCACACTCAGCCCAGTTGGAGTTTCCCGCTTCAGGAGTCTTACTCATTTTGTGCCCTGCCTCATACGCAGGCAATCTGCTTCTGCCTCTCAGGACTCAGAGGCCTGTTTTCCAGCCCCTAGAGTCTGTCTCACCAATCTTCCATCTACCAGTCCTGTTCTAACTTCCTGAGAGGACAGACAGAGAACGGGTCCCCAGGCTTTCTCACGCAAACTCCACTGCTGTCTCCCTAGTGGGCGGGGCACATGAACATGACAGGGGATGGGGCACAGGAAGGGAACCCCCTCCCCCAAACTGCTGCTGGTGAGTGGACAGTAGCACATAGTTCTGTTTTCTCTGCCAGTGGAAATCAATAGCTAATTAATTCCCTCCCCCAAATAGTGTCTGGATGTGGGGCTCTGGAGAAAGGCAGACGAGCAAGGCTAGGCCAGACATAGACTGAGACCCTAGCAGAGGATGGGGGTGGGGAAGGAGAGGAGGATGGTCACTTTTCTGGCCACCAGGACTGGGCCTTTACTTTTCTTGTCCCCAGGTCTCAGGATCCCCCCCTTCCTTACCCTGGGCTGGGGTTGCGGGCGTCAATCAGGCTGGGAGCAGGTGCTGCATTTAATTTGATTGGCTAATTAGTCCGTGCATGCTAATTATCTCCATTACCCAATGAGAAGAGGCAGTGGAACGCTATATATAACCAACAGTGTTTGCAGGGAATGGGGGCTGCAGGCCTGGATCTTCTCTCCCCTGACCAGGAAGTGGCAGCTCTTGGAGGGTTGTTTGGCAGACCCTTGATCCCCCCATTGGGAGGGCAACAGTCATGAGTTGAGAAAGGTGGACTGGGCTTTGCACTTATGTCTGACATGTCTTCCTAGGCACTCTTCACGGCCCTCTCTGCCCGTCTTCTGTGCATGGGTTGCTCCAACCACCCTGCTCTATTACTCTAGGCTCAGTCCTTCGCTATCTCACTACGGTTCTTTTTCTTCCTCCTCCTCCTTTTTCTTCTTCTTCTTCTTCTTCTTTTTTTTTTTTTTTGAGGTAGAGTCTTGCTGTAGCCCAGGCTGACCTGGAATTCACTATGTAGTCTCAGGCTGGCCTCAAACTCACAGTGATCCTCCTATCTCAGCCTCCTGAGTGCTGGGATTAAAAGGTGTGCGCCACCACGTCTGGCTCTTCCTTCTTCTGAGGCAGGCTCTCACTCTATCCCAGGCTGACCTGGGATTCACCCTCTGGTCCAGGCTGGCCTCAATCTTATGGCACTCCTCTTATCTCAGCCTCCTGAGTGTTTGGACTAAAGGTATGAGCCACCATGCCCCAATTCTCACTATGGTTCTTTTATTGTTATTTTGTTTTGTTTTTTGAGGTAGGGTCTCACTAGCCCAGGCTGACCTGGAATTTATTATGTAGTCTTAGGGTGGCCTTGAACTCAGCGATCCTCCAACCTCTGTCTCCTGAGTGCTGGAATTAAAGGAGTGCGCCCCCATGCCTGGTACTATGGTTCTTTAGGGAGGCCCTAGCTTCCTCTTTTCATACCTCAGCTTCCTCCCATGCAACTTTCTGGCTGTCTCCTACCTCTGCTCCTTTGTTCCCCCTCCCCACCTCAAACCCAGCTTTCTCTTCTTTGAGCTTCCAGCTCTCTGAGCTGCACTTGTGGCTGTCCTGTTCTTTTGCCTGCCTCATGGGCATGCTGCAGTTGGACAGACTTGGATCTGAGGTCCAGTTTGCTCTTGACTGGCTGCGTGACCTTGGGCAAATTCCCAGACTTCTCTACTTGGGTTTCCCCAAGGGTTAATGGGAATAATGGGACTTCTCAGAGTGAGTAAGTAAAGTGACATTTGTAAAAATGCCAAGGCCTTGACAAATGCTATTTGAATTTGGAATTTAATTTTCTCAATCTTCTCTTTCTTTTCTTCCCACCAGGCCCCCTTTCCCCTCTACTGCTCCTCCATGACCACTACTTTTCGCATGGTTCTCTGCACCCACCACACCTGACTCTGTCTCCTAAATTCTGGCCCCTCCCTACTTCTCTCCCAGGCTTCTCACCTCCTTCTCTCCCTCCTTCCCTCCCCAAAATAAAATCAATGCAATATTCAGGAGGGTTGTTGGATATAAATAATTACGACTCTGGAGTTTAACGAGATGCAAATTCCCCTCCCTGTCGTGGGGTATAAATTGCTCTCTGACAGCCCGTTACAAGGGTAATCATTTCAGAAAGGCAATTTTATGCAAATGAGCCTGTCTGCCTCCTGGAAGTTCCTCCCCCCTGCCCTTGGTAGGGGGTGCAGGAAAGAACTGAGTGATGAAGAGAACTCAGGTACTGGTCCCTAGGTTGAGGACCCAGAGCTGGAGGTTGAGGATGACACACACTGAGCTTCACAAGCACCTGGGCTTATAAGCAGTGGAGTTGGGGTGCACCAGGAAGGGGTGCGTGTAGTTTAGAGGAAACTGGAGGCATGGAATTGGATACCTATGGCCACAAATGGCTTCTCTCCCTTGCCCCCTTCCCCGCCTGGCAACTCTGTGATACCATTGACGAATTGGCATTTAATTAATCTCAATGAATTATTTAGCAACTTCATTATCCAGCATCAAGAGTTGATGAAAAAGAGTGATCCCTGGCTGGAAGTGCGAGCAAGGCCCAGAGGTTGGGAGGCTCAGAGAAGAAGCTGAGGTTAGCAGCTGGTGGAGTGACAAGGCCCCACCCTCAGGAACTGGCCTTGGTCCTGACCTCTCGGTCCGCTGAGAGGGTTAGAATTAGGGCTGTGCCTTTGGATTCCTACTGTACTCCACGGGTGTCACCTCCCCAGCCGTCACCTTCCCACTGCCTACATTTCAAACCAATAATGCCCACAGTAAGTGCTATCTGTCCCCAAGTGTTAGCCTCCTGGTACTTCCGTCCATGATGATGTCTCTTTCGTGGAGAGTCTGCAGGTCAAGGCCAGCTCCTAAAGGAAGCGGTCTATGGTAGCACCCAACACCCAGCACATACCTCCCAACACTTGGGAGGAGGAGGCGGAAGAAGGATCTTAGGAGATCACGGCTATCCTTGGCTACACAGGTAGTTCGAGGCCAGCCTGGACTTCACCCTTGTCTTAAAAAAAAAAGTCCTAAAGGGAAACAGGTGGTCATCTAGTTTGTGGGGGAAACCAGACACCGACAAGCACCCATTCGTACAAGCCCCTTATTAAACTTTTCCTCTCTCTTTCCTCGCAGGCGTCCCTCCCCCATCTTCCATCCCAGCCCGCCGCGGGGGAGGGTCTCCGTCGGTCGCCGCGGCTTCCGCAGCCCAGGGGAAGTCTGCACCCGGGCCTTTGAGCGCCTCGCCCCGCGGCCGGGCCCATGGCACTGTGAGGCGGCGAGGGAGCCCCGCTCCGTGCGGGGAGGGGGTGCGCCCGGCCCCCCCTTCTCCCCGCCCCATGCGCCCGCGGCTCTGAAGCCCGAGCGGGGCCGGGGGCCGGGCGGCGCCGGGGCCGCCGGAGGAGGCATGGAGCCCGGGAGCCGGTGGCGACCGCCACCCCAGCTGCGGTCACTGCTGCTGCTGCTGCTGCCGTTGGCGCTGGCGATGGGCGCGGGCGGCCTGGAGTTCGGCGGCGGCCCGGGGCAGTGGGCTCGTTACGCGCGCTGGGCGGGCGCGGCGAGCAGCGGCGAGCTCAGCTTCAGCGTGCGCACCAACGCCACGCGCGCGCTGCTGCTCTACCTGGACGACGGCGGCGACTGCGACTTTCTGGAGCTGCTGCTGGTGGACGGGCGCCTGCGGCTGCGCTTCACGCTCTCGTGCGCCGAGCCGGCCACGCTGCAGCTGGACACGCCAGTGGCCGACGACCGCTGGCACATGGTGCTGTTGACCCGCGATGCGCGTCGCACGGCCTTGGCGGTGGACGGCGAGGCCCGGGCCGCCGAGGTGCGCTCCAAGAGGCGCGAGATGCAGGTGGCCAGCGACCTGTTCGTGGGCGGCATCCCGCCCGACGTACGCCTCTCGGCGCTCACGCTCAGCACCGTCAAGTACGAGCCGCCCTTCCGCGGCCTCCTGGCCAACCTGAAGCTGGGCGAGCGACCCCCGGCGCTGCTGGGCAGCCAAGGCCTGCGCGGCGCCGCGGCCGATCCTCTGTGCGCGCCCTCGCGCAACCCCTGCGCCAACGGCGGCCTCTGCACCGTGCTGGCCCCCGGCGAGGTGGGCTGCGACTGCAGCCACACGGGCTTCGGCGGCAAGTTCTGCAGCGAAGGTGAGTCCCCCCCCTCGTCCCCCAGGGTGCAGCCGCTGAGCGCCCGGCCGCAGCACTGAGGGGTTAGGTGTCCCCGGGGCAACTTGGGCTAGGTGGGTGAGGTGCCAGCGAGAGCCAGTTCGGGTCCCCGCCGCGGGGGCGAGGGACGTGTCCTTGGGAGGGGCGTGCGTGCCCGAAGGTCTTCAGAGCGCGGGTGCAGATAACCCAGGGGCGGGCTGGGGTGGGCGTGGCAGTGTGAGTCCTTGGACGACCTGTGGATGGCTAACCTGTATGGTCAGGTGCTGAAGGGACTCCCGTGTGGGCAGGCTCTGTGGGGGACTGAGTGGCCTGGGAAGCCTAATGTGTGTGTGTGTTGGGGGGGGGGGTCTGAGTAGGCGGGGCCTATGAGAGGCAGTGGGTGGGGTCTTGTGGGTGGGACTGTGGGTCCTGTATTGGGGGGGGGTCTTGTTCTGGAAGGGTTGTGAGAGAGGCCTGTGGGGTGGGCTTTTGAGGGCAGGGCCTGCGAGCGAGTGGCCAGGGCCAGTAGGGCGGCACTTAGGTGGGCGGTGCTCCAGCCAGGGTCTGTGAAGGTCGGTGAAGGGCGGACCTGGGAGGCCAGGACCGAAACCACACTGGAAGGCTTAGGCGAGAGGGCGGCTGAGGGAGGCTGGGCACTGCGAGGCTGTGGCCACACCGGCCAACAGGGTGGGAACCGAGTGTATTTTTCTGCCACACAAATCTCCACAGCCCCTTCCTCGAGTGAAGGAGAATGTGGCCAAGGGTGGCTAGGAGTGACCATTTTGGACAGGGACCCTGGATGGTAGGGGGAGCCTTCTGTTTCAAACACTGGAGCCCTTGGGGGGTGGGATGGAAATTACTGGACAAGGGTTGTTAAGACGTTGGAACATGGGATGGAATATGGGATGGAGACTTGGAAAGAATGTGTGTGTGTGTGTGGCGGGGGGGTTCTCTGTCAGAATCCCGGTTGGAAGAGGAATGTGGCTGGCTGAGACCCTTGAGGTGCAGGGATCCTGGCATTGGGTTGAGCTCGGCTAGGTTGTGCTACAGGATGAAGGAAGGAGGCGCTTCTTTTGCTTTGGTCTGGCTGGGTGATCAGGGACATGTTTCCCCTCATCTGTTTAGGAGTGGCAGCTCTTTTCCCAGCAGGTTTGTGCAGTCAGTCAAACTTGCTTTTCCGTCTCCTAGTGCCTGTGGAAGCTGGGTTGCTTTGCAGTGTGTGTGTGTACCTTCTAAGAGGCAGTCTTTGTCTTTTTTTTTTTTTTTTTTTTGAGGTAGGTTCTTGCTGTAGCCCAGGCTGACCTCAAACTCAAGATAATCCTCCTACCTCTGCCTCCCAAGTGCTGGGATTAAAGGCGTGTGCTACCACGCCTGGCTTCAGAGTCTTTCGTGTATGTGTGTGTGTGTGTGTGGGGGGGGGGTCCCACAAACTAGTGTGGCCCTGGGGCTGGGGCATGTGAGCAGCCGTGGGAGAAGTCAACTCTGCAGGTGTGATCCTGGACCCTTGGACAGTAATTTGTGTATTTATAGTCATAGTAGATGAATACCTAAGGAAGGAGCTGGGTGTGGTGGTACACACATGAACTCACAGCACTTGGGAGGTGGAGGCAGGAGGCTCAGGAGTCCAAGGTCGTCCTCAGATATATAAACACAACCTAGGCTACAAAAGACTTTATTCCAAAACAAAACAAAACAAAACCCACAAAAAGCAAACAGACAAACAACTAATGTAAGGAAGGGTTTTGGATTGTTTGGGTGGGGTTGTTTATATGAGGTTCTGGGATACATCTTCAGGAACGGTGTGTATATTAAGTTAATCTGACACCTTCTCACCTTTTCTCAAAGGAGCTCAGGTGCTCTCTAAACTGTGAAATTGTGTGTCTTGTGTGCAGAGACCTGCCAGACTGCCAGTGTGTATTTTATGTGTGAATGAATCTGCTGGAATAGAAGTGCTTTTGATAGCAGACCAGTGCCTAGTGGAGTGAGTAGTATACAGCTGTAAGAGTACGTGCTCATGTGTAGGTACATACGTCTATTTTTTTTTTTTTTGGTTTTTCGAGGTAGGGTCTCACTCTAGCCCACGCTGACCTGGAATTCACTATGGAGTCTCAGGGTGGCCCTGAACTCATGGCAATCCTCCTACCTCTGCCTCCTGAGCACTGGGATTAAAGGCGTGCGCCACCACGCCCGGCTACACATCTATTTTTTTTCAATTTTTTTATTAACAAGTTCCATGATTATAAAAAAAAAATCCCATGGTAATACCCTCCCTCCCCCCACTTCCCCCTTTGAAACTCCACTCTCCATCATATCCCCTCCCCGTCTCAATCAGTGTCTCTTTTATTTTGATGTCGTGATCTTTTCCTCCTATTATGATGGTCTTGCATACACGTGTATTTTGAATGTGAGATCTCATTAAGACATCTGAAATTTATGAAGAATTTTCCAGGACCTTAGCTTTCTTCTCTAGTGCCTAGTACTCCTCCCTACCAAACCTTCCTAAGAAAATAGGATGAACTCGCTCCCTAATTCTGTACAAGGGAAATTTGAGCTTTGGAGAGGTTACAGTAATTGACACATGGTCCCACTGGGGCTGAATTGGGCCTGGGTATATGAGAAATGGTCAGTCCATTCTCTGAAAGCATTCATCGTCTAGAGGCTTCCAGTGAACCTAATAAGGAGTGCGCTTCTGAGTGCAGGTTGTGTGGTTGTGTCTAATACGTGGTTAAGTATTTGTATGTGAGAGGGATGGGTGTGCTGGATGTGAATCTGATGAATGTTTGTGACAGCTGTGTTGGAGCTGAGAGAGATGGCTGTGTGTGTGTGTGTGTGTCTGGCCCATTGTGTGTTCATGCCTGTGTGCGTGTATGGGTAGGGGTCAAGATAGCCGGCAGGGGCAGGGGTCTCCCTGTGTGACCTCTTGAGAGAGTAGTGCTTTGTCTGTGAAAAAGGGCAGGTTGTGTCTTTATTCATCTCTGAACTTTGTACCTAATATATACCAGGTACTAAGTGGGTGTTTGATAAAGATTTGTGGAATGAACAAAGACATATTAATAAATATTTGAGAGGACAAAGGCTTGAGGTAAGGCCACATATGCACGTACAAATAGGCATGTGCATGTTTTCAGCTCTGTTGTGGGTGACCGTGGTGGTTGAAGAGATGGATTGCATCTGGAGATGAAGGGCACGCAGCAGCCCCACAGATTCTTCTTCTACCTCCCCATGGCCTCCCGCCTCATTTCTTCTCCTTACATTTATTCCATGTTCTTTAGGCAGCATTTGAAATATGTTGTGCGTATTCAGTTCTTTATTTTTTATTTTTGGTGTTTCAGAGACAGGGTTTTGCTCTGTAGCCCAGGCTTGCCTCAGACTCATGGTGAGTCTTCTATCTCTGCCTCTTGAGCACTGGGATTACAGGTGTGCACCATAATACCAGGCTTCCTTCTAGCATGTTTTTTTTTTTTTTTTTTTTTTTTTTTTTGAGCCAGGGTTTCACTCTAGCTCAGGCTGACCTGGAATTCACTATGTAGTCTCAGGGTGGCCTTGAACTCCTACCTCTGCCTCCCCAGTGCTGTGATTAAAGGCATGCGCCTCCATGCCTGGCTCTAGTATGTTTTTATTTAGCTAGAGGGGAAGGTCATAGGTTTCCACATTGATAATTGGGGTGAGAGCTGAAAAAAGTTCAGGGGAGAAGGTCTGGCTCCTGATCTCTAAGCAGTGCTTGGGGCCAGGGTCTTCAAGCATCCCTGGAAGTCATTGTCACTTCATTACTCTCTGCTTTGAGTGGTTTCCAACTTTTTTTGAAATTGAGGATTTTTTTTTAAAGTAAGTAATTCACAGTATATCTTCCAAAGAGTAGTTATTATTTTTATATCTGTTTATTGGGAAAATAAATGACTCAAAGCTCTCGTGAATTCAGAAAAGCTTTTAGATGACTTTGATGTTTTATTTGCCATTGTGGTTAATAAAATATACATTAGAAAAAATAGTTTTAGCTTTATAGGCAAGATGTACCAATCTGCTTTGAGATGTTTGGCATGTGCATGGATTTGTGGATCTTTTGGAATCTCCTTTGTAATTTCCTGGGGTCTGGGCTTACTCACTTACTGAGAACCCCCATGCCAGGAAATTCACTTTCTTTCTGTGGGGCACCTGGCCACATATAATTGACAGCGGAGCTGCAGTTGAGTGGCAGCCAGTTTGTGTGCCTGGTGTTGACTGTCTGTCAAAGCTGGGATAAAGCTGACTGGGATTTTGCAGTAGTTTGCCTGTCTGCGGGTCTTCATGTGGTCCATGTATGTATGTGGAGAGGAGCCTGAAAAGCGATCAAGGACGAAGGGGTGTGAGGTGTTTACGGAGGACCTCGGCTGTAGTGGAAGCAGATGTGTAGGGACAAGTGTCAGTTGTATACTTTGCTCAGGAAAGAAATAGGAAAATGATGGCACTGTGTGCTTTGGGGAGGTTAGACACATGTGTCGCATAAATTAGTTAGGGGTTTAATCCAGCAGGTGGCAACTGGGCTTAATCCATCAGGTCCCCTTTGTGATTGGCTGTGTGCTGGGACCTACAGGGGATTCAGAAATGAGTACGTTGGACTTTCTGCTCTAGGAGTCAATAGTACAATTGAGGAAGCAGGGGTGAGGGGTGTAGCTCAGTTGGTAGAGTGCTTGCATAGTATCCACAAAACCTTAGGTTTTATCCCCGGCATCACATAAACAGGGTGTGCTATCAAATGCCTGTAATTTGGGAGATGGAGGCAGGAGGATCTGGAGTTCAAGGTTATTCTTGGCTACATAGTGAGTTTGAGTGTTCAAGGCTAGCCTGGGATGAGCAAGACCTTATTAAAAAAAAAAAGCCTAAAAAATGTTACATGAGGAAATAGATAAATTGAAGTCTAATGAGTAGTTAGAGATCCAGACCACCTCGGCAGTGACTTTAGACTTGATCTTCCACATCTGTAAAGCGGCTTAGTGATGGTACCTACCTTATATAGAATTGTTGTGAGAAGTAAGGTATCCAAGTAGCACTTGACACATAGTAAGTGCTCAACAAATATAGTTGAATATCTTCAGTCTGGAAATCTGAAATCCAAAGTGCTGTAAAAGCTGTAAATGTTGCATTACTGACTTGATGTCACAAGTGAAAAATTTCACACCAGACCTCATTTGATGGGTCAGTGTCAAAAAGTAGGTGCTGTGAAAATACTGTCTAAAATTACTTGCAGGCTATGTGTATAAAATGTATATGAAACAAATGAATTTCCTGTTTAGACTTGGGTCTCATCCCCAAGATCTCTCTCTCTCTCTGTCTCTCTCTCTCTCTCTCTCTATATATATATATATATATTTCCATATATATCCCCATATATTCTCATATATATATGTTCCCATATATACATATATATATTCCTACATATGTATTCCCATATATATATCCTAGAATAAAAAAATCCAAAATATGAAGCACTTCCAGTTCTAAGCATCCAGATAAAAATACTCAAGCAGTAATAGCAACAAGCAAACAATTTCACAGACAACACAAGGCAGTCTGGTACATATCTAGAGATGCAGGAAGGCACTGTAGCTTAGTGGGTACTAGAAACTCAAATCCAGGGCATTAGGCTTTGCAGGTAAGTGCCTTAATTGCTGAGCCATCTCTTCAGCCTTCCATCATTGTTATAAACGAAGTTGAATGGGGAAGGTCTACAAGTTGAAAGGTTTGGTGATAGGTTTATGTAAGGCATGATATTAGAACTGGCCCTGAATGGTGATTAACAAGCTTGGGGAAGGCCGTGCTGAGCAAAGGAACTAGTATGAACAATGGCTGGGAAGTGGGAATATGCATTCTACCTGTAGAGGGCGCCGAGGAGTGGAGAGGAAAAAGTGCAATTTATGGAGAGAAAGCAGGTTAAGGCCAAGCTTTGGGGATTTGGCTGAAGTCATTCAGATAGCTCTTAATGGATGAAGACTGGCCTCTGTGTGCTAGCAACGGAGCCACAAAAGAATTTTGATCAAGTATGTGATGAAGATAAGAACCATATTGAGGAAATTAGGAGCTGAAGGGTAGAAGGATTATAGAGGGCAGAATTAGATGGTGGAGAAACAATTTGGAAGATAGTTCAGGCAAGAGATTTTTTTTTTTTTTTGTTTTGTTTTGGTTTTTCAAGGTAAGGTCTCACTCGAGCCCAGGCTGATCTGGAATTCTCAGGGTGGCCTTGAACTCATGGCGATCCTCCTACCTCTGCCTCCCAAGTTCTGGGATTAAAGGTGTCGCCGGCTCAGGCAAGAGATTATTGAGGCCTTGAACCTTGGTAGTCTTGGAGGATGGCCAAGAAGGGTCATGGCAGCTATAATGGCCATTTGGGCACTGCAGTGGTAGATACTTATTGTTGAGCCCAGAGCTGTGGGAGAGAGTCTGCCTTTTGGTTTGTGAAGGAAGGGGAGGACTCAGAGAACATGGAGTTTTAGTTTTGCACGGCTGGAAGGATGGTGGTAGAGCAGAGAGAAGGGAGGAAGTTGGAAAGAGGATCAGGCTTGGGACAGCAGATCATGCCTGCACTGCAGTGTGTTGCAGTGGCTCTGGTCATCCCTAGACAGAGATGTCCAAGAGGCTGGAAATGTGAGACCAGGTCTTTGAGGGTTTGTTTCTGACTTACAGTTTTGAGAGGAATTTATTTCAATTTTTATTTATTTATTAGAGAGAGAGAGAGAGAGAATGGGCATGCCAGGGCCTTTAGCCACTGCAACTGGACTCCAGACACATGCGTCACCTTGTGCATCTGGCTTATGTGGGTCCTGGGGAATTGAACCTGGGTCCTTTGGCTTTGTAGGCAAGCGCCTTAACCACTTAGCAATCTCTCCAGCCCCACCGAGGGGAAGTTTTATCATGGGAGGGAAAGTATGGCAGGAGCAGACAGCCAGGTGTCCTATCCTCAGATCAGCAGGTAGGAAATAGAGAGAATGAACTGAGCTGCAGTAAGCCAGGCTGGGCTAGAACACTCCAAGGCTGGCTCCAGCACACTTCCTTCAACAAGGCTCCACTTCCTTAAGTTAAAAGTGGGGCCACAGATGGAGCCCTGGGAGCCACATTCATGGAGAGAAGAAATTTGAGGCTCTGGAGTCACAGGAAGGAGAAGGTGAGGAGAATTAAGCCCAAGACCTCAGAGGAATGTGTGTCCAGAACAGACAAAGAGCCACAGCTATAGAAATAGAAAAGGAACAATTAGAGCTGAAAGAGAACCAGATGGAGGGTCAAGGGAAGAGAGAGGGCCTTGCGGCTAGTGAGTCTTTGCCGGTGTCTCATTTAATCTTTGTAATTGCCATGTTCGTGTCTTCATTCTACAGAGGGTCAGGGTGAGGCTCAGAGGTGTAAGAGATGGGATCTAAGCCTGGAGATGATCACAGGTCTTTTGTTTCTACTTGTCTCCATGCTGCCTCTAAAAGGAAGCATTGGGGCTGGAGAGATGGCTTAGCAGTTAAGGCACATGCCTGCAAAGCCTAAAGACCCCGGGTCGATTCTCCAGGTCCCACAGAAGCCAGATGCACATGATGGTGCATGCGTCTGGAGTTCATTTGCAGTGACTAGAGGCCCTAGCGTGCCCATTCTCTCTCTCTCTCCCCCTCTCTCTGTCTTAAATAAATAAATAAATCTTTAAAGGAAGCATTGTATCTGCTGATTTCTCGAGATTGGTTAGTGGAATTACTCAGGGGCAGTGTCTCATCAGAAATCAGTAACCACCCTGGATCCCCTCTGGGCCACAGCTCCTTGTAGAAGCCAAGGGAGCCAAGAGTGTGCCATGATTATAGGTCTGCTGTAACAACTTAGAGAGTGGTCATCAGGGCTAGAGCAGGAAGAGTCTTGGTTTTCTGAGCTCTTGATGTAGAACTCACCCTGGAGAGTCAGAACCATGCCATTAAAACACAAAACTCACCAGCACTGAGAACATTTCAATGGGGATGTTTTCCAAAAAAGTCACACATTTCTCTGACTCCCTAAGCATAATGTCTGGCAAGTAACTGACTTAACTTTCCCCCAGGGATTCAGGGAAGTCATACACCAAACTGTCACACAGTAGTTCCTCCACTGGGTTTGTCTCTGCCTGAGGTGATACCTGAATGTTGTCTTTTTGAGTTCTTATATCAGCATTTTCTAATTTTTCCATCTTTGCCCTTAGGGGGCATTGTCCGGCAGCAACGGCTTTTTCTTTCTCTGTTGGTGTTTGAGATCCTAGAAATCAAGTGTTAGAATTGTGTGTCACTGGGACTGAGGAGATGGCTCTGTGGCTAAAGTGCTTGCTTCCAAAACTTGCTGGTTGGCCCAGGGTTTGATTCCCCAGTACCCACGTAAAGCCAGATGCACAAAGTGGCTCATGTGTCTGGAGTTTGTATGCAGTGGCAAGAGTCTCTGGCATACTCATACTTTCTCCCTCTCTCTCTTCTTATTCTTTCTTTTTTTTTTTTTAAATTTATTTTAATTTATTTTTTTTGAGGTAAGGTCTCACTCTAGTCCAGACTGACCTGGAATTCACTATGTAGTCTCAGGGCTGGCCTTGAATTTATGGCAATCCTCCTACCTGTGCCTCCCGAGTGCTGGGATTAAAGGTGTGCGCCACCATTCCCGGCTTTTTAATTTTTTTTTTAATTTATTCATGAGGAAGAAGAATAAGAAGAAGCCGGGCGTGGTGGCACACGCCTTTAATCCCAGCACCCAGAGGCAGAGGTAGGTGGATCACTGTGAGTTTGAGGCCACCCTGAGACTACAGAGTGATTTCCAGGTCAGCCTGGGCTAGAGTAAGACCCTACTTTGAAAACACAGACACACACACACACACAATCAGGGGCTGGAGTGATGGTTTAGTGGTTAAAGTGCTTGCTTGTGAAGCCTAAGGACCCGTGTTTGATTCCCCAGTACCCACGTAAGCCAGATTCACATGGTGGTGCATGTGTCGAAGTTCATTTGCAGTGGCTAGAGGTCCTGGTGGACCCATTCTTTCTCTGTCTCCATCTGTCTCTGCTGACAAATGAATAAATAAAATATTTTTTAAAATTTAAAAAAACCAAAAAATTTGCAAAAAAAAAAAAAAAAAGAATTTTGTGTCACTAATAGTGGCTTGATGGGACTCTTAAATGTAGAACTCATTCTTTTCTTTTTTATTCTGATCTTCATCACCATTCTTCATATGAATTTGCTAAAATCCTGAGTTCATGTCAGGCAAGGCAATATCCTTTCTGTCTTCTGGTGGGTCATTCAGAACCCATGTGTGCAAAAGTTAAGTATATGAGATCACGTGTGTGTAGTCTCCCTGTCAGCTCCAATAGTATCTGTTGTCTTGACATCGTAGGGGGTGAGGGGTGGTGATACAAAGGGCTCTAGGCAGGATGGGATGGAATCTTTAGGGAGTGGTGCAGAGCCAAGCTAGGTGCTCCCATGGAAGGATGGAAGGATGGTTGGGCACAGGCTGTTAGATTTGAGTTCTGACTTTTCTACTTGCTAGTTGTGTGAACTTAGAAAATGTACTGACTCACTGAAGAGCATTCACTATTCTATTTTTTTCTTTTCAATTTTTTTTTTTTTTTTTTTTTTTTTTTTGGTTTTTCGAGGTAGGGTTTCACTCTAGCCCAGGCTGACCTGGAATTCACTATGGAGTCTCAGGGTGGCCTCGAACTCACGGCAATCCTCCTACCTCTGCCTCCCGTGTGCTGGGATTAAAGGCGTGCGCCACCACGCCCGGCTCAAATTTTTTTTATTAACAACTTCCATGATTATAAAAAGTATCCCATGATAATACCCCCCTCCCCCCATCTTTTTTTTTTTTTTTTCCTGAGGTAGGGTCTCACTCTAGCTCAGGCTGACTTGGAATTCACTATGTAGTCTCAGGGTGGCCTCGAACTCATGGTGATCTTCCTACCTCTGCCTCCTGAGTGCTCGGATTAAAGGCATGCGCCACCATGCCCGGCTGCATTCACTATTCTAAGTGATCAGTAAATGCTACTATGGTTGTTATTCACCCTCATGGTCAGGGAAGGCTTCAAAGAGGAGGTAGAACTTAGCCATGAAGGATGACTGCATGAGAATTATTGTGGCCAAAAGGGCCAGAGTAGGACTTCCCTGCCAGGAGCATAAGGAAAATGAATTGTGTGTTGTCTAGAGTGTGGTAGGAAGACAAGACTGACTGTGCTTTGTAGGTGTTAAAATAAAACTGTAGATTAGAGTTCTGGAGGCTTCTAACAGTTTTAATTTTTCAGGCCAAGAATGTAACCCGCTCACTGGAAGTTTTAAAGCTTGACAGTCCTTCTGACATGAACTGATTGGTGCATTCATGACCCCACAGGATTACTGATACCCACAAGACTTACACTGTTCTGAGTGCATAAACTTTTTTTTCTTTTTTTTTTTTCAAGGTAGGGTTTCATTCTAGCCCAGGCTGAGTTGGAATTCACTATGTAGTCTCAAGGTGCACTCGAACTCATGGCATTCCTCCTATCTCTGCCTCCCAAACGCTGGGATTAAAGGCGTGCGCCACCATGCCCAGCTCCATAAACATTTTGACATGGAGGGTGGAGGAGGACAACAAAACAGAGGAAGGACTACCTTGAAAGAAGAGGGTCCTCAGTGAAGTCAGAGTGGGGAGCGGGGACAAAAGAGGGTAACGTGGTGAGAACATGGCCAAATTACAGTATGTTCATATATTAAAGTTCCCAATAAAAAATTTAAAACATGCTAGGCAGGAGGGCTGGGGAGAAGGCTCAGCAGTGAAAGGTGATTGCTTACAAAGCCTGCAGGCAAGCACTACCACTGAGCTACATCCCCAGCCCAGTGTGACCTCTGAGGAAAGTTGTGCTGTTTAAACAACACAATGCAAGGAACCCGGGTGTGGTGGTGCGCACCTTTGAACCCTGCACTCAGGAGGCAGAGGTAGGAGGATTGCTGTGAATTTGAGGCCAGCCTGGGACTACCGAGTGAATTCCAGGTCAGCCTGGGCTAAGGTGAGGCCTTACCTTGAAAAAACAAACACAAAACCCACAATGCAAGGAAGACCTTTACACGTAGCAAGTTCTCAACATGCGCCAATTGCCATGTTGTTAGCAGTTCTGATTCCCCGATGGAGGTTAACAGGGAAGAAAAGTGAGGGAAGGGGCAGAAGGGTTGGTGCTTTAAACTTTTAACCAGGGCTGGAGAGATGGCTCAGTGGTTAAAAGCAGTCGCTTGCAGTCTGCTGGCCCAGGTTCAGTTCTCCGTCACCCACGTAAAGCTGATTGCAGGCCAGGCTGATTTGCAGCAGCAAGAGACTGGTGGGACACAGATAACTCCTGCCACCTCCACATGCAGAGTGGCATGCACGTGTGTGCATGAACACAACACACACAAAATAAGATTTAGGAAACAACTCTAGTATTTCAAAAAGAAAAGCAGGGGCTGGAGAGGTGGCTCAGCACTTGAAGGTGCTTCCTTGCAAAGCCTGACGGCCCAGGTTTGATTCCCCAGTACTCATGTAAAGCCAGATGTATCAAGTGGCTCATTGCATCTGGAGTTTGTTCAGAGTAGTAAGAGGCCCTGGTGTGCCCACCCCTTCCTTCTTTCCCCCCTCCTTCCCTTCTTTCCTCCCTCCTCCCCCTCTCTCTCACACAAATATATACATAAAAAACATTTTTGAAAAAGCTAGGCATATTTGGGTTCAAATTCTGAATGCCTGCCACCAGCAGTGTGACCTCAGATAACTTGCTTCTGCTTTTGGAGGCTTGCTTTCCTCTTCTCTAAGAGGGTGCAATAGTAACTTGCATTCATGTGTTAGCGTTTGTGGGTAGGGGAAACTGTGCATATCGAGAGCCAGTCCCACTGTGGTGCTCAGTACACTGGAACTGTTATTCCATTATTCACTCAACAAACAGGAATGCCTTTTTCTGAGCCAGGAACTGAGCAAGCAGCTGGAGACAGCAAGATGAATGAGACACTGTCTTGACTCGTAGACGTTTACAGTCTAGGCAGGAAGCAGACATGAAAACACACTTGTGATGTAGCTTCTTCAGCAAGAGCAACAGTACCAGAATGTCCATGGCCAGAGCCAGGATGGAAGAGGGTGACTGGCTGCTCTCCTGGGTTCAGAGCGCACTGATACGTATTGACAGATCACAAAGGAAATGTCAACTTTCTCACACAGCTGTGTGCCTGGTATTGGCAGTGTGTTTCAGGGCCAGGGAACGGAGATGCAGTAACATGACCTATTAGGGAAATAGGAAGAAGTTGGGTATGGCCGGAGCCAAGAGTGTTACAGGAAAACAGACTGGAGGGAGGTACAGTCACACTGGAAAGGACTCTCCTGGTGGAGCCCAGTGAGAAGCCATGGTGCATTTTTAGCAGGCTCATGACGTGGTTGGACCACTTAAGTCACACATGGATGGAGACTGCAGGGTGAAGAGACTCAGTAAAGGGGAGGGGTCATCTCAGAGATGTGTTCATCATTGCTTCTTGGCCTCTTGGCTAAGATCAAGTGAGGTGTATTCATCCTCCCAGGAGAGCAGATAGGTACTCGGCCTGGGTTGCATTGGTAGCGATGGAAGGTTTTAGAAGGTGAAACGAAGAGGTCCTGGTGATTGGTCTGGAAAGGAGTAGGGTAGGGCTTGGGAGATGGTTTGGCGGGTTGAGAGCGCTTGCTGTGCATGCATGAGCATGTGAGTCAGATCCCCAGCACCCATGTAGAAAGGTGAGCATGACTGTACACACCTGTAACCCCAGTGCTGAGGTGGGGAGGGAAGAGACAGGAGGTCACTGGGGCCAGCCAGTCTAACAACAATAACAAACTCTCCAAAAAAAGAAAAAGAAAAACAAAACAAACAAACAAACAAAAGCCAGGCATGGTAGCACATGCCTTTAATCCCAGCATTTGGGAGGCAGAGGTAGGAGGATTGCCATGAGTTCGAGGCCACCCTGAGACTACATAGTGAATTCCGAATTCCAGATCAGCCTGGGCTAGAGTGAGACCCTACCTTGAAAAACCAAGAAAAAAAAAAAAAAAAAGAAGAAAAACAAAAATAAAATCCACCAAAACACTGAGAGCCTCCAGTTCAGAGAGTGGCCTCATCTCAAGGAACTGATGTGGAGGAGCGATAGAGGACACCTGACTTCCTTCTCTGGCCTCCACACGCATGCACGCATGCGCATGCGCATCTATACACACAAGTGCTCGCAGAAGCACGTACCACACATAAAAAGAGCACGGTTGCTTTCTGCATGTCACCTGATCAGAACACATGGGCAAGAGGAAAGGGCTTTGGAGAAAGAGTTCTGACGCCTGCCTTGGCCATGCTGAGGGCTAAAAGCCTGGGAGACCCTGAGGGAGAGCTGTTCTGACAGCAGCCCGTATGTGGGTTGAGAGCACAGAGGGAGGGTTGACCTCCAGCCACTGAGAAGTTCTGAGACATGTATTGACCACAGAGAGGGGTCTGGTAAGGTGTGTCTGACTCTCCTGCTGAGAGACCTGGGCAGGGATGGGCAGAGGCTGTTGCAGGAAGTCAGGCAGGCACAAGGGCTGAGAGCACGGGCTGTACTGAGCCAGGACCTCAGCTGAGAAGCACAGAGGGGCCGACCGTGGAGAATGGCCCTGAGTGTGTCTCCTCCTCTGAAGGGAGAAGGTGGGTTAGCTCCGCTGATCTCATCCAGAGCGCCGCCAGGCTGGTGTGCGACGCAGCGTGTAAAGGTTGATAAAGTGCCTGGCCCCGGGCTAGATGGCATCTCGGGAACCTAGTAGTGTGGGACATGTCGTTGGAGATGATTGGCTGGGGGCTAGAGAGATGGCTAAAGCCCTTGCCGTGCAAGCACGGGGACCTGAGTTTGGTTCCCTAGCACCCACATGAATGCTGGGCGGGTATGACGACCTGCTCAGGAGGTGAAGACGGGATCCCTGGGCAGGTTGGCTAGCTAGAGTAGCCATGTTGGCGAGCTCTGGGTTCAAGTGAAAGTCTCTCTCTCAGTAAATGAGGTGGAAGACTGGTAGAGACAAACACCTGGAGTCCATCTGTAGCCTCCACACGTGTATGAACACACACACACACACACACACACAAAGAAAAAAAAAAGAGTGTTCGTTGGAAGCAGGTCCTTTGCTAAGCACAGAGACAAAGGTGCTTAGTTTTGGGGGGAGGGGTGTCGAGCACATCTTCAGTACTGGAGCTTAGATGTCACAAGGACAGTCAAGCAGGGATGTAGGACTGTCAGGGCAGAGACCAGGGCCCTAAGCACAGGTTTGGGAGTCCCTAAGTCACTAAAGTAAGCAATAGGCAAAGCGAGCAGGGAGGAGCAGAGGGGGGGGGAGGACAGGGAATAGGCTTGGAGGGGCCTGGGCTGGCAGGTGAGGGGTGCAGAGAACAGTGAGCAGCCGAGAAAGAGTCCTGCGGGTCTCTAGCTGCTGTCTCTCTGAAACCAGGAGCAACCCACGCTTTCCAGCTTCGCCTTCCCAAGCTTAGAACGATGGATATTTCTGGAAGGTGGAAATGCTTTTTGAAATATCTGCCATGTTGGATTATCCGGGAATCCCACATGACTTCTTGTTTGGCCAGGTGCTAGTGAGCTGAGTGTGCTGACTGACCAGGGCCTCAGCACCCTGGGATCAGAGAGCCTCAGTACAGTACAGCAGAGCGGAAGGGTTTTCCTGAGGGCCCCTCTTTAATTTGCCAGCTTCCTCGTAAATGTAATGAGCTTCTGTATATTTAAGAAAATCATTGTATATGCAGCTCTGGGAGATGCAGCTGTCAGGCAAAAGCAGCTCTGCGTCGCGCAGAGCGTGTTTGTAACATGGGCGCTTGAGGGTGCAGCCTTTTGCGATGGAAAATGGATAGAAAGGAGCTGTGTTCTTTGTGGGGTTGGTGTCCTTATCCACCAAAGGTCATGTGTGTGGGGGGGTCCCGATGGTTTCATCTCTCCCATATTAGATTGCTATGTGGGTATTGGTGTTTGAATTCAGCCTGTGTATGTTGTGGTGGTGTTAATATGGTATGATCAACAGCAGTGTTTGTTTTTATGGTATAGTTGACCCCCAAGAGTACATGAACAACTTACACAAAATGGGCTTAGGGGAGGGAGGAGACTGTGTGCGTGCACGTGCGTGAATTTGTGTGTATCTTGGGGCCAGCATGCACGTGTGTATCTTCCCCCTGAGTTTGCATGTTTGAAGGTTGTATGATTTCTCTCTTCTGCCTTTTGCTTCATCTAAAGGCTCCCAGTAGGTGATAGTTGACAAACGTTTGGACCTGGGAGTACCTTGGTTCTCTTATAAACCAGACCAGAGTATAACCTGTTTGAGCAGTTGTAGCTTAGTTGAAGGGACCACTCCCATCCTTGTGCCTTTCCTTTTCTTTATATCCATCTGGTATACTCCAAGGCCAGGCCTAAGCAAGTTCTATTCTCTAGAACCCATGTAAACGGATGGGCATGGCCATGTACACCTGTATGCCCAGTCCTGTGGGGAGACTTGTGGGACTCTCGAACTGCAAGCTCTGGAATTAGTAAGAGACTTCACTGTAAGAGAATAGAGTTGGGTGAGTGATGGAGGGGCCGCCAATGTCTGATCTTCTTGTTTTTAAAGCTGGGCATGATGGTGCATGCCTGTATTTTTATTTTTATTTATTTATTTGAGAGACAGACAAATAGAGAGAGAAAGAGGAAGATAGAGAAAAAATGGGCACACAAGGGCCTCCAGCCACTGCAAACAAACTCCAGATGCCTGCGCCCCCTTGTGCATCTGGCTAACGTGGGTCCTGGGAAATCGAGCCTCGAACCGGGGTCCTTACACTTCACAGGCAAGCGCTTAACCACTAAGCCATCTCTCCAGCCCTTGTTGTTCTTTTTTTGATGCCACAGGCAAGCATGCAGGGATCCATGTCAACACATACACGTGCATATGCCGCATGCACAGTGCTATACATACTGTGCAAACACACAAAAATTAAAAAGAAAACAATCAACCAGGGCTGGGAGATGGCTCACTGGATAAAACGCTTGCCATTCAAGGCTGGAGTTCCATCTCCAGACACTACATAAAAAAGCCTGAAGCTTTGGCTTCTATAACCCAGGCATGCTGGTGCTGACAGCAAGGTTGGAGACAGAGACAGGAGAATTTCCACAGCAAGCACCAGCAAAATGAGAATCTTGAGCAAGAAACCCTGTCTCAAATGAGGTGGACAGTCGAGGACCGGCCTGAAAGTTGTCCTTTGGCCTCTACATATGTGCTGCACACATACACAAATAAAAATTTTTTTAAAGGTTTTTTGTTGTTTATTTTTATTTATTTATTTGAGAGTGACAGAGAGACAAAGAGGCAGAGAGAGAGAGAAAGAGAGAGAATGGGCGCGCCAAGGCTTCCAGCCACTGCAAACGAACTCCAGACATGTGCGCCCCCTTATACATCTGGCTAACGTGGGTCCTGGGGAATCGAGCCCCGAACTGGGGTCCTTAGGCTTCACAGGCAAGTGCTTAACTGCTAAGTCATCTCTCCAGCCCCACAAATAAAAAATTTAAATATATATTCTTATTTATTTATTTGAGAGAGAGAGAGAGAGACAGAGAGAGAGAGAAAAAGAGGGAGAAAGGGAGAATAAGAATGGGCATGTCAGGGCCTCCAGCTGCTGCACACAAACTCCAGATGCATGCGCCCCCTTGTGCATCTGGCTTGCATAGGTTCTGGGGAATTGAATCTGGTTCCTTTGGCTTTGCAGGCAAGCACCTTAACTGCTCTTCAACCCCCAATTTTTTTTGAGGCAAGCCCAAGAAACTGGCCTTCCTCTTCTTCGTTTTCTTTTAATACAAGACAGCGAGAGCAAGGGAGAGAGAGAAGAAAAAAAGAACTGGTGCACCGGGGTCTCCAGCTACTGTAATCAAACTCCAGACATGTGCACCACCTTGTGTGCATGTGCGACCTTGCACACTTGTGTCACTTTATGTGTCTGGCTTATGTGGGACTTGGAGAGTTGAGCATGGGTCCTTAGGCTTTGAAGGCAAATGCCTTAACTGCTAAGCCCTCTCTCCAGACCCCAATTAAAAAAAAGAAAAGCAGCAAGCGTGGTGACACACACCTGTAATCCCAGCACTCAGCACTTGTGAGGTCAGAGGTAGGAGGATTGCTTTGAGTTCAAGGCCAGCCTGAGACTACATCGTGATTGCTAGGTTAGCCTGCACTAGAGTAAGACTCTACCTCAAAAAGCCATAATTTTTTTTTAAATTGAGCAACCAACCAAACAACAACAAAACCAACCAAACAAAAAATGAATACATTTCTTCTGACCAAAGAATCAGAGCCCAGAACCTGAAGGGGCATTGGAAATGGCCTAGCACATCCCCTTTTCTTTTGCAGGAGGGGTTCAAAGAGGTTGAGGGACTAGGATGGACATCACAGGGCAGTTTTGGGCAGAGCTGCGTTTTCTTGGATGGGACCCAGAGCCTAGCCCATGCCAGAGAACTGTTTTCTGACTCTGTATAGAAACCTTTTCTTCCTTGGGTGGGTAGGGGGCCATGGGAGTCATTGGGTCCTTGTGTGTCAAGGCTTTAGGTGTGAGCTATATGAGAGCAATATGGGTCAGTGAATAACTTGGTGCCAATGTGTGTCAGTGTGTCATTGAGCACGAGTGTGTCTCAGACGAACAGGTGTGAGTGTGTCCCCATCTGTCTCTGAGCCACAGTGGAATGCAAGGGAAGAGCCTGCTTGAGGGCGTCTGGAAGCCTGGCTGCTTGCCACTCCTGGCCATGCCTACTGTCTCTAGTCTCCTCAGGACTTTGAATGGTCATATCCCTGCCCTGGGTCTCAGTCTCCTAAAGTATAACAAGAAAGTTTCGATGGGATGTGTGTGGAGGTCTCTCCTGGCCCTCTTGCACTTGAAAACTCCTGTGTAAGGTCCTGAATCCAGGGACAGCATTGTCACAGTTCCCTGAGATTCGGGCTTTCTAGGTTGGGTTACTCATGTCACTCCCTGGGTGGGCTTTGGGATCTGGGACACCTCAGTCCCCTTGGAGCACTTGTCTCTGGTCCTGTTGCTAACCGTTTTCTTTTCTCTTCTCCCTCGGTCTTCCTTTCCTGAACCTTGCTGACTGTAGAGGAACACCCCATGGAAGGTGAGTGAATCCTCTATGTCACCGGGTAACATATCTGTTGCCATAGGGGTCCCACGTGAGGATTGTTGTTAGACCCCCACTGTCTGTGTTTGGGGCCCCTGGGGTGGTATTCTCTTGGCAGGGCTGCCTCCAGCCACTTTTCCTTTTCTTCTTCTTCTTCTTTTTTTAAATAAAATATTTATTTATTTATTTGAAAGAGAGCAAAAGAGGCAGATAGAGAAAGAGAGAGAGGGAGAGAGAGAGAGAGAGAGAGGGAGGGAGAAAATGGGCACGCTAGGGCCTCCAGACATGTGTCACCTTGTGCATCTGGTTTCCATAGGTCCTGGGGAATTGAACCTGGGTCCTTAGGCTTTGTTGTCCAGCCACTTTTTCTAGGCCACACGTTGGTTTGGTAGGGTGAGCTGCCAAGTAGAGGCAAGTCCTTCTTCTGGCCCATGCCACTTTACTGTGCCCCTGCCCTCGGTGAAAGAATATAGCTGATGGCATCGGAAGTACCCAGAAATGAATGAGACTCCTTTTTGCCCAACCCGGCTTAGGAAGTTTAGGAGGGCCATGCATATAGAAGGGAATGGTGTTGGCAGGGTGGACTGATGGTCCAGGACCTGTGCTGGGGAGAATCCATGCTTTTGCTGTGGTGCTCAGGTGGGTGGAAGTGTTGTTAAGAGCATAGGCAAGGTGAAGGTGTGTGCCCTGGTTGGGGTGTATGGGCTGGGCCAGGTCCTCTGCTCTGCCCACGGCTGGTGTGTGCCACTTTCTGGGGTCTCTGTCCATTTTCTCCCTGCCTTCTGTTCTCTCTCTGGCTTTTGTCTTTGCCCCTCTTTGTCCAGGGCTCTGTCCATGGACTCCCCTGTGCCTGTCCTTCCCCAGACTCTTTGGGCTCTGTCATTCTCTGAACTTTTCCTCCTAGCTTTGCTTCTCCCTCTATTTCTCTTTCTTCTCCTGAGTGAACTGAAATCAGCGGGCGGGAAGCCTGTGTTGGGTGGTCCACACTTGAAGGTGGGCTGCAGGTGAGCTCACAAGTTACCACAGGGAAGGCGGCGAGGCGGACACGAGGAGAAGCCACCTCCCAGTCACTGCCTTGGGAAGTTAGGAGAGAAGGGCACACTGTGAGGTTCCTGTCCCTGACCCTGCCGGAGGAGCAGAGGAGAGCGAGGGTCAAGGATGAGGGGGTCCTGGGAAAAGTAGGCAGTGGCTTTGGCCTGAGTATGAGAGGCACCCATTTTTCCTTGTGGTGTTGTGGTTTGGCTTGTCTCTCTCTGGATGTATGTTCTTGGGGTTCCTCGGGTCCCCTAGTCCTAGTAGGCAGACCCCCACCGTGTGTGTGTGTGTGTGTGTGTGTACATGTATGCACATTCGTATGGATCATGTGTCTGTGGGTACCCATGTGCCTGTAGCAGTTTTGTGAGTGTGGATATGCTCCACACTCACATGTTGTGTCTTCTGTGGTGTGGTCCCATCTCTGTGTACCTCTGGACAACATCCAGAGCTCTGCGTGTCTACATCTATGTTTGCATCTGTCTGTGTCAGTGTTTACCTCTGTGTGTGTATGTGTGTGTGTGTGTGTGAGAGAGAGATAGAGAGAGACACAGAGAGAGAATGCGTGTCTGAGTGGACGCAGCCTTCTGAGGGCTGGAGATAAGATTTAGTGCTGACGTGACTTTTACTTGCTCTTGATGTCATGTCTCCTCTGGAACAAAAGGAGAGATGGTGGGAGAAAAAGAGAGAAAAAAGGGGGAGAAGAGAGGCTTGGGAGGAGGAGGGAGCAGACAGGGACAGGAGCTAGGGGCTAAGTGAAGAGGTGGAACAAGGAAAACTCAAGGGAGAGAGGTCAGAAAGGAGAGGAGCAGGGAGGGACAGCCAGCGTAGAGGACAGCAGGGCTGTAGACAGGTGGCCTGGTGAGGACAGAGGAAAGGATGACAGGCAGAGAGGAGAAGGGAATCTGGGCTCTGGGGACATGGGAGTGAGACCTGTGGATGACACATGGCCTGGTCTGCTGGTTTAGATGTGGCACTATGTGTGGCTACATATCAATTCAAAGTGTATGTGGGAAGCCGTGTGTGTGCGTGTGTGTGCGTGTGTGTGTGTGTGTGCGTGCGTGCACGTGCATACCCAGGAGTGTGATCCCTTTGTGTGTCCCTGTGCATGGCTGTTCCCGTGTCTCCTCTTCTTGCTATCTTTCTCCTTTCCATGGCTGTCTTCTCTGGGTCTGGGTGGGAGAGTCAGAGTGAGACTGACAGTGGGGAGGTGGTTTAGCTGGAGATGGGTCCTCCTCCTTGGCACTTCCGTCCCCCTTCAGGTCCCTCTGGGGTCCTCTGTGCCTCCCTTTCTCCCATTCCTCCATACTCAGATGCTGGGATACTGGGCCTGAGGCCTAGCGTCCTCCAGGAACCCAGGCATTTTGCTCTACAGTCCCCCCACCAGCATTTCCTCTTTCTGCTAGCCTTGTGCAACAGGGAGACAGGACCCAGATGCAGCCAAATAGAGTACCCTAGGAAGGACCCTTGGCAGTGCCATCCATCACTGTCAGCGTTTCTTCAATAGTGGGAGGAGGGGCAGATGCCACAGGTGGATGTGGGCAAGAAAGCACCCCAGTGGGGCCAAGGCCAGGACGAGCAGCAGCTGACTGTAGATTGGCGTGGGGGAGGAGATTGGCTTCAGGGAGGGAACTCTGGACCAGCTGGGGCTGAGCCTGGGGTAGACAGGAAGGGAACTGGCCTCCCCTCACCAAGATGGCTGGTGCTGTCACGCCTGAGGGAGCAGAGCAGCTGGTTGCCATGGAGACAGAGGGAGAGTGCCGAATGCTAATGAGGCTGGCAGGGAGCTGGGCATTGGAAGGGTCTTCAAGGGGAGAGAGATGGCTGCCCCCTCGCAGTTGTCAGGCCTGTGAGTGGGGCAGAGAACTAGGGGGCGGATCTGTGGGCGCCTCTGGCTCCAGGGCTAGGGCAGCAGGGGCCTGGGTTTCTACCGTGAGTTTTGGAAGAAGGCACAGGTATGTCCTGGGGAAAGAGTCAGCGTCGGGTAGAGGACATTCAAAACAAGTAATAAGAAGGCACCCCAAATGCTGGGGTCCCCACATGTGCTTGGATAAACCCTGTGCCATTCCGAGAGCTGTGGTGTCCTAAGACTGTCCCTAGCAGCTGTGTCATTCCTCAGCTGGCCTCAGACCTAGGGGTAGGGAATAAATGAAGGCCACCCAGAGAGATGAGGAGAGAGAACCAGGAACTACTGGGTCACAACTGCCCCGGGGTTCAAACATTTGCCCCACCACAGCCTTCCCAGCCTCTTCAGCCTCCTCACTGCTTCCTCGGCCCTGGGCTTCCTGGCTCTCCCTCTGCCCCAGAGACACTTGTAGCTCTCTAGTCTTGGTGCGTCCACATGGGCACGAGTTTTCCATCCCAAGGGCCCACATCCCATTGCCCACAGCAGCTGGGGTGCCTTCACAAGGTAGCAGTGGAAGAGCAGGGCTCTTCCCTCCCACCCTTTGAGCCAGACCCCATGGCAGGAGGGCAGGGTTGGGAGTGGAGTGTGGAGGAGGCTGAAGTTTAGTGGGGCTGGCTGATCATCTTAGGGAGCCCTGGGAGCTCAGCTCTGCTGCTGGTTTGGAGTTGACAGCCTCTCTGGGGACTGAGGCCCCTGATCCAGTAGGCCTGGCTCTCCCTCAATCAGGCTAAGGAAAGAGACATCCTCCCATTTTCAGCCTCACCCTAGGGGGCCAAAGTCCCAGCTGATCATGCTGGCTGTCATTTTCAGCTTTTGGATCACTCAGTGAGGTCCTGGCCAGGGAAAGGGGATCAGCAGGGTAATTTAGGAATGAGGTGCTTGCACCTTTCAGATAGCTGGGTCTTCTGCCAAGGGGTCTTGATTGTCCTATGGGCCTTGTTGTCTAAGGACTTGCCCCTAGACTCCTCAATCTCCTTATGGAAGAATCACATCACCCATTTTTGCTCCAGGGCAATCTCTAGATTCAACTTCCTACTCTCAGCTTCCTCTCTATCACCACCCGGTACCCTCTTCTCAGCTTCCTCTCTATCACCAGCCGGTACCCTCTTCTCAGCTTCCTCTCTCTCACCACCCGGTACCCTCTTCTCAGCTTCCTCTCTCTCACCACCCGGTACCCTCTTCTCAGCTTCCTCTCTGTCCCCACCACCCGGTACCCTCTTCTCAGCTTCCTCTCTGTCCCCACCACCCGGTACCCTCTTCTCAGCTTCCTCTCTCTCACCACTCGGTACCCTCTTCTCAGCTTCCTCTCTGTCACCACCCGGTACCCTCTTCTCAGCTTCCTCTCTGTCCCCACCACCCGGTACCCTCTGCTCAGCTTCCTCTCTGTCCCCACCACCCGGTACCCTCTGCTCAGCTTCCTCTCTCTCACCACCCGGTACCCTCTGCTCAGCTTCCTCTCTCTCACCACCCGGTACCCTCTGCTCAGCTTCCTCTCTGTCCCACCACCCGGTACCCTCTTCTCAGCTTCCTCTCTCTCACCACCCGGTACCCTCTTCTCAGCTTCCTCTCTGTCCCCACCACCCGGTACCCTCTGCTCAGCTTCCTCTCTGTCCCCACCACCCGGTACCCTCTGCTCAGCTTCCTCTCTCTCACCACCCGGTACCCTCTGCTCAGCTTCCTCTCTGTCCCCACCACCCGGTACCCTCTGCTCAGCTTCCTCTCTGTCCCCACCACCCAGTACCCTCTTCTCAGCTTCCTCTCTCTCACCACCCGGTACCCTCTTCTCAGCTTCCTCTCTGTCCCCACCACCCGGTACCCTCTGCTCAGCTTCCTCTCTGTCCCCACCACCCGGTACCCTCTGCTCAGCTTCCTCTCTCTCACCACCCGGTACCCTCTGCTCAGCTTTCTCTCTCTCACCACCCGGTACCCTCTGCTCAGCTTCCTCTCTGTCCCACCACCCGGTACCCTCTGCTCAGCTTCCTCTCTCTCACCACCCGGTACCCTCTGTTCAGCTTCCTCTCTGTCCCCTCAACCCCCTTAGAACCTGCTCTCCATTCAGAAGTTGGGATGAGCAGCTGGGGGGATTAAGACTGATCTTTCCAAATCACTGTGGTGGGAGTATTTTTATTTTTATTTTTATTTTTTTAGGTTCAGGTTCCTCATACTCACCCCCACTTTCTCTCCCATTTCTGCCAAGGTCATGGGGTCTACAGGGGTGGGTGTGTTTTGTGTGTGTGTGTGAGGGAGGTTGGAGGTGCCTTGCCCACTCAATCTCACGCTAACAGGACACTCTCTCTCTCTCCAGGTGGCTTTGATTTTTGTGTCGTGTTTTATTTTCTCCTCCATCTGAATTGTTTTTCTCGTTGACCGTTTTTTTTTCTCTCCGCCTCCCGGAAGAAAAAAAAAAGAAAAAAAGAAAAAGGAAAAAGCAGCCCTCCCAGCCTCATGCTTCTCCTCCTTTTCCTTTTTTTTTTCCGGCAAGAAGAAAAAAAAAGAAACCAAAAATCTCCTCTCCCCTGTGCAGCAACTGCCTGTCCCACCCTGCCCTGGTTCACACCTCTCACCCCTCTATGCCCTGATCTCTCTTTCCCTCTTCCCCTTTTCCTGCCCTCTACCCTGTCTCCGCATCGGGCCCCTTCCCTCAGCTTCTGGGCTGGGGGCTCTCCCCCGATGTCTGTCACAAGTTAAAAAGGGTTTTTAAATTGTGGCAGCAAAAGCTTTTTTTCCTCCCTTCTTTCTGGCTGATTTTGATGACTCGTGTTTTCTTTGTTTCTTTCCCCTTTTCTTCCTTTTTTTTTTTCTCCTTTTTTTTTTCTTTCTTTCTTTCCTTCCCCTTTCCAAGGTCCGGCTCACCTGACGTTAAACAGCGAAGGTATGGTTTGAAGTTTTGATTTGGTTTGGATTGTCCCAACCCACGCCTGGATTTTCTGTTTTCTCCCCTCCCCTTTCCCTCCTCCACCTGTCCTGCTTCCTTCCTTCCTTCCCGACCCCTTTCCTTTGCCATTTCTTTATTTTACTGGGGGGTGCGGGGTGGGAGTTGGGGCTGTTCCTTGTCTGTGCTCTCCCCCTTTGCACTTCCCTGATTCACGCCATTCGCCCTCACCTCACCTTGGTTTCTGACATCAAGAGATGTTTGAACTCCTGCCGTTGTCTCCAGTCACTTTTATTTATTTATTTATTTTTTTGCGTTTTCCTGGTAGTGTATTTTGCTTGTTTTCTTTCTCATGGTGGTGTTTTATTTCCTTCCACTCATTCTGATCAT
Source organism: Dipus sagitta (assembly GCA_036346955.1). Taxonomy (NCBI): domain Eukaryota; kingdom Metazoa; phylum Chordata; class Mammalia; order Rodentia; family Dipodidae; genus Dipus; species Dipus sagitta. Next base: position 163,594,036 of record CM070770.1, read on the forward strand.
TCTTTCCTTTCTCTGAATGCAAGTAAAAAGAGAAGGGCCTGGGCTGGAGAACGGATTTGAGACAGCCACGTTCCCTTTCCCTGATATTGTGGGAGTTCCCTGTTCTTAGAATAAGGAGAAGTGGGGGACTGGAGGCATAGGACCCCTCCCCTTCCACAAAGCCCCTCCCTCTGCCTTCACTCTTGTGCCTTTTGAATGGCTCTTATCAGATGACCAGACAGATGAAGTGACTTGCTAGTTATTACATGGCCTTAATAGGTGGCATGGTTGGGTCTTGTCATTTAACTTAAGCCTTGGCCAAGTCCCTTTCAACTTTCAAAGCCCTGGTGTTGGGGCCCGGGCTGACGCTCAGTGGTAGAGCATTTACCTAGCATACATGTGGCTATGAGTTAAATTCTCAGCACCACAGGGTCCTGGTGTTAAGCAATTTGGAGGCAGAACCTGGGGGTCCTAACAGATACCCTCCAGCTTTGGCCTCCCTGTCATCAACCTCTGTGAGCACAGGAGTCTGATCTTCCACTGCATTTGCTCAGTGTGGCCTACCCTCTGTTAAGGGTCATCCCACACAGGGACAGAGTGAGATCTTTAACTATGGGCAAAGGGACCCGTAGAACTTAAGTCTAGGTGGAGGGAGAGTCCCACCAAGATCTAAAATTTGGGATTGGCCTTAGGTTGGGGGAAGCAAGGTCTTGGGATTCTTACAGTGATGTGAAATTATGACAAGAAATGTGAGGAGTCAGGAGGCTTGCCCTGGCTGGGTCACCCATGTCCTTCTTGCCTCTCAGTGTTTGGTCTGGAAGTGCAGGCTATGGTTCACCTTAGACACGAAGACCCTCCTGAAGGATCCTAGAAATGATTCCCTTCATCTAGGTTCTGTTGCTCAGATGTCGAATGACCCTAGTTTTAGTTACAGAGATTTAGGGTTAGAGTTGGAGTAAGAGTCCAGATAGGAACCTTCCTCTCCATCCTGGGTTCCCCTCATCCTGAAGCCATCCCATGGATTTGGCAGTAGGGTAGGTGCCTGGGAGTCAGGCACAGAGAGCACGTGTTTACTGGCAAGGATGGGTGAGGCTCCAGCTGCCCTGGAGCAGAGACATGGCAACTTGTGCCTGTGGAGCGTTGGAGCTGAGGCCTGGGTGGTGATATATGGGGTAATGGAAGTGAGAACGGATTTCCAAAACAGACCTCCCCACATATCAAGTGAATTCTCCCCAGCCAGGACCTCCTCTGGTGGGCACGGCCCTTCTGTGGCCATATTGGAGGGATGAAGTGTCAGAAGGAATCCTGGGAGGCCCTGTGGTCTAATTGGGGATACTTAGTGTGGGGACTACGGGAACTGAGGCAGGTATAGGTGGATAGTGAGAAGATAGGTACAAGGCAGAAAAGGGGCTTGTGTGTGAATTGAGGTGGTTTTTGGAGCACGGGTGTCTGTGTTAGGCTTCCAAACGAGTTGATGAGTGTGAACTCTGACCCAGCAGAAGGTGTGAGCAGAGGTGTGGGGAAGGGCCATGAGCTCCAGGGAGGTGGCAGTAACCAGGAGGGTGAATGGGAGGCTGGGTGCAGGAGATCAGGGTCTCCAGTCCCTGGGGCTGGCCTGTTTGCATGCCCTTCTGCTCCTCTTCCACTTGGTCTCTTCAACCTGGGCAAGGAGTGGAAATTGATGGTCATGAATCTGATGGGGTTTGTGGGGCTCATGGCTCCTGGTTTGTCACCTGGCTCCTTCGCAAGAGGTCTCGAAGGCAAGGGAGTCACCAGAGAAGCCCTCCTCACCCGTGCCCACAAGCAGCGCCTTTGTCCTGACAGAGCCCTCCATCACCTCAAGGCTGGGGTGGGACCAACTGTGAAGGCCCCATGCCTGACTCCCCAATTCTGCTTCTCCAGTAGGGTCCTTACTGTTCTCCGAGGGGGGGGCCGGGAGAGGAGGAGCCGGCGATGTGCACCAGCCGACAAAAGGTCAGTGACCCTACGGTCCGGAGAGAGCTTAGCCCTTGCCCTGCTGTAGGCTAACTGTGCTTTTCGGGAGGAAGTTATCTTCTCAGATGCATTGTGCCCCTCGGTGCCCAAACCCCAGGTCTGCCCCACAGCAGCATTCCAGAGACACCATTACCTGCCTGGTGGGAACCTCCATTTCTTTCCCAAAGTCTATCTGTTCTGATGACCTCCTCCTAGAACCCAGATGCTCTTGCCCATTTCTAGAAAGTGGCAGGGCAGTCCCCCATTTAACGATCAAATCCTAGAAGCCTGTTAGACACCCTGCCTGGGGGAATCTGGTAGCATCTCTGACCTGTGTGCATCACCGCATCATCTCAGGGAGCCTTTGGGACACTTGGTGGTGGGGATCAGTGCTTTCACTTTACAGATGGGGAAGCTGACACTGGCCAAAGCCCTGAGGCCAGCACAAGGGTCCTTTAGTGTATCTCAAGGCTCCAGGGTTTCTTTTTCTTGTGCTGAGGAGACCTCTCTCAGGAGAATCTCCTTGCTAAGAAATGTATAGGCCAGTTTGATAACCCTTTAAGAATTTCAGCAGGCCCAAGGTTTTGTGCTGTCACCTCCTGTCTCTATCTTTCAGCCTGTGCTCCCCTGTCTACCTGGGTTCGCGCCCTCCTAAGACCTCCCTCTAGCCCCTTGCTGTCTCTTTCTGCCAGCTCTTGAAAAAGCAGCCGGGCTGTCCACGCCGGCAGTCTCCCTGAGCTCCCCAGGTCGACCTGGATATTTCCTGGAGTCTCCTTTGTCTCCCTGTCCATTAGCCAGTCACACCGTATTGCAGCTGTTGCTTTACCTGCTCAATGCCCCCATGACATCCAGCTCCCCGAGGACAGGGATTGGGTACTTTCATTTGTATCTCCCCATGCTCCGCACAGCTCCTGGCACATACGTAGGAGTGAGCTCAGCACATTTATTTTAAATGAGTGAATGGTCTCTGTTCCCAGGGGTCTCATTGATGTTCTAACAAATAACTACAGTAAAGCGTGGTCCATGTAAAGTGTGTGAAAAGTGCAGACTTTGTTCAAAGGAGTTAATTTATTCATTCATGTGGGGGGAGAGAGAGAAAAAAATAAAAAGAGAGGGAGAGAGAGAACCTCCACAGAAGTTACATCTGATAGTGGAAGAGTTGTTTCTTAAACCACCCAGTGGGCTGGTTTAAGGTCTAGGAAGCTGTCCTGTGTGTTGTGTTTTTAGATTCCCGCAGCAACCTGGAAGGTAGCCTGCTGATTAGCTCCTTTTTCCAGAGAAAGCTAGGCTTAGAGCTATTGTGTCTTGGCCAAGGTCACAAAGCTGGTGGTGGAGCCAGCACCAGTGCCCAGGTCTTCGTTCTCACATCGCGCTTCCTCCCCAGGGAGCAGTACAAGATGTTACTAGGCGGTAAGTGCCAAATGAGCAGAACAGACAGCTGTAGTTCTCCAGAGTAGGGAGGGGCTGAAGGGGGCTGGAGACCTTCCCAGAGGAAGCCTTTGAGCTGGGCCTGGAAGGGAGACAGCTGCTGTGTCCCTCCCTTTCGTGGCACTTGGAAACTCAGGGCCCGCAGCAGCCAGTTTCTGGCCACATTCACCTTCACTGGGAACACTTGTGGGGTCACAGGTTCCCTGACTGAGAGAAGGCTAACAAGTAGCTTACTCCTCTACCCTGGCAGCTCTTAGGAGTTCTAATTACTCAGGCGCTGCTGGGAGTTGTAGTTCCAGGCCTGTGGCCTGCACGGTAGATGGGACCGAGCGCCCCCTGGTGTTTCAGTACTGTGCATTGCAGATCCAGCTTAGGCTCGGCGCAGCTCCATCCACCTACACACATCCTGACCCCTGGAGCTCTCCACACGGGGCTCTTGAGGGCTCCCCCCTCCTGGGTCACCAGGGTTCTCTCTCTTCTCTGTCCCCCAGTTTGCTCTTCTACAATTACTCACTTCCTCAAAGGCCCTCAGGCTCTTTTTGATTTCTGGATGTCTCTTCCTATCTCTGAACAAAAAAGGACTGGGGTCCAGTAAGCACCGGGTGCAGGTGCAGTGTGGACATGTTTGCTTCCTTTCCTGGGTCCAGTCCAGGAGTTGAGGAGTGGCCTTATTTCTCCACTTTGCTTTGGCAGCCAGGTCCAGCCTCACACCCGCCTCTCCTTTTTTTTTTTTTCCTGGCTTCTTTTGTTCTGTCCCAATCACTTTTTCATGTGCCTGCCTTATTCTTCCCTTCCCTTCTGTCTGACTCTGTAATAATATTTTCTTTGACTGCAGTGAAGGTGAGAGAGTAGGAGGGGAGACTGGCTTCTGGGTGGGACTAACAGGGTGTGTGGTAAACCCAAGGTCAAATACATTCCCTTTTCTGGTCCTTGAGCCCCCTGGCTCTACCAGTGTCTGAGCAGCAGGGCTGGTTGCTATGGAAACACTAAGGCCACTGAAAGCCTTAGCTTTTGTTCCCTAGAGGTCCTTGTCCCCTTTCCTTGCTGGCCCTGTTCCCATCTCCCTTACCTGTCCCCTCAGGGCTTGCTCCCTTTCTTTATCAATGTAACCTCTCTTTACCTCACAGCCCTGAGCTGTTGCTGTTTCTCCTCTCCCCTTTTGACAGCCCACCTTTGTCTGTATGCTGCTCCCCTCCACATCACCCCTCCACCACCTTTGCATCTGTGCGGGATGCCTCACCTTCGCTTCTGGTCTCCTAAATCGACAGAGGGTGGGATTCAAATTGTCCCAATGTGCCTCATGTCCTGCTCCCCCCACCCCCCACGCAGCTCACTGCCCTGTGGCCTCAGGACACTGGACCTTGCCAGCTGCAGTGAGGGCTGTGCCAGGCGCTGGGGCAGCAGCTGGCGTCTTGGCATCCGGACACAGCGGGGGCAGAGTCTGTGGGCAGCGTGCCTGGAGGGAGAGAGGCAGATAGTGGGTACAGGGGAAAGGTTTTGCAGGATCTGCACCCAGAGACCCTCCCCTATGTTCACATATGAAGCTGCTGCTTAGCATGCCTCCCAGGGAAGGACAGGTGTCTCATGGTGGCCCTGTGTGCTCCTGGTGCAGTGCCTGCTCTTTCCTGGGCCCCAGGAGCATCTTCTAAGGAAGCCGTGCACTTGGATAGTCCAGGCTCTGCGCACAGACTCTCATTTACCCTTTGTCCAGTGGGGAAGGCAGGTAGGACCAGCTGTGGTGTCAGCTCACTGGCATAGAGACAAGCCACAGCTTGGGTACAGGGCCTCTGGTCTGTCTTGATTCAATAGCTGGTTCTCTTCCTTGTGCTTTATTTCTTGTGTGCGAGTTTGAGGGCTGGGCCCCAAGTTTCTGGTAGTGGTCATTGTCTTCCTATCATCTGTTTGCAGAACACCAGCAGTTCCTAAGGCCCTTCCAGGAGTTGTGGCTTCTCCTTAAAACGTTCCGATGGAAGAGCCTCTGGGTTGGGTACTGTGTTCATGCACACGCGTTCATGAACACACATGCATGAGAGTCAGGCCCATCCTTGCAATCTCACTCCTGCCGCCCACCTGGCGTCTATAGGTCACACATCCGGCACTGTGGGGCTTCTCAGGTTGGAGTAGGAAGTTGAAGGAAGGCACGGTGGCCACCCTCATGAATGCTGCACAGTGGCTTGCCACTACGTGGTGCACATCCCTGTCACCTGCACTGCCTTATGTGTCGTATCCCTAGCCTCCCCCACTTCACTGCTCCCCATTCTCCTCATCTGCCAGGGCTGTACAACAGGCCTGCTGGTCACATCCCGTACGGTGAGGCCTGAAACTGTCCCTGGGCACTGAGAAGGGACCTGAAGAAGAGGCAAGTGGGGAGGTGGGCTGCACTCAGGAGACCCTTAGTGCCCTAGCCCTAGAGAGGACCTCCGGGGGAGAAGCCAGGTAGCGCCTCTTGTTTCTCTCCCCCATCTCTTTGTTAAGAGAGTGGCTGATGGCATTTTGGAGTTGGTGAGGTCTGTGGCTTTGTCTGGCTTGTGGCAGCTTAATTGTCAGCTGTCGGTGTGAGGGCCACTTAGCAGCCTCCTGCTTTGGAAATGGACCTTGGGGGAAGTTGACTTTTGATCGCAAAGACAAAAACAAAGGGTCCAGGTTGACAGGCTGAGGGAAGGGAAGGGAAGTGGGTCTGAAGCTTAGAGTTGGGACCACAGGACTCCCATACCTGAGAGCCACGCTTGAGTTGTTGGAGGTGAGAGGGCGGCTCTGGTGTACCCTACTCCACTCAGCCTTCTCCCGTTTTCCCAAATCACGGCGTCCAGGCAAGGAGGAGTTTGTGGCAACCTTCAAGGGCAATGAGTTCTTCTGCTACGACCTGTCACACAACCCGATCCAGAGCAGCACTGATGAGATCACGCTGGCCTTCCGCACCCTGCAGCGCAACGGGCTGATGCTGCACACGGGCAAGTCGGCGGACTACGTCAACCTGTCCCTCAAGTCCGGGGCTGTCTGGCTGGTCATCAACCTAGGCTCGGGTGCTTTTGAGGCCCTCGTGGAACCCGTCAATGGCAAGTTCAACGACAACGCCTGGCACGACGTCCGGGTTACCCGAAACCTGCGCCAGGTAGGGGGGGAAGCAGGAGGAAGGTCAGGGGTCAGCCACATCTGGGGCAGAACACAGGTGGAGGAGAGAGGGCCACCTGGGGTGTGCGGAGGGCAGAGCCAGGACTTGGGAAGCGGGGTGTGGTTCTGGAGAACAGATCAGAACTTGGGGCTGTGGGGGCCACGGCTGTGTGGCAGGTTTCAGGGACCTTGTCATCCAGGGAGCTGAGCTAGGAGGAGGCTCCAGAGCAGCCTCTGGGTAGGAGCCTGAGGTCAGGAGAGGAAGGGTTGGGTTCACATTGCTGGGAGCAGCTGGGGTTTTGAGATCTGGGACTCACGAATCAGGTGATGGGCAGGAGCTCAGGGTGTTCAGGAGAAGGGAGGAGGGAACTGGAATATGAATGAGTGGCCTAGTATGCTATGGGGTAGGGAGGAGCTGGCCAGTGGGGGGCAGGTTCTGGTTGGGGGCAGTAGGGACAGGTGTTCTGACAGAACAGCATGACAGCGAAGAAAGTGGAGATGCAGGTGGGGTGGGACATAGTTTTCCCTTGGTGGGGCTTTCCCAGAGCAGAGGCAGAGATGGGGCGAGAGGGAGCTGAAGGCAGCGGGTGGGTGAGGGAGTCAGGACCAGGGAGGTGGCTTGGTCCTGCTTCTCCTCTAGGTGAGACTTGCCCTTTTTTCTTCCAAGAAGCCAGGCTTCCCCTGATGTCCATGCTTGCCTTCGTCCACTGCCTGGCTTGCAGGCCAGCCTGTGCAGGAGTTCCAGTGACACTCGCTGGATCAGTCCCTGCTATAGGACAGCATCCTTCTCCACAGTGTTCCCTCAGCTTCTGCTCCTAGACTCCCCTCCGGCACAGATCCTCTTAGGAGTGTCCCTCTTCAACTCTCACAGGCCCCATCCATGATGGCCACTGTGGTTAAGGCCATCTCTCCGCCAAGCTTTACTTGACAGAAGCCACCAATCCTAAGAAGTCCCCACTTCCAGTCAGGTCCAAGCTGACCTTCCTTGCTGAGCAGAAAAAGGATGCTGTGCATCGCATGGTGTTTCATCTTCACACCCTGGCTCCATCCTCTCTTCACTCAACCCCTGGGTCCCACTTCTCCCACATTCTGTTGGGTCCCAGTGTCGTAGCCAGCAGCAGTAAGGCCCTCCCAGCGCCATCTCTCCAGGAGAGCGACACAGCCCCGCTTGTGGAGGCTCCGTTTTGGCACTTTGTGACCGTCCTCTTGCTGGTGGTCCTCTTTGGGTTTCTTGGTTCTGGCTGGGTCGTGGTTAATCTTCCGTTACTGGTCCTCTTCGTTGTCACCTTTGTCATCCTTTCTCCTTCCTCCTGCCAGAAGTGCCATCAAGTGGGGCTCAGGATTCTGCTTGCTCCCCCACTCCTCTTACCTGCTCTTGTTTACACCACTGAGCGTGATGATCTGACGGGGATTTCTCCTCACTTAACGCTGCTCCCCTTTGCTGTGTCGATGCCGTGACGAATGCTGTTGCTCATTCAGGAGCCTGCTGCTTCCTGCTGCAGTCCAGCTCCTATGGATGTACCTGTTTTCACTGTGCACCCTCCTCATTCTGAGGAGTGGCATGTTTGCTGGAGGTGCTCCTCCCCCATGCAGTGCCTCCTTGCGCCATGCCGTCCTATTCCCCTGTCCTGTATTGTCACTCCTATCACTGTCAGTGCTATACACCTTCATGATACTTTCAGGTCCCACACATTTTATGGGAGGGGCAGGGAAGTTACCTTTGGTGCTTTTTGCTGCTCACCTTCTTGCTGTTCCTAGGAGCAGAGCTGTCAGCTGATGCTACCTTTGGTAGCATACTACGAGCCCATGGTCCTTATCCACATGTCTTTGGCCAAAAGAAATCATACTGGGAACAGAATGAAGAACATGCTTCTTGCCCTCCTGGGACCTCAGCTCTTGAGATAGGCTGGAACTATTATAAATGAACAGAACGAGGGCTGGGAGATGGCTCAGCAGCTAAAGGTGCTTGCTTGCAAAGCCTGAGGGCTCAGATTCAATTCCCCAGTATCCATGGAAAGCCAGATGCACAAAATAGCACATATATCCTGCAGTGGCAGGAGGCTCTGGTGCGTCTATATTTTCTCTCTCTCAAATAAATAAAAATATTTTCAGTAATGAACAGAACAAGACTATGCACATGCCATGCAGATCACAGAAGCCAGTCTGGGAACTTCAGAGGTATCCAAGAGGAGGGAGAGATCTGTGGTTAAGCTGAGGTTACCCACATTAATGGGGTGATGTTTTGGGTATAGACAGTGACCTATGATCCTGGCATATGTAGAGTCATGGATCTAAGCTGGTAACTGGTGGAAACCCCTCCCCCCTGAGAGTTCTAAAAGATGACTCAGAGATTTAGTGTTTTCTTTTTGTTTATTTTTATTTATTTGAGAGCTACAGGCAGAAAGAGAGAGAGAGAGAGAGAGAGAGAGAGAGAATGGGTGTGCCAGGGCCTCTAGCCACTGCAAATGAACTCCAGATGCGTGCACCTCCTTGTACATCTGGCTAACGTGGGTCCTGGGGAATTGAACCTTCTACTGGGGTCCTTAGGCTTCACAGGCAAGCGCTTAACCACTAAGCCATCTCTCCAGGACCCCCTTTTAAAAATATATTTTGTTTATTTATTTGAGATAGAGGGAGAGAGAGAGAGAGAGAGAGAGAGAGAGAGTGAGTGCGCCAGGGCCTCCAGCCACTGCAAACAAACTCCAGACGCATGCGCCCCCTTGTGCATCTGGCTTACGTGGGACCTGGGGAATCGAACGGGGATCCTTTGGCTCTGCAGGCAAATGCCTTAACCGTTGAGCCATCTCTCTAGCCCCGATTCAGAGATTTAGATAGGCCATGTTGACCCAACGGTGGGGCCACTGAGCCACGGAAAGTGTCTTCGAAAAGATGTTGACTGAGACCCATCTTTAAAAGGGCTTCTGAGGGCTGGAGAGATGGCTTAGTGGTTAAGCGCTTTCCTGTGAAGCCTAAGGACCCCGGTTCGAGGCTCAGTTTCCCAGGACCCACATTAGCCAGATGCACAAGGGGGCCACATGCGTCTGGAGTTCGTTTGCAGTGGCTGGAAGCCCTGGTGCTCCCATTCTCTCTCTGCCTCTTTCTCTCTCTCTGTCACTCTCAAATAAATAAATAAAAATGAACAATAAAAGGGCTTCTGAGGATTTCTGTCACTCCAGAGTTCAGTCTAGGCTTATGAGCAAGAGGTGGAAGAACGGGCTGGGGAGATGGCTCAGTAGATAAAGGGCTTGCCTGTGTGAGTGTGAAGGCCAGAGTCCTGGTCCCTAGCACCCGTGTGAATTCCGGGTGAGTGTGATTCTCCCCTGCAATCGCAGTGCTTGGAGGGCAAGACAGGGTGTCTTCAGGGCAAGCTGGCTAGCTAGACAAGCTACGTCGGTGGATTCTGGGTTCAAGTGACAGACCCTGTCTCAGGAAGTAAGGTAAAGAGTGACTCAGGAAGACACACCGATTCTAGCCCCCCCCCCATGCCTGTTTATACACATACAAGCACACCTTTGCACTCACACACGTATGAACATGTATGTGCACACGGCACACACACATGCCACGCATATGTACATAGGCAAAAGAAAAAAAAAGGTGGAGGAACTGCATTCAGGAAGCGCTCCTTGGCCTAGCCTCAGAGCTGGGCTCTGGAGCTGCTGTCATCACTCAAGGCCTAGTCTGGGGTTAGGTGCATCCTCATCAGGCCCTCTATCTGCCTGGTTTCAGGACTTTCAAGAGTAATTTTTTTTTCTTGGTCCTGTCCCTAAGGCAGTGTCTCTCAGTCATCCAATCACACTGTACACCCAGACATCACTCGGGTGCTGCTGGCTCCAGGATTCTGCTAACCATCACAGGGCTGCGTAGAATAGCCCAACAAAGAGTCAGCTAGCAAATGTCAGCAGTGCCTCTGGGGAGAAACCCCGTTCACTCGAGTGTGTCCAGTGTCCAGATGATGTCCTGGGATTGGGAAAAGCCCTTCTGTGATCACAGGGGTGATGTAGGGTGGAGTGATTTTCACCAATGCTACTGTTCCCCAAGCTTTGCAGGCTGGGAGCTAGGACAGAGAGGTAATGTAAGAGACGCTGTCAGGACTGCAGAGGTAGAGGGCTTGTTTAGTACACACGCGGCCCTGGGTTCCGTCCCCAGCACTGTGGAAAAACAAACGGAAAAAGAAATGACATCTGCCTGTAGCTGTACTAGAAGGGTAGGTAGCCAGGATCGGGAAATGCTGTGGCTTCTGCATTATTTCCTCCACATAGTCAGTGCAGCTGGAAAGATGGCCTTCTGCAGGGGCCAACCCTGAACTAACATCCAGGGCTCTTTCTTCTTTTTGCTACAATAGCTTTAGTAGTGGGTCAAAGGTCAGCTCCAAACATTGGAAGAAGCCACCCCTGGATTAGGTTCCTGGAATCATAAATGGTGGGAAACATATGGAAACATAACACTTAGGACCAGAAGGGGCCCAGGATAGGATCTTCCTTCCTCCTTTTGAACTCAGCTTTTGAAGCCACTGTGATCTTCTTGGGGAATCTTCGTAGAGATGATTGTCTCTGAGGCCTGTTTTTATTTCTGGGACCTCCCCACTGCTTCCCACCAAGAATGTGCAAAGCTACTTTACCATTAGTCAGCTCCAAACTTGGAAGAAAAGCTGACTACCTAAACATCACATGGTGTCTTCTTTTGCCCAGCTCACATTATGCCTCCTCTCAGTGTTAAATGCTTTCAGAAGATCTTCCAAAAGATAGAGCCCCTCAAGGATGGACTCCCCACAAAAATACCATCCCTAAGGACGGGATGACCCTGGATAGAGTGCTCAAGGATGCAATCCCCAAGGATGCAATCTCTCAAGGATGGAGTCTCCAAGGATGCATTCCCCGAAGGATGCAGTCTGACAAAGATGGATTCCCTCAAAGATGATATCTTAAAGGATGAAATCCCTAAGGATGGTGTTTCCAATGATACAATACCTCAAGGATAGAGTCCTCAAGGAGGCAATCCTCCATGGATGGATTCTCCAAGGATGATATCCCCCACCAATGCACTGCACGTGTTGTGCATCCAGCTGGGAGCTCCATCTCAAGGATGGAGTCTCTGAAGGATGGAGGGAGTCCCTCAAGGATGGGGTTCCTTCAAGGATGGAGTCTCTGAAGGTTGAAGGGAGTCCCCCAAGGATGGGCTTCCCCCAAGGATGGCGTCTCTGAAGGTTGGAGGGAGTCCCCCAAGGGTGGGGTTCTTCCAAGGATGGACTCTCTGAAGGTTGGAAGGTGTTCCCAAGGAATAGGGTTCTGTTCTCTTGCATCTATTCATCACAACATACAACCTAGATTTTCAGCTCTGTAGGCCCATCTACACTGATTTCCCTGGCTCTTCTCTTCATTTTCCACGGCTCTCCTGAGGACACCACCCATTCACCTTCCTCTCTGCCTGGTAAAATCTTAGAGTTCGGTTTAAATCCCAGCTCTGTCACTAGTTGTTTGAGTGATGTTAGGCAAGTTATATAACTTTTGAGCTTCAGTTTTTCATAGGCAAAGTGGGAAGGAACCTCTGCTGACTAACTAAAGTCATAATGACTTAAAGCACTCAGCTCAGTGCCTGGCTGATGTGGGCATCAAAGGCCTCACTGCTGCCATAACCATTAGGTGTTTTTCCTCTCAGTTCTTCAGGCCCATCATAAATGCTACCTTCTTCATAAAGTCTTCCTCGCTCTATCCTACAGCCAGGCTCCCTTCTTTGCTATGTTCTTTGAGCAACCGGAAATTTGTATTCTAGCCCTCTCAGCACATTCTTCCTGTGTCTGTGTTTTGCTCACTCCTTATCCCTACTTCTAGGTTGTAAGCAAATTGAAGGCTTAATGCCAGCAACTATTCAATCTGTTTAGTTGTTATTCTAGTAGTCTTCTTGATTCATCTGGTCTCTTGGTCTCTTTCAAGAAGTTTCTTTTTTTATATTTATTTGAGAGAGAAAGAGAATGGGTGCACTAGGGCCTCTAGCTACTGCAAACGAACTCCAGACACATGTGCCACCTGTGCATCTGGCTTATATGGGTACTGGGAAATTGAACCGGGGTCCTCAGGCTTCACGGGCAAGTGCCTTAACCACTAAGCCATCTCTCCAGCCCTCTTTCTTTCTTTCTTTCTTTCTTTCTTTCTTTCTTTCTTTCTTTCTTTCTTTCTTTCTTTTTTGGTTTTTCGAGGTAGAGTCTCACTCTAGCTCAGGGTGACCTGGCCTGGAATTCACTATATAGTCTCAGGGTGGCCTCGAACTCATGATGATCCTCTTACCTCTGCCTCCCAAGTGCTGGGATTAAAGGCATGTGTCACCACACCTGGCCCTCTTTCTTTTTTACTTGTAGTGTGGGGATTGAACCCAGGGCCTTGTTTATGCTAGGCAAGCACTGTAACACTGAGCTATACCCCTAGCCTTTTCATCTGTTCTTTTTCTTAGAGCTGGTTAGTGAGTCATGTCCACAATGAGCAGATCTATTTCATATAAGCATTGAACTATCGCTTGTCTCTGGGTATAGTGATATGCACCTGTAATCCCAGTCCTCAGGAGGCTGAGGCAGGAGGATCACCATGAGTTCAAGGCCAGTCTGGGCTATATCGTGAGTTGGAGCTGGGCTATGTGTAGAGATTCTGTTTCAAACAATCAACAAATAGACAAAAGTACAACATAACACCTGAGCTACCTTTTGTGTCCCAGAAAGAAATTCTTTTTTTAACTTATTTATTTACTTGAGAGAGAGAGAGAGAATGAGTGTGCTACAGCCTTCCTCCAGTGCAAATGAACTCTAGTCACATGTGCCACCTTGTTCATCTGGCTTATGTGGGACCTGGGGAATCGAACCTAGGTCCTTTGGCTTTACAGGCAAGCACCTTAACCACTGAGCCATCTCCCCAGTCCCCAGAAAGAAATTCTGATTTTCTTTATAAGACTAGCCAATAGCCCTGCTCCCTGCTCAGTGCTCTAATGTGTCAGAGTGTTTCTCAGGTTGAATTGCAACATCTTTCCTCCACTAACCACCAGGCTCAAAGGTCTTATTTCTCTTTTGTTTCTCACTTAGTTTTTATAACTAGGCGAGGAATAGCGAATATGCCTATCTTGCTGATGAAGAACCCGAGTTTTCAGAGCATAAAGAACTTGCTTAAGGTCACCGGGTTAGGGTGCAGGAGAACTGGAAGTCTGACTTGAGGCCCCATCATTTCTTTGTCTCCTGGGATGGGGGTTGGCTGCTGTCATTGGTGGAGGCTGTACAGTTTCTCCTGTGGTTCCAACGTTCTTGGATGTTCCCAAATCTCAAAAGCATCTGAAGGCTTTGCTCACATCTCTGAATAAGTTGCTGTTACCTCCGAGTGCAGTGGGCTCCTCCTTTCTTTCTCTCAAGCTTCTCTGGCTCCATGGAGACTGTCTTCCTCTCAGGATTTGTGGTTCGTGTATAGACAGTCCTCCCCTGGGCCTTCTACAGGGGGCTGGAACGATGTTCAGAGTTCTAGGTAGAGATGGATTGGAGTTGTCTTCAAAGCCCCTTGGCCACAGTAAATTGCCTGGTAGAATGACTGGCTTCTGGCTGGGATGCCCTCGTCACTCGTCAGTCGTTGCCGCATTTGTGCTTCTGGGCTTTGAAAGTGGGTGAGGCCCTCACTGTCGGGTTGCTCGTGTGTAGCTTTAGCTCTCCAGATCCTGGCCTTTGGAAAGCACTGGGCTGCTGTGGCTCCTTTTCCTGGGCTGTGTCACAGGAAGGCGAGCCAGTGGGAGCTCCATTCTAGTATTTGACCACAGTTGCCCCTCAACCATGATCCCCATGGTTCTAGTATTGGACCACAGTTGCCCCTCAACCATGATCCCCACAGACAGTGTTCTGGATCCTAACTCCTAGGTCTGGAGGGGCTTGTCTCATTCACTCCAACCATGCTGTTGTCTGGATCTCTTGATGAATCAGTGGAAGGCCCAGGTTTTGAACTCACATCTAGTGCCTGTCAGTTCTGGTTTTAATTTGAAACTTCCTTTGTGAATATTGAAACCCTTTTTCTCCCTCTTCTTTTCCTTTTAATGAGAGAGAAAGAGAATTGGTGCACCAGGGCCTCCAGCCACTGCAATCAAACTCCAGACGTGTGTGCCACCTTGTATGCATGTGCGGCTTTGCACACTTGCGGCACCTTGTGTGTCTGTCTTACGTGGGATCTGGAGAGTTGAACATGAGTCCTTAGGCTTTGCAGGCGAGCGCCTTAACCACTAAGCCATCTCCCCAGCCCCTTTATTTTGTTCTCTATAAGCAGTTCTAATTAAAGAAGAATGGTGCTTGGATTTTTACCTTCGGTGTTGTTTTCCTCCCTTGTTTTGTACTGGTGTAATGATGTTAGACAACTCTTGAGGAGTGCTATTAGTTTAGCTGCCCTGAAGCTAATTGTTCCTTGTTCTGACTAGTTGGCCTCTTCATTTCACGACACCCCTACCGGCTGGCAGGACGAATCCCCTTATCACTGGTTATCTCCTTGCTCCAATCACTGCTTCTGCAATTAGACACTTCTCTTGCTACTACGTAAGCTGCTTCTGCATCGCTGATAATTAATATTGGCTACTCAGCACTTGTAGCTGCTAACTATTGAATTCTGTTATTTTTAATTATACAAGGCCCTTATTAATTGTCTTACTGAATTATTCCTGTGCCCACTGGTTGTAGTAACTCTTCAACTAACTGGTCTGTCCCTAGAGTACCACTCCCTACCATCATGGCTTCAGGTGTGCAGTACAGTATTTAATGAACACCAAGCACCAGCGTCCCTCTAGCCTTGATTCCCTTAAATAAAGCTGCCTCAGTCCCTTAGACAGATCTTCCCCAAAAACCAGGGTAAATCTGAAGGTGGATGTTGCTGCTGTCCTTGGCAATGGGAAGAGAAAATGGGTTTAGAAGCACACAGAGCTGCTGGGGATTTTAGAGATCAGGGTAGACACACAGTTCAGAGACGAGTAAGGGAATTCCGAGGTATGTGGGCCTCTGTGTTTCTCTTTAGCGGGAGTGAATTTCTGGTGCTGGCTATGGGAAGTGGAGGTTTAGGGGGCTATGGGTAGATGTGTGCATGGAGGAAGGTTGGGTGCTGGAATAGCCTTACCAATTCCAGGTCCTTGAGGGGTGGTACAGGCACTTAATTCTGGGAGGATCGGCTTCCCAGAGGAGAGTAAGAGAATGGGCGTGGGGTGATTGAAGACAATGGAGGACTTCTCTGGGAAATGTGTCCCCTGGACAAGTCAAGGTGGACAGGCAGGTGGGAGAGGGGAGCATTGGGAGGAGGGTTTGGTATGATCCATATAGCTCGAGCACGAGCCCTCTGCCGGCTGGGCAGGGCTAGGCTTCCTTTTCCCTGTTGAGATGGTGACTCACTTTCTTTTCGGTTCTCAAGGAGGAGAGAGAGAAAAAAAAGAATGTACGAGGAGCTGCCCCTCCTTCCAGTGACCCCTAAATCTATTTACCCATCCTCCATCCCCAGGAAACACGAGGCCCACGTCCCCTTCTGTACACCTTGGGAACCACTTCTTTTGGCCCCCAAAATGAAATTGCCTGTCATTCTTACCAGTCTTGCGATTCTCTAGGGGCCTTGCCCACTTTTCTCCCAGCCTGACAGCCAGCTGGCCCGTCACCAACCGGTTAACCCATTAACCCGACATGGCCACTGGTCAGCCAGTTGGCCAGCACCACCTCACTCCTCAGCCAGTTCTCTGGAAAGCCATCTGGTTGACCAGTCAGCCAATAAAGCCATCCGTGCCCATTTCTGAGTCAATGGCCCACCCCCTTCTCACACCCCTGTGCTCCCCTCCTTCCCTTCTCCTAACTCCCTAACATTTCAGCTGATAGGACCTACTAATCCTGCATACTGGGTCTGCTTCTTAACCCTGCCTCCTCCCTCCCCCTTCTGTTGGAAAACCCCCCCGTTGCCAACTCTGTGTGTGTTACTAACACGCTTATAACCCAGGGGACCAAGGGATGGGCAGGGACAGGTGGGACAAGGTATGAGTGAAAAAACCAAACTAACCTTTCTGTCTCATCTGCGGAATGTTGGCCATCTTTAAGTCTTTGCTTTCTTGGTCCAGTTCTTTTGTTGTTTTCTTCTGTACTAACCAAGGTCTCTAACTGTTCCCCTAATTCTGCAGACGGGGCTCTTCTGGGAGGGGATGATGAGGAAGAGGAATCCAGAGAGGGGTCGGAGAGGGGTTGGGAGAAGAAGGGAGTGAATTTTTGTGTGTGTTTTATTCCCCTCTCCCATTATAATTTTTCTTTACTTCTACTGAACCTGAGGTGGGAGGGTTTGAACAAACAACCAAAAAATATATATATATATGCCTATATATTTTTTCTTCTTTCTTGAGTTTCACAGTTGGTCATTTTATTTTTCTTTTCTTTTCGTTCTGTTCTTTTGTTGTTGTCCTTGTTTCGTTTTTTTTTTTTGACACCCCCTTCCCCACCCCCATCTCCGGTGAAGCACGCAGGGATTGGACACGCTATGGTAAACAAACTGCATTATCTGGTAGATATCACTCTAATTGTCTTACCGTTTGGTTTGCCGTGGGTTTTTTAACTGTTCGATTCTCCCATTTTTGTTTCTCTCCTCGTTTGATTTTTGGTTGTTTTGCTCTTCCAGTTTTTTTTTTTTTTTTTCCTGTTTGCGTCCTGGACGACCTTTAGATTTTGCTTCTCTCTTTCAGTTTTCTTCTGTTTCTTTCTTTCTTTCTTTTTGGTCCAAACTTAAATCCAAAAGACAAATGGAAGTTAAGGAATTGGGTCGGGCTATGCCTACCGTCCTTGCCTCCTGCTTCAAATTCCTGGCTTGAGGTCTGGGGCAGGCCCCATGTTCATCGGCTCTGGTCAGACCAGCCCCGATGCCAACAGCTCATTTCTGTTGCTTTCTTTTGTTCTCTCCCTCTTCCCCCCCCCTTTTTTTTCTTTGATTTGGTTTCTTTCTTGGTCTCCTGAAAATCCATGGAAAACACCATCCCATGACATGCTACGCTCTGCTCACTGTCCGCTCTGAACGGGCTCCTCAGGTTGGGGAGGTGGTTGTGGTGCCACCCCCAGCGGCAGCCAACTGGGCAGGTTCCCCAGATGGGTGGGGGATGGCTTCCCTTCACCAGTTTATTTGAGTTGAGAGGCGGCCTCACGCTGGCTACCAGGGGAAAGGTGACATCTCTCTACTTCTCAGCCTTGAGGATTCCCAGTTAGTTCTGTCTCCCTGACATTTTGCATGGCATGAATGGTCTTTTCTCCCACCAGGGACAGCGTCCAGATCCTCCACCCCCTCCCCTCCCCACCGCTCTGCTGCTCTGACTAACACTGTGTTTCACACTGTCTTCCTCCCCCCCTCAGCCCCGTCCCTTCTGTGTCCCCTGCCTCTCCTGCATGGCCTCTTGACAGGGCTTCGTTTGCTTCCTTCCCTGTTGAGGACACGAGAGGAGGAGGCCCGGTGGGGGAGGAGTGCGGCAGCACTTGGCTGTCCTTGTCCTTGACAAACTCCTGTGCTTGGGTTGGGCTCCATTCTGGTGAATGCCGGTGTGGGTGTCAGTGTAAAGGCAGCTGGTGTGTGTTGGTGTGTGGGTGTGGCTGTGTGTAAATGTTGGTGTGACATTTAGGGGTGTTAGTAGGAAGCCCATGCTGGGTATTTGAGAGGCTGCTGGTTCGTTACATGTGCAAGTGCTGGAGGAAAGCGGGGGCCGCATGCCTGGGTGGGTCTTGAGACTCGGCGAGGGTTCTGTTTGGAGGAAGCCTGGAGGGGTTGGCACTTCAGTGTAGGTGCCATGATGGGCAGAGACAGGGAAGGGGCTGCTGGGCCCTGCTCTCTTTCCATGCCTGCCTCACAACGCGTGCCAGTAGGCCCGGTGGTGCGTGATCCCCTGGGATTCCCTCACTCCTGCCCAGTTCCGGTTCTGCAGCAGCAGCTGGTTAGTCATCGCCTATTAATAATGCAGAGTGATTGAACACCAGGCTGGGGACCCTGCAGATGGACGTGTCTGCTCTCGTGGAGCAGGAGCTGCTTGGGGGCAGCTGCCTGGCTGGCCCAGCCTCCCAAGTCTGTCTGGCTAGAAGGCTGGAGAGGAGTGAGAGGTTAGAACCGGGGTCCCCGGCCTGAGTTTCATACCTCCTCGGGAGGTTCTACCTCTGAGCTACGCTTGGCCTTTTGTGACACTTAAATTTTTTTTAAAAATTTATTTGCAAAAAGAGAGAGAGAGAGAGAGATACAGAGAGATACACACAGAGAGAAGGGGTGCACCAGGGCTTCTTGCCACTGCATACAAACTGCAGACACATGCCCCACTTTGTGCATCTGGCTTTACATGGCTACTAGGGAGTTGAACCTTTGGTTGTTAGGCTTTGTAGGAAGTGCCGTAACTGCTGAGCAGTCTCTCCAGTCCCGCTTTCTACTTTTGTAGGCGTGTCTCTTCCAGCATACACATAGACTAGTGTCCAGAGCCAGTGCCGCCCGAGCCCTCCCCAGTCTAAGATCTCATGTGATCTCCCAGGCTTCCTAGTTCAAACAGAGCTGCATAGTGAGATCAGCACCAGCCCTCCACAGGGTCTATTCCTTCAACTGTTGTTTTCTAGGAGTCAGCTGTTACCCACTCTGGCTAGACACTGAGTGTCTGTCAGAAGCTGGCCAGTGCTTCACTGGATATCCAACCGGTGACTGTGGAGACATGGGAGCTGTTGTTACTGCATTGTGGCTGGAACAAAGCGCCTGACCAAAAGCAGCTGACGGAAGGAAGCCTTTTATTTTAACTTACGGTCTCGAGGGGAAGCTTCATGGTGGCAGAGGAAAGCATGGCATGAGCAGAAGATGGACATCACTTTTGCCACAGCAGGTGGAAAATAGCAGCAGGAGAGTGAGCCAAACTATAGCAAGGGGGAGCCAGTTATGACACTCCTAAGCCCAGCCCCAACAATATACCTCCTCCAGCAGGGCTCCACCTTCAAAATTACCTTTAGCTGGGGACTAAACATTTACAAAACATGAGTCTATAGGGGATATCTGATTCAAACCACCACAGGAGGCAAGGTCAACCCCATTGATGAACCCCAAATACCTTGGGGATTGCGTCCTAGAATTAGGGTCTAGCAAATCTTCCTTTTAGCCTCCATTTGGTGAAGAATTGGCCATGTGGGTCAAAGCCATAAAAACTTAGTTTTGACAGTTGTGGTAATGCACACCTTTAATCCCAGCACTTGGGAGGCAGCGGTAGGAGGATTGTTGAGAGTTTGAGGCCACTCTGAGACTACATAGTGAATTCCATGTCATCCTTGGCTAAAGCAAGATTCTACCTTGAAAAAACAAAACAGAACAAAACACAAACAAAAGACTCAGTTTCTTTGTCCACCCAGTAGGCTAACAGTGTCCCTGTACTGCCTATTTAATGGATCCATGTGATGATCAAGCAGGACATTTTGAAGAGTGGACACTTCCATGCTCTGCATAGGGAATCATACTTTTTTTTTTTTTTTTTTGAGGTAGGGCCTCACTCTATCCCAGGCTGACCTGGAATTCACTAGGTAATCTCAGGGTAGCCTCGAACTAATGGCGATCCCCCTACCTCTACCTCCCAAGTGCTGAGATTAAAGGTGTGCGCCACCACGTCCAGCTCTGGGAATCATACTTTGGTTAAGCTTTATATAGCATTTGCTGATTCCTTCTGTCTCCAGGGCAGGGATATTCTGTGAAGTGATTCCCAGCTGGGCCTGGTGGTGCACATCTTTAATCCCAACACTCGGGAGGCAGAGGTAGAAGGATCACTGTGAGTTCAAGGCCAGCCTTAGACTGCATAGTGAACTCCAGGTCAGCCTTGGCTAGAGGTAGACTACCTACCTCAGAACACAAAACAAAAAAGGGTGATTCTCTTGTCATAGCAAACCCTGGAAAATACAGTATCTCTGGCCCCAATGGAAATTCTATTACCATTCCAAAATAACTGTATGAAACCTCAGAACAGTTTGGGCTTGAGCAAACCAGAGCAGATGAATGGCTTGGTTGTTAGACAAGAAGCCAATAGCCCTGTCTGGTTTCAGCTCTGGTAGGGGAAGTAAAACCAGAACAGATGAATGGGTTAGTTTAATCAAATTCTTTCTTTTTAATATTTTATTATTTTATTATTTATTTATTTATTTTATTTATTTATTTATTTTTTTGGTTTTTTCAAGGTAGGGTCTCACTTAGCCCAGGCTGACCTGGAATTCACTCTGTGTTCTCAGGGTGGCCTCGAACTCATGGTGATCCTCCTACCTCTGCCTCCCGAGTGTTGGGATTAAAGGCGTGCGCCACCACGCCCGGCTATTTATTTATTTATTAGAGAGGAGGGGGAGACAATAGGCATGCCAGGGCCTCTAGCCACTGCAAACGAACTCCAAACGCATGCGCCACGATGTGCATTTGGCTTACGTGGATTGTGGGGAGTAGAATCTGGGTCCTTAGGCTTCACAGACACGCGTTTTAACTACTAAGCCATCTCTCCACCCCTAGTTAGGTTAGTTAAGAAGCCAGTATCCCTCTCTTGTTTCAACCCTGCTAAGTTTTCCAGGTGCACACTTCCCTGCGTGATCAACACTGATGATTAGTTCTTTTAAGCCAAGACTAGAGGCAGGAAATGGGGTTCAATAGGTTCTGATTTCTAGGGCATCCCTGAGATGGGTTTTATGTAGTATTTTTTTTTTCTTTTTAAATGAGAGAGAGAGAGAGAGAGAATTGGTGTATCAGGGCCTCTCCCCACTGCCAACAAACTCCAGATGCGTGCACTATCTTGTGCACATGTGCCACTTGTGCACATGCATTACCTTGTGCATCTGGCTTATGCAGGTTCTGGGAAGTCAAACCTGGATCCTTAGGCTTTGCAGACAAGTGCCTTCACCACTAAGCCATCTCTCCAGCCCAAATTTTATGTGGTTTTGTATCTATTTATTTTTACCAATTCATTCATATGGACTCTTGTCTGAGCACTTCTTGGAAGGATAGATAGACCCAAAAGACTTGCCCAGTTGAGATGTTTAGGTTGATTGTAGTTAGGATAGTATTTGCTTATAAAAGTAATGGATCTTTGCAATATACTAGGGCCTTCAAATAGCTTTCACATTTTGAATATTACTCACGCTAGATGATGTCTGGATTCCAGGCAGGAGACGGGGATTGTTCCCACTTAGCAGATGAGGAAGCTGGGGCCCAGAGAGAGAACCTTGCCTGGTTATGGCACTTACTGCTTTCCCTTTACTCTCATTTAGTGCTTAGTCAGCCCAGAAGAGATGGGAGTGATGGAAGTTGTTAAACCCCTTTTACAGATTAGTATCAGCAAGACAAAATGAGATTATTCTGGAAAATGGCTCAAACCAGAGCCCAGGATTTCTGACCTGAAGTCTTGCCCCTCAGGGCTGTAAATACTACCATGACACTCATTTCTTGGTATGTCTTTCTAGATGTTTCTGGCACAGAATTGTGACTACACTAAATGCTTAGTTGGGCTGCAGTACCTCCCTTAGTGGACGCTTCTTCCTTTCTCCTTGTCTCAGCCCATGTTCCTGCCTTAGTCCACCCTAAAAGATGCTAGGAATCTGTTTTTGTTTAAATCTTTAAAAAATTTTTTCTTTATTTTAGAGAGAGTGAGACACACACACACACACACACACACACACACAGAGAGAGAGAGAGAGAGAGAGAGGAGAGAGAGAGAGAGAAGCAGATAGAAAGAATGGGCACAGCAGGGCCTCTAGCTACTGCAAAAGAACTCCAGACACATATGCCATTCTGTGCATCTGAGTTTAGTTGGGTCCTGGGGAATTGAACCTGGGTCGTTTGGCTTTGCAAGCAAGCAAGCACCTTAACCACTTAGTTATCTCTCCAGTCCAGGATTTTTTTTTTTTCAAGGTAGGGTCTCACACTAGCCCAGGCCGACCTGGAATTCACTATGTAGTCTCAGGGTGTACTCAAACTCACAGGGATCCTCCTATCTCTACTCCCAAGTGCTGGGATTAAAGGCGTGTGCTACCATGCCTGGCTCAGGAATCTTTTTTTTTTTATGTGGAATCTTTTTATATTTATAGTTATTTATAATCAGAGAGAGAGAGAGAGAGAGAGAGAGAGAGAGACAGACAGACAGACAGACACAGAGAGAATGGGTGTGCTAGGGTCTCCAGCCATGGCAAATGAACTCCAGATGTTTACGTCACTTTGTGCATCTGCTGTACTTGGGTACTGGGGAATCGAACACATGTCTTTAGGTTTTGCAGGCGAGTCCCTTAATTGCTGGTCCATCTCTTCAGCCCCAGGAATCTTTCATTTATTTGTTTTTAAGGTATGGTTTCACTTTAGCCCAGGTTGCCTTGAACTCACAGTGATCCTCCTACCCCAGGATTAAAGGCATGAGCCACTCACCTGGATTCCAGGACTCTTTCTATGGGCTAGGTGTTCTTAACCACATTAAGCCTGTGGGTCCCTTTGAGGGTTTAATGGCAGCAGTGAGGTCTCTCAGGAGACAAAACAGCCAGTTGACATAGTTTTACTTACACTGTCAAGAAGCTCAGGGAAGCCTAATCACCCACAAATTAACAACATCTGCCCTTCCATCTTCTCTCTAGAAATGGGAGGTCAGTGACCCTCCGATCATGGCAGGCCAGTGGGGATGGCTCTGGATGATGGCAGAAGGGTCTCTTTTCAGTGGTGGGCGTGGGATACCTACCCATGTGGGGATATTTGTGGCTAGGACGTGTGTGTGTGTGTGTGTGTGTGCGTGCGTGCACTGCGAATGCACATGTGTGTGTTTGTGCATGTGTTTCTGTCTGCCTGTGGAGGCCAGGGGCCGACATCGGGGTTTATTCCTCAGTTGCTCTCTACCTTATTTTCGAGACAGGGTCTCTTGCTGAACCTCGAGCTTACTGATGTGTCTAGACTAGCTAGCCAGTGCAATGGGATTACAGGCACATACACCACCCAAGCCAGCATTTTACATGGGTATTGGGGATCTGAACTCAGGTCCTCACGTGCACACAGTAAGCACTTTAACCCACTGAGCCATCTCCCCAGCACCCAAGACCTGGATTCCCATCCTACCTAGCCTACCTATGTGAGGGGGAGCAGAGCAGATGAGGAGAGGCAGGGCCCATAAGTAGGGAAAACTAAGAGCCTCTCTAAATGGAAAGGCAGGGTTCCTTGGGCCACTTCCAGCTGGTCTCCCACTTTGGTAGAGCTGGGCTCCTCCTCTTTCAAGGCAGACATCCCACTCATTTTCCTTGGCCTCCTCAGAGACCATTTTGCTAGCTTGGCTGTGTTGAGTGGGTTCATGTGGGTTGACCGTGTCTTAGGGTTCCAGCCAAGGTCCCCAGTGCTCCTACGTGGAGAGGAGACCCTCATGACCTCACCACAGCACTTGGTAGGACGTGGCAGTAAGTGCAGGTGTGTGTGGGAGTGGAATCCATGGTGAGTCGCAGTGGGATGTGTGTGTGTCACCCACCGGTGGGGAATCTCAGGTCTGACGCCCCTTCTTTTCCTTTCTCAACTCCTAAGTGTTTTTATCCCAGGGGCTGCTCCTCTCTCCTCCTCAGTGGAAGGACGCTTCTCCTTCCTGCGTCCCCCAGCTCTTTCGCCTTCATTCTCCGCTCTGCATGCCTTCTCACCTGCGGCTGCCCTTGGCTCTGGCCTGCCTGCCTGGGCCTGGCCTCACACTCTGCTCCTCTAACCGGCACGGGTCCCAGCTGCAGTGGCTGTTCTTTGTCGCATGGGCTCCCTTCCTCCCTCCTCCCCTGCTGGCCCCACCCCTTCTAGAAGCTGCTGGGGGAGGGTTGGGGGGCAGGGGCGTCAAGGACCCCTGGGGTGGAGGGGGCAGGGGAATTTTTCCCCTGTTACCTGCTTTTACTAACGAACCTGCCATTTTTGTGTCTGGACTGATTTGTCTGAGGAAACAGTCGGGTTTTACTAATCTAAGCCATCTCCCTCCCTGCCTTCCCCAGACACCTTCCTCCAACCCCTCTACCCACTTCCTGTCCACCACTACCATCTCCTCCTTTCTCCCCCTACTTCTCCCCACCCCACCTGGCTGATTCCCTTCCTCAGTGCACCTCCTATGTTCCCCCACCTCCTGCTAGCCCTCCCCCCACCGTGGGCCGTACAGGGTGATTAAGGAGGCCCTTTTTCAGTAGACCCCATATCGTGGGAGGAATTAATGAGATTTATCCCCAGCCTGGAAGGGAATTTATCAGGGCATTTCTGGGCCTCCACAACTCAAACAGGGCAAGAGAGAGTGATCTTGACCTTGCCAGATGAAGTGGGATGAAGCGAGAGCATAGGTGAAGATGGGAGGGTGGTACGCTGCTGGCCTCCGAGGCCAGAGAGGAAGACTTCAGACTCAGGCACCTGGAGATGACGAGACTGAAGGGCTTTGGGACCAGGATGGCCTTCCTCTTGCTTGGAAGCAGAGGCGCATGGGATTTGAGCATAGTGGTGGAGGGACTTGAGGCTCCGTCACCAAAATCACAGTCTCCCCCAGAGTTAGGCTTACAGATGGTAGCTGTAGGCAAGGTGGTGCTGGGTCACAAGATGACTCGATGTTGACTTTTGATGTGCTGTGTTGTCTGGATTGTGCCAAAGTTAATGGGTGTCAGGGTTGTGTCAAGCTGGGTACTTCCACTTCAGGAGCCGGTAGTCTGGTTAGTGTGTGTCCACTTAGGTTCAGGAACTGATTGGTAGCCCAGTTCCAGTTTTCAGGATAGCACCAGGAAAAGTGTGGAGAGCAGGTGCAGCCACATTGCCCCAGAGAGGCCCTTTCACCTGCCATACCTTCCCTGACTTGATCCCACTACCCTTTCCTTCTGGCCCCCTTTCCCCCTCTCTCCTTTTCTCCAACCTCCCCCCTTTCCCCGGTCTAATCTCGTTTGCATGTTTTTGTGACTAATACTTACTTTGACCCTCCCCCTTCCTACCCAGACTCCCCCTACCCAGCCTCAGGATGAGGTGGAAGGAAAGAAGAAATAACTGATCATGACCAATCCTCCCCTCAAAACATGACTCGGAAGCTTCCAGACTGCCCCTTCCACAGAGATACCTGTCCCCTCCCATCCTTGAACCTAGTTTCACCAGCACAAGGTTTGATGGTTCCTGGGAGGTAGCCTCTTCAGCCCTCACTCCCTGAGCTTCACTCCAGTCACGAGGCTCCAGCTGAGCACGAGGGGGACTCCTGCATGGTAGAGTACTCCTCCTGCTAGGGTTGAGTCTGGTCTCCCAACAACAGAACCCTAAAGACCAGCTGCTGAAGGTGGCTGGCGGCATGTGCTGTGGACTGGAGTAGAGGACATCATAGCACGTGACTGGAAGGCTCCCAGGATCAATCCTTTTCCTGGAAAGGTGGCACTGAAACCCATTGGGGAACAGAAAGTGCCATGAACTGTGCCTTGTGGAAGCACAGGGTGGGGCTGGCAGGGAAATCAGCCCCTGCTGGCCCTTTTCAGCAACAGTCTTCCTAGAGAGGGGCTCATCCCCCACAATCTTGCTGTGGATCAGGAGCCCTTGTGGGGGCTCCTCCAGGGGGCTAGACTCCTCAAGGACCCAGGTGAACATTGGTAGGGGGTGGGAGATAGTCGGAGTCTCCTTGGCTCATCCCCAAGGTGACTTCTGTTTTTCCCAGCCCAGTGCCAGGTGCCTTCTTGGAACAACAAGCACTTTCTCACTCCAATCATCTTGCTTTCTTGCTGAATTTTCCATTCCAGGGCAGGCTATTCCTGAGATTAGTCCTGGCCTGCTCTGCTCCCTAAGGGTAGGGTAACCATGGTGTTGTCTGTTGAGAAGGAAGGAAGAGAGGGCTGAGAAAGAAGGCACAGGGCTGCCCTCTCCGTTGGAAGAAAGAGCAATGCAGCTGAGTGTGGTAGCTCCCACTGGTTATCCCCGCACTCAAAACTCCCAGGCAGGAGGATTACTGTGCAATCGGGGCCAGCCTGGGTTTTAAAAACAAACAAACAAACAAAAAGTAACTCAACTATTGAGGTACCTGAGGAGTGAAAAGACAGACTTGAGAAGTAGGATCCCCTCAGAACTTGGGTGTCAGAGATAAGAACCAATTCTGATGGGCATCTTGGGTGTCAGAGGTAAGAACCAATTCTGACGGGCAACATGCAACTTCATGCCAAGACTTCTCAGGCCATCTGAATCTCTGCCCTCCTGCCCTGCTGTCTCAGTTGCCTCCCAGGCTAGGGCTGAAAGAAACTCGGCCACCCCCGCCCCCACCGCGGAGAGGTGGCAAGTGAGTCTCAGCAGCCACCACTGGGGGGGGGGGGTGAGGGGGCTCTCTGCCTCCTTGTGAAAGACGCTCGGAAGCTACATGTATCCACAGTGTACTGCTAAGACAAGAGTGAGGTGCCACTTATCTCCCCCTTCCACAATGGAGCCCTCTCTGGAGTCCCCTTCTAGGCCAGAGCACCTTCCGAGAGCTGCTTCTGGGGTGCCAGTCGTGGTGAGCTCTTCACCCTGCCTTCCTGCCTGCTGAGCTGGGGCCACGGAGCGTGCAGGGCAGGTCTTAGCCCACCCCGAAACCATCAAGTCTTGTGCTGCCTCCTTTCCCTCTCTCCCTCTCCCCCCCACTGTTCCTCTTCCAAGACAAGCAGACATAAAAATGGGGGTCCCCTCCCCCACTTGCCCCCTGGCCCTTCCCTTGCCCAGCCCCTGGCTCTTCCCAGGGAGTTGATGTCAGTTGTCTCCTGTCTCCCCCTCCTTGGGCTGGGCAGGTGACCATCTCGGTGGACGGCATCCTGACCACCACAGGCTACACACAGGAGGATTACACCATGCTGGGCTCCGATGACTTCTTCTACATCGGGGGCAGCCCCAACACGGCTGACCTGCCGGGCTCACCTGTCAGCAACAACTTCATGGGCTGCCTCAAGGACGTGAGTAGGGCCAGGAAGGGCCGGGGTCAGCCTGAGAGCCTTTTTGCCCCTGTCTGCCATGTGATTTAGTCTGACCTGGCCAGCTACCCAGGGCCCCTCTCTTCCTTCTGAGTCTGTGGTAGGACATGACTCCTCTTCAAAGCCTAAAGCCATTGATGCAGTCAAGAGGTGTCTTCCCCTCTCATTTCCTTGAGCTTTTTGGAAGCCTTACCCCTCCTAGAATCTTCAGAGGCCGCGCTGGTTCTCAGGGAAGACTGATGGACATAAACGCTAAAGGCCTTGCTTCAGTCTCATGTCTTTCGCTTACCAGCTCCGTGACCTTGGCCAAGTCACTTGGCCTCAGGTTGTCTGATGTGTAGATGAGTGGTTGGTACCTACTTCTTAAGTTCATTGTGAGAAGCACATGAGAGTGTTAGTGACAAGGCTTTGCCCATAAGAAGATGGCATCCAGACATTAGCAACAATTGCCTTCCCCTTCATCGCTGTGGGCCACAGCTCAGCAGGTACTGAGACCCCACAGGGGAGTCTTCCTGGCCAGAGCCGGGCCAGAAGACAGGACAGAGGAACTAAACGAGGCAAGAAGTAAACCTGGGCTCAGCCTGTGTGTGTTGAAGGTCTAGAACAGAGACCCAAGCCAGGTGGCCCGATGGCGCTGAGCACTGGGGATGGGTGGTGGGACCCCCGTGGCTGCTGGTGAGCAGGAAGTAGCCACCCTCAAGTGTGCTTTTGCTTCCTTGTCCCTGACTCCTCTCCTCCCTGCAGGTGGTCTATAAGAACAATGACTTCAAGCTGGAACTCTCTCGCCTGGCAAAGGAAGGAGACCCAAAGATGAAACTGCAGGGGGATTTGTCATTCCGTTGTGAGGATGTGGCTGCCCTAGACCCTGTGACCTTTGAGAGTCCCGAGGCCTTTGTTGCCCTGCCCCGCTGGAGCGCGAAACGCACTGGCTCTATCTCCTTGGACTTCCGCACCACTGAGCCCAACGGGCTGCTGCTCTTCAGCCAGGGCCGGCAGGGCTGGGACTGGGGTGGGCAGCCACAGCTCCACCCAGAGGGCCGACTACTTTGCCATGGAGTTGTTGGACGGCTACCTCTACCTTCTGCTGGACATGGGCTCTGGGGGCATCAAGCTGCGGGCGTCCAGCCGCAAGGTCAATGATGGCGAGTGGTGCCACGTGGACTTCCAGAGGGACGGGCGCAAAGGTCAGGAGGCCTCTGGACTTTACCCCTTCCCTGGCCAACTCCTTTCTACCTGCCCGGCTTCTCCAGTTCCCTTTCACTGGCCTTCCACAGCATTTCCTGCCCTGCTCCCAGCCACTGCTCCCCCTATCCTCTTCCAGTCCTCCCTGTGGTCCTTCTGGCAGAAGGAGCACTGTGCTCTATGCTGGTCAGGATTCACACCTCCACTCTCCCACTAAGCTGCATGTGGGACTCGGTTTCCTTATCTGTGAGACGAACAATTACACAAAGGCTGTCATGGGGAAAGAATGAAAGTGCCTCTGAGAGAGCATTAACATAGCACCTAAGGGGTAGGTGTCCCATCCTGCTGGAAGAAAAATAGCTTTCCCCGGCTGGGAAGATGGCTCAGAAGTTAAGAGTGCTTGTCATTTAAGCATGCAGGCTGGAGACCACCAAATTTGACTCCCCAGAACTCACAGTTAAAAAAACCCCAAACTTTCTATTTTTATTTATTTGTTTACTTGACAGAGAAAGAGGAGAGAGAAAGAGAAAGAGAATGGGCATGCCAGGGCCTCTAGCCACGGCAAACCAACTCCAGACACGTGCGCCCCCTTGTGCATCTGGCCAACGTGGGTCCTGGGGAATCGAACCTGGGTCCTTTGGCTTTGCAGGCCAACACCTTCACCATGAAGCCATTCTTCCAGCCCATTTTTTTTTTAAAAAAAAGCTGGACACACCAGTAATGTCAGGCTGTAGAAAGCAGAGTCTGGAGAATCTCTGGGGCTCCCTGATGTGCAGCTGCTGTAGGTTGAGGGAGAGTCTTCTTCTCAAGGAAATACGTGGATGATGAGTGATAAGAGGACACCTGACATTCCCCTCTGGCCTCTGCACACACACGCATGGGGCACATGCATACACCACACATCAACCACACATCACATACCACCACACCACACATCACATACCACACCACACCACACCACACCCATACTTCACACACATACACAACGCGAAGAAAATAGCTTCCCAAGGCTGGGCACGGTAAGCTTACACCTGCAACCCCAATACTTGGGAACAGGAGGATTGCTGCAAGTTTGAGGGCAGACTAGGCTGCACAGTGAGATCCTGTCTGAAGGAAGGAAAGGAAGACAGAAAGAAAGCAACTTTCCAAGCGCTCCTGGGCCTCCCTTTCATCCAGAGTCATTAAGCTTACTTTCATCAACCATCTAGAGCTCATTGTCTCTCAGTATCTGCGGAGGACCGGGTAGGTTCCAGGCACTCCCTCCCCAGATACCAAAATCCACAGTGCTCAAATCCCTTAGATAAGATGATGTGGTATTTGCATATAACTTATACACATACTCCTGTATCCTTCAAATTATCTCTAGGTTCTTTAAAATACCCAACAGAATGTGAATGCTGTGGCTGGAGATGTCACACACTTGGTAGACTGCTTGGCTAGCATGTACAAAACTCTGGTTTTTATCCCTGGCACTGCATAAACTGGGCATGGTGACCCAGCACTTGGGAGATGAATGCAGGAGGATCAGAAGTTCAAGGTCAGGGGCAGGGGAGATGGTTCCACAGTTAAAGGTGCTTGCTTGCAAAGCCTCATGACCTGGGTTCCATTCCCCAGTACCCACATAATAAAGCCAGATGCACCAAGTGGCACTAGAATATGGAGTTCATTTGCAGTGGCTGGAGGCCCTGGCATGCCCATTCTCCTTCTCTCTCTGTCTCTCCTCTCTCTTTCTCCCCTCTCCATTTCTTTCTCAAATAACTAAATATTAAAAAATAATAATAAACACAAGGTTATCCTCAGCTATGTAGTAAGTTTTAAGGCCAGCAGAGGGGAGAGACCCTGTCTCAAAGAGAGAGAGAACACCCAGCATGCAGATGCTACATAGTAGTTATTTTATTGTATTGTTTGGGAAATAATGACAAAACAAAAAGTCTGTGCATGTTCAGTGTGGACACATTGTCCCTCAAATGTTTCTATCCATGCTTGGTTGCTCTGGATGCAGAACGCAAGCATGGACACTGACTTAACTGAGCATGCGCTGTGGCCAGGAGCTGTTCCAGGTGCTGGACACGTGGGTAGCAGGGAACTAACAGACTCTGTCATGTTCTCCCAGCCGACACAGTAAGTAGCCCAACACTCCTGCCTGGCAGTGGGGGCCTCCAGGGCACCAGAGAGCAGGGTAGAGGGCTCAGGTAAGGCAGCTCCTAGTTGAACCTTCCACTGCTTTTTACCAGCCTCTCCTCCGCCCTTTCTTTTCAGCCTTTCTTTCCCATCCTCTTGTTTCCTGCCTGCTAATTCTCTCCTGTATACTCTCCTCCATCTTGTTGAACCCAAGAGAATGATCCAAGAAAGAGAGAATTGATATAAATAAGACTTGACACATTATCCAGTTCAAGTGCCTGTCAACGTCAGCTAAATTTTTGTGCTTCTCCAGCCATCACCACCCTGGGTAGAGAGACTACTCTAGTGCACAAAGAGAGGAGAGGGCTTCCGGAGGGCTGCCAGGGCTCCCGCAAGTGTGGGCTTGCTGTCCCTTCCTCTTCTTTCCCCCGAGAGATATATGCAAAAGAGCTCCGTCCCCTGGCACTGTCTCATCAGCCCAGTAGCTCCAGGGGCTCCCCAGGTAGCCAGTGGTCCTCAGGCAGGACATTTGCCCAGTGATGGTGGGGCAGCTATTCTGTCAGTGCTTTCTTAGACTTTCCCCTGTTTTCTTGCCTTTTAAAATATTTTTATTTATGTATTTGCAGGAAGAGAGAGAGAATATCAATGGGAAAGAGAGAGAATGGACATGCCAGGACTTCTTGCCACTGACAATGAACTCCAAATGCATGTACCACTTTGTGCATCTGGCTACTTTTTTTTTTTTTTTCCTGAGGTAGGGTCTCACTGTAGCCCAGGCTGACCTGGAATTCACTATGTAGTCTCAGGATGGCCTTGAACTCATGGCAATCCTCCTACCTCTGCCTCCCAAGGGCTGGGATTAAAGATGTGCACCACCACACCTAGCTGCATCTGGTTTTATATGGGTGCTGGGGACTCGAACCCAGGCTGTTAGGCTTTGTAAGCAAGCACCTTTAACCACTTAGCCACCTCTCCAGCTCTCCTCACCTTTTGTTTTCCAGTGCTGGTGATTGAACTCAGGGCCTTGTACATGCTGGTCCACCTCCAGCACCCCTTCCTTCTTCTTGTTTTTAGTTTTGAAAATTTGATAAATTGTACATAATATGAAGCTTGCCATCTAACTACTCTAGGGATCTTATATAAGTGAAGTGATATTGCATTTGTCTTTATAAAAAACTTGCTTATTTTTTAAAATAAAAAAATAGCTGGGAAGATGGCTCAGAAGTTAATGGTGCTTGCTTGTAAAGCCTGTTGGCTCCCATTCTATTCCCCAGTACCCACCCAACACCTCAAAGTTGTCTTCTGACCGCCACATCCTGCCATGGCACACACACTCACACACACACACACACACACACACAAATAAACAAAAAATCAAAAAAGCATGGGGGGGGGCTCTGGGGAGGTGGCTCAGCAGTGAAAAGCACTTTCTTGCAAAGCCAGCCTGGGTTCAATTCCCCAGACCCCCTCCCATGTAAAGCCAGATAGGCATTCATTTGCAGCCGCAAGAGGCCCTGGCACATGCATGTGTATGCACACACTTGTGCAAATAAATACATATTTTAAAATGTGTGTGTGTGTGTGTGTATGTGTATGATGTATGTGTGTGCCACAGTGAGATCAGAGGACAATGTTGGAGGTGTCTGTCCTGTGTTCTGCCTTTAAAATTTTTTTTTGTTTATTTTTATTTATTTATTTGAGAGCGACAGGGAGAAAGAGAGAGAGAGAGAGACAGAATGGGCGCGTCAGGGCCTCCAGCCACTGCAAACGAACTCCAGACGTGTGCGCCCCCTTATGCATCTGGCTAACATGGGTCCTGGGGAATCGAGCCTCGAACCGGGGTCCTCAGGCTTCACGGGCAAGTGCTTAACCGCTAAGCCATCTCTCCAGCCCATGTTTTGCCTTTTTAAAGAATTCTTTTAAAAATATTTTATTTAGCCGGGCGTGGTGGCGCACGCCTTTAATCCCAGCACTCGGGAGGCAGAGGTAGGAGGATCGCCGTGAGTTCGAGGCCACCCTGAGACTCCATAGTGAATTCCAGGTCAGCCTGGGCTAGAGTGAAACCTTACCTCGAAAACCCCCCCCCAAAAAAAATTTTATTTGCTGGGTGTGGTGGCACATGCCTTTAATCCCAGCACTCAGGAGGCAGGGGTAGGAGGATCACGCGAGTTCGAGGCCACCCTGAGACTCCATAGTGAATTCCAGGTTAGCCTGAGCTAGAGTGAGACCCTACCTTGGAAAACCAAAAAAAAAAATGTATCTATATCTATATCTTTTACTAGAGAGAGAATATGGGCATGCCAGGTCCTCCAGCCAATGTAAACAAATTCCATACTTGTGTGCCACCTTGTGCACCTGGCTTATGTGGGTACTGGGGAATCAAACCTGGGTCCTCAGGCTTCACAGGCAAATGCCTTAACTGCTAAGCCATCTCTCCAGCCCCCTCTCTGCCTGTTTTGAGGCAAGCCCTCTCTTGTTTATTTACTAGTTTGTGTGTGTGTGTGTGTGTGTGTAGGCATGCAGAGACACTGCATGTGTGGAGGTCAGGGGACAACTTTCAGGTGTGTCTGCATTAGTCCACCTCATTTGAGGTAAGGTTTCTCTCTCTTTTTTTTTTTTTTATTAACTCTTTATCGAAGTGTCCATACATACAATATACCATGGTCATAATCATCTCCCACCACCCTCCATTTTCCTCCTCCTGAGTCCTCCCTCCATTGAATCCCTTTTATAACTGGTCTCTCTTCTATTTTGATGCCATCGTTTCCCCCTCCTGTTATGCAGGTCATGTGTAGGCAGTGTCAGCCACTGTGAGGTCATGAAATACCATGGCCACTTCGTGAGAGGCAAGCTTGCTTTCTTTTGATCTTGCTCACTGTTGTTGCCTTTTATTTGTTTGTTTGTTTATTTTTGCTGTGCTTGCTGAGAACTTCCAGAAACTTCTGTCTCTGAGTGTTGGGATTACAGAAGCCCACCACAGCTTCTGTTTTTTTTTTTTTTTTAAATATTTTTTATTTAATTTCTTAGAGAGAGAGAGTGAGAGAGAGAGAGAGAGAGAGAGAGAGAGAGAGAGAGAGAATGGGCACATCAGGGTTTCCAGCCACTGCAAACATACTCCAGATGCATGTGCCAATTTGTGCATCTGGCTTACATGGGTCCTGGGGAATTGAACAGAGGTCCTTTGACTTGGTAGGCAAGTGCCTTAACCGCTAAGCCATCTCTCCAGCCCAGCTTTTGGCTTTTTATGTGGAGTCTGAGGATTGAACTGGATATTCATTCTTTAAAAAATATTCATATGCAAGGAAAGAGAGAGAGGAGGACACAGAGACAGAGTATATGGGCACACCAAGGCCTCTAGCCGCTCAAAATGAACTCCAGATGCATGAGCCACTTTGTGCATCTGGCTTTACGTGGGTACTGGGGAATCAAACATGGGTCATTAGGCTTTGTAGACAAGTGCCTTAACCACTGAGCCATCTCCCCAGTCCCTCTTGTTTTCTGCCACTTTGAAGGCCTGGCTGGCTGGCCTGTGAGCTTCAGGAGTCTCCTGTCTTTGCATGCCATGCCGTAAGTGTGTAGGGATCAATCACAGTGTGCCAAGTCATGTCTGGCTTGCAGAGGTGTTGGGGCTCTGCACCTCAGTGATCAGGTTTTGCACAGAAGATGCTTTTAACCACCGAGCCATCCCCAGACCCTCTTTTTTTTCCCTTGTTTGAGACAAGGTCTTGCTATGTAGCTAGCACAGGTTGACCTCAAACTTGGGATCATGTTGCCTCAGCCTGTGGGAGTGCTGGATTATGGGTGGGTGTCACTGTGTTTGGTTTGGAGTTGTCCTTTGTTTCACTGAGTACAGTGTCTTCAGGGTTCATCCATGTGGCAGCATGAGTCAGAATTTCCTTCCTTTTGAAGGCAGAGCAACATTCCATTGTGATAGACACGTCATGACTATCTGTTCATTTGGCAATGAATAGGTTCAGGTTTTCCTGGTCCACATCTGGGAGTGACTGGAGCAGAGGCCTGTGCTCTCTTCACTTCCCTCCCCAAACTCTACTCGTAACCATTTTCTTTAAATAAAAAAAAAATGTTTTTAAGCCAGGGGTGGTGGCACACGCCTTTAATCCCAGCACTAGGGAAGCAAAGGTAGGAGGATCTCTGCGTTCAAGGCCAGCCTGAGACTACATAAGTGAATTCCAGGTCAGCCTGGGCTACAGCGAGACCCTACCTAGATAAACCAAAAGAATTTTTTAAAATTTATTTCAGGGAGAGAGAGAGAGAGAGAGAGAGAGAGAGAGAGAGAGAGAGAGAGAACTGAGTATGGGCACACCAGGGTCTCCAGCCCCTGCAAGCAAACTCCAGGTTCATGCGCCACTTTGTGCATCTAGCTTTATGTGGGTACTGGGAAATTGAACCTGGGTTGGCTGACTTTACAAGCAACTTTAACTGCGTGCTGAGCCATCTCTCCAGCCGTGTAATCCTTTTCTTACTTCTTCCTTTCCCTCCCTTCCTCTTCAATATTCAGTTCATTTGTTGAGAGCCCTGAGCGACCCCACGGGGCAAGTAAAGCAGGTGTCAGGGGACTCTGGCTGTAAACAGAGGTATAGGCAACCGAAGGAGGTGACATTTGGGAGTCTGTCAGTAGAGGGGCCCAATGGCAGGACCCTGAGGCAGGTGACACTTTGTAGGGAGAGAACAGGCCTGGGAGGATGCTGTTTTGAGGGAAGGGTGCCTCTGGATGAAGTGAAGCTTGGAGCAGGGGGTAGCCTTGTCTGAATGAGGAGTGTGTCTGTCTGCAAAGGAGGTCCCGTCTTTGTTCCCTTAGTCCCCAGTCCCAAAGAGCTCACCCTCTGACCCCTGCCTGCACGCCTTCCTAAGACCTCTGCCACACTCAGACTCAATGGAGACCCAATGCTTCCTAATCTCTTTACCGTTCTTTGAAGCCAAGTCTTGCTGTGTGGCCAGGGTGGCTTCAAACTTGCAGAAATCCTCCTGCCTCTGTGTGTTCCCACCTGCCCCCCCCCCACACACACACTAAAGTTCTGGGATTACAAGTGTAAGCCATTATGCCTGGTTTCTCCTTTAGAGTTCTTCCAAACCATAAAAGAGGATAACATGGGCTAAAAAGTATCAGTGACCACACGTGGTGGCACACACACACACCTGCAGTCCCTGCAAGTGGGAGGGGGGCAGGCAGGGTGATCTGTTCAAGGTCATCTTTGGCTGCACAGAGACTTGGAGAACAGCCTGGGCTGCATGAGATTCCCATCTGAAAAAACAGACAACAAACAAAACCAACCAGCAGGATGTGGTGGCGCACACCTTTAATCCCAGCACTTGGGAAGCAGATGTAGGAGGATCGCCGTAAGTTCGAGGTCACCCTGAGACTACATAGTGAATTCCAGGTCAGCCTGGGCTAGAGCGAGACTTTATCTTCCAGCCAAACAAAATACACACACACACACACTTAACTGGGTGTTGTGGCACATGCCTGTCATCCCAGCACTGTTGGGGCACAGTGAGGAGGATCACCACAAATTCAAGGCCAGTGTGTTCTGTATAGTGAGGACAGCCAGGGACAACGTACATGCATGCATGCATGCATACATACATACATAGAGACCCTGTCTCAGACACTGCATGTGCATACATACATGTACACGCACACGTTTTTCCTGTGTAGAATTCTGTAGTTTAAGATTGTAATAAAGGCTTTGAAGCTCCCACATGATCCCAGCTCTTCTAAGATCTTAGCCCATTTTCTGTTGCTATAACAGAACACCTGAGACTAGGCACTTAGAAAGGAAAGAAGTGTATTTGGCTCACAGTTCTGGAGGTTGTGAAGCCTGAGGGCATGGCAGTTACTACTGAAGAGACTTTTGTACGTTACCACATTTGGCCAAGAGGGCTGGAGGGTGGGCGAGTGCATGCAGAGAAAGCTATAAGAGGGATCTTTGCTGGGCAACACCCTGCTCTCTTAAGAGCCACACGCTCCTGAGCCCATTCCTGTAGGCTGGTGACATAATCACCCGTGAGATGCCGCATGTCCCATCACTGCTACAAGGGCAACCAACTTTCCACCTAAGTTTTGCAGAGGACAAGTCATACCTGAACTGTGGTGTTACTCTCTCCTCCAGAGACCTCTTCTAGCCAGGCGCAGTGGCACGTGCCTGTTATCCCAGCACTCCAGAGGCTGAAATAGAAGCTCTGAGTTTGAGACCAGTTTTACTACATAGTGAGTTCCAGGCCAGATTAAGCCATAGTGTGAGACCTTGCTTAAAAGGAAAAAAATTCTTGGGCTGGACAGATGGCTTAGCGGTTAAGACGCTTGTCTACAAAGACTAAGGACCAAGGTTCAGTTCCCCAGAACCCATGTAAGCCAGGTGCACATAATGGTGCATGTGTCTGGAGTTCATTTGCAGTGGCTAGAGGCCCTGGCATGCCCATATTCTCTCTCTCTTCCTAATAAATAAGTAAATAAATATAATAAAAATATTTTTAAAAGTCTCTCTGCCGAAACCAAATCAAACCAAACCAGATCAGACAAGACCGAACCAAACTACTCTTCTAGCTCAGAAGCCCAGGCCTGGCCCCTTCTCTCCTGACTGCCACCCTGCCTCACAAGCCCCAGGAGCTGACCTGCCTGTCCATCTTGTCCACTGGCCAGAGAGTGGGCTCCAGGCTGGGCCAGCCAGGCTGAGGGGTAGAGAATGCAGGCTCTGCGGTCTTTTTGCTTGGTCAGGACTTGGGCTCTGTTCCCCCACTGCTGTGGCACTCGAACACTTTCCCCAGTTCCTGTGAACCTCAGTTGCCATTTCATTTTTTGGAGGGAGGGGGTTCAAGGTAGGGTCTCACTCTAGCTCAGGCTGACCTGGAATTCACTATGTAGACTCAGGGTGGCCTCGAACTCATGGTGATCCTCCTACCTCTGCCTCCCGAGTGCTGGGATTAAAGGCATGCGCCACCATGCCCAGCATTTCAAAATGAAATCACAAAGGACCAGTTTCCTGTAGCTGGGAAGACGGCTCGGCCACTCAAGTGCTTGCTAAGTAAGCGTGAGAACCCAAGTTCTGATCCCCAGTACCCATGACTCTGCAATCACAACATATAACAACAGCAGGCAGAGGCAGGAGAATCCCAAAGCACAGTGCAGAAACAAGACACCCTGTCTCAAACAAGGTGGGAGGTTAGGGGCGACATTCTGAGGTTGTCCTGTGACCTCCACACATGCAACATGGCACATGCATGCCAATACACACACAAGAGGGAGAGCAATTGAGGAAGACACCCGACATCCACCTCTGGCTTCCACACCCATGTGTACACACTTGTGCACTCCTATGCATATGAACATACCTAGACACATGCATAGACACATGCAAAACAAAACCAAAGAAGAAAAAAAGGACCAGTTTCCTAGAGTCATTGTGAGACTTCAGTGACGTCTTGGGAGTGCCAGCTGCCTGGCATACAGCCATAAGAACTCCCTGGTAGTTGGGTGGGCGGGAGGAGCAACACTGTGCATTCAAATCTTTCAGCTCTTTAAGGTCGTCTGCCTCTACATTGTGGTCCAAGGGGCTGGGTGGTAAGACTGACCCAGTGAATGATCTGGCCCTTTTAGGGGTCAAGCATTTGGGTGTGACCCTGTTGTACATTCTCAACGTCTCAGGTGCGCCGGGGGTCAGGGGCCGTCTGGAGAGACAGCACCGTAGCTGGGCCGAGTCTGGGTCTCTGGAGCTCCTAAACTTGGAGCCACAGTCAGGCAGTTTTGTTTGGGCCTCCATGCCAGGGGCATCGCTCATCCTGAGCCCACTGCAAGGGCAGGATGGTGGGGCCTGGCTGGGATTTGGGGTCCTTTTTTTTATTTTTTTCACTCTAGCTCAGGCTGACCTGGAATTCACTATGTAGTCTCAGGCCTTGAACTCATGGCATTCCTCCTACCTCTGCCTCCCGAGTGCTGGGATTAAAGGCGTGCGCCACTGCGCGGGGCTGGGATTTGGGCGGTTTTAATGGCAGTCAAGATGCGCTCTTCCGCCTGCTTGCAGCTTCTCTTTGCGCTGAGGCCCACTCTCCCTTGATCTCCAGGTTCCATCTCCGTGAACAGCCGCAGCACTCCGTTCTTGGCCACAGGGGAAAGTGAGATCTTGGACCTGGAGAGCGAACTGTACCTTGGTGGGCTCCCTGACGGGGGCCGGGTAGACCTGCCACTGCCCCCAGAGGTGTGGACGGCAGCGCTGCGGGCTGGCTACGTGGGCTGTGTGCGAGACCTCTTCATAGACGGACGGAGTCGGGATCTGCGCGGCCTGGCGGAGGCGCAGGGAGCAGTGGGCGTTGCCCCTTTCTGCTCCCGGGAGACACTGAAGCAGTGTGCATCTGCCCCCTGTCGCAATGGGGGCATCTGTCGAGAGGGCTGGAACCGCTTCGTCTGTGACTGCATTGGGACCGGCTTTCTGGGGCGAGTCTGTGAGAGAGGTGAGGCTGGTCTTCTTCCCAGGTATCCCTGTGCTCTGTGTCCTCCTTAGGGTGAACTCTCTCTTCCTTCCTGCCTGCCTGCCTTCCTGCCTTCCTTCCTTCCTTCCTCCCTTCCTCCCTCCCTCCCTCCCTCCCTCCCTCCTTCCCTCCCTCCCTCCCCCCCCTCTCTCTCTCTTTCTTTTTTTATGAGAGAGAGAATTGGTGCTCCAGGGCCTCCAGCCACTGAAATCAAACTCCAGACATGTGCGCCCCCTTGTGCTCATGTGCGAGCTTGCATGCTTGTGTCACCTTGTGCATCTGGCTTACTTGGGTCCTGGGGAGTTGAACATGGGTACTTAGGCTTTGCAGGCAAGTGCCTTAACTGCTAAGCCATCTCTCCAGCACCCCCTTTTTTTTTAAATGAGAGAGCAGGGGCGGGGGTGAACCTACTTTCTGTTTGTATATTCCCTTTTTCCTCAGAGCACTCCTCAGATAAAACCCAGGCTTGTCATCTGGTAGTGATTCTCTGGTTCTCTCTCTCCCTTGGGGCAGAGGCCGCCGTCCTGAGCTACGATGGCTCCATGTACATGAAGATCATGTTACCCAATGCCATGCACACAGAGGCAGAGGACGTGTCCCTACGTTTCATGTCCCAGCGGGCCTACGGACTCATGATGGCTACCACCTCCAGGGAGTCTGCTGACACACTGCGTCTCGAGCTGGACGGAGGGCAGATGAAGCTCACCGTCAACCTTGGTAACCACCCCATCCAGGGCCTCCTGCTTCTTTCTCTGGCCTGTCTGCCTCTGACCCACCCCTCCCACCCCCGTCTGTCTGGAGAAGCTGGTGGTGGTGCCAGCCAGAGAGAGGCACCCTCAGCAGTTTGGAGATGGGAGGTGACAATCTGGGTCTGATTGAGCCTCTGAGAGTTCTAGTCCTGTCGAGGTTGGGCAGGCTAGAGCAATGCTCTCTGCTTGATGACACCAGGCTAGAGACCCAGAGCGGGTCCGTACACCTGCCCAAGTGTTGTCTGGGTGTGCTAACTTTCCCCACAAGGCACTCACAGGGAGTCTTGGCGTCATCTGTCTCTCACACACATGATGACAGCTCATTCTTGTTGGCACACCCACTTGCTCATTCATTGGTTCATTCATTTGGAAATTGATGTCTGCAGGGACAAGGCTGAGCTCAGCACAGTGGCAGATACAGGGATGAAACCCAGTTGGCTCCTGCATGCAGCCCGCCCCCCCCCCCACCGCCCCCGGCTGCTCTGCTTAGATTAGAGTTGTGTCTGGGCCGCCCGGTGCAGGCACTTACGTGCACGTTGAACACACAGACATGCCACTTTCCCCTTGTCCAGCACTGTGACTTCATTCTAAGTCCCACAGCTACACCGAGAAAACATCAGATTGCCAGACAGGCTTTGGGGGTAGGCACTATCAGTCCCTGCCAATAGACTGCTCACTGTCCCACCCTCATCATGAATAAGAGGGCAATAGCCGCCCTCAGCCCCATGTCACCTGTCAGTCCTCAGGAGACTGCTCTTCATGGGCCCTTAGTTTTTGTTTGTTTTTTTTTTGGTTTTTTGTTTTGTTTTTGGAGGTAGGATTTCACTCTAGTCCAGGCTGTCCTGGAATTCACTATGTAGTCTCAGGCTGGCCTCGAACTCATGGTGATCCTCCTACCTCTGTGTTGGGATTAGAGGGGGTGCCACCATGCCTGCCAGGCCTCAGCTTTTGTGGTCAGGACAAAAGAATAACAAGGCTACTCGTTGAGCTGATATTCATGGGGTGTCTTATCAGGGCCAGCTGTGCTCCAGCCAGGAGCCAGAGCAATGAATGAACCAGGCGCCCACTTCATGTGGATTTCAATGCAGGGAGCCCTGGACTACCAAGAGGTCCTGTGCTATTTAGGCTAGGCCTTAAAAATTTATGTGAGAGAGAGAAAGATTATGTGAGAGAGAGAGAGAGAGAGAGAGAGAGAGAGAGAGAGAGAGAGATGAATGGGCATGTCAGGGCCTCCAGCTTCTGCAAATGAACTCCAGATGCTTGTGCCACCTTTTGCATCTGGCTTACGTGGGTCCTGGGGAGTTGAACCTGGGTCCTTCTGGCTTTGCAGGCAAGTGCCTTAACTGCTAAGCCATCTCTCCAGTCCCATATCGGCTTTTTGATGCATAATGAAAGTGATTGTACCCTAGTATCCTTTCATGTAGAAACCTTTTAAGTCACCAGAGTCTATATGGAATGCCATGTGTTCGGTGCCTAGAGGAGAAGGGGCTCTTCTGTGCAGGCAAGAATCCTCAACTGGAGAGTATACAGAGCTTTGAGCTTTTAATATACTATTTATTTATTTGTAAGGAAAGAGGGAGAATGAATGGGTGCACCAGGGCCTGTAGCCTGCTGCAAACTATCTCTAGATGCATGTGCCACTTTGTGCATCTGGCTTTACATGGGCACTGGGGAATCTAACCCAGGTTGTTAGGCTCTGCAAACAAGTGCCTTAACTACTGAGCTATTTCTCCAACAACACTTTGAGCTTTTAAACAGTCATCTGGAATCTTTTTTTTTTTCTTTCAAGGTAGGGTCTCACTCTAGCTCAGGCGGACCTGGAATTCGCTATGTAGTCTCATGGTGGCCTTGAACTCACGGCAATCCTCCTACCTCTGCCTCCCAAGTGCTGGGATTAAAGGCGTGCGCCACCACACCGAGCCTCATCTGGAATCTTATCCTAACATTGATCTGCAGAGCATTTCTGGGATGGGCTATGGCCTTTAGGGCTCCACTACCTTATTTTTATTTTTGAGAGAGAGAGAGAGAGAGAGAGAGAGAGAGCGAACTGGCATGCCAGGACCTCAGCCACTGCAACAGAACTCCAGATGCTTGTGCCACCTAGTGGGCATGTGTGACCCTGTGCTTGCCTCACCTTCGTGTGTCTGACTTACATGGGATCTGGAGAGAGATTGAACATGAGTCCTTAGGCTTCACAGGCAAGCACCTTAGCCTCTAAGCCATCTCTCCGGCCCCTCCACTACCTTATTTAAGTCCTTACAGTGTGTCTCCCCCTAACTTTGCTCACTTGGCCTCTGTAGTCTTAGGTCAAGGATCTGCTGAGAAAGGGAGACACTGGAGGTGGCTGCTGTGCAGGTGGCAAGGGCCTTGAGTTGATATGAGTGGGTCTGAGCAGCTCCAGTCCCACCATGATCACAGCCCTTACAGTGGGTGACAGGTAGCAGCTCTGCCCAGAAATACAGGCTGTTCAATACCCTTTGGCCAATGTCCTTTACATCTGCACTCCCCCCCACCCCCGTCATTGTTCTTGATGCCATCCTAGAAGAAAGGCACTGCCCGAGCTCTGGGTGTGGCCCTGTGAGTCTCTGGCTGCCCAGCACTGGGTACACAGCACAAGATCTCCTTTGCAGTACATGCATGCACTGAGTGCTTGGCTTTGTTCTTGGTGGGATGCAGCAGGGGGGTATCTGGGGCCTTTGATCTGCAGGGAGGACAGATGCTTCTTGCTCACTGGGACTGTCCTTGTTCCTTTGGGAAGAAGCTGGAGTTTCTAAACTAGGCAAGAGGCAGCATCCTTGACCAGGAAACTTACGTTGGTGGGCCCTTGGGACTTTGCACCCTTGGGATCTACTCTTTTCCCCCTGGGCCTGCCTTTTTGTCTGTGCCTCATAAGCTCTCAGAAGTCAGAGAACAAGGTGGCCCTCTTGAATGGACATTCTAGGGCCTGGTGGGTCATGCCTTTAATCCCAGCACTCAGGAGACCAAGATAGAAGAATCACTGAGTTCCAGACCAGCCTGGGGCTACAGAGTGAGTACTGGGTCAGCCTGGGCTACAGTTAGACCCTACCTCAAAAAAAAAAGGAAAAAAAAAAGGAATGACTTACTTTTATTATAAGAATAAAGACTTTTGTCTGCTGGGCGTGGTGGCGCACGTCTTTAATCCCAGCACTCGGAGGCAGAGGTAGGAGGATCACCGTGAGTTCGAGGGCCCCCTGAGACTACATAGTGAATTCCAGGTCGTCTGGGCTAGAGCAAGACCCTACCTCAACCCCCCAAAAAGACTTTTGTCTGCATTTGGAGGAAAATAATAATAAAATAATAAAAAAGAATGGATGTTCTGGATTGATGATAGCCAATAGGACAAGTTTCCTGCCCTGTGGTCCGTGGTCTCTGGCTATTCTGCTGCCTCATCCCCATCAATGTATATGCTGAGATGTTATCTATCTTTCACAGGTCATGACAAGGCTGTGACCAAATGCTTGGTACAGATACCACCTGACGTGAAGGCACAGAGGCATTCATCCATTGTGCAGGCACTGGAGGCTTAAATGAGGCTGGGGTGGGAAGGGCTCTGGGCTTGGGTCAAGAAGACCCAGAGTCTAGCCTTAGTATGGTCCATTACTGCCTAAGTCATTTCCTCTCCCCTGAGCCTTTTTCTTTGCAAAATGGGGATAAGGATCCTCACTCTGCTTTCTGGGTGGTTTGAGACAC
This sequence comes from Dipus sagitta, assembly GCA_036346955.1. NCBI lineage: Eukaryota > Metazoa > Chordata > Mammalia > Rodentia > Dipodidae > Dipus > Dipus sagitta. The sequence continues at coordinate 163,637,686 of CM070770.1, forward strand.
ATGGTAGTGAAGACATTATACAGACAGAAGACTCACATTTAGGGCCCTACTCGGCTTTGGAGCCAGGCGCAGGGGCTTATTTCCACACAGCATCCACTGGCCAGTTCAGCCCTGCCTCAGGAGCCCCATTCTGGTCCTCATTGTGCCCAGACTACCCACAGCTTGCAGGGCCCCAGGCATGTGGCAGCACCAAGGGCCCCATTCTGGGCTGGCCTTCCTGCTGGAGAACTTGAGAATGGGGGGCAGAGGTCGAGGAGGCAGCTGTAGAATTCAGCAGTCACTGGCTGAAGGACCTGGCGCTGGGGCTGAGGAGGGAGCAGACCTGCTGGTGACTGCTGGTAGGATGGCTGGAAGGAGGCTCCTGATGGCCTCCAGAGATGGGGAGCTTTCTTAATAAGAGAGGGTCAAAAAGACCCTGTTGTCTCCTCCCAGGCAGAGGAACGGGACTGTGCCTCCTCCCAGTAACCCAGCTCCTGCCCCATATATGCAGACACTGAGCATGTCCCCTGAGCTAGTCACACAGTCCCTGGGCAGGCCATCTGCTCTGTCTCTAAAGGGTGGTAGTGTCCCCTGGGTTCTTTTTTTTTTTTTTTTCCTCCATTCCAGTGTGGCCTGGGTCTTTGATGTGTACCTTAGGTCTGCCCATGGTGCCAGTACTAGCCTGTCCATTGTCCTGGAGCTGTCCTCCCAATTCGTGACCATGGCGTCTCCATGAAAGACATAGTTCAGGCTGCGAGGAGCCTTCTTCTTCAGCCTCCATCCCGTGTGCGTGCCCTGCCCATGGGAGGTCACCACCTCCATTCAGAAGCGTGCAGTGTCCTCTGAGACAACGGGCTGCTCTTTCGTAGTGTCCCCCATCCTCCTGCAACTCCCTCCTGCTCCAAAATTCATACTAATGTCCCCTCTTGAGCCAGTCTTTAAGAAAATTATTAGCATGTATTAAGTATCTATCATAATGGGTTTCATCATGAACTTTTCATACACATATGTCATATTTTTATAATACCCTCTCTTATTCCCCCTCCCACTTCTACTGGGCACCTTCCTCTTCCCATCTATTCTACCTTCTACTTTTTTCACTTTTTTAAAATGAGACACACACACACACACACACACACACACACACACTCAGAGAATTGGCACGCCACTATAATTGAACTCCAGACACGTGTGCCACCTTGTGCACATGTGCAACCTTGTGTGCTTGTGTCACCTTGTGCGTCTGGTTTACATGGAACCTGGAGAGTCACACATGGGTCCTTAGGCTTCACAGGCAAGCACCTTAACCGCTATACCATCTCTCCAGCCCTTTCTGACATGTATTTTTTTTTTTTTTTTGAGGTAGGGTTTCTCTCTAGCCCATGCTGACCTGAAATTCACCATGTAGTCTCAGGGTGGCCTCAAACTCACAGCGATCCTCCTACCTTCTGAGTGCTGGGTTTAAAGGTGCATGCCACCATGCCTGGCCTTTTTTGACCTTTTTTTTTTTTTTTGTGTGTGTGTGTGTGTGTGACTCACTGAGTTTAATTAGGGTTACTTACAGGAGCATGAATGAGGGGTTATTTATAGGAGCTTGGGCAACTTGCCAGTGACTACACTACTCAAGAAAAATGTCTTTCCTAGCTGGGCATGGTGGCGCACGCCTTTAATCTCAGTACTCAGGAGGCAGAGGTAGGAGGATCACTGAGAGTCTGAGGCTACCCTGAGTCTACATAGCGAATTCCAGGTCAGCCTGAGTGAGACCCTACCTCAAAAAGCAAACAAAAAAACAAACAAACAAAACAACAACAAAAAGAAAATGTCTTTTCCTTCTTCAGCAACCATGCACTGCTTATAACTCCTACGGGAGAGGTGAGGCCTTGTGAGCCCCTCCCTTCTCTGGGACAGAATGTTGGTGGGGACAATGTCGTGTAGCTTTTAACAGCTACTGAGGGTTCAAGAGTGCAAAGCTGCGCTATGCCTTGAAGATGGCAGTCCACAGCACTCCGCCCCACCCTCCAGCTCTTACATTGTCTTCCGTTTCCTCTGTGATGTGCACTGAGCCTTGGAGGGGTGACACAGATGTCCCGTGTGGGGCTGAGCACTCAACAGTCACTTACCCTCAGCGTTTTGACCAGTTCCTAGATTCACATTCATTTCCCCTGCAGTAACTGATGCGAAAAGAAGCTTCTCTGACCAAAGCTGACAGCAGCACTAGTCTATGAACATTACAGAAATATTGAGAAGGCAAATGGATGAGCATATCATGTTCACAGCAGTAGCTTCCCCACTAAGGCCTATGACCACTCCAGCCACGGGCTTTTTATCAGGTTTACAGTACCAGATGTGAATTATTTCTGTGGACTGGGCCTCAAATGCAATCAGAAAATGACTGGTCACCCCCATGACAGTCACACCACTATTACACCGGCGGGTACATGTTGCCTGGTGGAGTAACACTCAGGGTCTATAGCTGAGTAAGACTACGGATGACAATGCTTCCCCAGAAGCCCACATAACACCTTCTGTCACTATGAAGATATAGCTAGTTAGGGAGCTTCCAGCTCAGTCCCAGCTTGATTTCTCGGTCCTGAAACCCAAGGGTGTCGTATCTTCGGCAACAGCCGCATACCTTCTAGTTCTGGTGGGCAACCAACAGCTGTGGCAACAGCCTGTTTTGCTTGGGGGCCCTCAAGGGTTTCCTTGGCCAGCAGCTTGTAGGGAGGTAGCTCACTTCTGGCACTGAGCCAGCCTAAGTCTTGTTCAAGTTTTAGGACAACCTGAATGCACATTATATCCCAGAGTCCCTTAACTCCTGGGGCTCCAGGAGGCTGTACTGCCTTCCCACCAGGCAGGGACTTGGCAGATTTCCAGCTCCTTCCATAAGCTGGGAACCCTGAGCGAGGGCTGCACCAGGAGTGCGTGCTGCCTCTCAGTGATGTGTCTTCTGAGAAGAGATGCAGCTGGAGGCTCCTTGCCTGAAGCCGGAGGTCCGCTTTCTCCAATCTGTAGGACCTGGTGGCACTGGGCCAGGGGGCCATGGTCTTCCCTTGCATTCTCCTCCATGTGTGTTGCTCTGTTCCCATTCCATCATGTTCATACCTCCACCCTGTTCTCCGTGTCGAGCATTGGTATGTATGTCCATCCACTCCCTGCTCTTGAGGCACTGGCCACTTGACAAGCAGGCTGCTAGTTATCATGCCCTGAACTACCCGTGGGAGAGTGTGTGCATGGAAGGGCTACCTTCCCCAGCCTGCTCTGTCCCTGGATTCTCTGGGAGAGGCCTGGCTCCCCTGAGCAGCCATCTTCAAGGTGGGTGAGCTCGCTTCACAACTTACTGGAGGGGAACTTCTGAGGGAAGGCATTGTGGGGTGAGCTGGAGCTATCATCTCTTCTCTGGACAGATGGACCCCCCCCCACTCCTGGTACTCTTCTCTTAGAGAGGGGAAAGTTGAGCTCCTCCCTTGGGTCTGTTCCCCAACAGGAGATCAACCTGCTCTTCCAGCCCCACTTTTTTCTTTTTTGGACCCTTCATTGGTGACGACTCTGCTGGCTTGGAGAGCACTCCTGGGACCTGACTCCAGGGCCTGACACCCTTCCTTCTGCCCCTGACCCTTCCCCTTCTGTCCAGCCTCTCCTTCCCCCTGCTCCCTTGTTCTTCCTCTTGGCTCTTTGTGCCCTCCCCTTAGCCTTCTTCCTCTCCCTGTGACCTACTTCCCCTCGTGTCTGCCCTTTGACCTTCTAATGCTCCCCCCTTGGTGCTCAGGCTGTGACTCAGGGTCCTGGCTGCTCCCCCCCCACTCTTCTGCTGTGGTTGACAACGCGTGTGGAGCTCAGCTGTACTGCCTGGAAGGCCCATGACCTTCAGAGCCACAGGGGGCGTCTGCTTACCTCCACTACAGGAACCTTCCACAGCCCAAGGGATGCCAGGTGCACCCTGGGTGCCGGGGCATATGGACAGAGAGGAGTCACAGGAAGCTAGGATGGAACTGTTGACCAAGGGGCCTGATGTGGCCTTCTCCCTAAAAGGCCAGGGCTAGACCACGGCACACTTGTCTCCTGCTTCGGTCCCTCAGCCCTCAGGAAGGGAAGCTGTGGCTTCTCCTGGAGTTAGTGTAGGACTGAAATAAGGACCTAGTTTTCCTGCCGCTCTCTGCATGGCTTTCTGCAGCCTCTGTCACTTGGTTGAGCTGAGCTTTGGGACTTAGGACGTGGTGCAGGTACCCAGCGGCCTTAGACCTGAACTTCTAGGTCTTCCCTCGAACGGGCTGGCTGACTTCCACCTTTTGGGTAATGTGTCCAACCAGGCCATTAACCAAAAGCTCTTGGGGCCCTAGGCTGCTTGCTGTGACCATGAGGGATCCTGCAAGTGTTGAAGTCAGGAGGTAACAATGCCAGGCCCAGGGAAGGAACAAGAATCTTTGCGTTTCCTGGACTTGCTGTATGTCCTAGGAAAAGTCATATTTTGAAGGTTTTAGTAGTTTTTTCATGCTGGAGAAGCTTTGTGGCCCCCTAATGGAAACTTTGGCCTCCTTCAAGGCAGGGAAGGGTAGAAGGAAGGTTCCTGTAAGGATGGTGCCAACCTCTGTGGCTTTAGGAGCTATGTGGCCTCAGGAAGGGGCCCTGGGGCAGACCCCTCCGTTGAGCTCAGAGCACGAGGAGTGACATACCTGGGCTCTGAGTAGGGAGTCGCTCCGGAGCAGGGGATGCAGGGTCCTGGCCCTCCCTATCCATCCTCCCAAGGATTGGGGAGATGTGGGGTTGGTCAAGCCCTCAGCCCCTAGCGATCCCCAGTATGACTGGGATTCCCAAGGTGCCTGTCTCCCTCAGACATGAGAGGCCTGGGCCCCTCTATGAAGGGGGACACAAGCTCTCTTGCCACCACCTGGCTGTCTTACCTCCTGGCTCTGGGGAGGATTGGAGCCCTATTGTGGGCAGGAGGAACAGGGGTCCAACTGAGGAAGGGGAGAGGGCACTTGGGCACGCGTGGTCCCCAGAAAGTGGCCCTGGGTGGAACCCCCGCCTGCAGATGCCCCTCCCTGTGAAGGATGTAAAAAACAAAAAACCTGTTCTGCCTTTTGTCTTCCCTTCCCCTCTGCCCGCCCCATGGCCCCCCCAGACTGCCTGCGCGTCGGCTGCGCACCCAGTAAGTGTCTTCCCTCTTCTTCTGCAGAGACCCAAGAGGTCTGGGACGCTGGGCACTGGGGTTGAGGGAGGGAGGGAGGGAGGGAGAGAAGGAATGAGAGAGGGAGAGGAGAACCTTCACTGGTGGTTTACAAGAGGGACGGGCAGTGTGTGTGTGTGTGTGGGGGGGGACAGGCATGGGGATGGGGTGGGGGAGGCTCTTGGAGAGCAAAACAAACAGGAAGAACCAAAGAGAGTTAGTTGATAGAATCTGGTTAAAATGTTTCCTGGGTTCCGGGAAAGGGAAAACCAGGACATCTTGTCGCCCAAGTCAGCAAGAGAGCAGGGAGGAGATGGTAATCTAGGGCCTCGTGGTACCTGTTGCAGGAGGCACTCACTCTCCTATATGGGTCCAAGGCCTGGAGATACACTGCTGCGTCTCCACCAACTGCCACAAGGGGGCAGGCGAGGCACATGGGAAAGAAGATGCGGCAGCGAGGTTACCTTCTCCAGTGCCTGTGTCTGCTTGGGGGGCAAGAGTTCCCGCCAAGCCTGGGTTATCTCAGAGGGGCTAGTGAGGGCTGTCAGCAGGGGTCAGAAGGAGACCTAATATGGACAAATCGGCCCGTCACTGGACTGGGTGTCTCAGAGAGTTTCTGCAAGGTGACAGGTTACTGAAGGAACTTGTAAGAACACAGGTAGAGATTGTGTGCTCAGGTCCCTTTGCTTTGTGTGTACCCCCAAGAGGCCTTTTAATGCCAGCACCCTTAATCGCGGGCAGAGTGAGCATCAGGGTGCCCAGTGCTGTAAAACCTAGCAATGTTTGTCAGAGAAGTATGTTTGCGGATAATCCTGCTCCAAATAAACGGTCACAATTCGTACAGAACATAATCTCTTTTGGGCATGCCAGCTCTTTATGGGTAGGTATGTGGCCGCATTCCCAGTGTGCAAAGTTAACCAGGCGTGTGCAGAAAGGTCACATTGGGCGGCTTTGCAGATGGAGGAGCTGGTGTGAGGGTGGAGGACGAAACTGGGTGCTCAGATCCTTCACATCGTGTGAGAATCTGAATGTTAGGCCTGGACGTTTAGCTGCTGTCGTCCATTGCAGGTCTTTGGGAGACCAAGGAAATCGTGCTTGTAGTGGGTGTGTCTGGGTGCAGAGCCTCAGGACACGACTCCAGGGGCACAATTCACCTCACACCCTATACAAACGGCATCCCTGGAAGTCACCCAACATGGCGGTACCGAGGCACATTGGGTTTGTGACCAGGGCTGTGCGAGCTCTCCGTGCATGTGCTCCGGGTGCGAGGTGAAGCCCCGAGTGTGTGCGCGTTTGTGCACAGGCGTGCGGCACGGCTGAGTAGACGTTGTGCACATGTGCAGGTGGGCTGCTGCGCGGAGCTCTCTGAACCCGTGTAGGTGCTGTGCTCACTCCCCCCTTGGTGCTGCAGGTAAAGGCCCCGAGACCCTCTTTGTGGGGCACAAGCTCAATGACAACGAGTGGCACACGGTGAGGGTGGTGCGGCGTGGCAAGAGCCTGCAGCTGTCTGTGGACAACGTGACTGTGGAAGGTAGGTAGCCTGGGCCCAGGGCGGTAGACACACCATGCTTGGTTTTGGGGTGACTACTGCCTGGGTTGCTGTTCCTAGGGTAGGATGTCGTTCCCCACCATTTCTCCCTCAAGAGTGTAGTATTACGGGGGTCTGGACTCCAGGGGCCATCCATGTTTTCAACTCCCTGCAGGCCCTGACATTCCACGCATGAGTCCCGAGGCTCCTCCTGGAGCTGGGCTTGCTGCTAGCGCTGGTTGAGGGTGTCTCCTGATGTCGCTCACTGTGGCCTTGTGTCAAGAAAACCTGATGCCCCACCCCAGAAATGGTCCCTGTGGTCTGTGCGTTGAAGCCGTCCCGCTCATGCTGGTCTCCTGTCTGAGCAGGGCAGATGGCAGGAGCCCACACGCGGCTGGAATTCCATAACATCGAGACGGGCATCATGACCGAGCGGCGGTTCATCTCCGTGGTGCCTTCCAACTTCATTGGGCACCTGAGTGGGCTGGTGTTCAACGGCCAACCCTACATGGACCAGTGCAAGGATGGCGACATCACATACTGCGAGCTCAATGCTCGATTTGGTCTGCGCGCCATCGTGGCTGACCCTGTCACCTTCAAGAGTCGCGGCAGCTACCTGGCGCTCGCCACACTCCAGGCCTACGCGTCCATGCACCTCTTCTTCCAGTTCAAGACCACAGCTCCCGATGGGCTTCTCCTGTTCAACTCTGGCAACGGCAACGACTTCATCGTCATCGAGCTGGTCAAGGGGTGAGGGGCTGAGCACTGCAGTGTTGACGCAGGCCCAGGGCCCCTGGCCACTGGGGGTATCAAATGCACCCAAACCTCAGATCAAGATTCATGTTCCCACCAGCTGGGAGGCTCCCTCCTCAGCCAAGATGGACCAGGTTGCTGACTCTCCAGCAACTTTCATGCTAGGGTTCCCAGTTAAGCCTCCTCTCTGTCCACTGTCCTCTCCGGCCGTCGTCCACCCAGCCCCTCTTTGCTTTGAAAGATCTTTGCTCAGACCCTGTTTCCAGGGGACCCTGTGGCTTCACAAAATCTTCCCCTCATACCAGCTACTCTTCTGAGCCTGTCACAGAAGCCATCTCCCATGACAGGACTTCACATTGGTCTGGTTCTCCTGTGGACTCTCCTCCGTCCATTCTTCCCCGGGCCCCTAGGACCCCTGCTGGTAGTAGCTCGTCCTTACTCCCCACCCAGTGTTCCCCACCTTGACCCAGTGTCTCCTCCTTACTGGGGCAGGTACATCCACTACGTGTTTGACCTGGGGAATGGCCCATCCTTGATGAAGGGGAACTCAGACAAACCCGTCAATGACAACCAGTGGCACAACGTGGTGGTGTCCAGGGACCCAGGAAACGTGCACACACTCAAGATCGATTCCCGCACCGTCACGCAGCACTCCAATGGTGCCCGGAACCTCGATCTCAAAGGTGGGGTTCAGGCCTCTGGAGGAGGTTGGCCCTAGCCCAGCTCTCTCTCCCCCAGCAAGGTCATTCCTTCTGCTCAACTCTCCTGTGGGGCCCTCTCTCACATGCAGCATCTGTGGATGGCTTTGACTCAAGAGGTGCTTGATGGCCTGATTCTAGAGCTAGGAGCAGGTGGTTTAGGCCTTTCACAGACCTCCTGGACTTCCAGGTTGAGAAGCCTGCCTTACTGGAGGACTAGGAACAGTATTGGGGGGGGGTTCCCCAGATCCTGCATTTTGGTATTGGCTGGGCTCGCTGTGGGGTCTCTACAGTCTCTTCAGTCATCATTAAAGCAGTCATTCCTTGCCCCCCAGGTGGGTGGTTCTAGAACAAGAGTGGATGAGAGACCCGAGGCCCACGGCTGCTCCAGAACTCACTGAGGTCGATGTGAGCTGCCTCCTACATGCCCACAGCAGCCTTGCGCCTCACAGGGCCCTGAGGATATCAAAGCCTGGAGAGGGTCCTCAGAGACCAGTTGACTTCACCTCTCCAACTCCCAGAAGTGCTAGATTGCATGGCAGAGCGCTGCGAAGTCTCCTTGCTTCCAGCAGAGGGCGATATGTCATAGAGAGTCAGAAAGGCAGTATACCCGGGCTTACTTTGGTGGGCTTTCAGACGTGTGGAACCCCTGGCCAGGGCAGCTTGGTTCACCCTCTATGCCTTGGCCAAAGTTTCTGGAAAGTTCAGCTCCATGCAGGAGATCAGGCATTCCTGAGGAGGAGGACTTCTTCCCAGAGCCCTAGTTGCTGGGAGAAGGCAGCTAGGCATAGAACTTCCTGGGAGAGAAAGAGCCTGAATTGGGAGACTTCTGGGAATTGACATCTTTGGGAAGGAGGGGGGTGGTGGAGGGGATGTGGGGCCTGCGCATCCATGAAAGGCCCTGATTACAGGCCGGAACTGGAATCAAACGTGTGGGAGAAAGCATGGAGCAGGTTCCTCCAGCTGTCCCCCAGCCCCCACTCCCCTAGGCATCTGGGCTTCACTGGGAGGGGAGCAGACAGATGGCAAAGTGAAGGGAGGAGGAAGAGATGGTGTATGTGTGTGTGTGGGGTTGGAGAATCTGCAGGTCACCCTATCTCTGTTAGGGACACCAAGAGCCTCTCAGAGGGTTGGGAGGACCTGACAGCAGGATGCCAGTGTCCTGGGAAAGGAATGGGGACCAGCATGTCTGGGTGTTGACTGCAGTCCCTTTTGCAGGGGAGTTGTACATCGGTGGTCTGAGCAAGAATATGTTCAGCAACCTGCCCAAGCTGGTGGCTTCCCGGGATGGCTTTCAGGGCTGCCTGGCCTCTGTGGACCTCAATGGACGCCTCCCAGACCTCATTGCCGACGCCCTGCACCGCATCGGGCAGGTGGAGAGGGGCTGTGACGGTGAGTGTGGGCCGCTGGGGTTAGGTGCGGCCTGGTTGGCTGCAGAAGGGCCAACTTCACAGGCTTTGGGGGGGGGGAAGACAGTCAGTGCTCAGCAAAGGGGGCTTCCTTCTCAGAGCTCTGGGGACAGAGTAACAAGTGAATGGAGGGCCACTTTCCTTCCCTCTTGTCTCCCACTGTCCCCCCCCCCTTATCACAGTGGAAGAGCAGACCTGGCAGCTCTTGAGCGCCCTCCCTCTCCCCCCTCCCCCGTTCCCATCTCAACACTCTGGTGATCCTGGCAGATCCATGAGGGGCAGAACCTCTTTGCCTGGCCCTGAAGTTTTTCCATGCCCTCTGGGGATGGAGTGGGCAAGGCTGAGCCCTGGCTATTCCTTCCTTCTGGCCCTCCTAGGCCCCAGCACCACCTGCACCGAAGAGTCCTGTGCCAACCAGGGTGTCTGCCTGCAGCAGTGGGACGGCTTTACCTGTGACTGCACCATGACTTCCTACGGAGGCCCTGTCTGCAACGACCGTGAGTGTCTGCAGGGCTGGGCCCTGGGTGTCCCCTGCCCCCATCCTCAGCCACAGGGACAGCTGCGGAGGAAGAGCTGTCCGGGAGCCCAGAGTACCTGCTGCTTCCTTCCTTCTGTTGCTCTCAGAATCTTCCTCTTGAGGCCTCACAGGATCACTGCTGCCTGAGCCTCTGTGGCCATCTCTTGACGTGTGGCCTCTCTCCTGGTTCTGAGCTTGCCATGCCAGCTGATTTCCCTGGACGTGGGCCCTGCTATTCCCTCTTTCTCTCTCTCTTTCCCCGACCCAGCAAGAATCCCAGCTGCGGGGGTCATCCCCGTGAGCCACAAGGTCACTCCTTCGTGTCCTCATTGGGTTCTTCTCCCTGCTAACATGCGCATTGTTTGAAGCCCTTCCCCAGAGAGAGCAGTTCAGCAGTGCTTTTTAGTCCCTGGTGGTTGGTGGCCGGCAGCTGGCTAGAGGCTGGTGGACGGAGGAGGGCAGCTGGGTCAGGCATGGCAGGAGGAGGCAGCCTCTGACTTTGGGGGAATGCTTCGGCATTTGTCTCTGAGGATGGGGTTGGAGGCAAGGAGATGAGTTGAGTGCCGTGCAGAAAAGACACGCATATGGAGTCATGCGCAGAGACGCCTAGGAGCACGGTTTCTGCATGTTAGGGAACATGGCTGTGAGCCTGCAGCAGGTTTGGGCAAGAAGCTGGACGGTGCTGTTGTCTCTTCGCCATTCCTCCAGGTCTGCACCGTCTGTTGGGAGTCCTGAGGGTCTGCCTACCTGTTCCAGGGCTCAGGGCTCTTGGCTGGCTGGTGTTTTTTTTTTTTTTTTCTGCTTAGAAAAAAATTCTAACCCCTGTCCCTCAGCACTTTCCTGGTTCTGAGGCATGGCCAGCTGCCCTCATCCAGTCCCCGGAGAGTTTCTTCATCTGCCCTACTGCTGTCTGTGCTTCTCAACACCAACCCCCCCACCCCCCACTCACCAGCCAGCTCGGGGCCACCTCAGCCCCGGCTGTGTGCTATAGTTGGGCTTTGCTTGGCACAGATGATGGTGACCTTAACTGTAGTACTTTTTCCCACACCACCACCAGCAGCCGTGGGCTGGAGACCATGCTTCTTGCTCACCAAGCCTCCAGTCACAGGAGGTCAGTGGTAGAGCTCTGCTAGAACGTGGTGGACCCTGATGGCCGTAGTTGCCCCCGGCGCTCCTGCAGTTCTGGGGAATGGTAGTGTGCCCACCGTGGGCTGTGCTTGCCCAGGGTGGAAAGAATCTGGATGAAGAAATCCTGCTACTCATGTTCACTGCTTCACTCCCACGTGGTGGAGGCTTCTGGAAAGAGACTAGAGATGGAGAGGGGTGGGGGCCTAGAAAATGACTCCACCTTTGAGCAGGGTGAGAAGAGCAAGGTTTCTGGGTCCCGGGGCTGGTGGAAGGGAGGGAGAATTGGGGCTACGGTGCCTGCTTCATCTTGGGAAATGTCACCAGTCCCAAACACTGTGCTGTGTGTCTGGTGGCAGAGTCTGAAAGCTGTGAAGCTAGAGACAAGGTGGGTGTCAACTGGAGTCTGCACGGGGCGCAGTGTGCTGCTGTTCCTCCCAGGGAGCCAGCACTGGCCAGGGGGTACCTTTGAGATCACCCCCGCAGGGGCAGGGGAAGAAACTGGGGGAGGCAGAGGGAGGGCATGTACCTTGGCTTTTCAAGCCGTATCCATTTTTTTTTCCTGGCGTTACTCTTCAGTCTGTTGTTTCAAAAATTTTAATTTTATTTATTTACAAGCAGAGAGAGAGAAAGAGAGAACACACACACACACACACAAACACACACACAGAATGAGTTTACCAGGGCTTCCAGCCTCTGTAAATGAACTCCAGATGCATGTGCCACTTGTGCATCTAGCTTTAAGTGGGTATTGGGGAATTGAACCCTTGGTCTTTAGGTTTTACAGGCAAGCACTTTAATGGCTGAGTCATCTTTCCAGCTCATTGGTCTGTTTTTTTTTCAGATATTTTTATTTTTATTTATTTATTTGAGGAAGCGATATAGAAATAGGCAGGTAGAGAGAGGGAGGGAGGGAGGGAGAGAGAGAGAGAGAGAGAGAGAGAGAGAGAGAGAATGAGCGCACCAGGGCCTCCAGCCACTGCAGATGAACTCCAGATGCGTGCGCCCCCTTGTGCATCTGGCTTACGTGGGTCCTGGAGAATCAAACCTGGGTCCTTTGGCTTTGCAGGCAAGCGCCTTAACTGCTAAGCCATCTCTCCAGCCCTGGTCTGTTTTTTTTTTAAATTAAATTTTTATTTTTATTTATTTATTTGACATAGAGAGAGAGAGAATGGGTGCTCCAGGGCTTCCAACCACTGCAGACAAGCTCCAGATGCGTGCGCCCCCTTGTGCATCTGGCTAGCATGGGTCCTGGGGAATCGAACCTGGGTCCTTTGGCTTTGCAGGCAAACACCTTAACTGTTAAGCCATCTCTCCTGGTCTGTTTTTTAATGCTACTTCTATGTCTGGTCTTCTTGGAGCCATGTGTGCACCAGGTTAAGCCAGACCCAACAGAGTGGCGCACTAAGAGAGGAAGGAAGAAGGCAGGGTGAGGTGGCAGGGCACAGCTGCCTTTCAGGGTGCATGGAGCTCTCTTGTTGGGGACTCAGAGGAAGAGACCCAACATTCCCAACATTCCTGTTGTTCTGTGCTTCGGTTCCTCCATCTGCGCCATGAGGACTAGAGGTGTGTGTGGGGGGGGGGACGATAGAGCTCCATGTTCCTCTAAGGCCCAGGAGTCGGCTATGGGAGGACAGAAGAGAGAAGACCAGAGAGGTAAATGGAGGGAACAGAAAAGGAAATATGAGGTGAGAGAGGAGAAGGGGTTAGAGGAGGGACACAAGTCCTCACCCTAACCCCCCCGGGGCTCATGCTGGCTCCAGTGCTATCCCTTGCCTCCCAGGCGAGTCAATCCCTCCACAAGACTGCTTCTCCATCTTTGCAATCTCTATTGATCTTGCACACCACCTCCTCTCTCTTCCTTTTTACCCTCTGTCTCCCCCTCCCCAGCGCCACTCACTCCAACTCTCTCCCGTTCCCACTCACTGATATTGATTGGCCTCTAGGCGGTTTCCCTTCCTCTCCTCTCACCAGGCGCTGACTCCTCCTTCCCTCCCTGTGGGGCCATACATTTTCCACCCCCTCAGAGTTGTGTCAGTCTGTATTCTGAAGTCAGGGCCACAAGAACCAGAGGGCAGATGGGCAGATGGGCAGATGGACATGGCCTCAGGGAGTGACGGCCTACTCTCTCTCCTCCCTCCTGGGGTCACCCCCCATGGAAGCCTCCCTCTGAGAACCCTCTTCTTCACTTTTGAAGGATGTGGTGGTGGGGGTGCACCTGGCCCTGGCATCTAGCTAGGCCGGAGGCATTTCCAAAGCAATGGGGGAGCTGTTCTGGGTCTTTAAAAAGTATTTTAAAAAATATTTTTATTTATTTGAGAGAGGAAGAGGGAGGGAGGGAGGAAGGGAGGGAGGGAGAGAGAGAGAGAGAGAGAGCGAGCGAGCGAGCACACCAGGGCATCCAGCCACTGCAAAGGAACTCCAGATGCATGTGCTACCTTGTGCATCTGGCTTACGTGGGTCCTGGGGAATCAAACCTAGGTCTTTGGGCTTTGCAGGCAAGTGCCTTAACTGCTAAGCCATCTCTCCTGCCCCCCTTTAAAAAAATATATATATATAATTTATTTGTGAATTTGTGAGAGAGAAAAAGAGAGGGAGGAAGGAAAGGAGAGAGAGAGAGGGAGGGAGGGAGGGAGAGGGAGAGAATGGGCACACCAGGGCCTCCAGCCACTGCAAAAGAACTCCAGACACATGCGCCCCTTGTGCATCTGGCTTACGCGGGTCCTGGAGAGTGGAACCGGGATCCTTTGGCTTTGCAGGCAAATGCCTTAACCACTAAGCCATCTCTCCAGCCCTTGTTTTTTTTTTGAGACAGGATTTCAGTATGTATCTCTGGCTGGCCTTGAACTTGTGGCAGTCTTCCCACTCCAGCCTCCCAAGTGCTGGGGTTACAGACCCGAGCCTCTACACCTGGCTTGTCCTGGGTCTTGACCTCACCCTGGAGTTGGGACAGTACACACTGCTCATTGTGACAATTTTGCACCAAAATGGAATTCAGGAGCAATGAACAGGAGGAGCTAGCTCTCTCTTGTCCCTTTCTTCCTCGTTCCTCCGCCTTCCCGTCTCACTCACCTGTGCCTTCCTTTTACCCTTTCTATCCAACTGTCTTCACTTGGCTACACTATCTCTTCAGCTCCCTTCCTAGGGACCCCTCTCCATGAGCCTCTCCCTCCTCCACTACCCTCTACCTTCTCCCACGCTGCAGCCTCTCCCCTGTCCCAGCAGGTTGATGTGGTCGTGCAGGTGACATCCAGATGAGGGTCTCATGGATCTTAAGAAATGATTTCCACAGGCCTTTAAAGTTGGGAAGCAGATCCCAGTGTAAGGTGGCACCCTGAAAGAGAGATCAGTTCCCTCAGCTGGACATAAATGGCTCAGGAACTTTTATCCTAAGTGGGGTACTCTGTGGTCAAGTGTCTCCAGGAAGTAGAGGCTGAGTCTGGGGGAGGGACAAAAGGAGGTAGGAGGACTGGAGGTGTAGGGAGGATCTTGTGCCAGGAAGGCAGAGAGCACCCTTTGTAGGCAGGTGGGCAGGAGTGTGTGTGTGTGTGTGTGTGTGTGTGTCTTTCTTACTCATGAGTGCCTTTGGGGTTCAGGGTACATCGTTCCTATGGGTATAGATGACGTTTTAGAGGGTGAGCCTCAGGGGCTGGGGGATGTGTTGGCCTGTGATTAAACATGTGTGTGCTTGTGTATATATGCCTCTGCAAGCATGTGCACACGGTCAGCTGAGAGTGATTTGGTGTGCCAGATTCTGTGAGCACATGGATGCATATATGTGTCTGAGGCGTGTGCCTGCCCGCACACTGGTGCCTGTACGGACGCGTGGGTGTTTTCCATGCCCAAGCCCATCCACGACCCAGCGTGCACGTGTGTTCCGGGGGGTGGGGGTGCTGGAGAGGGCCGTGGCCACATCTCTGCGCGCTGGACCAGCAAGAACTGTTGGGGCTCGTCCAGGTTGCGGGGCGGATGGGGGTGGGGGAAGGAAAGGAGGAAAAGAGCGGCCTCTCTAGCCTCAGTCCCGTTCAATTATTCAGCAGGGCCCCTTCTCCCTGAGCTAGCGGGGTGGTGGTGGTGGGGGGGGGGGTGCGGGCAGAAAGCGCGCTCCCGGGCGCGGGGGCGGGGCGGGGCGGCGCGCGCGCCGAGGAGAGGCGAGCGCCGCGCGGGCGCCGCGGAGCTGCCCAGCGTTCGCCCGCAGATCCGGAGCCGCTCGGGTCCCTCCGCCCAGCACCCCCCCCCCCAGCTCCCCTCCCATCCTCCCTCCCTCCCTCCCTCCCTCCCTCTCCCTTCCAGCCCTCTCAGCCTCTGCAGCAACACTCCGCTGCCTCCATCTCTCCGCCGGAATCTCGCAGGCTCGCGCCTTTCCTCTGCCCAGCCCTGCTCCCCTCCTCTCCTCTCCCCTCCCTCCATCCCCCCCCTCACCCGGATTTGCTTCCCTTCCCCTTCTCCCGCCCCCTCCCCTTCCCCGGCCGCTCCCTCCTCCCCCCCCCCCCCCCGCCCCGGCCTCCGTCGGGCGGCAGCGGCCGGTTGTCTCCAGCGGTCTCGCGCTTTCCGGGGAGCCGGGCCTCCGTCCCTCTCCTCCAGCCCGCACCCCACCTCCCGGCCCCGCTGGGTTTTTCCGCAGGATCTCCCCCCCCCTCCCGTCCCCGGCTGGCCCCCGCTCGGCCTCCCCTCTCCGCCCGGCACCATGCCCCCTCCCGCGGGCTGCTGACGGCCCCTCCGCGCCGACCCCGCCGGCCCGCGGGGAGACCCCCCCTCCCCCCGGCTGCTCGCGATGGACCCCGGCGTCCTGGACCTTGGCGTTGCCGCTCCGCCGACCACGGATTCCCCGGTGGGATCCAGTTGATTTCCTTGGCTCCGGACTGAGGCTCTCGGGCTCGGGTTTTCCTTGTCTTCACCCCCTACATCACCGCCACCACCAACCCCCCCTCCCGGAGCTCCGAGCCGGAGGGGGGCATCGCGGGGCCACGTAGCCCCGCGTCCCCGCCCCCGGCCATGGGGCTGTGAAGTGGCCGCCCCCGGGCCGAAATGCCCCCCGGGGGAAACGGGCCGGGGGGGTGCCCGCGCCGCCCCCCCGCCCTGGCCGGGCCCCTGCCGCCGCCGCCGCCACCGCCGCCGTTGCTACTGCTGCTGCTACTGATGGTGCTGGGGGCGGCCGAGGGGGCCCGGGTCTCATCCAGCCTCAGCACCACCCACCACGTCCACCACTTCCACAGCAAGCACGGCACCGTGCCCATCGCCATCAACCGCATGCCCTTCCTCACCCGCGGCGGGCACGGTAAGTGGCGCCGCGATGCCGGATGACTGGCCCCCGGGGGGCCTCCCGGGTGCATCGTCGCACAGGCCCCCGGGGGTCCCCCCTCACCCCCCAACTGTAGGAGCGGAGTCTGCAGGCCCCTTCAGCTTCCTGGCGAAGCCCCTTCACCTCCCATCTCCGGCTTCCATCATGCCAGCCCCACCCTCACCTCCATCTCTCCGTTCCCTCCTCATCCTCATTTCTGTCTCCATCACTGCTTGCCTCACCGTTACCCTCCTTATGCCCGTGTCTGCTTTGTTACCATCGCCCTCTCTCCATAGCTTCGCTGCCGCCTGTCTGCCCTTTCATCCTTCCTGTGTGCCCTCCCCGCATTTTCTTCTTCCTCATCACCTCCATCTCTGCCCCATATCATCTCTCTGTCTTACCTCCACCTCTGCCTCACCCTCACCGTTTTATTGTTGGTCTATCACCTCCCTTCCTCTCACCTCGGTCCCATCTGTTATCCCTGCCCCATTCACTTCCTCCTATCTTCACCTCTGTATATCCGGCAGCCTTCCCTTCTCCAATTCCTTACCCTCCAACAACCCACTCAGTCGACTGTGGCCCATCATTCACCCCTGCTTGTACCCCTCACCTTTGCTATCCGCCCCCCTCACACCTGCTCATCTCTGCTTCTACCTCTGCCCCTCAGCATTTTACCTTTAGCCCTAGCCCCTCCACATTCCCAGGTTCCCTGCCACCTCCTGTGTGTCAGTACTCTGTCACTGTCCACTCGCGTCCACTGTCATCCTACTCTCTCTTAACCTTCCATTTCCCAGCCCTTCCCCTTCCTTCTGAGACAGAACCCATCATTTTCCGTTTCTGACTTCTCTCCCTTTCCTGTTTCTGTGCTCTCCCCCTCTCTCCCTCCCATCCCAGGCCCTTTATCACTTCATATTTGAGGTCCACTAGGACTCTAGGGAGGCCATCTCCTCCCCTCTCTGTACCTGTCACTTCTCTCTGTGTCCTCTGTGCCCATCACTGTACCCCCAGAACATCCATGCCTTGTATGTCCCATTTCCTGCCACCCTGCCTCTGCTCAGATTCTATTTCATTTCATGTCAACTTCCATCCCTTTTCATCTCATTCACTCCTTCACATTCCATCTTGGAACTTTAGTCACCTCCATCTCATAACTTCAGTCACCTCCTCCCATTCCAGAGATTCTATCTCCCATCTTAATCTATTTGTCTTTTTCTTTCTCTGCTTTCCACCTCAGCTTCCGTCCTTGTCCACTGCTTTTCCACAAGGTACCCTCCACCATCACCTCTATCTCTGTCCCTCTCCCATTCTCATGTTGTCCCCTTCACCACTTCCCGTCTCTGTACCTCCATTTCCTCCTATATCTATGTCTATATCTCATCACCTTTCACCTTGGGTTCCCTTCTCAACCCTCCATCACCTCCTATTTCTAGACCCCATCACACCCACCCCTGTGCCTTCCAATATCACCTCTCACTAGTGTACCCATCACCTCCCATCTGAACATTCTGACCCTCCATGCCTCCGTCACCTTTGCTGTTGACGCCTGTCACCTCTCGTCACTGTGCCTTCTTCCGTTTTCGCTCTGTACCTCCCGTTTCTCTACTTCCACCCCTTCCCATCCTTCGGCACCTCTCATTTCTCTTATTCCTCCTCACTTTCAAGCTCCGGGTTTGCTCCTCCATCACCTCCTAGGCCCGCATCTCTCTCACGTCCCATCCATGTGCTTACTCCTCTTCCATTTCTGCCCTCACCTGCTTCCCCACAAGTGGTTTTTTGCACCTGCCCATCCTTCCTCCCTGATCTCTGCTCCATGTCCTCTCCAGTCTTTCTGCTCCTTTCCGGTTCTTCCCTTGTTGCTGGCTTTGATTTTACCTTTTTTTTTTTTTTTTCCATACCACTACTTTTCTTTGATCCAGTTCACCAGGGGTGGTCCCTTCAGACTTTCACCCTCATTCCTTCCCTGTCTCTTCCTCAGCGTAGTTTCCTTCATCTGATATCCATCACAGCGTCCCTCCCCCATGCAGTACTTGCCACTTGGCCCGTTTCACTTCTTCCATTCCCCTACCCCACGCTTTGCTCCCGGTCTGAATGTCCTCTCCCTTCCCAGGGTCTCTGTAGCCCTCTTCACTTCCTGTCCTCTTCATTGGCCTCTCTAGCTTCCCTGAAGTCTAGTGTGGCTCCCTGAAAGGGCATGGTCTTCCTAGACAATAAGGCAAAGGCATGAAGGATGAGCTAAGAAAAGGGGCCAGGTGTGTTGGAGGGAGGTTTGCAGGGTCAAGAGGCATGGAAGTGGGAAGACAAAGGGGCGGGGGGGGGAGAAGGTGCTGGCCCTGGGATGATGGCCAGACTGGGAGGAGGGTCCCGGGTTCAGTTAAGGTGCAGGAGCTAGGCAGAGGGAGAGAGCCATGGATCCAGGCTTTCCCGGATTGTACAGGTTGTTTCATCCCCCTACAGTTCTAGATCTCCCAGAAGGTTCTTGTCATAGCTTCTGATGCTGCAGGGACATAGACACACAGAGCTTGCTTGGACTGGGGTAGGGAATGTTGGCATCAGCCTAGAGGGCCAGTGACTACCCAGGGTCACAGGTCACCCGTGGGACACCGGTGAAAGTGGATAGAGGTGGGGTGGGGAAGCCTGTGAAGGATGAGGCAGCTACGAGGAGGAAAGGAGCCAGGGAAAGATAGAAGAGAAGGGAGGCGGCCAACTGCCATGGCCACACCACCTCAGCTTCCCTAGGGACTCCTTGCTGGACTGGAGGGGGGGTGGCTAGCCTTTCTCCTGCCCCAAGGCTCCCTCCCCAGAGGGAGGGCAGTTCTTCTCTCCATAGCTGCTTCTCCACTTCCCTTCTTGGAGTCCCCCCGAGTTTCTACTTGCCTTTCTTCCCTCCTCCTCACTGTTTCTCCTCTTCCTCTCACCCGTCCCCTAGCCTTTCCTATTACATAATGTCCTTACCCACCTGCCAACCACTGTTGACACTCCTGTACCTGATGTCACTATGAGGAGGCCTGGGAGGGCCAGTGTATCTGGAACTTAACAATGCATGGCGGTAGTGACACCCTCTTGGTCGGTGACCCTCCAGGTGTTGTCTCATTGTCCTTGAGGAGCACTCGGTCTACACTGTTCATTCCTGGTACCATCAAAAGCCAGGAAAGGAGGGCTCCATCCCAGGCCAGCTCAGCTCTGAGTCATTAGCTTCCAGGCTTCTAGTTATATCATTCCAGCTGATAAAGGGAGCTGTCATGCATTTTGATCCTAGAGATGGGTACGCTAACTTGGTATTGCTAGACTGGCTGGTTGATGGTCAACAATGCAGTTCAGAGTTGAGGGGTTATGTTCTGGGTTTCTAGATCAGGCGCTCAGAGGTCTGGGCCTGTGGAGAAACACCACTACCCTGGTAGTGGAGGGCCTCAGGGGAGGATCCAGTGTTGGCAGTAAGCACCTGAGACTCAGGCTTTTCTGTGTTGTGCAGGACCTTTATCCTCTCTCCATTTTAGATCTTCCAGATGGCTTTTGTCATGGCTTCTGATGGCAGGGGCACAGGCAGACAGAGTATCTGCACATGTCACTTTAGTCCCCCGGGGCACTGCTGCATGGGCACTTTCTACATGTAGTGACTGTTGTGTGGGTGAACTTACCATTATTGATGGTTGGTTGGTTTCTTCTAGAATGCAGGTGTGTGAGGGACTATATGAAGATTTTAGAGTTTTTACTGGATCAGTGGACATTTCTGGTCTAGAAAGCATTGAGGATACTGTGTTGAGTTTGGGCAGAAGGTGTCAACCTTGGGCCTGTGGAATCTTGTGTTTGGCCAGAAACTCTCTTGCCTTGGACCTGGGAGGTGTAGTTTCTGTAGCCATTTCCTAAGGAGATGTGGGCAGCTGGTCTGCACCACCCTTGGACAATATTGGGGACTTTGATTTAGGTCCCTCCGCGTCTGTCATGCTTTCCTGGGGGAATCGGGGGCTGGGCAGAGGACGAGCTGGTCTCGGTGAGAGCAGGAGGCGGCTCCCAAACGCCGTGGCCTGGGCGGGACCTGATGGAGGCCCCGCCTCCTCCCTAGCCCAGTCCTCCGAGCCCGCAGGCGGCAGGAGCCGAAGTGCTGGGGAGAGAAATGTCTCCCCAGGGTAATTACTACCGCCCCAGTCCAATAAACCATTCATCCTTCACCTCTTCTGCCCAAGAAGTGTCTCTCCACCCCAGTCCCCGACAGTGTAATAAACGCCCTTAGGCTTTCACTGGCCCGCCCAGCGCTATAAGCTGGCTGCAGTGAGAACCGCCGGGTAGTAAATCCCGGGGGAGGCCTGGGCTGGGCAGTTGGGGAGGCAAGGCTGCGGAGGGCAGTGGGCATCGTGTCCGCGGTGGGCCGTGGAAGCTGCCACGCGCGTGTGCCCATCCTGCCTCTCGTCGGTCCCTGCCCTTGGCCACCCGCGAGAACCTGTCTTTGTGCGTTTACAGCCGCGTTTCCCGGCTGAGTCGTCTCCTGGCGCCGGGTCTGCAGGCCCGGGCTTTGTGTGCAGCGTGGGTGTGGGGGCTAGATGTGCGTCACCGGCAATGTGTCCGCTCCTAGGGCCTGGGACTTGGCGCTGTGGGCACGCAGCTCGGATCCCTACCGCCTCGGAACCCAGCTTGGCATCAGGCCTGCCCACTTCTCCCGTCGTGCGCTGGGCGCAGACAGAGCTCTGTCCATGGTGATGAGCTGTGTGGGAGCCAGTGGGAAACACGGAGGAAGGGCCTCCTTTTCCTTAGACCTTGCAGGCTTGGGGAGAGATGGGGTCTCCTTCCTTGCTGTGAGAGGACCAAGAAGCCTAATAAAGCCCTTCTCTCCCTGGGAGACCCGTGAGCCCAGGGGTGGGGCGGCTGAGCCTCTGAGAGGTGAAGGAGTGTGTGCGGAGGAAGGTCAGCCTCCCAGCTCCTCCTGGACCTCCCCACCTCCCAAATTCGACCCTGCAGCTTGGGAGTGGAGCAGAGAGGGAGGGAGGGCCCTGGGTATTATGGTTGCCATGGAAACAGCCGGAATATTTTTTTTTTTTTTTTTTTTCCGGAGTGCTGCAGTATTGGGAGTGGAGAGACTGTACGGGCTGAGACATAGTCACTGGGCTCTGGCCTCCAGGCCCTGCCCTTTCCAGGCCGGTAACCATACTGGGTAGAGGTGGGGCTTACTGTGCACCCCGCCCCCCGCCTGCTCTCCACCCTAAACTTGGGGCCCATCTTGAGGGTTCAACCTTCACCACTGTACGTCTAGAGATTGGAAGAACCTGCCTCGTTGCTCAGGGTCGGAGCTATGCTACCTCGGGGCTAGATGTTAGTGGTTGAATAGCGAAGTAGGTTCTTTCCTGTCTGCCCTGCCCCACCCCTGGGATCCCCTCTCAGGCTGGCCCTCTTTGACTGGAGGTCACTGTGGCAGGTGCTCTGGGAACTGCAGGGGCACTCATAGTTGCTTCTGCCCCACCTCTAATTCCCTGAGGGGGGGGTCTCACTACCTGCTCCATGTCCACACAGCAGCCCTCCCTCCCTTTCTCAGCCTCCCACCCTTGGTGAGTGCATCCTTCCAAGGCACTCAGGAGTCTCCTTTCCTATGGGGAAGAGGTTTGGGGGGCTCAGAGATCCTTAGAATAGAGTTCCCTTCCATCTGATTGCCCCCAGTGACAAGACTACCTGATGTGAAAGACCCCCCAGAGACTTGCTTCCAATCCTGCTGGAGCACACTACTTCACCCCCTATGCTGTTCATTTCTTCCAGCCTGTTCCAAGCTTTTGCCTTGAGGCCCCATTTGTGACTCTTTCTCTGTGGTTAAGCCTTCCCTTGAACCCCTCTCCCCTCAAGAAGTGCCTTGAGAGGACTTGTTAGTAGTAGCTAATTATTTAATTAAGCATTTTATGAATCTCATCTGCTCCATTTATGTCCTAAAGAATGCAAGGTTGTTCCCTTTCTGCAGGCCCCAGAGTACTAGTCCTCCAGCCCTCCCCCCATAAGGTTCCCTTCCCGGAAACTGGGTGACCAGTTCCCCCCTACTGCCCCCCCCAGGGAGCTCAGTCAGCCGCAGGAGGGAACATGGCGACTAATGGGGTTTATTTTGGGGCTGAGATCGTTAGGGACCTCACACCCGCCCCCGGCAGCCGGATGGTGAAGAGGAGAGGGAGAAGGGGAGAGAGGGTGGGGTGGGGGAGGGCTGAGAGAGGGAGCTTGCATCTCAGGCTCCCACTCTCCTGCTTCCCTCACCTACATATCTCTCCGTCCTTCTCTGTCCATCTGTCTCTCTGCCTCGTTCCTCCTCTGGCTGTCAACCCCTCCCCATGTCTGTCTGTCTTTTCCTTTCTGGGCAGGGCTCCAGGACTTCTTACTTTGGCACTGTGGCACCTTTGCCTGAGGGTGGAAGCAGGGAGTCCTGGACAGGCCAGAAGGCTTCCCAGGGGGTTGGGAGGGGACTGGGAGGGCAGGCGTTGGCGGGGCGCCAGAGATGGGCCATGAGTCAGAGCTGCCCACAGCCAGGCTCATCTTCCCGCCATCCCCTGCGGGTTCCTTCTTGCCTTGTTATTGCTCAGCTCTGGCCCCAGAGAAGTGCGTACCTCGAATCTGTCACCTCTGTCAGCCTTGGAAGAAGGTGAGGTGGTCAGAAGCAAGACCCTGGGTACTTCCTACCCAGGACGCTCCTGCTGTCTTGGTCTCTCTCTGGGCACATTCTGTGTCACTCCCTCTATTTCTTCTCCTGTGCTGTAGTTAAAGTTAGGGTTTTTGATGAGGCAGCTACATCTGTGTGGGTCCCACCCTACTGCCCACTGTCCTCTGTGGTTGCAGGGCTGGTGGCTGCTGGGACATCATAGCCCAACCAAACCCCAAGACCTGCTGAGCTCCCGCACTGACACCCTTTTCCCTCTCCTGTTTCTTTTCTCTGCAGCCGGGACCACATACATCTTTGGGAAAGGGGGAGCACTCATCACCTACACGTGGCCCCCCAATGACCGGCCCAGCACAAGGATGGACCGTCTGGCCGTGGGCTTCAGCACCCACCAGCGGAGTGCTGTGCTGGTGCGAGTTGACAGTGCCTCCGGCCTCGGGGATTACCTGCAGCTGCACATTGTAAGGACCCAGGCCCCAGCCCGCCCGACTCCAAATCGGCTCAGGCCTCCTTGCTGTGGGATGTCACTTCACACCTGTCCCTCCACACCTGTCCCTCACCAGGAGCTTTCAGATCCTTGATCCCTTGTTCCTACCCTCAAAAAAGCTCCTGAGACCCAGTCCCCCTGCTGGTCACTCAGCAGCCACCCATCTGATCTGCAGACCACCAGTCCTCCACCTTCATATGGGCTTCCCAGACTATCCGCTGCAGTCTCAGCAATGCCCCACCTTTGTGGTGTCTCTGTTCTGCTGCCTGCTCGTTCTGAGGCAGGTCACTGTGTGCTGGACCTGTTCCTGCCCCTCATTCGTACCTTCTTGCCTCACAGCAACCACTCTTACCGCTTTGTCCTGCCTTCAAACTCTGCCCCTGCCTCTGCCCTGCCCTGCCCTTCAGCTGTTTCCATGACCTTTGCCCTTCCAGCAGCTTCCTGCCAGGCTTTTCCTAACTGACTCTGGACAAGTTCCTTTCTCACTGATCTCTTGGCCTAGCCCCACATCCCACTCTGCCTTTTGCTGTGGGCCTGCCTCAGTGACCCAGCCCCTCCCTGTGTCCCTCTGTTCCTTGACTTCTGTTACCTCCCCAGTGCCTCTTTCTGGGCCTCCTGCCAATCACATCTAGTCTGTAGGTGACAAACCTCTTTTATTTCCTGGCCCTTTGCCCTACCTCTGTCCCTGCCTCACACCCTTCCCTATGACTTCAGTCCCTGTCCCTTTCCCTATGACCTCTGACCTTGCCTCACACCCTTCCCTATAACTTCAGTCCCCGTCCCTTTCCCTGTGACCTCTGACCCTGCCTCACACCCTTCCTTATGACTTCAGTCCCCGTCCCTTTCCCTGTGACCTCTGACCCTGCCTCACACCCTACCCTATGACTTCAGTCCCCGTCCCTTTCCCTGTGACCTCTGACCCTGCCTCACACCCTTCTCTATGACTTCAGTCCCTGTCCCTTTCCCTGTGACCTCTGACCCTGCCTCACACCCTTCTCTATGACTTCAGTCCCTGTCCCTTTTCCTGTGACCTCTGACCCTGTCTCACACCCCACCCTATGACTTCAGTCCCTTTTCCTGTGACCTCTGACCCTGCCTCACACCCATCCCTATGACTTCAGTCCCTGTCCCTTTTCCTGTGACCTCTGACCCTGTCTCACACCCCACCCTATGACTTCAGTCCCTTTTCCTGTGACCTCTGACCCTGCCTCACACCCTTCCCTATGACTTCAGTCCCTGTCCCTTTCCCTGTGACCTCTGACCCTGCCTCACACCCTTCCCTATGACTTCAGTCCCCGTCCCTTTCCCTGTGACCTCTGACCCTGTCTCACACCCCATCCTATGACTTCAGTCCCTTTTCCTGTGACCTGTGGTTCTGCCTCAACCCTTCCTTATGACTTCAGTTTCAGTCCCTTTTCCTGTGACCTCTGACCCTGCCTCAACCCTTCCTTATGACTTCAGTTCCTGTCCCTTTCCCTGTGACCTCTGACCCTGCCTCAACCCTTCCTTATGACTTCAGTTCCAGTCCCTTTTCCTGTGACCTCTGACCCTGTCTCACACCTTTCCCTATGACTTCAGTCCCTGTCCCTTTCCCTGTCACCTCTGACCCTGCCTCACACTCTTTCCTATGACTTCAGTCCCCGTTCCTTTCCCTGTGACCTGTGACCCTGCCTCATTCCTGTCCCTTTTCCTGTGACCTCTGACCCTGCCTCACACTCTTCCCTATGACTTCAGTCCCTGTCCCTTTCCCTGTGACCTCTGACCCTGCCTCATACACTTCCCTATGACTTTAGTCCCTGTCCTTTTCCCTGTGACCTCCGACCTTGCCTCACACCCTTTCCTATGCAGTCCCTGCCCCTTTCCCTGTGACCTCTGACCCTGCCTCATACCCTTCCCTATCACTTCAGTCCCTGTTCCTTTCCCTGTGACCTCTGACCCTACCTCAAACCCTTTCCTATGACTTCCATCCCTGTCCCTTTTCCTGTGACCTCTGACCCTGCCTCACACCCTTCCCTATGACTTCAGTCCCTATCTCCTTTCCTATGACCTCTGACCCTGTCTCATACCCTATCCTATGACCTCTATCCCAGCCCACAATCTTCCTTGTGACTCTTGTCCCTGCTTCACACCCTTCTTTGTGACCTTTGACCCTGACCCGCATCCTTCTCTGTGACCTCTGACCTTGATACACATTCTTCCCTGTGACCTCTAGCTTTGCCCCACACCCTTCCAGGTGACCTCTGGCCTTGCTCTGGTTCATGTCTGGGCTTAGCCCCTCCCCTGCTCCTTCCCCACAGACTCAAGTCCTGGACCTCTGACCCCAGCCTGTTTTCTCATGTGTATTCTCCTTCCTGCCCCATTTTCCTGCCTGCATGTCAACTTGCTGGCCTTGCTCAGGCGCCTGAGCTGAGAGGGTGGAACAGGTTGGCCAGACTAATGTGTCAGAAAGGTCCAAGTTAGGGGCCCTGGGATTTGAGGAGGAAAGAGTTGGGAGGGGAGGGGGAAAGCCAGGAGAGAAGATCTGTTTGGGATGTGACCCTCCTATCCTGGCCCCTCTCACATAATAGCTCTCTTTTTTTTTTTTTTTTTTTTGGTTTTTGGTTTTTGGTTTTTCGAGGTAGGGTCTCACTCTAGCCCAGGCTGACCTAAAATTTACTATGTGGTCTCAGAGTGGCCTTGAACTCATGGCAGTCCTCCTACCTCTGCTTCCTGAGTTTTGGGATTCAAGGTGTGCACCATCATGCCCAGCTAATAGCTCCTTTTTTAAAAAAAATTGTTTTATTTTATTTATGACAAGGGAGGGAGGGAGGGAGAGGAGAGAAAAGAGAGAGAGAGAGAGAGAGACAGAGAGAGAGCAAGCACATGGGTGCACCAGAACTGCTTGCCATTGCAAATGAATTCCAGATGCATGTGTCACCTTGTGCATCTGGCTTTACATGGGTACTAGGAAATTGAACCTGGACTGTCAGGTTTTGCAAGCAAGTGTCTTTAACCGTTGAGCCATCTCCCCAGCCTCACAACAGCTCTTTAGATCCCCTGCTCTCACAGAGTGAAAAGAAAGGAGGGCTGAGGGCAGGAATCCTGTGGGCAGAGCATGGCTGACCTGACAAGCAGGATTCGCAGTAGGGAAAGGTCACAGAGTGAGACAGGAGGTAGGCCTGAGGGAGAGGCCTGGAAGTTTTGTGTGTGCGAGCAAGTTGAGACTGTCTGCGTGGAGGCCTGTTAAGAGAGACTGTGCACTATGGAGGGCAGTGTGGAGTGGGTGTGTGATGGGTGTGTGATGAGAGCGATGGCTGTGAGTCAGGGAACACAGGTCTGGGGCTGTCTGGTTGAGTATGTTGCTTTGAGTTTATGTTCCCTTAAGGAGGAATGCTTGCTGTGGTGTGAGTTACCTGTTCAGGTGGCAGGGTATGGCCCTTGTTTCTTTGTGCCCTGCTCTGTGAGCTGTTTCTCTGGGAGGTCATCATAGCTTTGGAGAATATGGTCTGGGTTTGTATGCCAGACCTTCCCCTTCTTTGCTCTGTCTTTGTGCAAGTCATTGCTGATCTTTCAGCCTCGGTTTCCCTAGTCAGGAGGCAGGTGGCTTAAATGAGATCATAAGTGTAACATGCTCATCGCACTGCTGACAACTGTGGAGCAACTCAGTGTCCTGGTCACACTGTGCATGCTGTCTCTGGCCTGCAAGTTTAGAGGGCTGAGCAGGAAGGGCAGGGGTCCGTGCTGGGAGTACACATGTCCTTTTTCCTTCCCACAAGTCTCTAGTGCAGGACTATGGAGGAGCAAGGCCCGGGTGCTACAGAGGGCAGGGAGGACAGGGAGTCCTGGCACTAGGGCAGGAGCCCTGAGAGAGGCCAGCCCTGAGGAGTACTTGGGTACCAGATGGGCTAGAGCCCCTTGGGGCAGCCCCCCAACCTCCCTCCTCCCCTAGTGACACATCAGCTCCCACCACACGTCATTAGCAGCTCTCAGAGAGTGGGGAGGCGGCAGCAAAATAAGAGAAAAGCAATTTGACGTTTCTAATAAAGCGTCGCTCCACTTTGCCAAATTAATTTTGACTCCCATAATTATTTGCTGTAGGAGCGGCCGCGTTCTCCCCACCGCCGCCTAATGAGGTAATTGGGGAATTAGGAATTAATGACTTTAACAGAAGTGACAACTGACTTCACATCGGGAGCTGCTCTGGGGAGCTGCCTCTCCCCCGGAGTGCACAGCTCCAAGGTTGGCTGCCTCCTAGGAAACCCAGGTGTCCTGCCTTCCAGCTCCCCTCGTCAGGCCTCTGCTGGCCCAGCTCCCAGACTGCACATGCCCTTGACCATTGTCACTGCTCGAGTAGAGTCTCAGGAGGGTTGAAACCTTCAGAGACATCCAAGGGGCTGGTACTATTCTTGGTGGTATTATTACTAACAATAGTAACGAGGAGGCTGGGCTGTTCCCTTGCCGTGTGTGGGGAGCAGATGATGAGCCCGTCTCCCTGGGGATGTTGTTAGTCTGTGGGTGGCACATGGGTAGGGCTTGCTAATACTCTCTGTTAGTCAAACCTGGCCTCAGTTTCCCTGCTTTGCTGCATCAGAGGAGGCACACTGCATGGGTGAATGATGGTGTCCGTGACTGTGTGTTGTTCTGTGGCTGTGTGTGGCTTGTCCAGGGCCTAGAGTGGGGAGAAGTGTGACTCCACAGTGGGGGAGGGGTGGGCATGGGCTTCCAGGAGAACCTCAGTTGCACACTCGTGCTGTCACACGCCAACCCCTGGCTCCATCTGAGCTATCCCTGCCTCACCCACAGTGCCACCAGGCTTTTCAGCTCTGTTTAGATGTAGGTGACAGCCAGGTGGTTCCTCCTGCCCAGGCTGCACTGACAGCCTTTCGCTGCGTGTCTTGGTTGGATTGGGTCCCTGAGAGTGACATACAGCACCCGAGGGAGCTTTGTGTCTGTCCTCCGTGGGAGGAGAGTGGGGCTGCCTCGGGCTGTGTTCAGGACGGTGCTGGGAGGTACCAGGGACTGGAACAGAGACTCAGCGTGGGGCCCCGCAGGCTTTCCATTGGCTAGTGGGATGCCCTAGTCTTGAAGGCAGGGTGGCCTCAGTGTGTCTTGGTCCCTCTCCTATTTGAATGTCTCCCCAGACCAGTGGGCAGTGGACAAGAGCACTGGCTTTGGAGTCAGGTCAGTTGGGGTTCAAGTCTTTGGTTCTCCTCTTGCAAGCCCCCAGTTTCTTCCTGGATGAAATGAGGTGCTAAGAGCCTCTGTGGGGGGGGGGTGACCAGAATGTGTTCATGGAGTGAATGTTTTGGTGTCTCAGTAAAGCTCTTCCTCTTACCCCCATACCAAACTACTTCTAGCCTCCATCCCAGGTGACCTCTCTAAGGTCCCCCATGGGTCTAGGTCACAAGGTTGCAGGCTCTTTGGTTTTCTTTCCACAGGCCTCAGTTCTTATCTTTCCTCCCCCTGTCCCATCTCCTCCTCCAGCCCCAACCCTCCCCCAACACCTCAGGCTACTGTGTCCTTAGTAAGTCTAGCATAGTTCCATCCATAGTCCTCATCTCTTCCCATGCTCACCAGTCCCCCAAATGTCTAGAGCTCTGCACTGCCCCTCCCCATCTGACCTACAGAACTTGGGCCTGAGAAGTTTCAGGACAGGCAGGCTGCTTCCCTGGCTCAGGGTGGGGGGCTGCAGTGTGGGGGAGGGGAGACTGGGAGCTGGGGCTGGGGTCAGGTTCAGGCTGTCCTCTAAGCTTGTGGACTTCTCTGTTGTGGAGTCTTAGGAAGGCTTCCACCTTTTGAGGTCCAGGTTGGTCCCTAGGTTGGACTCCATCATCCATTCCCATGTGGACTCTGGTCTTTGCATAGCTTAGATACTGTAATCATTTGTGAATATTCTGAATGAACCCCAAGGCAAGAGATAGGGGTGATTAGTGGAAGGGGCTCTGAATGCTGGCTCTACACCCCATGGTGGTTTTTCTCTTTTGAGACTCATGATACCCCTTGTGTGCACTTGCCAAGGGGTAAGCCTGCTCACCTGCTTGGGTGGTTGAGACCTAGAAAGGCATGTTGTAAAAGTGGGCGAATGCTACTGAGCGAGGCATAATGACCATAGGTGGAGGTTTACAGTGAAAAGTTTTTCCCTCCTAGTCATTCATCTCTACCTCCCTATCCCCAGGACCAGGGCACTGTTGGGGTGATTTTTAACGTGGGCACGGACGACATTACCATCGACGAGCCCAACGCCATCGTGAGTGACGGCAAATACCATGTGGTACGCTTTACTCGAAGTGGTGGCAACGCCACCCTACAGGTGGACAGCTGGCCGGTCAACGAGCGGTACCCAGCAGGTAGGCGGCACAGGCCCATACAGGAATGCGAGCTGGGGCCAGGATGGGTGCAAAAGGCTTCCAGAGTGCGGCCTGCTGTGGGGTGGAGCCAAGTGCCGACTTCAGCTGCGGGGGAGGGGCGTGGCTACGGACAAGACAAGGCTTAGGAATGGAACTGGCTAAGAAAAACATCAGTAAGGATTTGAGGGGGTCAGACCCTGAAGTTGGAAGGATGTCTTCTGGTAGCGGAGGGTACAAAGGCCAGGGTTCAATTTGGGAGTGGGAGAGGAGAAGAAGATGGAGGGTAGAGCTAGGAGAGTCTGATGCCATTGAGGAGAGGATGAATTCAGAAAGGAAAGACAGGTGGAAATGGTGGGACAGATGCAGAAGCCTAGGAGAGAAGACTCAGAAGTAAAATAAAACGCATCTTGGCAGGAGGCAGGCTGTTTCCAAAAACAGAACCAGGGAAGGAACCAAGGTCTTAAAAAAGAGCAAGTCAAGGACCTATATATCTGTATATATCTGCAAATATGGCAGAAGTAGCCTTGGAGCCCCAGGGAAAGGGACCCCAGTGTCTCAGGGACTAAGGGACACAGTGGAAGGGAGGGAGGGACAAAAAGCAAGAATGAAAAGGAGAGTCAGGTGCAGTCTGTAGCCTTCGTGGTCTTAGTGCAAGGTGTCAGGGCCTGTGCTCGGGCTGGAGACACACAGGTGAGCAGGACATGGGAGTCCTAGTCCAGCAGGGTGGCAGCTGTGGTGGTCAAGGAGAAGCTAAAGTCTGAGGAACACCAGGGTTGGGGGGGGGTGAAGACATGAGGGCAAGGGGAAGCTAAGGAGGCAGCGCAGGAAGAGAGGAAACCAGAGAAGGAGTGATGGGGAGGTCTGGAAATAGTCACCGGGCCATCTGTGGAGACGCAGGCGGCTCCAGGATTGATGCAGAGAGATGTGGAGACGCCGGCGGCGCAGACCCAGCCAGGAACAGGAGAGGCAGCCAGAGCCCAGCAAGGGAGATCGAGAGGGAGGGAGGCCAAATCACTGCAGTAGAGGCAGAGGCGTAGAGGCAGAGGTGCAGGCTGGGTGACACTGCCTGTCACACACAGGACCCCTTTGAGGAGCTGAGTGACTTGCCTGTGACCTCCATTGCTCCTAGCGAGAGCCATAACTGGGTACAGGCCAGGGCTGCCTCATGCTGCGTGAGAGGGGCGTGCAAGCCCTCAGGGCTCACCCATGATCTCCCGGCTTCCTTTAATGCAGGCTTGTACCAAAACAGTTCTGGGCAGCCCCTGAGATAAGAGGCCCACCTAGTCCCCTAATAAACAGAGGTTGGTGTACGCACGCACGCACACAGAGGATAACCTGATGTACAGATGGCCGTAGACACTCATAAAGTCAGATGGACATATGACAAAACAGCTCTGCAGAGAGAGGCATGCTAGTCTGCACCAAAGCCCAGACATGTGTGGAGTCAGACACAACGGCCTTCCTATACAGAGTCTGTCTGTGTCTCCCATACCCCAGCCACAAGCAGACCCTGGGGGCACGAGTGGCCTGAAGGGTCAGACTTCCTTCTCAGATGTCCACACACCAGGGCAAGTCTTTGTAGTCGTGAGAACATCAGCCTGTGCCGGTCCGGGCTGGGAGACCTCAACATGTCAATCCCAGACTTAGGTCTAGAGCTTCACTTTTTGTAGCTCTGCAGGCCAGAGGCCGGCTTACATAGGTTATGCCTGCTCTCCACTGCCAGGACCCCTGACTGGATGTGGTGAAACGCTGCTTTGGTGCCTCTTGCCTGAAAATCTGGGTGACCTGAAGGCCTGGTTGCTGTGTGTGCCCTGAGGGCAGATCCTGAGCAGCACCATGTAGGCCACATCAGCAGTGTGCTAGGGCAGAGAGAGAGAGAGCCCACCTGTGACTCTTACAAGCATAGAGACAGAGCCTGTGGATTCTGGCACAGTGGAACCTGGGATCTCCTACTGTAGATGGTATGACCTGGGACAAGTCATTTAGCCTCTCTGCAATTCAGTTTCCACCTCTGAACTGTGAGGGTGGTGCCTAATTCACAGCGACACTGTGAGAACTCCATTCAAAACCCCAGAGGAGGTGTCAGAATGGCATGGCCTAGTGGAGATAATCCATAAGTAAGGCTTTTGTCAGAATTCCCGTATACTTAGCCTCCTCCCAGTGAGGCAGATAGATGTCAGAACACTTGTACACATAATTGAATGGACCATTTTCTTTTTTAAAGGATGTAAAACTTATTTATTTATTTGAAAGAAAGAGAGGCAGGTAGAGAGAAAGAATGGGCACCCCAGGGCCTCTAGCCACTGCACACGAACTCCAGACGCATGTGTCACCTTGTGCGTCTAGGGAATCGAACCTGGGTCCTTAGCCTTTGCAGGCAAGCGTCTCAACTGCTAAGCCATCTCTCCAGCCCCAAGGGACTCATTTTCAACTTACACATGAGTGTCTTGAATCGGTAGGCAGCCAGGTCCAGGGTGAGCAGTCTGAAGCAGCTTGCAGAGAGAGAGAGTAATGAGGAGGTCAAGCCCGAGGGAGCCGAGATTAAGGTGGAGGGGTGTGGTGAGTCAGGGGTGTAGATGGAACTGGTGACTGGCGGGCAGATGGGAGTTGAGCTGGGAGTTGAGTTGCAATGTCTTCAAGAAGTGGTTTAAATCTCACTGTTAAATGCGTGAGCCGGGTGACCCCCTTAAATGCCGCATAAACCCCGCTTAACCCATCCCTTCCACTTCTAAACCGCCCTCTAAATGCAGTAACCAGTTGGGCCCCCCTAACTTAAAACTGCTAAATTGCCCCATCCCCAGCCTGCCACCCCACTCTGGGATGGTGAAGGAAGTGGGCCTCAACCTTAACAGTTTGACTAGATAAACCTGTTTAACCTCTAACCTTTGACCTTCCAGCTGCGTTTTCTTTATACTCCCTTTCCTTTTCTTCTTTTTTCCTCTTCTGTGGGTTACTCCTGCCCCCAGGGTGGGGCTGGCTCTGGATGGAGCCTAGGGAGGGGGACCCCTGGGAGAAGAGGGACCCAGCATTTCTGTTCCTGCCTCCCTCCCTCCCTCTTTCTGTTGGATGTTGCTGCTTACTCTGGGTCTCCTGAGAAATGCTTAATTACTTTTCTAACTCCTTTGGACTTCGCTGCCTGAGAAACCTACTGTCTTTCTAAACTTTTCCAAGGAAACTTTGATAACGAACGCCTGGCGATTGCTAGACAGAGAATCCCCTACCGGCTTGGTCGAGTAGTAGATGAGTGGCTGCTCGACAAAGGTAATTAACCAGAATTAATTAATTAATTAACTAACTAACTTTAAAAACACTATCTTAAAGGTGCAAAGCTCTCTCTTCCTCCTCCCCCACCCATGCCTTTGCCAAGCCCAGCCCCAAGTGGAGGGACGATTGTCCGACCAGGGCGCTCCCTTCCCCTTTGCAGTAAGAGTCTGTGTATTTCAGCAGGTTTGGGGACAACAATAAGGTTTTCCTTTTTTTTTTTTTTTTTTTTCTTTTTCTTTTTTTAGAAGAGAAAAATCTGGTGTCCTCCAGGGCAAATCTTGAGATCTCTGAAGTTAGAAAGTTCTTGCACTGAGCAGGTCAATTGCAGGCAGGAGGGGAACACAGTTTGGTAGATTAGGTCCTTCTGGCCAAGCCCATCTCAGAGGTTTTATAAAAGGTTGAGGGGCACTTGGAGACATGTAGGCGTTGGGAAGCTGGAAAGAGTGATCCACTGATCCAAAAAAAGGGTTTGGAAGGGCCGCCTGAGAAGAAAGGAAGAGTGGGCCTCAGATCCTTCTGGAAAGACCCCCAAGACCCCAGTCCAGAGGCCTCTTAGAAGTAGTGGAGGCTAGGGGAGACTAAAGCTATGGAAGGCAATGTCCCCTAGCTGTTTCTACCAGCTAGGCTGATGAGAAAGACAGAGCAGGCTCCCCAAGAGGCGTCATATGGCAGGCAAGGCACTGCTGGGTGAGAGGGAGAAGGCTTTTTGTCCACAGGGGAAGTTGGGGCCAAGGGTGGGACAAGCCATCTCATTCCCATTGGAGGAGGGGCGAGCTCTGTACCTCTAAGGCTAAACTCTAGGGGGGAATAGAACTGCTAAACCCCCACTTAACCAGCTGATAACTGTGCTTTAAATATCCACTGGGCCTTTCCCCAATAAAACCCCCTAATGTAACTTTAGCCCCTGCACAGGTGGGGCATAAACATGCTGATAACCAGGGATGATAAATCCATAACAGGACAAAAAGTTAAAGGGACTGTAACAGACATTGCTAAACCTGCAGCCCCCCCAGCCACAAGGGGCTGCTCTCTCCAGCGGGGCGAACTTTAACCCTTTGAGACAATCACGGCAAGTGGGGCACAAGGCCACGTTTGCTGATTTATGTGGCTTCTTCTCCATTACCCACCTGCCTCTCAGAGAGTCAGAGAGGCCGAGGGAGCATCCTGGGCTGAGGCTGGGACAACTTGTGACCCCAAGGGGCGTGAGACTGTCAGAGGAAGGGGAGGTCTTCACTGGGCTCTCCAAAGACACTTTTGGTTTGACTTTGGCCCAGTACTTACCTTGTCTGAGTCTAGCTCCCTCTTCAGTCCTGGCTCAGCCGTACTCCACACACATGTTTAATGATGAGGACCAGGGACATACAGAAGTACAGGGCTGGGCATTCTTGGAGAGAACATTTTATTGTCAGTACCTGGCATATAGTGAGTGCTTAATAAATCCATTTTCCAGTTTAAAAACATGTCAAAACTTTACTGCATCACAATAAAGACATTTGTGGTCAGGTCTGGGAAGTACTGAATACTTTCACTTCCTTTTGGAGATCCACATGTACATTTATTTCATAAGGGTTCTAGCAAGTCCCTGGAGAAAGGAAGCCGTTTCATTGTGACCAGTATGCTTTCCAAACTCACTTGATCACTAGCCCCTTCTCTCCGTTTTCTTTCTTTTTTCAAAAAACAATTCTTTTTTTTTTTTTAAAGCTGTTTCTCTTTAAAAAATATTTTTATTTATTTATTTGAGAGAGAAAGAGGAGAGAGAGAGAGAGAGAGAATGGGCGTGCCAGGGCCTTCAGCCACTGCAAACGAACTCCAGATGCATGTGCCCCTTGTGCATTGGGCTTACGTGGGTCCTAGAGAGTTGAACTGGGATCCTTTGGCTTTGTAGGCACATGCCTTAAGTGCTAAGCCGTCTCTCCAGCCCCCCCACCCTTTTTGTTTTAAAGCTGTTTCTTTTATTTTTTTAAATTTTCTATTGTTCATTTTAATTTATTTATTTGAGAGCTGACAGAGAGAGAAAGAGGCAGACAGACAGAGAAAGAGGGAGAATGGGCGCGCCAGGGTCTCCAGCCACTGTGAAGGAACTCCAGATGCGTGTGCCCCCGTGTGCATCTGGCTAACGTGGGTCCTGGGGAATCGAGCCTCGAACCGGGGTCCTTAGGCTTCACAGGCAAGCTCCTTAACCGCTAAGCCATCTCTCCAGCCCCTATTTTTTTCTTTTTTTAGATATTTTTATTTTCTTTCTTTTTTTAAAAATAATTCTTATGTCCAGGAATAAACTTGGGCACAGTGGTTCTCAGGGCTTAGCCCAGACCTGCCATCACCAGTCTACTGCTTCTGTGGGCTCAGTTCCCTCACGTGGCAGGAAGCATGGCTGCTTGAGGAGCTGTTACTGTCTGAGCAGGCAGTGGGTGGGTGCTGGAGGAGGAGGAGAGGCTAAACAGGGGGGGCCTCAGGAGACACACCAGTGGCCTACTATTGGCCAGAGGGCAGGTAGGTGATTGGGGGTTCCGGAGGCCTGGGTGTCTCAGGGAGCCCATGTTTCCAAAGAGGGTATGGGTCTCACATGTTGGACGGTCTCAGCCCAGGTTTTAGGGCAGGGCTCTCAGACACCTAACTCTAAACCAGATCTTTAACGAGGCACTAACCAGAGGCTAACAAAGACTACGCCAGGCCTTAAACCCCCCCGGCACCAGCAGCTGAAGGTCTAAGGGAGAAGGAGGCAAAGTAGCACTTCACCTGCCCCTTCCTCCCCAATAAGCACACCAAAACCAAAGTTAAATCTAAACTTAAACATAATAACCAGCTTTTCTAAAAACCAAACCAAAACAACAAACTCAGAGGGTTAAACCGAACCCCAGGTCCAGTAAAACCAAAGCAAGCAGCCAGGCCCCATGCAGGGGGCATTCCAAGGTATAATTAATGTACCAGTGCCGAGTCGGGGGGGGGGGGGGAGGACAGATTGGAGCTGGAGTGGGTTTTTTTTTTTTTTTTTTTTCTTGGCTATCAGCAAGTAAAGCAAGGTCCCTTTAACATTTTCCATTTCTGGGCCGGCACATCCAGGCTGGGGGAAGGGTATCTATGCTCACTAGGGTCTGCTCCCAGGCAATGAGTGATGGGGGGAGGCCGAAGGGGAGGAACAAGGGGAGTCTGGCTAGCTATCACAGGACACTTGTGGGTGGGGGCCCAGCCTGGAGCAGGCCGCACACTGTCCGCCCCTCATCTTGGCTTCTCTGCTCACACACACTAACTCCACCTTGGCCTGGCAGTGCCCGCTCTGTCTCTGTCTCCACTGGCTGCTGCTTCTGAGGGCACCGTGGCTCGAGGCTGGACAACAGGGGTGGGATGTTTGGGGAAGCTGAGAGAAGATGGGGCTGGAGCTGAGGGATGAGGACGAGGGGGGGGGGGCGGTGATGGTCCTGGCCTGGGAGCAGAGAGAGGGAGACAGGCGCAGGCAGAGAGGCATGCGCATGGTGGGGACAGGAGTTGACCGGGCTCCCTTTCCCAGCCCATGTGTGTGTGCTGGGGACTCTCCCCAGCAGGGGGGTCCCACCTGGCTGGACTAGGGGTTCTGATTGATGAGGACTTTCCCTTTGGTTGTCTGCCCCTTCCTCATTTCTCCCCCATCATGTGCTGGCTTCCTCCTGGCCTCCTCTGTCCTTCCCTTGTCTCCCTCTTATCCTCTCCTGGCCTGCCCCTACTGTCTGCTTCTCCCTGCCTGTCCTCCACCTCGTCCCTACCCCTCAGGACGCCAGCTGACCATCTTCAACAGCCAGGCTGCCATCAAGATCGGGGGCCGGGATCAGGGCCGCCCCTTCCAGGGTCAGGTGTCCGGCCTCTACTACAATGGGCTCAAGGTGTTGGCGCTGGCCGCCGAGAGCGACCCCAACGTGCGGACCGAGGGCCACCTGCGCCTGGTGGGGGAGGGGCCGTCCGTGCTGCTCAGTGCAGAGACCACGGCCACCACCCTGCTCGCTGACATGGCCACCACCATCATGGAGACCACCACCACCATGGCCACCACCACCACACGCCGGGGCCGCTCCCCCACGCTGAGGGACAGCACCACCCAGGTGAGGCCCCTCTGGCTCTGGTTGAAGGTCCAAGGGGCCTGAAGGTGGACCTAGATAGGCTGCTGTTCCTGGCCTTGTCATGGAGACGGTTTAGGGGAAGGAGGCAAGGTCATCTCAAGAAATGGCATTCACACAGCGGTCAAGGACGTTGCTGAGGTCAGGGTAGCCGCTGTTCCTAGAGGGTCCATTCCCAGAGTTGAGGGGGAATTGACTGAGGAAGCCCATTTGTCTTACCCGAGAGATGGAAGTCTGGACAGGGAGTGAGGCAAGTGAGGCTGGAGGCCGGGGCACGAACCGAGTGGGCAGCGAGTGGGAGGTGGATGGTATTTGGACGGGTAGCAGCATCTTGAGCAGAGTGGACACGCTGGAGTGCTTTGATGCTGTCCCTGGGTAGGCAGCCCCTCTCCAGAGGCTGGCGGTGGCTGCTGGTGGAGTAGCCTTCTCTTGTTTGCTGGAGTCTCTGCTGTGGGAGAGGCCTTGGCTGCAAGTCCCTCGCTTTCACATGTCCTGTCCGTGTGACCTTGGACAAGCACCGCTGCTCAGCAGGCCTCAGTGTCCTCTGAGGCTGTGGCCTGGGTAGGAGGGTAGTACAGATAGCCGCTCTGCGCTTTACCCGCCCCCAGCACTTACTCCTTACTGAGAGGTTACCTGGGTCAGCTCAAGATCGAGCGATGGGGGTCCAGAGGCGGCAGGTGGCCCCCCACTTTCTTCTGGCGGTCAAAGATGACTGAGAATGTGGCGTTGCTGAGGCAGCCCAGGGACCCAGCAGTGTTCCCTACTTGTTGCCATAGAAGGGCTATGCAGTATCTCAGTGAGAGAGGGTGGGCAGAGCAGCCGTATGGGATAAGGGGTAGAGGTGCCAGGGGTGATACTGGGGTGAAGAGAGGTGGCGAGGATGCAGAAGGGGAGTAGTCCATGACCTTGCCTTTGGGTAAGGGCTGTGGGGTCAAACGATGAGCTTGGGGAGCAGGCGGGTAGAGACCTTTCACCCTCCCATTCCTTGGCCTCCAGCCTGGCTCTTTCCTGACCTGCAGACTCCCTTCCGCCTTGAACTTCGAGTCTCCTTCCTTGAGTCCCTTTCCTGATGCCCCGAGTGCCCCTCCCCCTCATGCTCACTCATGTCAGGGATTCTCTTTCTTTGTAATCAGGAGGAGAGAAAATGCTGACAAAGTCGACTCCTGTTGCCATGGCAACCACAGCCCTAATTATTGTGTGCAGCCCGGTTCTCTCTCTGGAAGGGGGTTGGGAGAAAGATGAGGGGCGAAGGGCTGATGAAGCTGGGGCTGCAAATCCCTCTCAGTCTCTGTCCCCTTTGCCTGCACAGGCCTTCAGAGACCCTGTGTTTGGCCTGCCCAACACACCTGCCCCTGCCTCAGGCATCCTGGGACCCCTTGCTTGCACGCTGCAGCCCAAGTCTGGCATCCAAGGGCCCAACGTGTGCTCTTTGGTCTCTGGAGCTGTGGAGGGGGTCTGTAGAGCTAGCTAGCACTGATTAGTGTCCTGTAGCATGGGACATGGAGGCCCAAGGTCACCCAGCAACTGATCAGAGGGCTGGGCCCTGGCCTTAGGCCCGCCCCACACCTCTGGAGGTGGTTGTGGGATCAACTCACCCACTTGGAACCCTCTCTTTCCCCACTCTTCCTCTCGCCCTCCCCTCCAGAACACAGATGACCTTCTGGTGGCCTCGGCTGAGTGTCCAAGTGATGATGAGGACCTGGAGGAGTGTGAGCCTAGTACTGGTGAGTGCCTTTCCCCCCTCCCCTGCCCCGGGCCCCTGCGACGCTGCTGGGGTGGGGGCGACTGTCTCTGCCACCTGGCCCCAGCCCAGGCCCTGCTGTAGGCCTTAGCTTTCTCTGGTAGTCCCCTCCCCCTCTAGCAGCCCCCAGGTCCCTTACATGCCCTCTGGCAAAGTGCCTTGTGGTGCCCCATCCCTTGGAGGTACTGAGGTCCCTAGTGTGGGGTTCTGGGCAGAGAGTCAAGGGAAGCTTGAAGGAAAGAGGGAAGTTTCCTTAGAACGATGAGTAACTGTAGCTCCCATAAGTCCTGGGGTGGGGGGTGGGGTGGAAACGACAACTCCCATCAGCTCTCAGGTACAGAACTGCAACCTCCACCAGCCCCACAGCCTGGCTCTCTTGGTCCCTCATAGAGGTCTCTGTTAGATCTTGAACCTCCTCATGCTTAGTTTCGGGGACACAGGGTGGAGACTCTCAGGATGCCAGGCCAGGCTGGCAGTTGTTACATGGGGAGCTCTGTGCCTGGCAGTGTGCTGGGTGGGATGTACCCCTAGGCCAGACGTGGAGTCTCCAGGGATATCCTAGTAGGGGAGCTGCCATAGAAGAGCAGGCTGCTGCTGGGGGGGGGGGCTCCCTGGTCAGCGGGGGTGTAAGGTGTAGGGAGAGGGCTCTGCTTGATGATGCCAGCTGGGACCAAGGCTCCAGCTGCAGAGAAAGCAGCTAGGCAAGTTAGGTAAGCTTTGAGTGCTGGCTGAGAATGTGGGAAATGAGGTGGCATGGGGGGGGGGTGTCAGGCTGCCCATCTTTGCAGGTTGGCAGTGGCTGAGAGGAGCTGTGAGGGTCAGGTACCAGAGTCTGACTGGGAACCAGTAGGGGCTCCCAGTGGGCAGCACAGGTCTTGGTTTGGACGAGCTGTGGGAGCAGAGGGGCGCCCACCCACGTATCTCTTGCCTCTCTTCCCAGAGACTTCTTCCTGTGACTTAGCAGTGCTGGCCTCTGAGCTGTGGGTATCAGCAGGCTGGAGGTTGGGACAGGTGTGTGCAGGGACAAGGAAGGGCTGTGATCAGGAGATGAGCAGTGTGTCCCCATACATCCTACGACTCTGGCCTGGGGGGGGAGGGTCTTTCAGTGCCAGAAGAGACAGTCACACTGAGGGTGGGCTGCCACCCTGGATGAAGGATGGGAAGAGCAAGAAGAGAACAGGGCCAAAGCCTGGACTACAGAGCCTTGGGCCAAGACT
Organism: Dipus sagitta; assembly: GCA_036346955.1. Classification (NCBI taxonomy): domain Eukaryota; kingdom Metazoa; phylum Chordata; class Mammalia; order Rodentia; family Dipodidae; genus Dipus; species Dipus sagitta. The sequence goes on from CM070770.1 coordinate 163,677,876, forward strand.
CAGGTTCAGAGACCGAGGGCACAGGCCCCCATACTGAGAGAGGCTGAAGCCTGCTTGTCCTGAGGGGTTGTTCCTGTGGTTGTGGGCCCAGGGAGGTACCAGCTGCCATTCTTACCACAGCTCAGAGCCTGTGTGCTGGCAAAGATGCCCTTTACCATGGAGGTCCCTCTGCAGGGTCCTCCCCTGTATCTCACTGGGAAGTCTCAGTTCAGGGTTGCACACTCCAGCCCCACATTGTTTAGAGACACTCTGGGCACCTGGCCATGGGGGCAAACGGTACCCCTTTAGCTCTGCCTCACTTCTCTAAGCTCTGAGCACTTACTGGGGACTCCTGTTAGCTGACCTAGTGCTTCTAGCCATGTTTGCCTTAAATGGCTATGGAATGGCCCATAAGAGCTCTGAATTGGGACTGTGGAGACCAGAGACTGTATGTCACGAAGAAAGGGCACGACTCGGCCTCATATTCTGGGACACGAACTCCCCAGTGGCAGGGAGAATCTCTACTCTTCCTGGACTCTGAAGAGGCCATCTAGGCCAGATGGTCAGTACACAGAGAGGTACAGTGCATACCAGGCTGTACCAGGGCCACACTATGAAGTTGTTAGTCTGACCCCCAGAGTGTGCACTGGTGGTCTGAGCTCTTTGAGGTTTTGCTGAGGCAAGAGGATAAGGCAGACCTGAAGTGGGTGTGTTAGCTGCTAACCACCAGTAGCTACTGTGCCATCCTCCTGGAAAAAGAGCCAAGATGTGAGAGGAAAATGGGAGGTGTGTGTGGAAGACTGGAAGCTGGGGGTAGGGAGGGACTAGTGGCTGGCCCAGCGCCCAGCTTTGAAAATAAGAGATGGCAGAATGCACCCTGGAGCCCCCCCGCCCAGAGAAAACTGTGACATCCACAGCTCTCCTGCAGATACCACTCTGAACTGCTTAAAGCTGGACCTCATCTTTCCCATAAGAAGCCAGGCAAGGACCAAAGTGACTCCAGAGTCCCCAGGCTGGTGGGGACCATGCCCTCCCTCCACCTCAGCCTCTCCAGCTGGAGCCCACTTTGGGGACCCCTAATTAAGGAGGATTTCTCCAGCAGAGGGCCAGACCGACTGCAGAGATAGAGGCATCCTGGCTGGAGGCAATGACTGCCTGGGGCCCGACTCCAGGATGTCTGTACTCCCTCCCCACTGCCAGATCTTCATCCCTGGGGCCAGGTCCAAGGCCTGGGATCAGCCCTGTCAGCCTGCTCACCTCCCCACCCTTTGCCTAACTTGGACCCCTCTGTAGACCCTAGACCCTGTTCATCTAACCCACCATCTAGCATGTTCTTTTACTTAAGGCTGGTGGCCCAGCCAAATAAGTTTTCTGAGTTGGAGTGCCTTTAGGGGACATGTACCTGCTGTTGGTAATGTAGTGTGACATACAACCCCTGTTGTCACAGCTGGCCTGGCCCCTATCGGATTCTGGCTTGACACCCCTGAGACACATAGGAAGAACACCTAGACTCAAACTCACACAAGCACACATCCATATGCCCACATGTGTGCTCTAACCAAAGGCACACACGAGTATGCCTATCCATTCATAATCACAGTCTTCCAGGACGCTCCTGTGTCCCCACTTCTGCACACACACGTGTTTAAGCCTGGAGAGACACATGCCATTCACACCCAGACCAACAGAAGCACACACATGCTTAAACGCAGAACCATTATGTGCTCAGATGCCCCAAGACCCATGTATACCCCTGTGAGATTCAGAGAAACACAAACTTGCACCAAGTGCACAAGCTTATGAAGACAGTCAGTGTGTTCAGAGCCCCTGAGTGTTTCTTATGTGTGCTTAGAGCTCCTAACATACCCAGAGATGCTTAGAGTCACAGCTGCTCACCTGTCCAACCCTCAGAGGGTCACATTTTTGCTTATCCCACTCAGCTGCACAGAGGCACTCACACTCAGATGCTGTCTTACACCCATCAACATCCTTACTTGTGCTAACTACTGTATGCACATGCTCAGAACCCCATGGAGGCAGCTCCCACCTGCCCACACTGACTGAAGTTCATGCCAAATGTTCAGAACTACATGTGTGCAGAGCTCTGTATGCCACATATTGCAGACACTCAGGACACACATGTATATGTTCAGACCTTTATATGTCCTTGGTCCCACTGAGTCTTGTGACATGCCTTGTGATGTGTCCTTGGACTCCCAAAATTATACATCTCTGCTCAGCTCACAAAGGCATGTATCTGCCAGGCGTGGTGGCGCACGCCTTTCATCCCAGCACTCGGGAGGCAGAGGTAGGAGGATCACCGTGAGTTCAAGGCCACCCTGAGACAACATAGTGAATTTCAGGTCAGTCTGGACTAGAGCGAGACCCTACCTCAAAAAACTAAAAAAAAAAAAGGCACACATCTATGGACAGACAGATCCACCTGTATAACACACTCTCACATGTATATAGACCAAACCCACACATGATTAGAGGTGTTTCAGGACCATACAGACCTACATGCATATTCAGATTAGGAATGTCCACAGTGAAATCACATATGTCGATGTGTGCACATACATGTGTTCATGGAAGTGCACACCTATGCTTAAGTGACAGGAGTGCATAGGTATATCTCTGCACATGTGTACTTACCAAGATGTACACATCCGTCTGTGGAGGATGTACCCATTACCTACATGTTGTGCGCTCCATCCCATAGAAAGGGATTTTGTGCATACCAGAGTGCACCTATGTCCTAAGACCGAAGGCACAGGGGTGCGTGTCCTCAGAGGGACGGCGTGTGCCCAGGCCCAGGGATCCACACATTTGCTTAGCCTCACAGACCTCCACCCCTCCCATACTGTTCTCAGCTTCATGGCTCTCTCTGTGTGTGTGTGTGTGTGTGTGTGTGTACTACAGAAACATGCATTCTGCTTCCTACAGAAGCATGTGCATACATCCTTGGCCTCCCACTGTGTTCATGCACACACATGTACACTCAGGGGCCTACAGTGGCTCACACAAGTGCTGACCATACAGGTATCCCTGTGTGCCCAGCTGCTGCTCATACCCATTCAGCAGCACACAGAAGGGCACACGTTGTCTTCAGACCTGTAGGGCATATACACATGTTCACACTGAGTATAGAATCATGTCTGAGCATATGTTCACGCTGAGACCCACAAGGGCAAACATGCTATCAGTTTTCACGGAGTATGTGCACACATGTGCTGCTCTGCGCAGGTGCATGGAAGGAACCAGCTTTCAGATGCACACAGGTGCAGGTGTGCTCAGATGCGCCGCCGCCTCGTGCACTTAACCCCCGGGCAGCCCTCCTCAGTGTTGCCCGCCCATACGTGAGACCAGAGGCGTGCTCAGGCCTCATCCCACAGGGACACACGTGTTTGCTCAGACCCACCCAAGTACAGATGTGTTCAGATTCAGAAAGGCTACTAAATAACAGTAGTTGCTGTATCTGACACACTGCACAGCCTCTGTGATTTCACAGGGACTCTCCATCTCTTTCCCATGAGTTACACGCAGTGCTCCTGATTGACAGGAGGCCTCCCCGAGAGCTGGGAATGAGTGTGGAGTCAGGAGGGGGAGGGAGGTTTCCACACTACTCCCGCCACATCTCACCGCAGGGAGCTAGCTCAGCCTTGGGGCCACACAGAAGGGCACACATCTATCTTCAGACATGTAGCGCAATTATGACCTAGCTGTGCTCCCAGGAAGGAAGTGCAGCCAGATTTGGGGAATTATTTGCCATAGCTTGGCCTTTGGGGTCACCAAAGATCTGTCTCATTCTTTCTCCTTTCCCCAAACACCTTTCCTTCCCAAGGAAGATAGCTCACAGTCCCACCCCAGGAGCACATTGATTTCAAAATGGAGATTTGTGGGAGACGGGAGCCTGCTCCGACCTACCCAGACTGTGCCTGGTGGAGCTACTTGTATGTATGTGGCCCAGAGAGCCGTGAACTAAAGGATGATTTATGTCTGCCTCCACAGCCCAGCACAAGCCTAGACTATAGTGCTACAGTGGCAGTCCCTACAATGAAACCTCATTTGAAGAAGAGGTTGGGTCTGGTGGCGTGCACCCATAATCCCAGCACTTAAGAGGTGGTGGCAGCAGGCTCAGGAGTTCAAAGCTAGCCTGTTATAGTCAGGTTCGCATTGCTGACAGAAATCACCGGACCAGGAGCAGCTTTTGGGAAAAAATAGTTTATTTTTTGCTTATAGACTTCAGAGGAAGCTCCATGATGGTAGGGGAAAACGATAGCATGAGCAGAGGGTGGACATCACCCCAGCCAACATAAGGTGGACAATAGCAACAGAAGAGTATGCCAAATACTGGCAGGGGAAAACTGGCTATAATACCCATAAGCCCACCCCCAGCAATACACTGCCTCCAGGAGGCATTAATTCCCAAATCTCCATCAGTTGGGAGGCTAGCATTCAGAACATGTAAATTTATGGGGGACACCTGAATCGAACCACCACATTCCACCCCTGGTCCCCATAAACTGATTACCATCTATGATGTAAAATGTAATGCATTCAGTTCAACTTTAAAAGTGTATATATATATATATATATTTTACCAATCCTAATGATGTTCAAACATCCTCATACTCCAAGGTCTTTTAACTGAGCCATAATACCAAAATATCCCCCTAAAACCCATAATGGCACAGAATGAACAATCACACTGTAAAAGATGGCATTGGGCATAGCAAAGAAATACTTAACCAATCCAAGATTTAAACAGGGCAAACATCAAACTATATAGCTCCAAGTCCAACAACTCTAGTCAGTGACAAAGCTCTAAGTCTGATAATTCTAACCAGCAACAAGTCTCTGGTATTCCAATTCTTCCCCTCTAGCTAGGCTACTCGCAGTCCTGGAAAACTTCATCTGGGGCCAGGCAGCTCTGCTTAGCAGCCATCTCATGGTCCCACCATCTCCACTGGGTCTTCACTGCAACCCACAGTCCATCCTCACGGCTCTATGGGGTTTCCATGCAGGCATCCAGCAAACCTGCTTCACACTGCCCATGGCCATTTCCAAAACACAAGACCGTGTTGCAAATTCAAAGACCCTCTCTTTCCTGCATTTCTTGTACTTCATAATAGCAGGTAGGGTGCCAATTTGTTAATCTAGGCGGGAATAAAGCATACTTTGAAGAACAGGGCACTCCTTGAGCATTCAGGCCCTTTCAAAGGAGTCTACATTCTTCCTGTTGTTCCAGTGCAGATCAGCTGGCCCAATCTCAAATGTAATCTCTCATATAATTGCAACTGAACGGGCAGAAGTTTCAGCCCAAGGACTTCATTTCTGTGCCATATCCCTCTGATCACACCAGTCCATTTCTACGTAATGCAACCCTGCACAAATTCTCAGGACATGGTTTATAACAGCAAGCCTCTCACACAAACTGCTTGTAGCCCAGTCCAGGCAAAGCTCTTTCTAACCCTCATAAACCAAACCTCACGGTCCATAGTTCTTACTGCATTCAGGTCTTGCAACTCTGACCAGAATAGTCCATCAAGCTGTACTAGGTGTCTGTAGGCCAAGGTTTCAAATCCTTCCACATTCCTCTTGAAAATCAGCTCCAAAAAGGCCAAAGCCACACAGTTATGTGTCCAGCAGCAAATGACATCACTCCTCGGTACCAACATTACTGTTCACACATAGCCAGACCCTGTCTCAAAAACAAAGGGGAAGGCTGGGTAGCTCCTAGGTCCCAGTGTTGGGGCAAAACTCAGATGCACACATACCATGTAATTGGAGCACTAGAGGAAATGTGTCTGGGAGGACTCCCCTTTCCTTTCTCCAGGCCTCTACTTTGCCTTTGTGGAGAGTCTCCCCATCTTTATCCTCTGTGGCCCTCTCAGAAGTGGTGTTGGGAGAAATGACACTGCTGATAGCCCACCCGGGCTTGTGTGTCTTCAGGGGCACAGCAGGGGTTCAGGCTCAGACAGTCACAGCAGCCACACCAGAGCTCCTTCCTAGGCACAGTTCTCAAGCGTCATGGCTCTCCTTGTTTCCCCACTCCTGCCTCTTTTCATAGATCCGTGACTGTCTTGAGGACACTTGAAACAGTACTTGGGGAGCCTCATCCTTGAGCAGGCCGAATCTTTAGAGAAATTTATCGGCCATTGTCCCTCAAGCCCTTTTAGTCTTCCTGTGTGGGGTTGGGAAGCAGTGGCCCTTCTGAGGGCTGCAGAACCGACAATTTTTGGCTGTTACCGACTCCCTTCATTCCTGTTTGCACACTAGCCAATTCCTGGCTGAATGTGTCTCTTGTGACATGTTAAAAGCAGAGAGTAAGAGTCCTAGCACTGTCCCTCAACACCTTAGCTTCAGCAGGGGTGCAGCCTGCTCCCTGGTTGTCACATGCAATACTTTGCCTCTGTGTTTTGTGGGTCGTCATATTTCCAGCCTCCATGTCCTTTTCCTCGGACAGTGTTATTTGTTTTGTTTTACCATGACATCAATCTCAGGGGCCACAGCCTATGTAAGGTAGCTTTTTATTTCTTTTTATTTATTATTTATTTACTTATTTGAGAGAGAGAGAGAGAATGGGCGTGCCAGGGCCTCTAGCCACTGCAAACGAATTCCAGACACATGCGCCCCCTTGTGCATCTGGCTTACGTGGTCCTGGAGAATCGAACCGTGATCCTTTGGCTTTGCAGGCAAACACCTTAACTGCCAAGCCATCTCTCCAGCCCCTTATTTTTTTAATTTATTATTTGTTTTGGTTTTTCAAGGTAGGATCGCACTCTAGTCCAGGATGACCTGGAATTCACTGTGCTGGGATTAAAGGCGTGTGCCACCACGCCTGGCTTAACGTTGTTTAAAAAAATATTTAAGTACAAGGGGTGGGGGAGAGAGAGAAAATGGGCACACACCTCCTGTCACTACAAACAAACTTGAGATGCATGAGCCACTTTTTGCATCTGGTTTTATGTGGGTAGTGGGGAATCAGACCTGGGCTGTCAGGTTTTGCAAGTAAGCATCTTTAACCACTGTGCTATCTCTCTACCCCCCAACATTTGGTTTTATAAAGCCTGAATCTCAATGTTAACTGAAGAGATGTTTCTGACTCAGGTGTACCCTACCCAGGCTTTACCCAAAGCACACATTAGTAATTACCCTCCTTCTGTGGCACCTCCATTTTTAACATGTGGTTTCCAAGGTCTCTGCTGGAGAAGAGTATGGAGGATGGAGCACAGGAGGTGTTAGGGGTTGGTACTGGCAGGGCCTATTGCCCAATTGCAAGGGATGCTGGGAAATGTAGTCTAGCGGCCCAGAAAGAAGAATGCACTTGATGGAGTTCACTGGGGCAGTGTTCTGATTGTATTCAGAACCATGATGTTGTGTTCATGTGTTCTGAGGGCCCCATTAATACAGTCACACATGTACATGGAGCCCAGACTCAGGCTCAGAGTCAGCAGACATATGCTTGGGCTGGAGATCATGCCACATGCACCTTCACAGATTAGACCCATCACACTCATGTGCTTGGAGTCATATGCCCTGGACAGAAACACAGACGCTCAGAGCACCTCCTATCTTACAGTACAGCTGACCTTCTCTGACCTTGAAGCCACTCTGGCCTCTATCTTTGTCTTGATGGTGTTTCAGGGTGGGGGACCACCATTCTTTAGCTCACTGCCCACCGTGGCACATTTCTGTGCTCCAACAGGTGAGTAGGGGGTGAAATCCAGCCAGTGTTTTTTGTCAACATGTCCTGGGCTCTGTAGCAAGGCAGTGTATCCATCAGGAGAGTGGCTTTTTTCAATACCATAGAGGTGTGGCTTGCCAAGTCACACACCCACAATATTGTGTCCATGCATAAGAGCTGTTTTTCCTCTTACTCCACATAAAACACCCATGAAGGAGGCCTGTCTTGCTGCTCACAGCTTGGGCAAGCCACTCAGCGCTGGTGGATGAGCCTCTGCCAGTAGATGGCCTAGTCTGGGACATTCCTAACCTCAGTTCTAGACTGTTCTGTGGCTGGACATCTCTTGATTGGATGGGAATGGGGGCTCATGGGTAGATTTTTTTTCTTTGAGACAGAGTCCCATACAACAGCCCAGAGTGTCCTTGAATTTATTTTGTAGCCCAGGCTGGCCTCAAACTGAGACTCAAAGTGCTCTTTGTGTCTGAACCTCTGGAGTGCTAGGGGTACAGGCATTAGCCACCATGCCTGGCTCCATGGGTAGATTTCTAACCAAGGCCTCTTTTCTTTAAAGGTAGAAAGGGCTCCACTTAGTGAGTACTCCAAAGAGGGGAGAGTTGAGAGAAAAGGGCTGCTGAGGTTCCAGTTAGGAATTGTCTAGAAAGTGGGCCTGACATGCATTAAAATTCCATTTTTCTTAGGATGAGGGTGGGTTGGTCGCATGTGTGATGAGCTTGTATCTAGTCATATTTTACAACTGCTGCAGCTGCCTGCAGGAAGGCCTGGAAGCTGCCTAAGTCCTTACCAGATTCCCATAGCCCCAGGGGTCCGTCTGCACTGGTGCAGAGCCAGATGCAGGCTTCCCAGTAGCATGCATCATCCAGAGTCTGTACCCCTCCTTCAAAAGCCCAGCAGGCAGGGCAATAGGACTCTCCTGTTGAGGGGTCTCTGAGGAGCCCTTCCCTACTCTAAGCCCTGCTGGCTTCTCTCCAGGGCAGGCTCTCTCAAATCCTTAACTGCACGGCCCCAGGAAAACCCAGCATCCTACATTGCTTACATCTTCACTGCCCCACAACCAAGCCTGATTGAATGACTGTGGGCCAGGAAAGCCATGTGGCTTTTTGAGTTTCTCCATAGCCTTATCTCAGAGAGTACACAGGCAGGGTGGAGGGTGTAAGGTGGAAGTGGTGTGGGAGACAGACGCTGTTATGCAAAGGGGTCCTGGGGAGTTGTGGCAGTGTGGTGGTTGGGGTGGGTAGATTCCTTGAGAGATGTGTCACTAACCTTTGGGCAGAAGAGCTTCAGGGAAGTGAAGACTGCAGTGATAGGTCTGAGACTCAGATCTGGAGCCTCGAGGGCTCTGGGGCCTGGAGGAGGGAGATCTAGAAAGTCTGCAGGTCCCAAGGACCAGCAAGTCAGGACAAATGGTTGTGGGAGCCTAGGCTGGGAAGAATTTGCCTGTGGTCCAAGATTGAAACCATCACTTGCCCTCACCCAGTTGGGGGCAACAGGTTGGTAGAGGGCCAAGGTCTGTGTCCTGCTCGGCTTGATGATCAACACTCTAGGGTAGATGTGTAACTGGGGCCCCTATTATGGCCAGTTGGCTGAGAGGCATAAACCAGCTTAGGGCAAGCCATCACTGTGGAGTTCCCAGAGGACAGCGGTGTCTCAGTCTGAGATGACAAGAGGGACTGGTAGAGGGTGTGATCCAGGACTATGGATGTGGTGTTGCCAGGCTAAAGTCTTGGCAGAGCTCCCTTCATCAAGATGTCAGAGGGGGAGATTGTGCAAAATTTGGCTGCTCTGGTCTGCACCCGCATCGGCTTCTCCTGTATCTGGCCTAGGGCATCAGAGAAAATGACATTCTCTCCCTTCCCTTGGACAAGGGTCATGACCTCAGCTCTGTGTCAGGCCGACTGCTGGGTACTAGAGGGATGGACAGATGGGACTCAGGCCTTTGGGCCTTCCTTGGAAGTGAGTCAAACTTGGGCCTCCAGGACAGAATAGGGACACAGTGTCACAAGCACCAGGAAGCAGAATGCATCCTCTGGAGTCTGCCTGGAAGAGGAGGTGTTGGCTGGATTCTGCAGGTGGGAGCCGTCAGCAGGAATTGTTCTGAATAGAAGGCAAAGGCCAGGAGATGGCAGGTAGACCCAGATGAGCTCCAGGCCCATGCAGAGGGGGGGATCCTGCCATGATTGGGCTGAGGTTGCCACCACTCAAGGGGCTACCAGCTTTCCTCCTGTGACCTGAGAACAGAGTTTGCCCCTTGTGCAAGGACAAGGATGCCGGGCTGTCTTTTGGTGAGTCTGGGGCTTATGTGGGGATGGGAAGACAAACTGTTGAGTCATAGGCTAGAGGGCCAGTAGACACAGGCCTTGGCCTCACCCTATGCCTGAAGCTTGCTACCTGAGACTTATTTATTTTGTTCGTTTGAGTGAGTGAGGATCTCATGTAGCTCACACTGGTCTGGAACTTGCTATGTAGCCAAGGATGACCTTGAGCTCCTGATCCTCCTGTCTCCACCTACCAACTGTGCCACCACACATGGTAACCCCTATATACTGATGAGGAAGCAGGCCCAGTGGGTGGAAGGAACTTGCCTACAGTCCCATAGGAATTCAGTGACATGTGTAGCCTCCACGCTGGCTTCTCAGTAGAGTGGTGTTGACAGCCTCCTGGAGGTACAGGAATGATGATCCAGGCTTGCCTGGCCCTGAGACCTGGCCCTTCCCTGGCTGCTGGGTATGGACTATCTGGAAAGGCCATTCATTCGTTCACCTCACTTGACAACATACACCTGGTGATTAGGGAAGTCCTGCCCATCCCAGCCTCAATGTCCCCATCCATTAGAAGATAGAATTCAATTCACAGAGCCCCAGTACTTGCCTAGCATTCACGAGGCCCAGGGCACCATCCCCGGACCACAAAACAGAACAAACTAGAAAGAAGCTGGAATTGGACTGGCCTAGCTGTGCCACGGGCGCTTCTCTGTTCTGGGCCCTGCATTTCCTTGTGGCTGAGTCCATAAGGGCCAAAGCCCTGGGGCCTCAAGTTTGGGGGTTCAGGGGACCCTCGGTCCAGAGGGAGATTGGAGCTGGGTTGCAAGAGTGGCCTGGGAAGCTTGTCAAGGTCGTGGCTGTGGCTGGCTGGTGAGGCCAAAAGACTGCAGGTGTCTGAAGATTGCTGAGCTGGTGGTGGGGAGGGTCAGCAGAGGTGTGTAAACTCTGGAGCCTGTCAGGGAGCCGAGGCAGGTAGAGCAGGAGAGAAGGCGCAGGAATGTGAAGTCGGGCTGAGACTGGCATGGTTGCTGAGTTGAGGTGGGGGCAGGACCTAGTAGCAGAAGCCCTGGGATACCACAAGCAGGGTTGGGGACGTGGGGTGTGGTCTGTGGAGATTGTGGCCTGCAGAGACCTGGGGAAATGCTCAGGTAGGGGTAAGGCTTAGCTGTCTAGAGCGAGAGCCGGAGAAGAAATCTTCAGTCCCCCTCCCCGCCAGGCCCTGAGGCACCGCCTGCATGGCCAGCTAAGCGCGCCCTGCCTCTCGGCTGGACCTGGGTTCCAGGTTCTATCCAGAGGCCAGTGGGTTGCCGCTGTGGTTGGAGAGGAGGCTCAGGAGGCTGATGGGAGTTGTAGTTATTGGCCCAGGGATTGATGGGAGTTGTGGTCCATACACCTTTTCAAGGGCTAATGGGAGCTGTAGTTCTCACCCTTTGGGGGCTGTCGGGAAACGCAGTTTCGGCCCAGGAGAGTTCAGTTAGATCTAGAGAGGAAATTTAGTCCCCTCCCCCAACACAAGGCCTGCCCCCTTAGTTCTCCTGGGTCCCAGTTTAGCCAGCGCATCCCTCCCAGATGGCTGTGTATTTTCTTTTCTTTTTTTGCTTTCTTCTTCTTTCCGTTGTTTTATTTTAACAATAATAAGAGGGCCAGAGGCCAACAAGCCCTGGCCAGGTTCTGGCGGCCCATGGGGGTTCTGGGGAGGGGGAGGGGGGAAGTCAGTGGGGGACAGAGGTGGAGGGTGAAGAAAGAGGAAGTGGGGGAGTTAGGCTTAGCTTAGGAACCACAAGGCCATTCCCCTCACTCACATCTTGCCTCTTCCCACCTCCCTACCTTTACATGGCTTCTCCATCCCTCCCAGAATCTAATGGGACACGACCCTGCTCTAAGTATGTCCTAACTCCTTGCCCTCAAGGGCCCCCCCTTCAAGGTCTCCTTTCCCAAGTCTCATTGAAATTGGCCCCTTCCCACGGTCAGTCCCTCCCCAAACCTAACAACCACATAAGCAGGTCCTACACAGTGGCCTGCCCCATCCCTGCTATCCATGACCTTCTCCTGTTGACCCTTCATTCCCTCATACAATCACGTGGAGCGCTCCCAGCCCCAGCTTGCACGGTGCAGATGTCAGCCTTGTGTTTAATGATGGGGAGAGGGCTTGAGAGAGGGAGGAGAGAGAGCATTCTGGAGGAAGCAGGCTGTCCAGGGTGAGCTAAGTGAGGGAGGGAGATACCAAACAGATAGAAAACGTGGTACGGAAAAGTTGTTTTTTCTTATTTTTTTTCCGGGAGAACCCGCTTACACAGCTCTGTTTGTAATTTTTTTCTTCATGCTAAAATCACACGGCCTATTTGTTGATGTAAGTTGCCTGAATTCCGTGGTATGCTATCTTCTTTTTTAAACAAAACAAAAAAAAAAAAAAAGAGAAAAAAAAAAGAAAAATATAGAAAAAAAAAACCCTAAAAGATATTGTTGTTAGGTTTGTTTAAATGCTGCTGTTGTATCTGTTTAAAACCTTAAACCAGTAGAAGTTTCTTTGTTTTGTTTTTTTATTTTCCGTTTCTTTTCAATTTCCTTTCCTTTCCGTTCCTTTTTTGGTTTCTTAAGACAAAACGAAAGAGCAAAACCCAGAGAGTCACAGAGCCCGCGCGTGGGGGGGTGCCCAGGGCATCCCAGCCGCTGCCCGCTTAAAGCGCAGGCTCCGGCCGGCTGGCGGGCGGGCCCGGCCCGCTCTAGTCTCCGCCAAAGCCGATTGCAACCGATTTGGGTGTGAGGCTGTTGTTTCTCTCTCTGTACCGGCCGCCGGCGCCCCGACCCTCGCTGACGCCCTGCCTTCTCTCTTCTCTTTCTTGTTCTAGGAGGAGAGTTAATATTGCCCATTATCACGGAGGACTCCTTAGACCCCCCTCCCGTGGCCACCCGGTCCCCCTTCGTGCCCCCGCCCCCCACCTTCTACCCCTTTCTCACGGGCGTGGGCGCCACCCAAGACACCCTGCCCCCGCCCGCCGCGCGCCGCCCGCCCTCCGGGGGCCCGTGCCAGTCGGAGCGGGACGACAGCGACTGCGAGGAGCCCATCGAGGCCTCGGGCTTTGCCTCCGGGGAGGTCTTTGACTCCAGCCTCCCCCCCACGGACGACGAGGACTTTTACACCACCTTTCCCCTGGTCACGGACCGCACCACCCTCCTGTCACCCCGTAAACCTGCTCCCCGGCCCAACCTCAGGACAGATGGGGCCACGGGCGCCCCTGGGGTGCTGCTCGCCCCCTCCGCCCTGGCCCCCAACCTGCCAGCGGGCAAAATGAACCACCGAGACCCGCTACAGCCCTTGTTGGAGAACCCGCCCCTGGGGCCCGGGGTCCCCACGTCCTTCGAGCCGCGGAGGCCACCTCCCTTGCGCCCCGGCGTGACCTCAGCCCCCGGCTTCCCCCATCTGCCCACAGCCAACCCCACGGGGCCCGGGGAGCGCGGCCCGCCGGGCGCGGTGGAGGTGATCCGCGAGTCCAGCAGCACCACCGGCATGGTGGTGGGCATCGTGGCGGCGGCGGCGCTCTGCATCCTCATCCTCCTCTACGCCATGTACAAGTACCGCAACCGCGACGAGGGCTCCTACCAGGTGGACCAGAGCCGGAACTACATCAGTAACTCGGCCCAGAGCAATGGGGCGGTGGTCAAAGAGAAGGCCCCCGCCGCCCCTAAGACACCCAGCAAGGCCAAGAAGAACAAAGACAAGGAATATTACGTCTGAGCCCCCTCTGGCACCGCACCCCACTGCCAGCTGCCCCTCCCGGGAGGGTCCGGGAGGAGGGTGCGACCCTCTTTCCCAGCAGGGGTGCCTGAGGACCCTCTCCCTGGCTGCCTCAGGCTTCTCCCACGAAGAGGAAACGCAAAAAAAGAAAAAAAAGAAAAAAGAAAAAGAAAAAAAGAAAAGGAATAACCCCGTGCTCGTCCCCTTCCAACTGCTGTCCACAGCCCGGCACCATCAGCCCTGGGGCTGTCTGTCCCTCTCTGGCTCTGCGCCTACCAAGCAGGGCATGTGCTCGTGCTCACAGCCCCGGGTTGATTTATTTTTTTAAGGGGGTTAGTTTTATTTTGGTGGGGTTGGGAGGGAAGGAAGGCTGGGGGTTTTGTAAAGTGTCCACTACACGTCCACTTATTTTCCTCAATTTTTTCTTCCATCTGTCCCTCCTGCCTTCCTTCCTTCCTATCCCTTCAGACCATAGCCCAGGATTGCTGTGTCTTTCTGTCCCCTACCCTCCTTCCTTCTCCACTTCTTCCTTTTCTCTCTCTCTCTCTCTCTTTTTTTTTTTTTTTTTTTGTATCTGGTTTCTCCTTTTCCTCCCTTTGGGGTTCCAGAGTCAATGGGAGAAGGGTGGGAGGGTGGGCCCAGAGAGGCCCAGTGAGTGGCTGGTGCTGGACGGTGGGGTTGTCCCCCAGTGTCCCAACTCCCTCACCAGGAGAGGTGCTGGATTGGGACCACCCAGGGAAGGGGCTCAGGCTTGGTGAAGGCCTGTTGTGTGTACTGCCGGGCGATGTGCATTGAAGGGAAGCTGCTGGAGGAGTGGGGTGGGGGGTGGGGGGAGGGGAAAGGCAAATGCAGATATATATTAAAAACAATTAATCAAGATACCAGAGCAGTGGCCTGTGGCACCTGCTGGGCGCAGGTGCAGGGAAGGGAGGGAGTGAGGTGGTGTCTGTGGATGGCTGGAGTCACCTCTTGGCCTATAGGCTCCCTGCTCCCCCAGGTTTTTTTTTCTCTTTGTTAACAAATGTGTCTGAGTCTTGGAAAACACCCCAAACCCGGAAATGTGTGGGAAAAGAAAACAAAAACTTTCCAAATTCCAACAGTCCTGTGCAGTTTGTTCGGGGCTGGGTGCTTTTAGTTCCCTGGTCCTGCTTTGGGCTGGGGTCAGGCCCCAAGTGGGGACCCATGAGAACCAGTAAATTGCCCACAAACTTCTGAGCTGAGTATAGCTTTGGACTCCTGGGGAAGGTGGCCTAGATCCATCCCCCATCCTAACCCCCAAGTTCTTACTGGATGAAGCTGAGGGTAGGAAATACTCCTGGCCTGCAGAGGAATGGTTGGTCTCTGGCTGGGGTTGCATGGTCTCAGTTTCTCAGGAGACATCTTTGTCTGCATCTCTGGGGTGGGGACAGCCTGCCTCCCCCAGCGCATCTGCTTCTGCACTTTCTGCACCGTGCACCTTGGCTCCCTGTCCGGGCTCTGCTTCCTGGGCCGGGGATAATATACCATGCCCCTGACTCTAGCTGTGGATTTTCATGGACCTGGCCTCCTGAACCCACCAGGCTCCAGCCCTGCTTGTCCACTTGCTCCTCACAGTTTCAGATCCTCAGGTCACCACACTGGCCTACCTGAGGGAGTTTGGAGAGGCCCGGGTGTGGGTCAGTACTACCAGGGCATCCTGCCCGTAGTTGGGTGACCTTATCCCTAGCATCTTTTATCACTGTTCTCTGCCAGAGCACAAGCTTTCTCTTAGGTCCCCCTCCACTCATTATCATTAAAGGAAAACAGGCAGCAGGAGTTCCCAGGTGACAAGAAGGGAAGGAATGTCTTTCCTCTAGTAGCTGTTAAGAGTGTGCGCTCCGCACCCCCCCCCCCACCCCAGGTAGGGTATAGTCCTGGAGTTGGAAGGATGGCTTCTGTCCTGGTTGCTATGTAATCAGGAGTCCATCTTCCGTATTAGAACAAGAAGGTTAAAAGTTCCTGTCACTAAAGGGCTTGGTTGTAAGAGAAAAGATTTATGGATTTGCCTAATGACTCAATTTACTGTCCCATATAAGAGACAGTCACCTGCCTTTCAGTCTCAGTGTCCTTCTCGTGTATTAAAGGTGGAATGTAGCACTTGGGTCTGAGCAGGGTTCCTTGGCGTCTGGCTTGTTGAGCAGTGACCCCAGGAGAGGCCCAAATGCCATCTGGAGGTGGCTGAAATTCCAGGCATCCAGGCTCCTGAGGGGACCTTGCTGGGATATGTCGGACGATTCCCTCTTGGGCACAAAGGAGAGGGGCTCAGGGAAGATGCTTCCAGTAAATTCTGACTCATGTCCTTGGACCTAGAAGATCTGCTCAGCTGCCCAAGCTCCCAGGGAAGGGACATCAGTCTGTCTTGTGCAGAGGTCTTCTGGTGGTGGAAACACAGCCTGTAGTGCTCAGTGCTCCTCCTCCACACACACCTTATAGGGTGTGCTGTAGGCCTGGCTGGGGGTAGGAGAATGGATAAAAGGGGTCACAAGCCCCCATCCTAGAGTCTTGGCTGCCCAAGGACTCTGCTCCCATGGGGATGAGATAGCCAGGTGGTCATAGGCTCTTTTGTGGAGTGTTCCCAAAAGCTTCCCAGGTTAGGAGCCCCTGTAATGGACATGACAAAGTGGGTACCGACTGGAGGCCTCCCGCTGGGTGGCTGCTGAGTTCATACCCTCAGCCATGCAGGGCATGGTGATGTCCCCCAAGCATCAGATCCTGGCTATTGTGGGTAGGGGCACAGTTCTGACTTGTCTTAGTGAGCTGGGGCCTGAGTGGGGCAGCAGGCAGACAAGTTTGTTCCGAGACATCTGGTCAGACATGATCCTTACCTCTGTCCTTCTGCCCTCAGAGATCTCACTAACAAGTGGCCAAAGAATGTACAAAGGGTGCTCCTCGCCCCCCAGAGGCCCAGGGGCTTGCAGCTGATAAAAGCAGCTGGTGGATTGTCTCTTAGGCAAAAGGATTGTTTTTTCCTGCCAGTCTGAGTGTGTGTGTGTGTGTGTGTGTGTGTGTGTGTGTGTGTGTCTTGGCTCCGTGTTGAGGTGCCTGGGAATGGCCACATAGGTAGATATAGAGGCTGTCTGAGTGTGGCCCCAGGTGGTGAAGTTGATGGGGCCCCACCGGGCACTGTGTGTCCCCTGTGAAACACTGCACTGCCTTTCACATGAGCGGTGCTGGGGGACCCTGAAGGGCCCTGATTGCTTCTGAGAGAAATGGAGGCCCTGCAAGTGTTCCAGCATGCCCAGATGGTGAGGCCAGAGCAGGGCTCAGGAGACTAGAGGCCAGGTCTTATATCCTGATTGTCTGTGTCATGGGCTGTCTGTTTCTTTGAACCGCAGCGGTGAGAAGGTTCAGAGAGGAATGACATGAGATGGTCCTCTGAGAAGCCTAGCATGGTGCCTGGCCCATGACAAGGCTGGAAATGGCACGCCCTGGCCTGGCCCAGAGTGCTGGAAAGCCAGCCCGGGTAAGTCCACCTGGCCAGGAGTCTCCAGTCCTCTCCCCAACCTTGGAAGAGTGAGGGGGTCACTGTTCATCGATTCCCATTGGTTTCTTTTTTTCTCTTTCCCCAATCCCATGCCCCTCTGGGTAGCTCTATGTATAAACTAAGACATGAGGCCGTGCAACCAGTGGTGCTCAGGGAGCTTCTCTGCTGGCAGGTGGTTGGGGACAGATGTATGGTGCCGAGCTTGGGTCAGGGTGTCACTAGCATCACGGGTGCCCCTGCACACTGGATGGAGGGCCCTGTTGCAGATCTGGAAGAGTGAGAAAAGCTGAGAGTCTATTGCCAGGGGAGGAGGTGGTTAGTTCTGAGCCTTGGGGCAGGTGGACAGATGGGGCAGTGAGCAGTAGGTACCTCAGGCCTGTCATTGCTGTGCAGCCACAGGGGGATGACAGTGTGGAGGCAGCCTCCTCCAATCAAGCTATCCCTTCACCCCTTCTGTGTTAGCGGGAAGCAGCCCAGAGACTACTCAAAATGGAGCCCTGTCCCTCAGCTGACTCTGAGGACACAAGAAATCATCCTCCTCTTCTTTCTTCTCCTTCTCTTCTCCATTATCCCATCTTCTCTTCCTCCCTCCTCTTTCTCCAATCTTCTGCTTCCTTTTCCTCCTCCTTCCCTTACTCCTCCTCCTCTTCTCCCTCTCCTCTGCCGGTCCCATCACAGCTCCCCAGGAGGCTAGAACCGTGTAGACTTGAGGATGGTGCTCCCTGGTATGCCATGTGCCACCTTCTTTACTGCCCTGTTCAGAAAAGACAGAAGAGGGTGTCCCTGGGGTACAGGGTGACCTCTGACCTTTGATCCGTGTCCATCTGAGGACTGAGGAGCCTGATAGGGCCTCAGGCCTGAGTTTCCTGAGGACATCAGGAGTGTGGGGGTGGTGTCAGCCCTGTCAGCCATCTGGTTTTAATGGCATAATTTGGGGACGTTGAGAACCCCCAACAATACCTATCACATCCCAGGACCTCCCCTGACAAATGGCCTCCTTCCCTTTGGCCTCTCTCACAGTGACCTGAGGACAACTGGGCCGTTTGTCTGTCTCTCTACATGGTGGAATGAAGGACAGAGGACATACGACTGCCCTGTCAGCCTGAGTCTCCACTCTTCCAGATGTGACTCTGGGCCAATCTTACCCCTCCCTGGGTCACTACTTTTCCCAGTCTAGTGAGGGGGTTGATGCCCAGGCCACTCAGCTTTGGGCATCTCTGGAGAGACGAGTGAGGGAAAGAAGGGACGGTCCCAGGGCCAGTCCACTCACTGGTTCTGTACGTCTTGGATGGTGTCGGGCAGTGGCAAGTTCTGGGTCTCAGGTAGGAGTAATGCCGCCAGGCCGCTGAGCAATGGCACGGCCCCATACACCAGCAGTGGCAGCCAGCGGCCATGGGTGTCCAGCAACTGCACCAGAGGCCCCAGGATGGCTCCCCCTCGGCCTGCCATCTGGCCCAAACCCACTGCTGTCATCCTGTTTGGACACATGTCCTTATCAGAGGTACTCTGCCGGCCCACAGTCTTGACCGTCTCATCTGGCCCAACCCTACTTGGTCCAGGGAGGGCCCAGCAAGTCAAGGCGGGTGGGAATGTAGCTCAGCAGACCTGAGACCACATGGGAGGGAGACATGGGGGGAAGTGCCCCCCCCCCCCCCGTTCCATGCTACAGTGCCCATCCTTGAGCCCAGGGACAGTCTGTCTCACCTGAGCACCGTGGGGAAAAGCTCACCACTGAAGATGGTGACGCAGGTGAAGGCGGCTCCCAGCGATCCCAGCCCCAGCACTGCCAGGGCTGAACGTAGGACCCCCATCTCTGTGAATGGAGATGGGGTCAGCAGAGGTCGGATGGAGGCTCTAGCCCTAGAGCTTCTCTTTCCAGGCCTGTGTGGCCAAATATCTATAAATCTATCTCACATCCTACACTGTGACCTCTGGCCATATTCAACCCCTCCCCCCAACTGCTCCCCTCTCTGTGCCTCTGAACCAGACTTCCATCCTGCCTCAATATATCATTGAATTCTCATGTTAACCCCATAACTTTCTCCATGCCCTCCCCCACCAGTCCATCACTGCTCCACTCACTACCCTGTCTTCTCAGCAGCCGCCTTCTTAAGTGGTGGCTTCTCTGGTCCCACCTGTTCCTGGCTCTGGCCCCAAGGGTGGGGAAGCCTCGGTCAGCTGCAATCTTGTGTCCCCTGGGTGTTCCTGCTCATGCCTGGTCAGGCTGAGGCTCACCTTGGGGCACCAGCATGTTGGCCAGGATGCAGAGTCCAGACAGCACCAGAGAACCGGCCTGCAAGAGGCGCCGGCCCAAGCGGTTGAGCAGCAGCAGGCTGCTCATCTTGACCGGGAGGTCGACCACCCCGATGAGCACCTGAAGCAGGAAGATGTTGCTTCCCAGAGTCTGCAGGTTCAGGGCCAGGCCATAGAATGTGAAGCCAAAAGCGAACCTGGGCGTGAGCGGGGACGGAGTAGGCCTGGGACAGCTGCACTTGCTCAGAGGGCCTTGCCCAGACCTCCCTGCCAGTGCAGCGGTCCTCTCGTTTGTTCAGTGGAAGGTGCTGGGATAGAGGCCGGTGGCGCTGGGTATTTCTCCCTCCCTCTCTGTTTGGGTGCCTTGTCTGGGATGGTATTCCCATGTGGCTCAAGCTTCCACTGAAGAGGCACTCTCTCCATAACTTTCATGGGTTAAGTTTTTCCTGGGTGGCCTGGGGTCCTGGGCTAGGACAGTAGCTTACCATCCCCCCATCTATGGTGCCTCTAAACAAGGTGGGCAAGGCTGTCTGCAGCTGTCTGGATTGCCTCATGTCTGGTTTGCTTCTCTAACTTTCCCAGCACCTTTTTTTTTTTTAATTTTTTTTTGTTATTTTCATTTATTTATTTGAGAGCGACAGACAGAGAGAGAAAGAGGCAGATAGAGAGAGGGAGAGAGAATGGGCACGCCAGGGCCTCCAGCCACTGCAAACGAACTCCAGACGCGTGTGCCCCCTTGTGCATCTGGCTAACGTGGGTCCTGGGGAGTTGAGCCTCGAACCGGGGTCCTTAGGCTTCACAGGCAAGCGCTTAACCACTAAGCCATCTCTCCAGCCCTTTCCCAGCACCTTTGTCCTGAATTTTCCTCACTCAGTTTCTTCTAACCACCTGTTCCTCCTGCTGGGAGCTGGATAATAGTCAGGAAGACCTGTCTTGGGGATGCATCCAGCCAGCTGCCCGCATCGCTGACAGCAGGCTCCCCTGTGGTTGGCAGCCAGAGGTGGAGGCTGGGCTCTTGGTGTCTTGGGGTAGAAGGACACTTACCAGCACAGCATGGAGACACAGGTCCGGAGGCGCAGCACAGGCGTGCGGAACAGCAAACTCAGCCTGGCAGGAGCCTGGTCTCCGCTCAGCTCCCCCCGCATGGCTGACAGCAAGGCCTGTGGGCGTGGGCGCTGTTGACGCTGGGAACCCACAGGGCCTCCTCCAGGAGCTGGGCCCTCGTTCTGTCTCCCAAGGGGCTGCTATGCAAGGCCAGGGAGAGGGTCTGAGGAGACAGGCTTGAGGGAGGGCCCAGCACCACCTCACCTCCATGGTTAGTGTGTCCCCTGCTGTCCTCTTCCTGTTGATGGCTGCCACCCTCTGTAGTTCCCGAAGGCCCTGGTCTAGCTTGCCCATAGTGAGGAGCCAGCGTGCAGATTCTGGGAGCCACCTGGAATGCAGGGGTATGGGAGGGGACAGCCACTGCCTGTTTTCCCTGTAGCCTGGTCTGCATAAGCCTCCCTGCCCCTCTGTCCCCTCTGTCCATGGAAGTGGACACCCACAAGTCCCAGGTGTCAGTAAAGGGCTCTGTGGCATGTCTGTGCAGCCATGCCATTCACACCTGGGACTGGAAAGATGGCTGGGCAGTGTTGGCACTCACATAAATGCCAGGTGGGTGTGGTGGGCATCTATGATCCCAGCACTCCCAGTAAGGCAGAGACCGGGACTCTCTGGGGAAAATTGGCTAGCTAGACCAGCTGAATTGGTGGGTTCTGGGCTCGAGACTGACATGCTGCCTCAGAAAAAGAGAAGCAGTTGAGGAAGATACCCAATGTCAAACTCTGGCCTGCAGAGACAGACACACGTGCATATGCACACACACATGAACACCACACGCATGTAAAAAACAAAAAACTAACCACCTGCCTCAGCAGGTGGCCCCACTGTCTCCCTCCTTCCTGGGATTAGGACCTGTGTTTTATTCTTTTTTCAAGGCAGGGTCTCATTTTAGCCCAGGTTGACCTGGAATTCATTTACGTAGTCTCATGGTGGCCTTGAACTGACTCCTACCTCTGCCTTCTGAGTACTGGGATTAAACATGCACACCACCTCACCGGGCTTTTTTTTTTTTTGGTTTTTCGAGGTAGGGTTTCACTCTAGCTCAGGCTGACCTGGAATTCACTCTGTAGTCTCAGGCTGGCTTTGAATTTACAGCCATCTTCCTACCTCTGCCTCCCAAATGCTGGGATTAAAGGCCAGGCCCAGGCCTGTGTTTTATCCCTGGACCAGTTGCTGGGAGGAGGTGGGGACTCTGTGGTCCCCTTTTTACTGCCTTCCTGCCCCATAGCTCCTCCTCCGTCTCACCCATGAACTTGGCCTAAGTAGACCTGGGTACAATAAACTCCTTCACTATTCTACAGGACCACCATGACTGCCAGAGTCCTCCAACATTCTGACACCTCTCTGTGCCCACATGTTCCCCATGTCCCCCTCGAAATTGTGTCATCTTCCTGCTGCAGACAGTTTCATCACCCCTTGCCCAGGGCTCAGGCCAGGAGCAGTTTCTATGACATCGCCAGTACCCTCTGTCACCTTGTCGGCTGCCAATCCCTATTGCCTCTGACCCTTTGTGCCCAGCCATCCCTGCTGTCTGTGTCTCATTCATCCCATGTCAAGGTATGGTTGCCTGGTACTAACACGGCTCCCACTGCGTCAGCATCAAACCCAGCCCCAACCCCCTGCATCCCGGATGCCCAGTCCCTTCACCCCATGATTCCCACCATGCTGCACCACTCCTGCCTTTAGGCTTGTGTTCACGAAGGTCTCCCCAAGCCACACATGATTACTCCCCCAGCTGAGAACAGCTCCTGAGAGGAACCACCTGCCTCCCCCTCACAGAAGCCTAAGCTTGCAGAGGTTTCCAGGATGGGGGAGGGGAGGGGTGAAAGTGAAGATAGAGTTGATGATTTCCAGTGACCTGTTGGCCTGAAGATGCAGTGTGAGGGAGAGGTATCATGACCACTTGGTGTCAGGATCTGGAAGGCAAGGGCCGCTCTCTCCCCAAGGAGGGAGTCGTGGGAGGAGTGGGTGCAAGGAGATGTCCCATAAGGAGGCAGCATACAGACAGCCAGTTGGAGACCTGGGGCTAGAGGCCAAACAGGGCCAGGGTGGAGCAGAGATGTGGGGGAAGGAGCTAGAGTTTCTAGCTGCTGGGAACTCCCTGAAGGAGCGAGCGTGGACTGCGATCCTCTTGTGCCCTGCAACCACAGAGAGATGGTGCCTGGGTCGTTGAGCATGAGTCCAGCAAGATGGACTGCAGCGGGTGAGCATCTTGGGTTCTCGTGGCTCTCCTCCAGTGCAGGTGGCCCTGGTCTCTGACATCTTTAGAGAGATACCCAGGGAAAGGAGACGCTCCCACACTGACTACCAAGAGTGGGCAGAGCCTCTTTCAAGGAGGGGAAATGGGGTGCGACACCCACCATGAGTACACAAACCAAAGGAAGAAGGGGGCAGAGACTGTAAGCTGCAGCAGTGACCAGCGGCGCACACCATAGGCCACGGCACCCGTGAGGACCTGGCCGAAGCTGAACCCCACGGAGTTCAAGGTCATCATCAAGGGGCGAGTCTGTGCTGAAGTCCACTCCATCACTGCAGGGAGACCAAGTGGGTCAGTCCTGGCATACCTGTGCACAGTCTCCCCGGCCCGGTACCCATCTGGGTACTCACAGAGAGTGCCCGTGTTCATCATGATGCCTGCCACGGCGAAGGCCACCAGGAAACGGAACAGGCAGTAGAGGGGGAAGGTGGGGATGAAGGCAGCCGCTATGCCCGACACAGCCACCTGAAGGTAGCTCCAGGTCAGCACCATCCTGCGCCCAAACCTGTGGTAGACATACCAGGAAGGTGGCCAGGCTGTGGCATGCCACAGGTCAGCCATGAAGATCTGGACCACTGAGAGCCACCTTATGCCAGCCCATGGAGCTGAGGAAGGCGCGAGCCCACACTCAGGATAGGTTGGCCTTATCCACTCACGAGAGCTTGTGAACGTGAGGACGGGCCCCCGAGGTCCAAGCAGAACAAAAGCTCAGCATCGGAGAGATGGCTTAGTGGTTAAGGCGCTTGCCTGTGAAGCCTAAGGACCCAGGTTTGATTCCCCCAGGACCCACGTAAGCCAGATGCACAAGGTGGCGCATGCGTCTGGAGTTCGTTTGCAGTGGCTAGAGGCCCTGGTGCGCCCATTCTCTCTCTCAAATAAATAAATAAAAATTAAAAATATTTTTAAAAAAAAGCTCAGCAGCCAATGAGTCCCCATCACTGGGGACATTCAGCTGAAGGCAGGCATGTGGCCAAGTAGCGTTGAGCAGTGACTATCGGCCTGGCCTTCCACAACCCCCAAGGGCTGTGGCTCAGAGAATGCTCTAGGCTCCCTTAGCAGAGAGCTTGACTGGATTGGGGTGGGGGTGGGGTACTCACCTATCAGAGGTGGGGCCACATACTGCAGCTCCCACCAGGATCCCGGCCAGGAAGATGGACTGGGCCATGGGCTTCAGGGCCTGGGAGTCACACACCAGGTCCCACTGGAGGGAGAGGGGGAGAGAACTGAGATGAGGAGGCCCCGCCAGGCAGGAGGGGGCCGAGGGAGGTAGAGAGGAGTTGAGTGTGGCACAGAGGGCATCCAAGGTGTAACTTGGTCACGGGCTGTCATGTCACTCTTCCCTAACTCCTGCTATGGCTTTCTGTTAGCCAGTAGGTCAAAGGCCAAACCCTATGTCCCCTCACCTGCTCGCTCCCTGTCTCAGCCACAAGGCAGTTGACACCCCTTGGCCCTCCCTAGCTTGATGTCACTTAGCACCTCTTCCTTAGCCAGGCTCCTTCCTGCTTGCTGGCATAGCTGCCCTTCCCCACTGGCCTAGCTTTTCCTTACGGCTCTCCTGAAAGGCACAGAGGCTTTTCTGGGTCCTGTGTGTCACTGAGCCCCATGAGCAGTCACAGCTGTGTCAGCAGGCCCGAGTGGGCGAATCCAGTGAGTATGCGGGCACAGGGGTGCCACACAAGTCATTGTAGACTTTCTTCACTGTGTAGCCCAGGCTGGCCTCAAACTTGTCTTTCCTCAGCTTCCCAAGTGCTGGGATTGCAGGGGTATGCCACCATGCCCAGCATTGCAGTCTGATTGCTGCTGCCCAATCCCTCCGTGTGACTACGTGGTCCACAGAGTGAGGAGACCCCGGGGAGGTGAGTTCTCCCCGTGACTGGATCATTTCAAGTCCTGTAGACTGTGTTTGTGACTTTGACCTCCCAGGCACCAGAATGCGGACAGGGCGTTGGGGCCGTTACCGTGGTCACGATGGTGGATGTGAAGGTACTTTGGTCATAGACCCAGCCGTCCACGCATGGCTCTGTTGCAGGGTCGCTCCCGTTGGCAGCTGTGACATTGGGGTCCAGGAGCTGCCACTGTGGTTGACGGAAGCGGCGGCACTGGTGGGGCCGCTGATTGGGACCCAGTGGGATGGAGATAGCCAAAAGGGCGTCAGGACCCAGGTCCCCGGGGAGACTTGCCTGGGTGGTGATATTGTCCAGGAGGGGCACCCAGCAGCGGTGGCTTGGTACGGCAGCTGAAAAGTTGTCCAGCATATTCTGAGAGGTGACCCACATGATGGGGAACACCAGGGCCACTGTCTGGAGGACCTGGAATCTGCCCAGGTCCCCAACTTGGTTCAGGAGTTCAGAAAACGCCATGGAGCCCACTTGGGGCCCTAGCAGAAGGGCCTACCTCACAGAGCCGGGCCCAGGACCACGGAGCCAATTCGAAGAGCCTGCTTCTCCCACAGCAGCACCCACACCACCTCCCCACGAGCATGTCAGGCTCAGTGGCTTCACCCAGTAAAGGCTGGAGTCTCTGGTGTCCACCCGCGGGCTATCTCCAGAGGAGGCTCCCACTGAGACCTGGAGCCCTGTGCTGTGATCAGGCTGCCATTGGCCTCTCTCAGCAATGCATCTGGTCCGGGCGTCCAGAAAGGAATGAATCTGGGAAGGTGGGAGGGCAGAGACTGGAGTCACCTGGACTGGAATTAAAGTGTGACCAAGAACCATTTAAAGGGAGAGGGTTAAGTAATCATTTCAAAGTTTAACCCTGCTCTGAGGACACCATAAATGAAAAACAACAAAAACTCCAGGACTCCCCCACCCACTGCCTGCTGTGGGCCTAGTCTTTTAAAAAATATATTTATTTGAGAAAGAGAGAGAGAGAGAGAGAGAGAATGGGCATGCCAAGGCCTCCAGGCCCTGCAAACACACTCCAGACACACGTACCACCTTGTGCATCTGGCTTATGTGGGTC
Organism: Dipus sagitta; assembly: GCA_036346955.1. Taxonomy (NCBI): domain Eukaryota; kingdom Metazoa; phylum Chordata; class Mammalia; order Rodentia; family Dipodidae; genus Dipus; species Dipus sagitta. Next base: position 163,703,634 of record CM070770.1, read on the forward strand.
CTGGAGAATCAAACCTAGGTCCTTTGTCTCTGCAGGCAAGCACCTTTATGTCTAAGCCATCTCTCCATGGGCCTGGTCTTTGTTGGGTCTTGGAAAGATCTACTCCTGGTACTAGGAATGTTGGGGCGCTGACTCCCACCTCTTAGTGCACCTGCCTGCTTGGTAGGGCACTGTGCCAGTGCTGTGGCTTGACCCCATAAGCTTCCAGTCTGCAGCAGCTGAGGAAGCTTCACTGGCGAGGGGGCCAGGGCAATGCAAGCCGGGGGCTGCGTCTGGGGAGGCTGGGCCGGGCTCAGGAGACTGCCTCTGGATATGATAGTGAATTCTCCAAGTGCAGGGGCCAAAGAACAGGAAGCAGCAGGTGTTCGCATACCAGCACACGTGAGCGCGCGCATAGCAGCTGTGTGCACATGAGCTGTGTGCCGTGTCCATGAGTGCATGTGTGTGCACAGGGCTGTGGGAACGGTCTAGCCCTGTGTTCTCTAGTGAAGAACAGCTCCACTGAGGAAAGAATTCCTTCCACCTGCTATTGTTTTCCCATCCCAACACTTCCCTCTGCAAGTCCGGTAGCTTCTCTGCCTCCTTGGACTCAGGGCCCCTCTTGCTCACTGCTTCATTCCTTACACCCTGTGCTGGCCACCTGGGTCCCTCCCTTGCTTGGACTCACCCTGGGGCCACATCCTGCATGCATCACAGTGCTCTTCCAGGGGGCTGTCCTTGATTATTTCTGCCACACGGGGCAAGGGGAGAGGGAGGGGAGAAGGCTTATCAGGGAGCCCTACCGCTACATTGTTCTACTATCTTTCTTATGGCTCTGCTAGTCTTGCTTTGAGCTGGCACCCCCTAAAGTTCCATGATAAGATTTTGTGGGTAGCAGGGGCCTTTCTGAGAGTCTCCTTGGATCCCTTTTGAACAGCTAATAAAGACCCCAGAAAGATCTGAGGAGGTACATTGGTGGATTTTATTTTTGGTTAATTTATTTATTAGAGACAGACGGAGAGAGAGAAAGAGAGAGAAGGACAGAGGGAAAGAGAGAGAATGAATGCACCAGGGTCTCTGGTCACTGCAAATGAACTCCAGACACTAAGCCATCTATCTAGCCCTACATTGGTGGATTTTTTTAAAAAATATTTTATTTATTTATTTAATTGACAGAGGGAGAGGGAAAGAGAGGGGGGGGGGAGAAAGAGAGAGAGAGAATGGGTGTGCCAGGGCTTCCAGCCATTGCAAACAAGCTCCAGATGCTTGTGCCCCCTTGGGCATCTGGCTAACATGGGTCACGGGGAATCAAACCTGGGTCCTTTGGCTTTGCAGGCAAACGCCTTAACTGCTAAGCCATCCTCAAGCCCACATTTGTGGATTTTAAAACAACCTCCATTTTATCCTGATTAAAAAAAAAATTAGGGCTGGTGAGATGGCTTAGTGGTTAAGGTGCTTGCCTATAAAGCCTAAGAACCCAGGTATGACTCCTCAGAACCCACATAAGCCAGACGCTTCTCTCTCTCTCTCTCTCAGAAAAAAATAATTTAGAGCTGGAGAGAAGGCTTAGCAGTTAAGGCACTTGCCTGCAAAGCCAAAGGACCCAGGTTGATTCTCCAAGGCCCATGTAAAGCCAGATCCACAGGGTGGTACATGCATCTGGAGTTCATTTGAAGTGGCTAGAGGCCCATACACACCCATCCTCTTTCTCTATCTGCCTCTTTCTTACTCTCAAATAAATAAATAACATATTAAAATATAATTTACACATCTCCCAAGGAATTCAGAAGACATTGAAAGTTTTAATCATTGAAAAAATCACTTCTAGAAAACATTTTGGTGTAAATATGTCCTCTTGTGGTATATTTTGTTTTATCTTTGCCAAATAAGCTTCACATCTCCTTTGGTAAATCTAAAAGCAAAGGCATGACTTTCGTTTTTGTTTTTCGAGGTTGGGTCTCACTCTAGCTCAGGCTGACCTGGAATTCACTATGCAATCTCTGTTCTTGTACTCACAGTGATCCTCCTACCTCAGCCTTCCTGGTGTTGGTATTAAAGGCATGCACCACTACTCCGGCTTAAAGCCATGACTTTTAACTAGAAAAATTTAAAAATATTTTATTTTTATTTATTTATTTATTTGAGGGAGGGGAGGAGAATGGGCATGCCAGGGCCTCCAGCCACTAAAAATGAACTCCAGACACATGCGCCCCTTGTGCATCTGGCTAGTATGGGTCCTGGGGAATCGAACCTGGGTCCTTTGGCTTTGCAGGCAAATGCCTTTAACCACTAAGCTATCCCTCCAGCCCTTAACTAGAAATTTAAAAAAATATTTATTTATTTTGGAGAAAGGAAGAAAGAGGGAGAGAGAAAGAGAGGGGATGAGCACAACAGGGCCTCTAGCCACTGCAAACAAACTCCAGACGCTTGTACCACCTTGTACATCTGGCTTTATGTGGGTCCTGGAGAATCAAATCTAGGTCCTTTGGCTTTTCAGGCAAGTGCCTTAACTGCTAAGCCATCTCTCCAGCCCCTTAACTAGCATTTTTTTTTAAATTTATTTTTATTTATTTGAGAGAGAGAGAGCGAGCGACAGAGAGAGAGAGAGAGAGAGAGAGAGAGAGCGTGCGCGCGCGCGCGAGAGAGAGAGAGTGAGTGAGAGAGAGAGAGAATGAATATGGGTGTGTCAGGATCTCCAGCCACTGCAAACAAATTCCAGACACATGTGCCACCTTATGCATCTGGCTTTACGTGGGTATTGAGGAATCAAATCTGGGTCCTTGGGCTTCACAGGCAAGTGCCTTAACTGCTGAGCCATCTCTCCAGCCCTTAACTAGCAATTTTAACCTGTTCACATTTGTTGTGATTACTGACATGTTGGGTGCTTTACAGTGTTTTCTTCTTCCTCCTAGTCCCCCCCCCACCTTTTTTTTTAAAGGAGGGTCTCACTCTGTAGCATGGACTGGCCTCAAACTCATGGTGATCCTCCTATCTCAGCCTCCCAAGTGCTAGGATTAAAGGTGTGTACCACCATGCTCAGTTCATATTTTCCTTTGTATGTGTGTGTTCACTTCTGTGTGAGCACACGTGTGTGTTCATGTACATGTGTGTGCTTGTGAGTGTGGAGGCCATTGTCTGGAACACTGTCCACTTCTTTTTGAGACAAAGTCTCTCATTGGCCTGTAACTCAGTGAGGCTGCACTGGCTAGCAGGTGAGCTTTAGGGATCTGCCTGTGCCCCCTCCCTAGCACTGAGATGGCAAGTGGGTGCCACCAAACCTGGCATTTTCACACGGGTGGTGAGGATCCAGACTCAGCTCCCCACGCTTGTGTTGCAAGGCAAGAACTTTACCTGCCGAGCTATTTTTCCAGTCCCCCCCCCTTTTTTTTTTGTTTTTTTAGAGGTTGGGACTGACTCTAGTCTAGGCTGACCCAGAATTCACTTTGTATTCTCAGGGTGGTCTCAAACTCATGACGATCCTCCTACCTCTGCCTCCCGAGTGCTGGGATTAAAGGCGTGCTCCACCACGCCCGGCTCCACTGAGCTTTCTTGCTCTGTCTTCTTTCTGTCTTGGTGTATTGCAGCTATGCATGTTATTTCTGTTATCTTTACATTTAAACACACAGTTAGGAGCTATTTTTACACCATCTCTTCTTGCCGAACTTGCCCATCTCCTCCTCTGTCCCTCTCTGTCAATAGATGGCCTTGCTTCTTATGACACTAAGGAAACATAAGCCATCAGAACCCAGTGGTCTAATTCTCCCAGCAACCTACCTGCCTCCCTGTCCCCAGTTCTGTCTTCTCTGACCCTGCCTCACTTGTGCCAACACTTGAAGGTGTGCGTGGAGTCCTTCCCTGAGCCTTTGGCTTCTACCCCTCAAGTGCTGGCATTATAGGTGCAAAAACCTGCTTGGCAAAGTGCCTCATGGGTGCTGTTGGTTGGTAGGCAGCTCTCCTCTGAGTGGAGTCGGGGGCACAACTTCCTCCTGTCTGTGACTCTGCGCTTGCCACCCACACCTCTGGGCCTGGGTGTGTCAAGCCGTGGAAGAGAGGAGAGCATGGCGAATCCATGTGAGCTTGACCTCGACAGCCTGAGCCTGGAAGTGATTCCGTGATTCCGTTCCTAGTGCACATGTGGGAGCTAGGCACAAGGTCTGCCCTAGACAGATGACGGTGGTGGGGACACAGTTTACGCTTTACATCATGGTGGGGAAGCCAGGGGACTATTGGATAGCTGGCTGTCACAGTTGTGTTGCCGGTGTTTGTTTACAAGGGGAAGAGAGTACAAGTCCCCAGGCAGACAAACCTTGATGATGGGGCCGGAGGGATGGCTTAGTGATTAAGGCATTTCCCTGAGAAGCCAAAGGACCCAGGTTTGATTCCCCAGGACCCACGTAAGCCAGATGCACAAGGGGGAGCATGCGTCTGGAGTTCGTTTGCAGTGGCTGAAGGCCCTGGCATGCCTGGGTTATTATTATTATTATTATTATTTTCTCTCTCCCTCTTTCTCTCTGTGAAATAAATAAATAGAATAAAATATTTTAAAAAAGCCTGATGATGTTGACAAAAGGGTGCATGGGGGGGGTCAGGGAATCTGTCAGAGCTGAGACCTTAAGTCCCTGAGGGGCCGGATCCTGGAGCCCAGTTGTAGAGCTTGGGCCAGCTGCAGTGGTGAGGGTGTGCAGGGGACCCAGGGGAATTTTCTTTGATCATGTGGTCTTGGAAGACAGCTGTCATAAGAAGCAAAGTGGGCAACAGGGACCAGGGAACGTTGGAAGTTTGAGGACTGGAGAGGTGGCGCCCCCTAAAGGTCTAAGATAAAGTCCTGTGAGTGAGACTAGCATGGTGGATCATTTGCTCACTTCCACGGCTCAGCTGGGTTTAGTCATGGAGGGCCTGACCCTGTGACTAGGAGAGAAAGCATTGAAGCAACTAGAACGGTGTCCTACCTTGGTCTCTGGAGTAGAGGGAAGCCTACTGAAGAGGGAGGAGCTCTGGGGTTCAGGTCAGAGGGAGGCTGGGGTAACTGGGCTGGTAGTTGTGGCCAGGTGTGAACTCAGGGGTGAGCCAAAGATTCGGGGAGAAGGAAGGTTGAGGAACAAAGGTGAAAGATGGAGGAAGACCATGCTGCTAAAATAGCTTCAGGCCCCTTGCCCAGAGCTGGCCTCAGCAACGTCATGGGGTGTCACTGGAACGATGGAATGATTTCCATACACGGACTCTGGCTTCAGCTTGTCTTCCTGGCAGAATTATGGAGCAGGATTTTGTGCATCCTCCCAACTCCCCCGATGTCCTGTGGTGACAGCAGCTGCCTCTGGTCCCAAGCCAGGCAGGAGAAAGGGCAAGCCGGAGAGCTGACTGTAGGTGACTCAGCAAAGCCCTCCAGTTGACAGGGCTGCTAAATCCAGGCAGGCTGCTGGAGGAGGCCACATTCCATCAGACCAGGGCTCCAGGGCTCTTGGGTTCCATCCTCAGATTTTAAAGAACTTGGGAATTTCTTAAAAAGTTTTTTTCTTCATTTTATTTTATTTGCAAGCAGAGAAACAAAGACACAAAAAGAGAGAGAACTGGCATGCCAATGTTCATGCAAATGAACTCCAGACGCATGTACCACTTTGTGCATTTGGCTTTATGTGGGTACTGGCAAATCTCACTCAGGTCATTAGGGTTTGCAGGCAAGAGCCCTAACCACTGAGCAATCTCTCCAGCCCAGGAAATTCTTAGTACAGGATCAGAGCCTCTGGTCACCTTGATCCACTCTGAGATGGACCAGCACTCCTGGAATGAATCCCAGAAGGGACCTGCCATCCTGCCACATGTCATCCTGGATCATCGGAGTTTTAGGTGGTTGGCTGCTGCCTCAGAGAGAAAACCATGTCTCCCGACAGCCCTCTTTTCCTCCTCCTGCTGCCTGGCTCTGCCCCACAGCGCACTGACTCCTTCTTGAAATGCCCATCCCTACTCCTGACCCTTTCTGTTCCTCCCACCTGAATAAGCCTCACCCTCCCAAAATCATCCCCAGCATTTTCCCCTCCCTGCCCACTGCCCAAGAGAAACCTCTAGACCACCCCCATAATAGGCAGGTGCCCTGAGTCAGGTCACAGGCTGTAGGTCTCCCACTGACCAGGTTGCAGGCACCGTTGCCCAACAGTGTGAGCAGGATTAGAGCCAGGCAGGCCAGCCAAAGGCGTGATGCCTCTCAGTCTCCCTTCAAATCCAGCTTCCTGAGCTTCTACCCCCTCGTCTGTGGAAGGTCATGGGCTCCCTGCTTTGTAGGATGCCTTGAGAACGAGAAGGCATGGTCCCACAGGGTCTCCCCCATCTTTAACCACCCAGTGTCCAGTGCGCTACCTACAATTCCAGCTCCTCCAGGCCCTCCAGATTACTGCACTCCTGGGTAATACTGTTCTGCAAGACTGGGCCACTGATTAAAAAAAAAAAACAAAAAAAAAAACAGCGTCAGCTACAGTCCTGATCCTTACTAAATGTTACCTGGACATGGCCCCAACTTTACCATCTCAGAATTCCTCAAAGAGTAACCAAGGGATGCTGCCCAAGGTGTTGATGGTGATGCTGGTGGTGGTGTAATGCCGATTCCGACGACGGTGACAGTGATGAGGATGGATGACGGGGTCGGCGGTGATGTGGGATGGCAGTGATGGTAGTGAGGACAATGGGATGGGTAGGGTCATGATGACGATGGTAAGGAATACTGATGGTGGTCATGGGAAGGGTGACGATGGTGGTAGTGATGAAGACCGCAATGGTGGTGAGGAGGTGGTGATGACATGGTGATGGTGGTAATAGTAAGTGAGGATAGGGATGGGGATGGTAGTGGTGACGACAGAGAAGGAACAATGGGGACAGTGATGATGATAGCACCTGGCCATTGAGTCTTTTCGATGTGTTGGTAACTACTCTGTGTTCTTTTCCGGCATTGACCTGTGACCCTTCCAATAGCTCTTCTAACTAGATATTCCTATACCCGTGTTCCCAGAGGTGGAGCCTCAGGCCAAGAGCCACGAAGCCAGGGCTCACACATGCCTGCGGCAGACTCAGAACTACAGCCTAGGTTTGGCCCAGCCCTCCTGTCAGAAGGAAGGCTTATGGGAGAAAGGGATGTGGGGAGCCACCGAGCTGCATGCAGGCTCCCACACCTGCCGCTACTCCTCCTGCATCAGACCCTCCTGTCCCCTCTCTCCCAGCCTCAAGGTCTGTTCCCTGAGCTCCATCACCTCCCCAGGGAAAGCCCCAGGCCAGCCACTGCACCCCTTATTTTCCCATGCCACCCACTTGGCCTGCTCTGCCTCAGGACCAGATTCTAGTTTTGCACTCATGTAGCTCAAAGGTCCCCAACAGGCTTTCCCAGATGGAAAGTGGCGTCTTTCCCCAAACTGCCATCCAGAGTCACCCTCGCAGACTCCTGTCTCCCCAAGACCTGCCTGCCGTCCTTGCAGCGCCCAGAGGGGAACACTCGTTCTCAGGATCCTTCTTTCTCATGCTGGGAGCATTCTGGCATGTTCGTGGGCATTCCCCTCTGCTAGCCCCTGGGAGTAGGCAATGGCTGGTCACTTGTGTGTCTTGACAAACTGGGTGTTCAAGAGGCCAGACGGGCTGGAAAGATAGCTCAGCTCACTGGTTAAAGGAGCTTGTATGCAAATCCTGCCAGGCCTGATTCAGTTTCCTAGTACCCATGTAAAACCAAATGCACAAAGTGGCTCAGGCGTCTGGAGTTTGCAGTGACAAAAGGACCTGGTGTGCCTTCTCTCTCTCTCTCTCTCTCTCTCTCTCTCTCTCCCCCACCTCTGTCCTCACAAATAAATAAAAATATTAAATAAAAGTCAGACAGGAGGTGGGCAAACCTAGGCTGTGGTTCTGACTGCCAGAGGCAGCTGGGTGGTCTGGCTTCATGGCTCTGGGCTGCAGCTCCCTCTCTGTGAAAACGGGTAGAGGGTGGATGGAGAGGTGATTTAGCGGTTGAAGCATTTGCCTGCAAAGCCAAAGGATCCCGGTTCGATTCTCCATGACCAGATGCACAAGGGGGCGCATGCATCTGGAAGTTTGTTTGCGGTGGCTAGAGGTCCTGATGTGCCCATTCTCTTTCTCTCCCTCTCAAATAAATAAATAAATAAATAAATAAATAAATAAATAAATGTTTTTTTTTTTTTTTAAAGGAAATGGGTGTAGGAACCATGGAGGAGGAGTTTGAGAGTGGCAGGGGTGGCTGGGGGTTGCTGGCTCCGCACCAGCTGGGTGGACAACGGGGCTGGGGCCGAGTGTTCTGGTGGCTTTAATTGGCCCTCTCATGCTGCCCCGCTGGCAGCCCCTTCTGCCTGCTCCCCGCTCCCAGCCCCAAGGAGGTTGGTTGCCTCTGGCCCACTGAACAAATCTGCCCTAAGTAGGTCAAGGAGAGCGCTGGGCAGCTGGCCCTGTTCCCTTCCTTTCATGTGCCCTGCAGCTCCTGCAAGTCCGGCCTCCCTGCTCCAGAGGGACTTCGCTCTCCTTGCTGTGTCAAAAAGATATTTCATGTTAAAATTCAACGCCAGGATGTTCACCAGCCGGAGTGCGGCCGTCAAGATGAGCACTGCTCAAACAGGTTGAACTTCGCACCGCCCCGTGTTCTGCGGAGGGTCCTGCCCGGGGTGCACGGGGACAAGACAGGACAAGGCACAAACACTGCCCTAGCCCTTGTGCCGTTTCTCTGGAGTGCATCTTTTCGGGGGGGTTTTGGCCTATCCTGCTGGATCCCCGGCATCTTTTACTGCAGAGAGCACGCTAGAGTCTGTGGGGGTGGGGGGGACGGGTCACAGGAGTGATTTTAAGAGAATGAAGGTCAAAGCTGGTGGTGGGGGAGGGGAGGGAATTTGATTGGCAGTGTGCAAACCCCGTCTGCTAGCAGGAGCTCTCTTCTCCCCTTCTGTGGACGGAGGAGCCAGTGCTAGCTAGCCGTGGTTTTACCAGACCCACTGCTTCTCCCGAAATGCCAACTAGCGAGGTCTGATGGTTCTGCTCACAGATTGGCATCAGGATGTCCAGCGTTCAGTGCCTGCTTTGCATACACAAGCTGTGTGCACGTGCAGAAGTTGCCTCACCTCTCTGTGACTCAGTTTCCTTTGGTGGGCGTGATAATAGTTCTGGTCTCATAAGGTTCTTGTGAGGACTGAGTTTATGAAATAACTTAAGACAGTTCCTGGGCACATAGTGAATGCTTTGTACCCAGTGCTACTATTATTATTATTACATCATCTTCATCATCATTTTTTGAGTGGTTTTGTCAAGGAGGCTTATGGGAAACACGTAGGAACCCCCAAGACTGAATTTTGGAAGGGTTCCCTGGGAGCCAGGGTTGGCCCAGAGCCAGATTGGAGTTTGGAAGTCCAGAGCAGGGCCCCACGCTGCGTGCTGCGGAAAGAGGCAGGTGGAAATCTGGGTCGAAATCTGATTCATCCTTTCACATATGGCTAATGTGTGCTGGGTGGCTCGGACAAAGACCGCTTGCTTTTCTAGCAAGGACACCTGCGTGGCAGATACTGTGGGAACTGGGCTCCTGAGAAGGAAGCACTGTTGGCTCACTTCCAGGCAGGCTGTTTGGGCAGAGTCTGGAGGTTAGCATGAAGTTGCTCTACCTGCCCCTCCAGAAGCTGTCTGAGCCGCGCTGTCTTGCTGTGTCAGCCCGGGTGGGTCTGTATCCTGAAATGGCCTTTTCCCACAAGACACACATACACATGACCATAGATGTGCACATGTACACACGTACACACACGCGCATTGGGAGAATACAGGGGGTGGAGCTTGATGAGCAGATGGAGTCGAAGGGAGTGAAGATGCAACTGAGTGGCCAGATGTCTCTTTGGCCTCCTCTCTCTCTTTTCCCCTCTCTACCTTCTCTCCATCCATCCATCGTTAAAAAGATACCTTGAGGGGCTGGAGATGTAGCTCAGTTTGACCAGGCTCTGTGTTTGGTCCCCAGAATTGCATAAACTCAGCATGGTGGACACGCCTGGAGTATCAGCGTTGTAGAAGTGGATGGCTACATAGCAAATTTGAGGCCAGCCTGGGCTACATGAGACTGCAAAAAAAAAAAAAAAAAAGGCAGAGGCTGGAGAGATGTCTCAGTGGGTAAGAACACTTCCTGCACTTCCTCAGGGGCCTGTGACTGCCCGATTTCGAGTCCCCAGCCTGGGCAGGGCCACATGTATCTAGTATCCCAATTCTGTGAGGTGCAGACACCAGAGAAGACTAGAGTTTGTGAAAATGGCAAGATCTGGGACCAGTGAGAGATTCCGTCTTGAAGAAACCCACAGAGGAGTGGTGGAGGAAGGATACCCAATAGTCTCCTCTGGCCTCTACGTGCATGCATATGGGACCTACACATCTACACACACACGTGAATATAACACGCACGCGTGCAAGTGCACACACACACACACAGAGGCAATCACAAACAACACACACAAAAAAAGATAGCTCAAGTTTGGTCCTGGCACAGAACTCTGGGAATACAATGGCGGACCGGCAGCGTCCTGTCTGTGTGGCCTGGAAAGGCGGGGCGTGGAGGGCCTCAACGCAGGGCTACCCATCTGTTTCCTTTGTGAAGACAGATTCTATCAGGGTGATGGATGACAGGCAGGGTGGGGGGGGCCCATGAGCAGGAAGGGCTTTCCAAGGAAAGGACACATACGGCCTGGGCTGGGAAGGGTCTGTCCAGCAAGAGAACAGCATGTGTGAACTTGGACCTGCCAAGTGTACGGTGTGGACTCAGGCCTGTCCATACAGGGCCCCGAGGGGTCTCATAAGGATTGAAGATTAAACCCAGAGTGGAATTGTAACAGGCGCTTAGAAACTGCTTGGGCCCAACAAGGACAGAAAGGCCTGTGGGCAGTTCCCAGGACTAGAAAAGTTATCTACTGTGGGAGGCTGCAGCCTATAGCAGATCATCTCGTAGGGACCAAATTGGTCTCCTCGAATGATGACACTAATTAATTAACTTCTTTCTTTTAAAAAATATTTTATTTTAGTTATTTATGTGTGAGAGAGAAGCAGAGAGAGAGAGGGGGAGAGAGAGAGAGAGAGAGGACATGACAGGGCCTCCAGCCCTGCAAACAAACTCCAGATGCATGCGTCACCTTGTGCATCTGGCTTATGTGGATCCTGGGGAATCAACCTGGGTTCTTTGGCTTTGTAGGCAAGCACCTTAACCATTAAACCATCTCTCCAGCCCTCTTTTTTTTTTTTTTTTTTTGAGGTAGGATCTTGATCTAGTCCAGGCTGTCTTGGGATTTACTATGTAGTCTCAGACTGGCCTCAAACTCACAGCCATCCTCCTACATCTGCCGCCTGAGTGCCAGAATCAAAGTCGTGCACTAGGACCTCCAGCAGCTGCAAACAAACTCCAGATGCAAGTGCCACTTGTGCTTCTGGCTTTATGTGGGTACTGAGGAATTGAACCTGGGTAGCTAGGCTTTACAGGCAAGTGCCTTAACCACTGAGCAATCTCTGCAGTCCACATGCAACTTCTTATGGACCCCTTTGCAGGACCAGAGCTGAAACAGTGATGAGCCAGGAACAACACTTGACCAGGACTGCTTAATAATGCATACCTCTGGCCACTGCCCCATTTCTTCCTGTGTTTAAACTTGAAGCTTATATCAATCAGCACTCCAGGTTGAACTTGGGTCACTGTCCTCTATCTCTTCCTCTTCCCAATGTGCAGTGATTAAACCTCCTTTCTCTGCTTCTTACCATTCCTTGTCTCGTCATGATTTGGTTTTGCATGTGTGTCTATACGGTGCGTGCATGCATGTGTGTGTGCTCATATGTGTGGGGGCGCATGTTTGCATGGGTGTGTGTGTGTGTGTGTATGTGGAGGCCAGAGAACAGCCTTGTGTGTGATCCTTTTGTGAGGCAGGATCTCTCACTGGCCTGGAGCTCACCAATTAGGCTAGGCTAGCTAGCCAGTAGGCCCTGAGGATTCTGTCTCTGTCTCGCCAGCCCTGGGATTATAGGCACTCAGCTCCACACCTGGTATTTACTTAGTACTGGAGATCAAATTCAGGTCCTCATGCTTGTGAGGCAAGCACTCTCCTCCCCCCCCCCGAGCATCTCTCAGCCTTCCTCGTCTCTTTAATTGGCATATTGGCATGAGTGGCCGAGCCTAGCCCACTGGGGCTGCTGGAGAGAGGGCTTTTGCTTCAAGCTCCAGTTACAAGGCAGGACTTGGTGACATGGGCATGAGAAACGGAGAGCACAGGATGTCACACAGATTCCAAAGCCGAGTAGAGCTCAGTGCCCAGAGCCCAGGATGTGGGAAAGGTTGAGAGTTCAGCACGGGCCATGTGGAGCTTGAGAGGACTCCGGGGGCTCCCAGGTTAGAGCTGATGTGGGGAGGGTCCTGCTGCTGTGGAGATACCCCCAACTTTGAAAACCTGGGAAAGAAAGAGTCCTGAAAGAAAAGAAAGAAGTGACAGGAGTTTGGGATGACTGCTCAGTCAGCATACCCTCACATGGCCGGGCTGGAACGGAAGTGTGGCTTGCTTCCTGAGACCTGTTTGATGTCCAAAGGCTATGGACTGAAACAGTCCAACCAACACTGAACATTTAGAAATTTCACATAAAAACAATTTCCTCTCCTTTTTTTTTTTTTTGCAAAATTGTTTTTAGCTAATCTAGGTATTTTTCATTTCATATAAATATTACATGCTTTTCGATGTTCTGTGTTTTTTTTTTTTTTTTTTTGAAGCATTTTCCTTCATGTAGTTCAAGGCTGGGCTTGAACTCTATGTAACAAAGGAGTACCTTGAATTCCTGACCCTTTCCTTCTACCTCTGGAGCACCAGGATTACAGGTGCGTGCCACTGTGGTTAACTGTGCTTGTACCGAATACTACGCTAGCAGTTTGACTGGGATTTCATTGAATCTATGGATTGAATGGTTGAGGAGCAACATTTCGATAACTGTTTGCCAATCCCAACCGCAGGCCAGATGTCCATTTATTTAGGTCATCATTAGCTCGGTCCTCTTCCTTTGCCGGTTTGCCCCTGGGCATCACCCCTCACGCTCTGTTGGAGATGGTCCTGCGTGAAAATGCTCATTTTGGCAGTGACTAGTACTCAGAAATGCAATCTGTTTTTGTAATTTTTTTTATGAGAGACAGAATTGGCACACCAGGGCCTCTTGCTACTGCAATGGAACTCAGACGTATGCACACATGTGTGCACGTGTGACCTTGCACACTTGCGTCACCTTGTGCATCTGACTTACATGGGGAGTAGAACATGGGTCTTTAGGCTTCACCAGCAAGTGCCTTAGCTATGAAGCCATCTCTTCAGCCCCAATATTTTTTTTGTATAATGAATTTTCATTCTGCACTGCATCCATGTCAACAAGGATGCCATTTTTAAAATTATTGAATTATTATATTTATTGAGTGAAGTACAGAGCCAAGGAAAGGCACCCACATGGCTAGAGATCCCATGTGGAGGGCCTGGGTGGGGGGGAAAAAAAAAAACAATAGAAAGAACAGAGAGAAAAGAAAGTTCAAGGAGGCTCCTGCCATGTGTGGAGCTGGAGGGGGTAAAGAACTGATGTGGAGAGTAAGGGCCAAGGGGGACCTCTCCTTGGCTCAACCTGGCTGGGCCTAGGCCAGGTCCCAGGTCCAGCCGAGGGAAAAACTCACCCACAGCTGGAAGTTCCCAAGTGGTCAGAGAGCCTGCCCTCCCCTTGCAAAGGCATTTATAACCTTATAGGTGGTGGGCTCTCATTTGGCTCAGGTGAACCAGAGGGACAGTTGATTGGTTAGCGCTAGGGGCTGTCTCAGGAAGAGGCCAGCCCTGACATCAAGTTCCAGGGCTGAACTTGACCAACTACAATGTTTAAATCCTATGAAAGGCCTCCCTCCCAGGAGGGGTCCTTGTGTTTGTGTAAAATCAGGTCTAGGGAACTAGACATGATATAAAAAGTCAGATCACCTTTGCTCTCTAGCAAGTGCAGACTTTTCTGCCTTTTTTTAATTTCAGGGGGCCAGTCACCCTAAGTGTACCCCCTCTCATTTCCCCCTCTCATGAGAAGACACTCTAACTGCTGTTACAGGACAAGGGGCAATGGCAGCAGATCATGAGCTATTTCCTGCTGAATGGGACACAGAGTTGTGGCAGTTAGAGTGTCTCCCAGAGAGTGGAACTATTCTAAAGGACCCCAAAAGTGTATTGATGGAGTGCAGGAAGATAGTCTTGGAAGAGAATGTTGGGGAGAAAGAATAAAAGTAAGGCGTTAATGAGACGTGAGCACACAGCAGACTGGTCGCCATTAGCGTTTTCCTTCTTGTGGACTTCTAGGCCTTGGGGAGCATTCGAGGGAACCCAGGTAGATGGAGTTGGATTGTCTCAGGACCAAGGGATGCCATTTTTACACCGTGTGTGTGTGTGTGCACGAGTGTGCACGCATGCGAGCACGAATGTGCTTGCGTGTATGCATATGCATGCCACAGCTCACGTGAAGCAAGGTTCTTTCTCTCATTCTTATTCTCTGCTGACAGCTTCTGGGAAATTCTCATGGTTCTGATTCCATCCCTCCACCAGCATGCTGGGATTTCAGAAGCTTCTAATTAAAAAAAAGTTATTTATTTTGTGTGGGGGGGGGAGGTGCACATGCCACAGTGCGCATGTGGAGGTACAAACAACTTCAGGGTGTCCGTGCTCCCTGTTCTCTGAGACAGGGCTTCTTGCACTGCAGAGGAACTGCCAGACTGCAGAGGAACCTCAGCCTAGCTGGCCTGTGAGCTTCAGAGTCCCCTGGCTCAGCCTTCCCACTGTCTTGTACACGTTGGCATGTTCTGCTTTTTACTGGCTTTTCACGGGCACTGGGGAATTGGCAGACAAGCTTTGCAAGCATGCACCTTTAACTCCTGAGTCATCTCCCCACCCAGCCCTCTTTTTTGTGTGACATGGTTTCACTGTGTAGCTTGGGCTGGTTTCAAAACATTGGCAATCCTCCTGCCTCCGTCTCTCAAGAGCTAGTGTTACAGGCATGCACTAGCATGCCTGGCTGTATCTTGCTTGCCTTATACATTGATGAGAAGTGATGTGGAGGGTGGACCTCTGGGCCTGTCCCTGATCTTAACTGAAGGCATCTGGTCTCTTACCTTCAGCACGGTGCTACCTCTAGGACAGCAGGACACCTGGGCTCGGACACAGCTCAGTGTCCTTTATCACTTGGAAAGCCTTCCTTTTTTAAAAATAAATTATTTATTTGGTAGGAGAGAGAGAGAAACAGAGAGAGAGAGAGAGAGAGAGAGAGAGAGAGAGAGAGAGAGAAGAACATGCCAGGGCTTCTAGCTGCTGCAAATGAGTTCCAGATGGGTGAGCCACTGTATGCATCTGGCCTGCACATGGGTCCTGGGGAATCCGGAGTCCTTAGGCTCTTCAGGCAAGCATCTTAACCACTAAGCCATCTCTTCAGCTCAAAAGCCTTTTCTTTATTCCTACTTGGTTAATGTTTATCATGAATGGATTTGAATTTTTTCAAATGCTCTTTTCTCACCTATGGAGACACAGTTTTTTTGTTTTGTTTTGCTTTGTGTATGTGGGAAGGATCTGTAGCTCAGGCTGGCCTCAAACTTTTTTTTTTTGTTTGCTGGTTTTGAGGTAGGGTTTCACTCTACCCCAGGCTGACCTAAAATTCACTATGTAGTCTCAGAATGGCCTTGAACTCACAGCCTACCAAGTGCTGGGATTAAAGATGTGCGCGTCACCAAACCTGGCTAGCCTCATACTTTTAGTCCTCCTACTTTAGTATTGTGATCACAGGTGTGTATCATCACACAGAATTCAATTATTTATTATTATTTTTTAGTTTGTTAATAATTTAGTTTGTTAACCTTGATTTTTCAAATGTTAAACCAACTTTACATTCCTGGAACAAAGTTTACTTGGTTATGATGCCCTTTGTACAGTTTATTTTTAGATTCAACTTGTTAACTCTTAGTTAAGAATTCTATTTTTTTTTTTTTTTTTTTGCTGTGGGCTGGGGAGGTAGCTCAGTGGTAAAGTGCTTGCCTAGCATCTATGAGGCCCTTTTATTATTTATTTATTTATTTTAAATCTTAACTATATTTATTCTTTTTACAAGTTTTATTTATTTATTTATTTGAGAGAAAGAAAAAGAGAGAGAGAGAGAGAGAATGGGCACACCAGAACTTCCAACCATTGCAAATAAACTCCAGATGCACATGCCCCCTTGTGCATCTGGCTTACATGGGTCCTGAGGAATAGAACCGGGGTCCTTTGGCTTTATAGGCAAGTGTCTTAACCACTAAGCAATCCCTCCATCCCTGGCCCTTTTATTTTTGAAGTAGGGGTAGGGTCTTGCTCTAGCCCAAGTTGACCTGGACTGTAACTCACAATGATCCTCCTACCTCAGCTTCCTGAGTACTGGGATTAAAGGTATGCATCACCACACCTGGTCCAAGAGACCCTTTTTATCCCCAGCACCATGAAAAGGAAAATGTATAACTGTGTTCATAAGGTATAGCAGTTTATGATTTCCTGGTAATGTCCATTGCTAACGTTGAAGGCAGAGTACTGCTGGTCTCATGAAATAACTTGGGAACTTTAACTTTTAACATTCATTTTAATTTTCAGGAAGAATTTGTGATTACTATTTCTTTCTGAAATCTTTGGCAGAATTTACCAATGAAGCTATCTGAGCTTGGAGATTTTCTGTGAGTTTTTTTTTTTTTATGAGAAGGTAATTAGCTTTCATATTTTTTTAACTTAAATTTTTAAAAATTTTTATTTCTTTATTTGAGAGGGACAGACAGACAGAGAGAGAAAGAGGCAGAGAGAGAGAGAGAGACAGAGAGAGGGAGAGAGAGAGAGAGAGAATGGGCACACCAAGGCCCAGCCACTGCAAATGAACTCCAGATGCATGCGCCACCTTGTGCATCTGGCTTACATGGGTCCTGAAGAATTGAACCTTGAACGGGGGTTCTTAGGCTTCACAAGCAAGCACTTAACCACTAAGCCATCTCTCCAGCCCCAGATTTCTTATTTTTTTTTTTATATCTGGATGATTTATTTAATTTTTTATTGACAACTTCCATAATTGTAAACAATATCCCATGGTAATTCCCTCCCTCCCCCCACTTTCCCCTTTGTTTTTTTTTTTTTTTTTTTTTTTGGTTTTTCAAGGTGGGGTTTCACTCTAGCCCAGGCTGACCTGGAATTCACTATGGAGTCTCAGGGTGGCCTCGAACTCACGGCGATCCTCCTACCTCTGCCTCCCGAGTGCTGGGATTAAAGGCCACTTTCCCCTTTGAAACGCCACTCTCCATCATATCCCGCCCCAAATCAGTCTCTCTTTTATTTTGCTGTTATGATCTTTTCCTCTAATTATGATGGTCTTGTGTAGTAGTGTCAGGCACTGTGAGGTCATGGTCATTTTGTGTCTGGAGGAGCACGTTACAAGGAATCGTACCCTTCCTTTGGCTCTTACATTCTTTCCTGCCACCTCTTCCGCAATGGACCCTGAGCCATGCAAGGTGTGATAGAGATATTGCAGTGCTGAGCACTCCTCTGTCACTTCTTCCCAGCACCATGGTGCCTTCTGAGTTATCCCAAGGTCACTGCCATCTGAAAAGAGAAGCTTCTCTAACCAAAAGTAAGAGTAGCAATTTATGGGTATGAACATTAAGAGAACTGCTTACTGGGCGGTTTGGTGAGCATAGTATATACATTTAGCCAGACAGCAGCAGATGTTACACTCCTAGGTTTCATGACTACCCCTGTTGTATGTTTTCAGTATCAGGGATGTATTCCCTCCCATGGAGCAGGCCTCCAGTCAAATTAGAGGATTGTTGGTTTCCTCCATAACAGACATGCCACTATTCCACCAATTGGCTCATTTGGCCTGGTTGGCCAAATATAAGGCTTGTAGTGCCCACTGTTGGGTACCTTCACTGGTGATTTCTCTCTTTCCCATTGAACTGCATGCAGTATGGCTTTTTCCAGCTTTCTGTCAGCTGGTCTACATGGAGGAGGTTTTCAGCTCAGCTCCAGCAGGGTTTCTCAGTGACCTTGCAGCCCAAGTATGTGGAGTCTTCAGCAGTATGGTCTTACCATCTGTTCCTGGTGGGAAACCAAGGGTCTTGGCAATGGCCTGTAATGTTTTGGGGACTTCAGGGACCTCCCTGGTCAAGAACTCACTGGAAGGTATCCCAACCCTGGCACTAAAAATTTTCTAGTAACAATCCATGGAGCCCTGTGTGTTCCATTTCCAAAAAAGTAGGTTTACATATGACTTATTTATATTTTGATTAGCCTTCCCTCCACCTTTCCTTTACTCAATCTCTTCCCCTGACCTCACTTTGACCTTTTCACCCCTATTAATCTGTTCTACTATTCACATATATACAATACCATTTTATTGGGTCCCCCCTCCTTCCCTTTCTATTCCCTTTATGTCTCCTTTCTAGCTTACTGGCCTATGCTACTGAGTTTTCTTCCTACTCACACAGAAGTCCAGTCATTTGTAGCTAGGATCCACATATGAGAGAGAACATGTGATGTTTGGTTTTCTGGGCCTGGGTTATCTCACTTAGTATAATTCTTTCCAGATCCATCCATTTTCCTGCAAATTTCATAACTTCATTTTTCTTTACCGCTGAGTAGAACTCCATTGTATAAATGTGCCACATGTTCATTTTCCGCTCACTAGTTGAGAGACATCTAGGCTGGTTCCATTTCCTAGTTATTGTGAATACAGAGGCAATAAACATGGTTGAGCAAGTATCTCTGAGGAAGTGAGATGAGTCCTTAGGATATGTGCCTAGGAATGGTATAGCTGGGTCATATGGTAGATCTATTTTTAGCTGTCTCAGGAACCTCCACACTGATTTCCACAATGGCTGGACCAGATTGCATTCCCACCAACAGTGTAGAAGGGTTCCTATTTTTCTGCATCTTCGCCAGCATTTATGGTCATTTGTTTTCATGATGGTAGCCAATCTGACAGGAGTGAGATGGAATCCCAATGTAGTTTTAATCTGCATTTCCATGATGACTAGGGTTGTTGAACATTTTTTAGATGTTTGTATGCCATCTGTGTTTTTTCTTTTGAGTATTCTCTATTTAGTTCTATAGCCCATTTTTTAATTGGCGTGTTTGATTTCTTCTTATTTAATTTTTTGAGTTCTTTGTATATCCTAGATATTAATCCTCTATCAGATGTATAGCTGGCAAAGACTTTTTCCCCTTCTGTAGGTTGCCTCTTTGCTCTATTCACAGTGTCTTTTGCTGTACAAAAGGTTTGTAATTTTATGAAGTCCCAGCAGTTAATCTGTGGTTTTATTGCATGAGCAATTGCGGTTATATTCAGAAAGTCCTTGCCAAGACCAATATGTTGAAGGGTTTCCCCTACTTTTTCCTCTAGCACTTTCAGAGTTTTGAGTCTGATATTAAGGTCTTTGATCAATTTGGATTTAATTCTTGTGCATGGAAAGAGATAAGGATCTATTTTCATCCTTCTACAGATGCATATCCAGTTATCCCAGCACCATTTGCTGAAGAGGCTGTCTTTTCTCCAATGAGTACTTTTGGCATTTTTGTCGAAGATCAGGTGGCTATAGCTACCCGGATTTACATCTAGGTCCTCTATTCTGTTCCATTGATCTACATGTCTGCTTTTGTGCCAGTACCATGCTGTTTTTGTTATTATGGCTCTGTAGTATAGGTTAAAATCATAGTTTGTTGATACCACCAGCCTTAATTTTGTTGCTCAAAACTGTTTTAGATATTTAAGCTTTTTTGTGATTCCAAATGAATTTTAGGGTTGTTTTTTTTTTCTATGTGTGTGAAGAATGCTATTGGAATTTTGATGAGTATTGTATTAAATGTATAGATTGCTTTTGGTAAGATTGCCATTTTCACAATATTGATACTTCTGATCCAAGAAGAAGGGATATTTTTCCATTTCCTAGTGTCTTCTGCAATTTCTCGTTTGAGTGTTTTAAAGTTTTCCTTGTAGAGACCCTTCACTTCCTTGGTTAGGTTTATTCCAAGGTACTTTATTTTTTTTGATGCAATTGTGGTTGGGAGTGATTCTCTGATTTCAACCTCTGAGTGTTTGTTGCTAGCATATAAGAAGGTTACTGCTTTCTCTGTGTTTGTTTTGTATCCTGCTACATGGCTATAGGTGTTTATCAGCTCTATCAGTTTGCTGGTAGAGTCTTTAGGGTCATTTATGTATAGACTGTCATCTGCAAATAATGATAACTTGATCTCTTCCTTTCCAATTTGTATCCCTTTTATGTGTGCCTCTTGCCTTATTGCTATGGCTAAGACTTCCAGTACTATATTAAATAAAAGTGGGGGCAATGGAAACCCTTGTCTTGTTCCCAGTTTTAGTGAAAATGCTTCAAGTTTTTCTCCATTTAGTATTATGTTGGCTGTAGGCTTGTCATAAATAGCCTTTTTTATGTTGAGGTATGGTCCTTCTATTCCCAGTCTCGGTAGGACTTTTGTCATGAAGGGATGTTAGATTTTGTCAAATGCTTTTTCTGCATCCAATGAAATGATCATGTGATTTTTGTCCTTCAGTACATTTATATAATGTATTACATTTATAGATTTGTGTATGTCAAACCACCCCTGTATCTCTGGGATAAAGCCTACTTGGTCAGGGTGAATGATCTTTCTAATATATTCTTGTATTCCGTTTGCCAATATTTTGTTGAGAATTTTTGCATCTATGTTCATGAGGGAGATTGGTCTATAATTTTCTTTTTTTGTTCTATCTTCACCTGGTTTTGGTATCAGAGAGATGCTGGCTTTGTAGAAGGAGTTTGGTAGGATTCCTTCTTTTTCTATTTTATGGAAAAGTTTAAGAAGCATTGGTGCTAGTTGTTCTATGAAAGTCTGATAAAATTCACCAGTGAATCCATCTGGGCCTGGACTTTTTTTAGTTAGGAGATTTTTGAAAACTGCTTGGATCTCCATACTTGTTATAGGTCTATTTAAGTGATTAATCTCATCTTGATTTAATTTAAGTAGGTAATAGAAATCAAGAAAATCATCCATTTATTTCAGATTTTCAAGCTTAGTGGAGTATATGTTCTTATAGTATGTCCCTATGATTTTTTGAATTTCTCTGGTACCTGTGGTGATGGTATTTTTTCATCTCTAATTTTATTAGTTTGTGTCTCTTCTCTCTTTTTTTTGGTAAGATTTGCTAAAGGCTTATCAATCTTGTTTATCCTTTCAATGAACCAACTCTTTGTTTCATTGATTCTTTGGATTTTTTTTTGTTTCTATTTCATTAATTTCTGCCCTAATCTTTATTATTTCTTCCCATCTATTGATTTTCAGTTTGCCTTGTTCTTTTTTTCCAAGGCTTTAAGGTGAAGCATTAAGTTGTTTACTTGCAACCTTTGTAATTTCTTA
This sequence comes from Dipus sagitta, assembly GCA_036346955.1. Taxonomy (NCBI): domain Eukaryota; kingdom Metazoa; phylum Chordata; class Mammalia; order Rodentia; family Dipodidae; genus Dipus; species Dipus sagitta. The sequence goes on from CM070770.1 coordinate 163,725,047, forward strand.
ATATAAGCACTTAAAACTATACATTTACCTCTTAGGACTGCCTTCATTGTGTCCCAAAGGTTTTGGTATGTTGTGTTCTCATTATCATTTGACTCTATGAATTTTTTGATTTCATTCTTGATTTCTTCATTGACCTATTCATCATTTATTAGGGTATTGTTTAGTTTCCATGATTTTGTGTATGCTCTATAGCTTTTCTTGCTATTGATTTGTAGTTTGATCCCATTGTGATCAGATGGTGTGCAAGGAATTATTTCAGTTTCCCTGTATTTCTTAAGGTTTGTTTTGTGTCCTAATATATGGTCTATTTTAGAGAATGTTCCATGTGCTGCTACTGAAAAGAATGTGTATTCTGTAGCATTTGGATGAAATGCCCTGTATATATTTGTTAGGTCCATTAGTTCTGTGATATCATTTAATCCAGATGCATTTCTGTTTATTTTTTGCCAGGATGACCTGTCAACTGATGAGAGTGGGGTGTTGAATTCATCCACTACAACTGTGTTTGGTGACCTTAATTCTAATAGCATTTGTTTGATAAAGTTGGGAGCCCCCATGATAGGCACATGTATGTTTAGGATTGTAATGTCCTCCTGTTGTAGTGTGCCTTTAATCAATATAAAGTGACCTTTCTTATCTTTCTTAACTAATGTTGGACTGAAGTCTACCTTGTCAGATATTAGGATAACAACCCCTGCTTGTTTTCTAGGCCCATTTGCTTGAAACACCATTTTCCAACCTTTCACCCTAAGATAGTGTCCATCCTTTGTAGAAAGGTGAGTTTTTTGGAGGTAACAAATTGAAGGATCCTGCTTTTTAACCCAGTCTGCAAACCTATGTCTTTTGGTTGGGTCATTGAGGCCATTGATATTAAGAGTTATTATTGAGAGGTGTGTATTTATTTTTGCCATTTTTCTTGTTTTGTAGTTCTTCCAGTTTTACCTTTGCTTTCTTGTATAAACTAGTATTTGAGTATGGTTTGTTTTTTCCAGGTTCCTTATATGTGTATTTTTCTTTCTCTTTAGCATGGAGGATCCATTCAAGTATTTTCTGTAGAGCTGGTTTTGTCTTAAAGTATTCCTTTAGCCTGCTTTTATCATGGAATGTCCTTATTTCTCCATGTATTTGAATGGATAGTTTGCAGGATAAAGTAACCTTGTTTGAACAACTGGTATCTTGCAGAACTTGGAATACATCATTCCAAGCTTTTCTGACTTTTAAAGTTTGTGTTGAGTAATCTGCTGTGATCCTGGTGGGCTTACCTTTGTATGTGACTTGATTTTTCTGTCTAACTGCTTTCAATATCTTTTCTTTGGTTTGTATGTTTGGTAGTTTAATTATAATATGGCAAGGAGAGGTTTTTTCCAGATTTTGTCTGGTTGGTGTTCTAAAGGCTTCTTGTATATGAATTGGCATCGCTTTCCCAATTTGGGGAAAGTTTTCTTCTATGATTTTGTTGAAAATACCTACTATGCCTTTGGAGTGAAATTTTTCTCCTTCTGCTATAGCTTGAATTCTTATGTTTGATCTTTTCATAGTGTCCCAAATATCTTAAAATTCACATTCATACTTTCCTATTAGTTTGTCTTTCTCTTTGTTGGATTGTATTAGATCTGCCACCTGGTCTTCTAGTTTAGGTATTCTGTCCTCTTCTTCATCCATTCTACTGGTGAAATTTTCTACAGTTTTTTTATTTCATTGACTGTGTTCTTCATTGGTAGTAATTCTGTCTGGTTTTTCTTTATTATTTCTATTTCCTTATTTATGTCTTATACTGACCTCTTCATTTCATTAAATTGGTTTCCTGTGTCTTCTTTGATTCCTTTGATTTCCTCTTTCATTCCTTTTGAAATATTTCTCAGATATTTCCTCTAAATCAGTCTCACCAGAGGTCATTTCTGATATATCAATACTTTTTAGTGGATTTATATTGTCTTGATTTTTTGTTTCTTTTGTTATAATGTATATATTTTTGCATCTTGGATTAATTTAATGTTTTGATTTTCTAATTAGCTGCAGTATTCTTAGATGTATTAATCAATCTGATGTTATATATCTTCAGGGTAGGAGCTTAAGGTGCTTTGTGTGGCTCTTAAGACTCTCAAAGTAACTACAAAAGCGACCCTAGATGTTGGGTTTGCCTGCTATGAGAGTATTCAAGTAGGCTGAGTGGAACAAAACAGGCAGATTCTAAAATTTAACTAAATAGTGTACATATTCAATGAAAAACAGCACAGAGTATTAATGCAAAAGTAGGTACTATGACTACCAGATCCTCAAACAAAGTCACAGTCCCTTAGAATGTGTGTTGCCCCACACCCTTAATCCTGTCAACTAGGAGGCTAAGATTTCTGGTCTGTTGCATATTCCAAGTCAGCTTGTGGCCATGTGAGACCCTTCCATAAGGAACAACAGAAGAGGAAACAAAGACACTGTAAATCAGGAAGCACCAAATAAGAAGCCCAAAATATAGCTTATTTAAGAATGCAAATCCGATCAACCATCAGAATCAACATATAATTTATTCTGACATGAAAGGCGCAATTAGCACTTCTGATTCAAGCTTACATATATACCAGGATTATTTGGCGGGTACTGACATGGTGTAATCCCAGTTACCTTTTGGGATGGTTTTGGTCTCAATTATGCTGCGCTCCTGCTTGGGTCCCTCTTTGGTGCACTGTGGGTTCAGGTAGGCTGAGTGGGTCACTGGATCGCTGCTCTGATAGCCTGTCCTGGGTGCTGTGTAGATGAACTCCCTTCCCCAGGTCTCTGGTGCTTGCTGGAGCTTAGGCTGGTGGTGGGGGAAGGAAGGCTGTGGATGGTGGCTGATGTTTTCCTGCTGGTCCTCCCCGGCCTGTGGAGATGACTGACTAATGAACAGCGTCATTTGTCCAGCGTTTGGGTTCTGTGCTTAGCCTCCTCGTCACCACAGGGCAGGAAGCCCTTCTCCACTGATGGGCAAGCCACAGGTGATTAACACTGTCCATTTCTCAGGGTGGACACAGCCTCTGTACGGCAGGTGTCTGGGCCAGGGCATTCGGGGCTGGATCTCAGATGCCACATGCCAATTCCATTGGGTGCTCAGGGCAGTGCCCAACCTGCACACCTGTGCATGGCAGCTGCTAGCAGTCTCCAGGTTTTGAACCTCTGGCCTGTGCTGAGATCATCTGGCCCCATACCCACCCTGGATGGTGGGCTCTGTATGTGGTTGGGATGAGCTTGGAACCCTGATCTCCAGCCAGAGTGGTTGAGTGAACGTGTGGAAATGGAAAGGACCCATCTTGTTCATGAGGTAGAGCAACGGCAGCTGGTTCAGACATAGGTTCCCAAAGGGCCAGGATGGACAATGTGACCAGGGAGAGGAGAACAGCAGTGAGCAGAGAGATCTGCCTCCAGCAGTAGCAGCCTGCTGTGCTGCCCAGCCCTGCCGGGCCAGGCCCTCAAGGCTGCCCATGCATTTCCTTCCTCCATGGGAGAAGCAGTACCTCCTTCCCCAGGGGGTCCTGACATAAAAGAAGAACCTCTAGAGCCAGGTGTTTTCCATAGTGACTATCTCTTGCTGGTGGCTTCTGGCTGTGGCTGGTCTAGAATAATCCAAAGAGACAGCAGTGACAGATGACACCCAGAGTTGGTCCGTCCATGACCATCCCACCAAAAGGAAGCCCAGCTTCACCCCGGGGTAGCCATGCATGGGTCACTCACCTTCTCTCCAGGTCCTGGATAGTATCAGGGAGTGGAAGTCCTCGGGTCTCTGGGAGGAAGAGCAAGAGAAGCAGACTGGAGGCGACAGGGAGAGCACCATAGGTGAGTGGTGGCAGCAGGGGCAGGGCCTGGCAGGCAGTTCTGAGCAGGGGACCCGTCATAGCCCCGAGACGGCCTACTGACTGCAGGAAGCCATCAGCTGTCATCCTGTGGGGGAGGTGGAGAGGAGAGACTCACAGTCAGTCACACTTCTCTTCTCAAACTGTAAGACAGTCTGATTGGGATCAGGGACACAGAAGAGGCACAGCTGGGCTGAGGACTCATCTCCTCAAGCTTCCAAAAGCACACAACCTCCTCCATGCAGCCCACCTTGGTTTCCCTCTGTGGCCCTTCAAGGCAAACTCTCTAGGGCCATGGGCCTCACTATTTCCACTAAGCCACCAAGCTCCCCGCTCTGGGCTTCCACATGATAGGGGACAAAACCAACAAACTGTCAAAAAATGTGAACAAGAGAATGAAGAATGGGCAAACGAATGAGTACTGGGAATTCAGAAAGGAGGCTGGGCTCTGGAAGCTGGGGCCCAGGTGACCATCTGCTATTCGGACTTCCAGTCAAGCCCTAGTTAGTCAGCTGTTAACTGTGAGGTTGGTGTACTCTACGCCACTGGCCCTCACTGTGATCCTGGGGACCCTAGGTTTCTGAGGAGGTGAGTCCAGGCTCTTGGGGCAGGAAGGGGACTGTGGGAAGTGAATGAGGTCCCCTGTGCTACCAGAGCATCACTTGGACTCCTTCTCAGGAGTCTTTTCAAGATTTCACCCAAACAGACTGGAGAGATGGCTCAAGCAGCTAAGGCTAACAACAACCTACAACCCTGGTTCAATCCCTAGTACACACGTAAAACCAGATGCACAAAGTGGTGCATGGGTCTGGAGTACGTTTGCAGTGCCTGTCAATTCTCTCTCTCTCTTCCTCCCTCCCTCCCTCCTTCCCTCTCAGGCATGGTGGTACATGCCTTTAATCCTAGCACCTGGGAGGCTATGGTAGGAGGATTGCGGCGAGTTCAAGGCCAGCCTAAATCTAATTCCAGGTTAGCCTGGGCTAGAGCGAGACCCTACCTTGAAAAACCAACCAACCAACCAAACAAACAAACAAAAAACAGATTTTGCCCAAACACCATGCCTGGCTTTTCCCTAAGCCTGAAAAACCCCTAGCACTTGGGAGGTGGAGGCAAGAGGATTGCTTCAAGTCCAAGGACAGTCGAAATGACACAGTGAGACCTTGTCTCAAAACACCAAACCAGACTGAAACAAAAAGAACCCCAAACTTGCATGCCTTTGGGGTTTCCAGAGATCCTACCAGCTTTCTTCCCTGGCCCTTTGAGGCTGTCCCTCCCTGTCCCCACGCTCCACCCAAGACTGGCAGCAGCACCCACCTCAGTGGAGTGGGGAAGAGCTCCATCCTGTACACGCTGAAGCAGGTCAGACTGACCCCAAAGCAGCCCTTCCCCATCACGGCCAGCGCCACGCGCAGGGTCTGCAGGTCTGTGCGAAAGAAAGGGTGAAAGTGATGTCAACAGGAGAGGCACCTGGGTGGCACAGAGGGGCTAGGTTCTCCCTCTGGTGCTCAGCAGGGTTGGTGCCGTGCCAGGCTGCCCAGTAGCGGGTGGGGACATAGCATGGGATGAAATGGTCTGGCACCGGGCTGGGGTGGGGCCAGAACTGAAACACAACTTAGCTGTGGGCGGGGGGGGGGCAAGCCTGGAGTCACCCCTCGGACTTCCCCTTCTTAACATGCAGGGGAGACTATGCTGTGCCATGCGCTGCAGGGCCCTCGGGTGCCCAAGTGACCACAACCTGCTCATCACCCTTTGTCATGTCTGTGGACATGGGTGGCTGAGGCTTGGTCATAAGCCTGGCCTTGGCTCCCTCATGTCTTCCTAGCAGGCATGAGGCCCTGGCTTCCGCTCCCAGCACAAGTGTGTGCATGTGCACGTGTGTACACACACACACATATACTCACAACTTCTTATAAACAAGCTGTCAAGTGTGGCTCCCACTTGGCAAAGGCTTTGAACTTGCTCAGAGCTCTGCTCACTGCTTATAGTTTGGGGTCCAACTTTGCCCAGCTGGGGGCAGAGTTCACTCTCTACCTCACTCAGCCATTCCTGGATGCCAGCTGGGGGCATGCTCGTGTCTTCCTCCTCTACTTCCAGTGTAGGACATGTGTCTCCAGCCCGACCTCGGTCTCCAGCTGAGCAGTGGAAGGAGACGGGAGGTTTCAGGGCACTACAGGCCCATTCGGAAAGAGCGAAGTAGGACAGGGCCCTTGGAGCTCTCCTGCCCTCTGTGCAGGCCTGCGGTCCCGGAACTCAGGAGGTGGAGAAAGGAGGATCATGAGCTCAAGGACGTCCTCAGCTACATGCAAGTTTGACGACAGCCTGGGCCACACAAAACCCTGTCATAAAACCATCAAAAGCAAAAACATGGGGCTGGAGAGATGGCTCACCTGTTAAGACAGTTGCCTGCAAAGCCTAATGACCAGGGTTCAATTCTGCAGCACCCACATAGAGCCAGATGCACATGGTGGCGCATGCATCTGAAGTTCATTTGCAGTGGTTAAAGGTCCTGCTGTGCCCATATTCATCCTTCCTTCCTTCTTCCTTCCTTCCTTCCTTCCTTCCTTCCTTCTTTCCTTCCTTTCTCTCTCTCTGTCTCTCTCTCTCTGCTTACAGATAAATAAATGCATTTTCTTAAAAAACCAAAAACAAGCCAGGTGTGGTGGCGCACGCCTTTAATCCCAGCACAGAGGCAGAGGTAGGAAGACCGCTGTGAGTTCAAGGCCACCCTGAGACTATATAGTTAATTCCAGGTCAGCCTGGACCAGAGAGACCCTACCTCAAAAAAAAACAAAAGAAAAAAACCCCACAAAAACCCAAAACAAGCAATATAATAACCACGTGCACGCACACATACGAGGACCGCACCCATGAGCTCATGAACGCACATTCTCAGCTCCTCGGCCTCAGTTTGGATGTGCAACCTTCCCGGCCCTGCAGGTCCGAGCCCTGGCTTAGTCACTGGCTGAGTGACCGCGTCACCGCTGCACCTCAGTTGCCTCCTCAGGAAAATGGTCAGAGGCCCTGCCTGGGGAGACCGGGTTCCCTGGCTGGGGGGTGGGGTGAGGCAAGTGTGATGGGTCACAGGCCGGGCAGGGCTGAGGCACTGGGACGGTGGCTGCAGGGGAGGGGAAGGACAGCATGGAGGATGCAGTGGGGTGAGGTGCCAGGGCACCCAGGGGTCTCCCCACTCACCTTGTGGAACCAGTACGTTGGCTAGGATGCAGAGCCCAGCTAGGGCTTGAGAGCCCGCCAGGGTCATTCGGCGGCCCAGGAACCTGAGTAAGAGGATGGTGGTGGCCCGGCCTAGGAAGTCTACGGCTCCAAAGAGGGCCTGCAGGAGGAAGATGTCCCCGCCCAGGCTCTGTAGGTCCAGGACCAGACCGTAGTAGGACAGCATCAGGGAGAAGCTGTGGAGGGAGCCAGGGTCAGTGCTCAGCTACTGAGGACCTGGACTCCAGTCCACAGTGTCACCTCACACAGGCTGCCCAGAGGTCACTACCGACCCTGAGGACTGCCCATCAGAACTGGGCACAGCCAGCACTCCAGCAGCCTAGTTAAGAAGCATAGGATGTCTCTGAGGAAGGGTATCCCAGGGAAGGACAGGGCCGATGACTTCATTTGTTCCCTACATGGGCTGTGGGATGGGCGTCACCTCTCGGCTTCTCTGGTCACTGTGTGGCCTCTTGGGGTTAACACGCTGGCCACTCAGGTGTTTGTTTTTTTTTTTCATTTAAAAATATTTTATTTATTTATTTTTAAGAAGAGAGAGAAAAAGAGATAGAGAGAATGGGCTCACCAGGGCTTCTAGTCACTGCAAACAAACTCCAGATGCATGTGCCCCTTTGTGCATCTGGCTTTATGTGGGCACTGGAGAATCTCACCGGGTTGTGAGCCTTGTAGGCAAGACCTTAACTGCTGAGCCAACTCTCCAGGTGTTTCTATGGGTCAGGCTGAACATCCCTTTAGCACTCCTCTGACCTGCTTTCTGGAAGTCACACTGGGCACCTCTCTGAATATCGTGGAAGCTTCACAGGACAGACTGGAAGGCAATAGGATGGGTTCTCATGGGGACACTAGGTTCCCACCACTCAAACAGAAAGCTTTCATGTCCCCAAACTGGTCATCCGCTGGTAGCACTGCTCCTCGGCTGAGGACAGTATGCCAAGACACTTTAACCCAGACATGCCAGGAAGTGCCTTAACTCCTTGACGCCCATGTCCCTACCCTTCTCCTGAGTCTGCTCCCAGGGGTGGGGTGGTGGCACCCTCACTTCCACAGTAGCTGTCTTTTAAAAAATTTTATTTAAGGGACAGAGGAGTGTCCAGCACTGAAACATCTCACACCCTCCAAGGCTCAGGGTCCATTGCAGAAGAGGTGGTGGTAAGAATGTAAGAGCCAAAGGAAGGGTACCACTCCCTACATACAACTGTCTGCACAGAATTTGGCCTCGATATCCAAGACCTTGCAGTGCCTAGCAATACCCACACAAGACCCTCATAATAGGAGGAACAGATGATGACATCAAATTAAAAGAGAGACTAATGGAGAGAGGGAGGGGATATGACAGAGAGCAGAGTTATGAAGGGGAAAGGGGGGAGGGGAGGGAAATACCATGGTTTGTTGCCTGTAAGTATAGAGTATATATAAATTATTTATTAGAGAGAGGAAGGGAGGAAGAGAGAGAAAGAGAGAGAGAGAGAGAAAGTGGGTGTGCCAGGGCTTCTAGTCACTGCAAATGAACTCCAGACACATGTACCATCATGTGCATCTGGCTTACGTGGGTTCTGGGGAATCGAACCTGGGTCCAGCCCTAGCTGTCTTTCGTATAGCATCTGAACTTTCAATTTAGAGATGGAATTTGGGTTTACCAGTGGTTTCAAGGAGAGATGACTACAGACCACTTTTAAAATCTGCTTAACTTAACCCAGGGCTTCACCCAGTAGACTGGGGACAGTCTGGGGACTCCTGTGGAGGAGCTCAGAGCACGCACAACATTCATGGAGTGAGTGAGTGAGCCAGGAGAGCTTGGGAGTAGCTTGGCTGACACCCAAGCGGGCCAGGACACAGGAGGACCTGGAGCCTTGGGTGTCTTCTTGGCTTCAAAACCTCTGATTTAAATAACAAAGGATGCTCACTGGCCTGGGAGAGCCAGGAAATCTTGAAGGGTTTCTGAGGAGGTGAGGGGGACTCTAGATGTTGGTTTTCTTCTACTTTATGGGGCGGGGAGGGGAGCTAAAAATACAAGATTTTAAAGTATTTGATACCCTTCTTTGTTCAGGGATGTAGCAAGTATTTGCCATACAAAACAAGTATGTGGGGCTGGAGAAATGGCTCAGTGGTTTGCAAAGCCTAAGGACCAGAGTTCAAGTCCCCAGTACCCACATAAAGCCAGATGTACAAGGCGGCGCATACATCTGGAGTTCATTTGCAGTGGCTAGAGACCCTGTCATGCCCTCTCTCTATCTGCCTCTTTCTCTCTCTCTCTCTCTTAAATAAATAAATAATTAAAAAATAAAAACAACCAGTATGTGGTTAACTACAGCACAAAATAAACATTTTCCTCATCTTTAGTTTTATTTGAGATCAAGTTCCAATCATACCCGATCTGCATACTTTAGAGGCTCTTTTGGATGTCACTTCAATTAAATTAGTCTAAAGGAGAGTTTTGTTGGTCCTCGGAGCACTTGGGTGCTGAGTCTGGGCCTCCTCGTGTGGGGCCGGGGGCCGGGGGGGGTGGTGACAATGTCTGCAAATGAGGAAGCTAGCTGCTCAGCCAGAGTTCAAATGCATGCTCTTCACCTTGGCCCAGGCACTCACCCCATCTGGGCTCCACTTTCCCTATCTGTGAAGTGGGGTGTTGTAAGGAGTAAGAGGATGCCCAGGCCAGCAGCCTTCAGGGGCCATGCTGTGACGATGAGTCTCCAAGGCTGACAAGCAGTGTTTTCCTCAGACACCATTTATCCCCTGGCTTCAGCCTGACCCTGCTGGGGGGCCACCATCCAAGCTCTGTTCTTGCAACAAGTCTCTCTCCCTTCTCCCTCTGTCCAGTCAGTGAGGACACCAGTTTCCCGGGTGTCCCTGGGGCTTGAAGGTGCTACATTCCCTGGAAACCACCCACATGGCCCAGCTCTGCCTCTGAGAGGGAACAGCGGGGCAGCATACCTCACCGTCAGCATGGTACAGGTCCTCGGGCAGAGCAAGGACACGCGGAACAGGTCCAGCACTGACGCATGCTCCTTGGAGGAGCCCACCTCCTCCTCCATGCTGGACATCAGCACCTCAGAGAAGAACAGCACACCATGAATGTTGGGATGAATGAGAGGGAAGACTGACCTTGGCTGGCTGGCTTTCTTTCTTTCCTTTTTTTGTTTTTTCAGTAGGGTCTCACTATAGCCCAGGCTAATCTGGAATTCACTATGTAGTCTCAGGATGGCCTTGAACTTGTGGCGATCCTCCTACTTCTGCCTCCTGAGTGCCAGGATTAGAGGCATATGCCACCATGCCCAGCTTGACCTTGGCCTCTTGACACAGGTGTTCCAAGCTTGGTGGGGGCGGGCAGGAAAGTTTCTTTCTGGTCTTGCCCTCTCCCCCAGACCTGGCCCATGGAGCCTGCGCTGCCAACAGCAGGCTGCACACTGCTCTTGGAAGGCAACCCCCAAAGCGCCAACCTCCTCCTCATCCCTTTTGGTTGGCACAAGAGCAAGACCCTTCTGGCCAAGGTGACTCTTCACTCTTCCCCAGGGACCCATTCAGTCGTCCTGCTGTGCTGGACCCTGCCAGCCCAGTACTCAGCTAAATCCACCAGCTCTAGCTGATGTCCTCACAGAAGTCTCTTTGATCCCCTACTCCCAAGAAGCTCTTGCTGTCTGTTCTCTGCAGGACACCGTCCAGCTGCTTTCCTGAGATAGCAAGCTTCCAATAACCACCATTCCCCAGATACATCAAGGATCCCATGAGGGAGGGGAATGAGACATATGAGTTGAGTATGTGGGGAGGGCTGGTGATGATGGTACTGTTTTACTGGCAGTTATGATGGTGGGGATGGAGGTGATGGTGAGGATGGAGATGATGGTGGGGATGGAGATGATGGAGATGACAGTAGGGATGGAGGTGACAATGGGAATGGAGGTGAGGGAGATTATGGAGGTGATGGAGATGATGGAGGGGATGGAGGGAATGGAGGTGACAGAGGTGATGGAGGGGATGGTGGGGATGGAGATGATGAAGGTGATGGAGATGATGAAGGTGATGGAGATGATGGTAGGGATGGAGGTGATGGTGGGGATGGAGATGACAGAGGTGACAGAGGTGACAGTGGGGATGGAGGTGATGATGGGGATGGAGATTACACTGGGAATGGAGGTGATGGAGATGACAGAGGTGATGGAGGGGATGGAGGTTTGACAGAGGTAATGGAGGTAGTGGTGGGGATGGAGGTGATGGTGGGGATGGAGGTAATGGCAGGAGGGTGGAGCTGTTGAGGATGGGGATGATGGTGGGGATGGTGAGGGAGATGGTTGAGATGATGGCTGGTGAGGTGGTGGTGTTTTGTAGAGACACCAGTGGCGATATTAATGATGGTATTCGTTGTGATGAAGATGAAACAGACTGTGGTGGTGGTGCAGGGGGAGGTGATGGTTGCAATGCTGCTGTTGAACGTGTTGAGAATGGTGTTGCTATGATTGGTGGTGGCAATGGTGGTGCTGGTGGTGTTGATCCTGGCAGTTTGTGGAGATGCCGAGGTGATGGTGCTGGCAGAGCTGATGGAGGTGTGGGCACAGGTGGGCACTGGAGTGTTGACGACAACAGACAGCATGCCAGCACGCATCCTTTCCTGGGTCACAAGCAGCAGCCTCTCACCTCTAGTGTCAGTGTCTTCTTAGCTTCCTTGCGACCATTTATCCTGGCCACCTTGTGGAGTTCCTGAAGTGCTCTGGCTGGTTGGCCTGTGGCAATCAGCCATCGGGCAGATTCTGGCAGCCACCTGTTGAGGAGACATGTGCTTGGCTGCGGCTTTGCTGTCCCGGTCTACCCCAGGTCAGACGAGAGAGGATGGTGAGCGACAGGGTCTCCAGTTCAACAGGACAGAGGGAAGGTAGGTATTTCTCTTCTGTGCTGTGCTGTTTAGTCCAGGCTAGGAGGTGCAGTATAAAGCCCAGCCCCCCTTTTTTGTGCATAGGCTACCCCAACCTGGCCTCCTGATGCACATCACTGCTCTGCCCAAGCCATAGGTCTAGACTATGTACAGGATACCTGGGCAGGGGTGTCTCTAGAGGTGGCTGCCACTCCAGTGATTCTAGGGTTATTCTGTGAAAGAAAGGGCACACAGTGCTGGGTTTGGCTCTGTGTGCACATGTGTGAACACAAGCATGTAGAGGCCAGAGGACAACCTCGGGTGCCATCGTGGCCTGGAGCTCACCCACTAAACTAGACTGGCGGGCCAGCAAGCCCCAGGGATCACCGGTCTCCGCCTCCCCAGTGCTGGGATGACTGGTGTGCACCTCTTGCCTGGCATTTTCACAGGGGTACTGGAATCGAACTCGGGTCCTTGTGCTTACCACATAAACAATTCACTGACTGCGAGATGTCCCCAGCCTCCTTTCTTTTCTTTGGGCACATGTTAACCACCCTCAGGCAGAATGGAGAGACTGTAAACCCAGCCTGTTTCACGACTTCCAACCGTAGGGCCAGCGGGCTGAGAGAAGCTCTGGTGAAAGACCTAAGTTTGGCCCTGCACACCAGTGTGGGTCCTACTTGAGGCAGTTTGACATGGTGCTTGAAAGAGTCAGCCTGAGGACTGGAGAGATGGCTCAGCAGTTAAGGCACTTGTCTGCAAAGCCTAATGACCCGGGTTCGATTCTCCAGTACCCACACACATCCAGATGTTCTAAGTGATGCATGCATCTGGAGTTCTTTTGCAGTGGCTGGAGGCTCTGGCGTGCCCATTCTCTCTCTCTCTCTCTCTCTCTCTGTCTCTCCCTCTCTCTTTCTCTCTGTATACAAATAAATAAATAAATACATAAATAAAATACTAAAAAAATAAGAATCAGTCTGACAAATTTAGTGGCACAGACCTGTAATCCCACAAGACCAAGACAGGAGGAATATAAATTCAAGGCCTGCTTAGGCTACATAGTGAGTTCAAACCCAGCCTGGGCAACCCTATGTCAAAATTAAAAGTGCAGGGTTGGGGAGATTGCTTAGTGGTTAAGGCCTTGCCTGCAAAGTCAAAAGACCTAGGTTCGATTCCCTGGGACCCACGTAAACCAGATGCACAAGGTGGCGCATGCATCTGGAATTTGTTTGCGGCAGCTGGAGGCCCTTGTATGCCCATTCTCTCTCTCTCTTTCTCTCTGTCAAATGAATAATAAATAAATAAATACAAATATTTTTAAAACGTACAACGAAGCCTGGGAATATAGCTCAGTGGTAGAGCATTTGCCCAGCATGCATCGGGCCTTGGGCACAAACCCTAGTATCACAAGGATAACCTGTCCAGGCTCAAATCTTGCATGTGGTACTCACCAGCTGGGTGGTGCACCAGCAAGTGACTTAACCTCTTTGTGCCTCAGTACCTCACCTGAAAATAGTAGCAACAACATCTTATCACAGATGTATTGTTTCCAGGCACAGTGGCACACTCCAAGGCTGGGGAGGGTGGGAGGAGGATCGCTGTGAGTTCGAGGTCAGCCTGTGGCTGGGGCAACAGAGTGAGTTCTGGGTTCAGCCTGGACTATAGCAAGACTCTGACTCAAAACAAAACAAAAAAAAAAAAGATGTGTTGTGTGGCAGATTCAGCTCTAGTGTGAAGATCTACACCTGGCACACACAAGACCCATGTGATGTAATGTGTAGTTACACCATAGTCTTCCTCCTTGCTTATGGATCCTATTCACAGAGTAGACTCGCTGGGACAGGGAGACATGGCTCAGCAGGTAAAGGTGCTTGCCTGCAAAGCCTGCCGGCCTGGGTTTGATTCCCTAGTTCCTATGTACAGCTAGACCTACAAAGTGGCATATAAGTCTCGAGGCCCTGGCATACCCATACTCACTCTCTCACTCTGTTTCTCTCTCTCTCAAATAAATAAAAATGTTAAATAAAGAAAGAAACTCTGCATCGTTGGCTTTTTGTTCATTTTCGTGGCTGGTGTGTCTTCAGTGCTTGAAACCAGGTCTGGCCTGCGGCAGGAGCTCAGGCATATTTGAGGATGAATGAGTGGGTTCTGTAACCCTCCTTGCACCCACAGTAGGCTGAGGGGCTCCAGCTTGTGGATGCGCGTGGCCGCACACGCCTGTAGCCTTGGTGCTGGGGAGGCAGAGGCAGACTCCCAGTGGCTTCCTGGCTGGCTAGTCTAGCTGAATAGGGGAGCTCCGGGTTCAGTGAGAGACCATTCTCAAGGAGAATGACGCTGAGCGTAACTGAGGATACTTGATGTCGACCACGGGCTTCTACTTGTGCATGCACTCCCTCACACGCGTGTGCTCAGTCACACACATGTACATGAATATGTACGAATACATATGACATGAATATACACATGCACACACACCACACATGCAAAAATAATCATCAAATGTCTTTAAATATCTCCTGATTTTTAGCCGGGTGTGGTGACGCACGTCTTTAATCCCAGCACTCAGGAGGCAGAGGTAGGAGGATCGCCATGAGTTCAAGGCCAGCCCGAGACTACATACTGAGTTCCAGGTCAGCCTGGACTAGAGTGAGGCCTTACCTCAAAAAAACCAAAAAAAAAAACCACCCAAAAACCAAAAAACATATATGTATGTGTGTATATATATATATATATATATATATATATATATATATATATATCCTGATTTTTAAGTGTTGACAATTGGCTGCTCTTTTTAATGTCCCTGCTGGAGCCAAAGCCATGTGGGTCAATGCACGCCTGTCTGAGCTGGACAGGAGCATGGGCTGAAACGCTCACCTGAATGGCAACTGCCATTGTCTTTCTGTGGCTCCCCACAGGACGTGACGTGGTCAGCCAGGTTGTGGGATGAAGGTGGTGGGTCCCCCTCCCAAATGGGTCTCCCTGGGGAAGAGACTCCCACACTGTACTGACCAGGAAAGCAAGAAGATGGCCAAGAAGGGCACCGACACAGCCAGCTGGAGGTCTCGCCAGTCCCGCAGCACGAAGGCCAGCCCAGCCAGGGCCATCTGGCCCGTGCTGTAGGTACATCCCAGTATCGTCATGGTAACAGTCCTCCTGCAGGTGGTAGTCCACTCCATCACTGCAAGGCCAAAAGTGATGTAAAGCTGTAGGGGCGGGCTGGCCTCTGCCACCGCCCCAGGCCAGAAGCAGGAGAGGGCGGACTCACTCAGTACTGTCTGGGCTAAGATGATGCCAGCTATCCCAAAAGCACTCAGGAACCGGAGGCCACAGTAGATGAGGAAATGTGGAGCAAAGATGGCACTGGTGCCAGCCATGCCCACCTGGAGACAGCACCAGCACAGCATTGATTTCCGGCCAAACCTGTTAAGGGGATGAGCATGTGGGCTTGGGGAGTGCCCTGGGGACCCGGTACATGGCAGGTGCTTTTTGCTGAGGGCATGACAAGGTCAGGTTGGCCACAATAGGCATCTCTGCCTTCCTGGGGCTTCTACAAGCTTCTGGGATCACCTAGGGGTACACTTTTAGTGCTTTTATTATTAACACGGGGGTGCCTTTCTCTCAGGGGCAGTGCAGGCTGGTGGTCAAATGGTTAAAAACACAGGCTTTGGGAGCTGGGTGTATCCCAGCACTTGGGAAGCAGAGGTAGGAGGATCGCCGTGAGTTCGAGGCCACCCTGAGACTACATAGTGCATACCAGGTCAGCATGGGCAGAGTGAGACCCTACCTTAAAACCAAAACCAAAAACAAACAAACAAAAAAAAACCCTCAGGCTTTGGTGTCAGACACTTGGATCTGAGTCTAGCTCTGACCAGCTTGGATGACCCTGGGCATGTGACCAGGTGTTCAAAATGTCATACCTCTCTCTGCGTGTATGTGTCTGCTTCTTTTTCTTTCTCAAACAAAATAAATAAATAAAATATTCTAACAATTATTAACAAAATAATAAAAGAGTCAGATGTCAGCTTCTTTCCCCTGGGGCTCAGAAATGTGGAGCAGACCCAGGACTCCCCTCTCTTAGGGTACACTGAAGCTTGCCCTGACACTGCCATGCCTTCAGGCCCCATGGCTGGTGATTCTGTGTTGCTGGGGCAAGGGGAGGAGGAGCCACTCACCGGTGGGAGAGGAGGCCCCAGATGAAGGCTCCTGCTAGGATCCCTGCCATGAAGATGGACTGGCCCATGGGTTTCAGGCCCTGGGAGTCACACACCAGATCCCACTGGAAGAGGAATGTTACATGGGCAAGGTTATGTGGGGGAGGGACAGACTGAGGGTTCTTTACCAGGAGCTTGGCCAGCCTGGGTCTCTAGATTCTGTGCGGCAGGCTACAGGGGGACGGGGTCTGTGTGCCCCAACTTCTGACAACTTCACTTTTTCAATAGGAATAATGACAGGAGCCAGCCCACAGGATGGTGAGGTGGCATCTAGAAGGCAAACCTGTGGAACAGTGTGTGTCACCTAGAGGTGACAGGAGAGGGTCTGCCACGCCAGCCTAAAGCCTCGAGGCCTCCTGTCCACCCTGAAACCCCAGCTCCAATCTGCGCCGGGGTCACCATGAGCAGTGAGAAGTATGGGTTCAAAGGTAAACATTCCCCACCTGGCCAAACATTCCCCGTGTCTATCTGTGCACTTCCGGTACAGTCTGGCTTTGGCAAAGATCTTTAAGTGACTTTAGCAAGAACTTTCCACCCTCTGTACCTGGTGGGTGCGTCATCTGGGGCAGAATCCCATTAGGTGAGGGGCGTCCTCTTTGCTGTTGCCATGCCCTGGCCTTCCCCTACACCTGGCTACACTTGCTCACTAGTCTTCAGGGCTGAGCTCTCCCAGTGATCCCTCTGCCTCTGGAGATAGCCTTGCGTGAAGTCCACCTTCCCATGCTGCCCCAGGGGTCCCAGGGAGAAAGTGTGCAGGCAGCTCTGGGGGCCCTTACCGTGGTCACAACAGTGGACGTGAAGGTGCTATTGTCATAGACCCAGCCATCCACGCATGGCTCTATGGTGGCGTCACTCCAGTTGGTGGCGGTGGTGTTGGGGTCCAGGAGCTGCCACTGCGGTTGGTGGAAGCGGCGGCACTGGTGTAACTGCTGGTTGGGGCCAGTTGGGATGGAGACGGTCAGGAGAGCCTCGTGGATCAGGTTTTCAGGGACCTCAGAGCTATTGTCCAGGATGTGGGCCCAGCAGCGGTGGTCCGGGATGGCAGCTGAGAAGTTTTCCAGCAGCATGTGCAGAGGTATCAGGATGGCAGGGAGGAGCATGGTGATGACTTGCAGGACGTGAAAGAGACCAGCGCTGCCAGCCTGAGCCAAGAGGTCTTCGAACGCCATGGACAGAGCTGACCCTGGCAGTCGGGGAAGCAGGTGAATGACCGGCCTGCTGCTCAAGACAAAGTCTAAGTATTTCAAGCTCTTCTGTGTCCTGCTGGGGGCACTTGTCCCCTCACCAGGTGGGTCAGTCCTGAGATGTTCTGGGATGCTTGGAGGAAATGTCTCCTTGTCCTATTCCCAGGAGTGACCACTGGGATGTCCCAATGCTCTGTGGAGAGGACATCAGAGAATGCACCACTGTGCTGGGCTGTCTGGGACGATGGAGCTGCCCACCAGGTCAGCACCGAAAGAGCTAAGTCACTTCTGGCGTCGCTGGCCCCAAGAGGAAGAAGTCACACCGGTGTTCAAGAACTCAGACTCAATGCTGTTGTGTTACTGAGTTACTGTGGTGGAAGTCACCACCTCATGGGGCGATTAAAGTTTAACTTTGGCATGGGCTCGGGGCTTAGTGTGAGCTACTGGTATCACTTGGAGGTCTAGACCCTTTCAAACCTTTGCCATGAGGCCGTTCAATCAGGACTCCCACTAACCTCACCCAAACCCACAATCGCTTCCGTTGCTGACACAAGTGGTCACCTTTTAGGCCAAGTTTCAAAGTAGGAACCATGGCTGCCACTTCCTGGAACCTCTTAGAAGTGTCCCTCCCCCCTCCCGCCCCCAGTGCCAGAGCAAGTGCGCATGTGTGGAAACACACAAAGTCTTGCCTGTCTGACCACCACCCAAGGCCAGCCCAGCGTCCGTGCTCCCTATGAGGAGAGGAGAAGCCAGCTGGACTTGAGCTCCTGACATGGTCTTTTCCTCCTAGTGACAGCAGCCCCCGGCCCAGATGGTGACTGTGCTGTGCTAAGTCCTCATTCACTCCTAAAAGCAGCCCAGGAGAGAAATGGCATTGATTCCCCCAAATAAGAAAACAAGGTTCAAGCTGGGCGTGGTGACGCACGCCTTTAATCCCAGCACTCGGGAGGCAGAGGTAGGAGGATCACCATGAGTTCGAGGCCACCCTGAGACTACACAGTGAATGTGAAATCCAGGTCAGCCTGGACTAGAGTGAGACCCTACCTCTAGAAAAAATAAAGCAAGAGAAAGAAAAGAAAAGAAAAACAAGGTTCAGAGAGGGCAGACCATTTGCCCTCTCTGAACCAATAACCAAGCTCAAATTTGAACCAGACACCAAAGCCTGAGCTCTCTCCCATGCCCCTGGGTAGCTGTGGCGTCCATCTTGTCCTTCAGTAAATTCTAGTGAAAGGCTGGAATATGCATTTGGGTCAGGTTTACAGCCAGCCCCACGTCACCTCCCAGGGGTGGAAGACGGAAGCAACTGAATCAGATCCGGGAGAGAAAGCTCAGCTATGCCAGGAGTGTGGGTGAGGACTGTGCGGCGTCTGGACCCTGAACTTCCCGGATCTTTCCCAGAGGACTTGGGGAGCTCCACCAAGATGGCGGCCAGCCAGGAAGCTGGGGAGCCGGGCTCTGCAAACCGAGCTCTTTCCTTACTCTACCATTGTGCAGGAACTCCTTCTGAATTTCAAACTAACAGATCCAGGAGAGATGGGGAGCCAGTCCAAACGGAGGAAGAGAGGCAGGCTGAGCCCAATCACAGTGGAAATAGCCAGAGGCTGGGCCTTATAACCAGAGACCTGCGCTTCGTTTTGTGTGGCACAAAAGCTGTCTGTCCTCATCCAGCTGCCGGGGACTCTGGACTAGCCTTTCCCTCCACTGGTTTCTAGTCTGAACCCATGCCTTGCTGTGCCAGTGTCTGCAAAGCTTACCACGTACCAGAACTAAAATGCACAGGGCCACACAGCCCAGACGTCCCCATGGATTCTACTGGTTTGGGGCCTGGGTCTCTCTTTGAGATTCTGGGCCCCAGGGGCCTGAAATCCAAGGTGCACGTGAGAGCTTGATTTCCCTCCCTCCTTCCATATGCTTTTAGTGGATTTATCCTTCCCTGCCCTTTGCTTGTCGTGGACACCACTATGCTTTGCTCACACCAGAAGGTCAAACTTCTCGGATTTGCCAGAAGGCTCCCGGAATCTCCAACTGTCTTTCTGCTTCCAGGCCAAGGATTTTTTTTTTTAATTTATATTTTCTGCTTTTTGGGGGGGACTGCTGGGGGCAGGGCTCAGTGCAGCTGATCTGCCACCTAGTGGTGACACCTGGGACTGCAGCATCTCCAAGTACCAGGCTTAGCCCTGCCTAGGTGCCTAACCCCCAAGGGGACCCAGCGGAGGGGAGAGGGACCTTAGGGAGGAACACAGGCAGCCACAGGTAGTAGTTGCTAAGCCCTCCAAGGAGTCTAATAATAATAACGTGGGTAAGGTGAGGCCCTGGTTTCTCACCGAATCAAAATTGCCCATGCAGTTGACTTTCTTAGCCAAGTAAACCAAAGACCAGGTTGGCTGCCAAGGGACCTTATGTAACTCCTGATCCTTTCTGGACTCCAGTCTCTAAGATGAGGTCTTTCACGTAAAGTAGTAAGGTTAAGTGACATCCTGAACGAACAAATGTTTACTTCCGTCCATCCCATCACCACCATTGTCACCAACATCACCATCCTCATCATCCCCATTGTCGCCATCATCTCCACCACCGCCGTCACCACCGCCATCACCACCGCCATCACCGTCATATCCACCATTACCACCACCACCCCATATGCACTGTCATCGTTGCCACCACCATGACAACCACCTCTGACCCCTCGCTGTTGCCTTTTTCTTTTCCAGTGCAGCCTGTCGTCATAGTTCACACCCAGCTGGGATCATGGGGCCCCTCGTTCGCCTTGTGCCCTGCAGCTTGGAAGATACTGATTCTACAGAAGGAGGAGGACTTTGCTAGGGTCACATGGTGACCCAAGAGCTCCCAGATTCTGCTCTGCAGCATCTTCCCACTGTGCCCACGTGAAGATGCCCCGCTGGACATCGACTCTGGATGTCAAAGAAACAGTAGCTACAAAATGTCACATTTTCTCATGTTCTCACCACCAGCAGTGGCTTAGGCCTCTGTGCCTTGTGTGTCACAAATCTTTGCAAACCTTCCAGAATTTTCCCCAGATGCCCCCTTCCAAGGAAGGAGGAAGGAGAAGGTCTACATAATTCAATAGTCTTTATTTTTAGTTTTTTAAAATAATTTTTATTTTTATATTTTATTTTTATTTATTTTTTTTTGGGGGGGAGAATGGGTGTGCCAGGGTATCCAGCTGCTGTAAACAAGCTCCAGTTGCATGCATCACCTTGTGTATCTGGCTTACTTAGGGTCCTGGGGAATCAAACCTGGGTCCTTTGGCTTTGTAGGCAATTGCCTTAACTGCCTAGCCATCTCTCTAGCCTTATTTTTTTTTGTTGTTGTTGTTTTTTTGAGGTAGGGTCTCTCTCTAGCCCAGGCTGACCTGGAATTCACTATGTAGTCTCATTATGTAGTCCCCTCCCCTCCCTTTCGTCCCCTTCTGCTCCCCTCCCTTCCTCTCCCCTCCCCTTTTCTTCTCTTTGCCTCACAAATCAACAAAGTATACTCAAGTCTCTCACATGGTCTGGGGTGGGAGGATGCAATCCAATGGAAAAGACCCCTTCTTTTCTTTGTAAAGTGTGACCATTGGTTCATAGCAGCCCCCTGTAATAGCCTGATGACCTCAGATGACCACCAGCATGGCTAGGTCCTTCTAAGGACAACAGCAGAGGTAGATGATCAATGGAACAGTGAGGCTCAGAGGAGTTCAATGTCTTGCCAAGCTCAATGTTGTGGGAAGGGGAATCAAACCCCAGGCTGTCCATCCATACACTCACCCCATTTAGAACTCCCTCCATGGAGCTCTGCTGCCTGTGGGCTCCCCTATATGTGACCACCAGTCAATTCAAGGGACCCCAAGGTGGAGACTCAGTGACAGGGGGGCATTTCAATGCGTCTCCACCTTTGTTTTTTATTTGAGAGAGAGAGAAAGAGGCAGTTGGGGGGCGGGGGGAGAATGAGTGAGCTAAGCCTCTAGCCATTGCAAACAAACTCCAGATGCATGTGTCACTTTGTGCATCTGGCTTATGTGGGTACTGGGGAATTGAACATGGGTCCTTGGGCTTCACAGGTAAGCGCCTTAACCACTAAGCCATCTCTCCAGCCCAGTCCCCCCACCTTTTATCTTGCTGAAAACACAAGAGGTTCATGGAAAGGAAGTGCTTGTTCTGGATTTGGAAGGAGGGGAGCAGAGATTGGAACCTAGGTTCCTGAATCGGGGTTCTGGTCTCCTCTCATTGCTGCCTGCAGCCACCAGAGATTGATCCTTTAGTTTGGGGCACTGGGTCCCCTGGAGTGTCTCCTATTGGGCTGACCACTCCCAACTCTTGGCAGATTCAGTTTCTACATTTGATTGAGGAGGCCTCATTAAGGATTATGATGGACTAAATGGTGGCTTCCAAAAAAAAAAAATACAATCACACACTATTTCTCACACCCATGAATGGGGCCTTGCATGGCAAAAGGGTGTTTATAGGGTTAGTTAAGGGTCTCAGTCTGAGTGCATCCTGGGTTCTCCAGGTGGACCCTAAATCCAAGGACAGGGAGGTAAGGAGGAGAGGAACAGAAAGAAGAGGAAGCAGCAGCGTGTGTGTCTTAGTTAACTTTTCTTGTCATTGTGACAAAATACCTGACAGAAGCACCTTAAGTAAGAATATTTTGGCTCACTTTTTTTTTTTTTTTTTTTTGAGGTAGGGTTTCACTCTAGCTCAGGCTGACCTGGAATTCACTATGTAGTCTCAGGGTGGCCTCGAACTCATGGCGATCCTCCTACCTCTCTGCCTCCCGAGTGCTGGGATTAAAGGTGAGCGCCACCACGCCCGGCTTGACTCACAGTTTTGAAAGGAGAAGGCGTGGTGGCTGGCTGGGTTGGCTCAGTGCATGGCAGTGAGCGTGTGAGGCAGAAGATAACATGGTGGCAGCAGACAGGAAGTGGAGGGCTTGGGCAGGCAGCATGGCCAGGCTATAATCTCAAAGTCGGCCTTTAGCAACCTATGACAGCCAGTGAGGTTCAGAGTTCCCATAGTTTGCCCAAAGAGCACCACTGTTCAAGTGTTCAATCCCACAAAGTAATGGGGACATTTCCACTCAAACCATAACAAGGCGTGCATGGTTCAGCTATACACCCAGGATGCCTGAGGCTGGCAGCAACTAGATGTCGCGTAGCACTTTCTCCTTGGAGCCCTGGGAGGGATCCTGGTTCTGCCCACACCCTGATTATGGACTTCCTGGTTTCCAGAACTAAGACAAGATATGCCTGCTGTCGTTAGCCAACAGGTTCATGGTCATTTGATATATGGCATAGGACACTGGAATATACTTTTTGTTGACATGTTTATCTGTGAGGGGTGGGCATGCCTGTGGACGCACGTGCATGCGTGCGTGTGTGTGTGTGTGTGTGTGCCTGTAAAGGCCAGAGGTTGATGTCAGATGTCTTCCTTGATCTCGCTGCCCTTCATTGTACTGAACCAGGGTCGCTCTCTTGAGCCCAGAGCTCACCCATTCAGCTACTCATTAGCCAACTTGCCCTGAGAACCCCTGTCTTCACCTCCCATGTGCTGGGGTTGCGGGTAGACTTCCAGGCCCACCTGGCATTTATGTGGGTACTAGGGGTCTGAACTCTGGTCTCCATGTTTGCACAGCAAGCACTGTGCCCACCGAGCTCTCTTCCCAGCCCCCTCCTTGATGTAAACTTCTGCTGTTTGTTGTTGTTGTTTTTGTGTGGTGTTGCTGATGGAACCCAGGCCTTGCTAAGTAAGTGCTCTAACACTGAGCCACCAGCCCCTCCCCTGCCAGCCCCTATCACACAATTTTATTCCATTTAGTTCTTGAAATGATTTTCCTAGCAAATTTCTCTCCACTTACCAAGACCGGGATCCTGAAGGCTGTGAAAGAATTCATCATCACTTCAGCTCCACATGACATATTAAACACCTCCCAGGTGTCAGGGCCCATGCTGGGCCCTGGGGAACCTCAGAAGAATAGGCACAGAGGTACGCCCAATGGGGAGAAGAATATCAAAAATTGTAGCAATATGGTCTGAACACACACTGTCAGCTGAACTCAACATACTGTGGGGCAAAGGCAGAAGATAGTATGGGGGACTGGGTCAGGGGAAAAGTGACGGGCACAGGTTTGAGAGTAAGGGAGGGTGGGTGTTTCGGGAAGACAGGAGGAACATACAAGAGTCCCGAGGCTGGGCCAGAGAAGACGGGAGAAGGTCTGATCACTAGAGACTAGAGGGCTCACACTTGAGGATGGGCTTAGATGAGAAAGAGGAAGCCAGCGAGGGGCTTTGTCAGGCCCAGAATCAGATCTGTACTGGGCGCAGTCTGGAGATAGTGAGGTAGGTATGAAGCTGAGACATCTCAACATTTATTATTTATTTATTTAAGAGAGGTAGAGAGAATGGGCATGCCAGGGCCTCCAGTCACTGCAAACAAACTCTAGATGCATGTGCCACCTTGTGCATGTGGTTTACATGGGTACTGGGGAGTTGAACATGGGTTCTTAGGCTTCACAGGAAAGCACTAAGCCATCTCTCCAGTCTAAAGCTGAGAAATTTTATATATGTATTTATTTATTTATTTATTTATTTATTTATTTGGCAGAGAGAGAGAGAGAGAGAGAGAGAGAGAGAGAGAGAGAGAAAGGGCCTCCAGCCACTGCAAACGAACTCCAGATGTGTGCTCCCCCTTGTGCATCTGGCTAACGTGGGTCATGGGGAATTGAACCTGGGTCTTTTGGCTTTGCAGGCAAACATCTTAACCGCTAAGCCATCCCTCCAGCCCAAGCTGAGACATTTTAAAGACAACATGAACTACCAGCACAGTGGCATGCAACCTCAGCAATGCCTCCAGAAGTTTTTTTTAATTAAAAAATAATTTTGGGCTGGAGAGATTGCTTAGTGTTTAAGACATTTGCCTGTTAAGCTTAAGGACCCAGGTTCGATTCTCAAGTACCCAAGTAAGTCAGATGCACAAGGTGGTGCATGTGTCTGGAGTTTGTTTGCAGTGGCTGAAGGCCCTGGTGTGCCTATTCTATCTGCCTCTCCCTCACCCCTCAAATAAATAAGAAGTAATAATTTTGCAGGTGTATGTGTATATAGTGTATACATGTGTGGATGCCAGAGGTCAACATCTGGTACCTTCCTGTATTGCTCTCCATCTTACTTATTTAAAGATTATTTCATTTATTTATTAGAGAGAAAGAGAGAGAGAGACAGAGACAGAGAGAGAGAGGATGGGCACACCAGGGCCTCCAGCCTCTGCAAACGAACTCCAGATATATATGCCACCTTGTGCATATGGCTAACGTGAGTCTTGGGGAATGGAGCCTGGGTCCTTTGGCTTTGCAAGTAAGTGCCTTAACTGCTAAGCCATTCCTTCAGCCCTATTTTAGAAGATATTTTTATTTTTTAAATTTATTTATTTGGGGGAGAGAGAGAGAGAGAGAGAGAGAGAGAGAGAGATTGCGAGAATGGGGATCTTATTTACTGAGACACTCTCTCACTGAAGCTGGAGTTCATCCATTCGGTTAATCTAACTTCAGCAAGTCCCAGAGATCCCCCTGCCTCTGTCTCCTCGGCCCTGGGATTACAAGATCACACCGCCACATCCAGTTTTTCTGCAGGTGCTGGGAATCTAACCTTGGGTCTTCATGCTTGCATGGTAAGCACTTTACCAGCTGAGCCTTCTTCCCAGTTCTGAGAATGGGTTTTATAATGCCCATCCCTTCTGAGGGTCTCGGTGACCTGTACAAAGTCACAGAACTTCGGAGCTTCTCTGAGGAGGGGCTTATGTCCTGCCTTCCAGCCATGCATAGCAAGTGTGTCCTGGCCACATGCTGGGTTAACCTGTAAGCCCATTAACCGCACGTTGGCGCCTCCTCCAGTGCCTGCCTCTGTTACCGGGGCCCAGAGCGCCTTGGCCTGGGCGGGGTCTCCCAGCTTCACGGATGACCCATATCTGCTCTGGCCTTGTGCCAGGGTCACAGGCAGTGGAGTGTAACATGCCAGCTCTGTGGGAGCTTTTGCCGTGACCGGGAGTGAACATGTGGGAGCCAGTCATGGGATCCTACACATGCTGAGTCATCATAGCCCCCTCCCCTCCCTCCCCAGACAGCTAAGGGTCCTTGGCACCCACCATGTGTGTGCACACTCCACATGAGGCTTCACTTAGTGCTCACCAGGACCTCACTGCAAACTCCAGGATCTGAGGGACACCTGGATGGCTACAGGACCTCATCTACCCTGGGGAACAGAGCCTGTCCTGGAGTTCTGGAGAGAGGTCTTCCTGCCCAAGCCACAGGTCAATGGTGTCCCATGCAGGCAAAGCTACACTGGCCCTGCTGCAAGCTCTGGCAGTGGAGACACTTGAGGGCCCGGCTGGTTTGCAAACTGCCTGAGAGTTAGGACAGAGCCCCCTTCTGAGGATCCTGGGGCCAGGGTGGGGTTGGGGGCTCCTCTGGGTCTCCACGGTATCCATGGCACGACACGCAGGGTGTGAAGGACAAATGTGGCTTCTCTCTGCCCTGTCCACTCCAAGGATGGCTCCAGGACCCACCACGTCCCGTCACCTGGGAAAGGCAGAGTCCCAGTCTCCAGTCACAACAAGATCTACACTCACCACAACCCCACAAAGTCTCTGCACCCACCAAAGCGTGCGAAACCCTGGCCTAGATCATTCTGGACAGGTACTGCTATTCCACACCTTCCATCCGCTCTCACGGGGCTTCCAAATGCCCGAGGCTCGGAGTTTGATCCTCAGCACTAGACTAAAAAGATAAAGACAAAGAAGGAGAAAGGTTCTTTATGCAGGGAAGAGTTCTCTGCACGTCTAGGCGTCTGAGCCTGGTGGCTGTATTTGCTGCAGTCAGTGTGAAAGCAAGATCACATCCCTGCTCCGGGCATGGTCAGGCCATGCAGCAAGGCACCCCCAGGGGCAGAGACGAACCGTCCTGTAGAAGGGATATTACTACTTGCTATTTGTTTGTTTGTTTAGACTCAGTCTCACATAGTCCAGGCTGGCCTGCAATTCACTATGTAGCCAAGGCTAGCCTTAAACTGACCCTCCTGCCTCCTCCACACAAGAGCTAGGGTTGTAGGTAAGAGCCAGCTCACCTGGCTGTAACCTGTTGTTTACATAGACAGGCAGATGCTTGGGGACATCCCTGTCCTCACCTCATCTCCTTCTCCCCCCACCCCCAGTCCCTACCTTGGTGGCAGGTAGATTTCAGGCCTCCTCTCCATTGGTCTGAACACAGATGTTGAAGGCCTTTGCCTACTGAAGTTCCTGTTAAAGAAGGCACTTGGTGACATTGCCTAGGGGGACACAGGAGGCCCTGGTCCCAGATCTCCTGAGACCTGCTACCTGTTCTCCTGGGGCCTTGGTGGTTGGTGGGCTCAAGGTTCCAGTAATCATTTTTTTTCTCGCCTCCCTCCCCAAATCCAAGCAAATGAAGAAAGTAATGAGATTGGAAACTCCAAGTCAGCACGGGCAAGCTGAGGAAAGATGAACCAGAAGACAGACAGCATTGGCAAGATATAAATAAAGGTCACAGGGTGGACACGAGGGCAAGAAACCTTGACCAAGACACCCACAATGCCATGCAGAGGGGAAGACGGGTGCTCAGAAGCCACCGCCTTTCCTAGAAGCAAAGCACCCCCAGGGTGCAGGCCCAGCACACAGGAGTAACTTCTGGAAGGGCACATGCAGAACAGCTGTGTCCCTAGAGATGTAGCTCTGAAGTGGACATCACCCAGTGCAGCTAAAAAGGAGCTCACAAACGGAGTGTTGGGACCAGAGGAAAATGGCAGCATCTTCTATGATTCAAGTATGTCCCCGCAAGTTCATGTGTGGGAACTTAATCCCCAAATGCACACACATTTGGACACAGGTATCTTTGGGAAGTGATCGGGTTAAATAGGTCATGAGGTTGGGGCCCCTGTCTGATGGGATTAGAGACTTTATTAGACGAGGAAGGGAGCTGAGCTGGCACCTTGCTCTGTCTCTCACCATGTGATGCCCTGTGCCCTGTTGTGGCACAGCACCAGGCTCGCACCCAATTCTGGCACTGTGGTGGTGGGTTTCTCAGCCTCCAAACTCTCTTTAAAAATTACCCAGTCTGGGGCTGAGAGATGGCTTAGCGGTTAAGCGCTTGCCTATGAAGCCTAAGGACGCTGGTTCAAGGCTCCATTTTCCAGGACCCATTTAGTAAGCTCATTTGCAGTGGCTGGAGGCCCTGGAACAGCCATTCTTTATCTATCTGCTTCTCTCTGTGTCTGTCTGTCACTCTCAAATAAATGAAATAAACAAAAAAAGATTTAAAAAATTACCCAGTCTGTGTCACTCTGTTATAGCAACAGAAATGGACTAAGACTACCCCAGGCATCTTAAGGCACTCACAGGGTAAGCGGAGCCCTTTACTCAAAAAAAAAAAAAAAATCCACAAGGGCTGGGAAGTGGCTCAGTGGTTAAAGGTGCTTGCTTGCAAAGCCTGAATTCTCCAGTATCCACATAAAGGAAGATACACCAAATGTGAATGAATGCAACTGGAGTTTGTTTGCAGTGACAGGAGGCCCTGGTGCACCCATACTCTGTCTCTGTCTGCCTCATTCTCTCTGAAATAAATAAATAAATAAAATTAAATAATTTAAAAAATCCACAAACTCTTCCTGACCACCACCCTCTCCACCTCCCCCCTGCCACACGACCACAGGCAGGGCTCTCACAGCCAGAACCGTCGGTCATGGCCAGTGTGGCGGCAATTCTCTTTCTTTTCTTTTTTAAACTAACTTTATTTATTTATTTTTATTTGAGAGAGAGAGAGAGAGAGAGAGAGAATTGGCACACCAGGGCCTTGGTCACTGAAATGGAACTCTAGAAGCTTAGGCCACCTAGTGGGCATGTACAATCTTGCACTTACCTCACCGTTGTGTATCTGGCTTACGTGAGACCTGGAGAGCCCAACATGGGTCCTTAGGCTTCGCAGGCAAGTGCCTTAACCACTAAACCTTCTCTCCAGCCCAAGCAGGAATTCCTGCTTGGCCTGAAGGATATTCCAGCAACCCACAATTTTGACGATACTTTTCATCTTCAAATATGTATAGACAACCAAGAAACACCAAAAACAGAATGAATGTGGATGTACTAGAAGAGAGACACCAAACTCAACAAAGGGAAGACTCAACCCAGGAGTAGGTAAAGTAAGGCAGTATTCAAAAGAAAAAAAAAGTAAAATATACTTCCTGGTTTCAAAAGATCTAAGAGGCATCTGTTTCTCAAATAACAGGCTTCTGTGAAAACATCTGTCCTGGAAATTGTAAACAGGACTGACACATTCTGAAGCTGCCAGTTCACAGGTTGAATAATGAGATGGATCCAGTGACCTGGGTTTTCTGGCAAGGGGTTTCCCAGAATGCACTACGGAAGGAAAGTGGCAGAAAAAATCATGAACAAAAAGTTACAAGATGTGGAAGTTAGAAGATTTTCCACATTTACGTCATAGAAAACACCAAACATGGGGCATAAAATAACAGAAAAAAAAAGTAAGAAAAGATAATACCTCTTAAGTTGAAAAAGATTGAAATATTTAGATCGCAAGGTTCCAGTAATGGCAGAGGACCAACTAAAAGATGACAGACACCTGACCAAAGTCTAAGAAGAGAGATGGGTTTGCATAGTGAGTCCCCACTATCCATTCGTTATTTCTTTTTTTTTTCTTTATTGGCATGTGTATGTGTGTGGTGTGCATGCATGCTTTGTATGTGTGTGGACACATGTGAGTGTTGGTGTGCACATACGTGTACACATGCATGTGGAGACCGGATGTCAACACTGGTTCTTCTTCAGTCACTGTGCACCTTATTCTGGACCTAGGGTGCACCCATTGGGCTAGACTAGCTACAAAGTGAGCCCCAGCGATTCCCTGTCCACCTCCCCAGCGCTGTGATCACAAGCACGGGTCTCCATGCCCAGCATTTATGTTGGTGTTGAGGATCTGTTGCAGTCAGGTTCGCATTGCTGGTAGAAATCACCCAACCAAGAGCAGCTTGTGGGAAAAAGAGGTTTATTTTGGCTTATAGGCTCAAGGGGAAGCTCCACGATGGCAGGGGAAATGATGGCATGAGCAGAGGGTAGACATCACCCCCTGGCCAACATAAGGTGGGCCATAGCAACAGGAGAGTGTGCCAAACACTGGCATGGGGAAACTGGCTATAACACCCATAACCTGCCCCCAACAATACACCACCTCCAGCTGGAGAGACTAGCATTCAGAATACCTAAATTTAAGGGGGATACTTGAATCAAACCACCACAGGATCCAAATGCAGGTCCTCATGTTTGTATGGTAAGCACTTTACTCACTGAGCCACCTTCCTAGTCCTTTCTTGTTGATTTGTTGTTGTTTCCAGGTAGGGTCTCAGTCTAGCTCAGGCTGACCTGCCACTCACTCTGTAGTCCCTTGAACTCACAGCGATCCTCCTACCTCTGCCTCCCAAGTGCTAGGATTAAAGGCATGCGACACCACACCCAGACTTTTAAGAATTTTTTGAGATAGGGTCTTGCCATCTAGCCCAGGCTGGCCTTGAACTCACCATTCTCCTTTCTCCGCTTACTGAGAGATGGAATGGAAGCCACTATGCCTGGCTTATGTTCATTATTTCAATCAGCAAGCCTTTGTTAAGGATCCCGGTTTTGTGCCAATTGCTGTGGATGTCCATCTGGGTAACACAGATGTAGTCTATGACCTCACAGTATGCAGAAGAGGAGGAACGAGGCAGCCCTGCTGTGGCTCAGGATGCTGGCCCAGACTGGAATCCAGCGCTGCTCTTAGCAGGCAACTGACAACTGCCCAGAGTTCCTTTCCTTCTGGGTAAAACTGCAAGTAGTTCCTGTGCTTGTTTTTTTTTTTTTTAAATATTTTATATTTATTTATTTATTTATTTGAGAGAGAGAGAGAGACAGAGATTGAGAATGGGCATGCCAGGGCCTTCAGCCACTGCAAACGAACTCCAGACATGTGTGCCCCCTGTGTTTCTGGCTTACGTGGGTCCTGGGGAATGGAACCTGGGTCCTTTGGCTTTGCAGGCAATTGCCTTAACTGCCAAGCCATCTCTCCAGCCCTGCTTGTTTGTTTTGACATGGGGTCACCCTATGCAGCCTAGGATGGCCTGGAACCCAACATCCTCCTGCCTCCGCCCCTCATGGGCTACCACACTCAGTCACTGGGATTGTTTGAAAAACATAAGGAAAGCCCTAAAACAGTGGCCAGCATGTACCTTGGAGATATTGGGGTCCCCTCCCAGAACACTGTGCTTAAGGGAGTAAGGGGAGCTGTTTGGTTCCCCAGTGGGCATAAAGGTTATGTTTACACTATACTGTCACCCATAAAGTGTAAAAAGAGGCACAGAGAAGTCAAGGCACTTGCCTGGTAAGAGTAGAACTGGATTGCAAGTAGTCATTGTGCCTAAAAACACACCTTAATTAAAAAAAATTAAGGGCCTGGAGAGCTGGCTGGGAAGGTGAGGGCACTTTGTGCACAAGCACGAAGACCTGAGTGCTATCCCCAGCGCCCACATAAACAGCTGCGCACGGATGAGAACGCCTGCAAGCCCGCAGCTGAATGGGGTGGGTAGGAGGGGCACTGGGCTTGCTGGCCAGCCAGTTAGCCAAAAAGCGGCGAGCTCCAGGCTCCGTGAGAGTCTGTCTCAAGCACACAAGGCCAAAGTGTGACAGAGGAGGACACCTAACGTCCTTCTCCAGCCTCTGCCCGCGTGCAGATGGGATCTCACATCTTCATACCCACATGTGTACGCACACACGCACACACACACACGCACACACACACATCCTATACATATTCACCAAAAGGTAATTTATTGCTTTAAAAGGCTAATGTCTGGGTGTGGTGGCGCACACCTTTTATCCCAGCACTCAGGAGGCAGAGGTATTAAGATCACTGTTAGAGGTTAGCCTGAGACTACACAGTGAATTCCAGGTCAGCCTGGGCTAGAGTGAGACCCTACCTCAAAAACACAAACAAACAAACAAACAA
The DNA here is from genome assembly GCA_036346955.1 of Dipus sagitta. Classification (NCBI taxonomy): domain Eukaryota; kingdom Metazoa; phylum Chordata; class Mammalia; order Rodentia; family Dipodidae; genus Dipus; species Dipus sagitta. Next base: position 163,756,389 of record CM070770.1, read on the forward strand.
ACCAACCAACAAAAAAAGCCAATGACCATCTGAGAAGTTGGAAAAATGGTGACACTCATAGACTGGATTGATACAGAGGGATCACAAAAAAATGTATCTAAAAAATACTAGGGACACTTCCTGTCAAGATGGCGTCTGCCTAACCACACCACACCTCCCCAGAAAGGAAAGATAAACACAGATCCTAAGGAGAGAACCACCCCATCATACCTCAAAAGGGCCCCAGCTGAAACTAAGAATAATTGGCAAAACAAGCAAGTGTGCTGTTTTCTTGGTGAACCTGGTACCAGCACAAGGGTGAAGGAGATCGACACAGAGAACAATCAACTCCTACCAAATCAGATATCCAGAGACACAGAGGCTCCCAAGACCTCATCACTGAAGCAGACCTAAAATGAACCCAACGTGGCTCAGGGAAATTTGCAGAAGAGGGGGCGGAAAGAATGTCAGAGCCACACATTGGGTCATGATACACAGAGACATTTCCTCCTACCCATAACTGCTGGCTAACTCCACAATGCGTGACCCATATACCCCAACAAGGAGGGGCCAGGGGGAGGAGGGAGGACAGGGAGGAGACTAACAATGGTCCCAACTTGACTGTATTCACTGACTACAAAACTAATTTAAAAAAAAAAGAAAAAATACTAATAAAACAGAAACAAGAAAAGTTTAAAGGCGCTGGAGAGATGGCTTAGCAGTTAAGATACTTGCCTGTTAAGTCTAAGGATCCAGATGCAATTCCCAATACCCATGTAAGCCAGATGCACAAGGTGGAGCATGCATCTGGAGTTCATTTGCAGTGACTAGAGGTCCTGACATACCCATTCTCTCTCTATCTGCCTCTCTGTCTCTCAAGTAAATAAAATAAAATTAAAAATAAATCCTGAGTTACTTGTGAAGCACAAATGCAGTAAGACGGGGCATGTCTGTGTGTGAGCACCAAACAAATCTGGGAAGGCAGTGCTGCTGGAGACGTGGGATACGGGATGTGACCAAGACGGTCTTGAAGGTCTGGGGACCTAAAGGTGGAGGGTCCCCTAGTCAGGCCTGGCCATGACCTTCTGGGAAGGAACCCTTAGACCTGGACTCACTTAGGACAGTGCCTCGCCACCTCCTCGGCCTGGGCCTTGGCTGTCCATTCAGCTCCTGTTAGTTGTGTCCAGCTGCTGCCCCAGGCCTCAGCTTGTCATACCCTATCTGGGTGATACTGATGAGGACTACTCTGTCACCAAGGCCTGCAGGAAATGGCCTGACACACTAGATATTTCATGTCTTATAAGACAGTCTGCTCATCCTTAACCTGATTTCTTTTCAGTGCACCATGCTTCTTCAACCCCTTAGGCCAGGGACCCAGGCCAACATGTGGACCCAGCTGATGAAAGGAAGGGGCTGGGGACACTGTTGCTGACAGGGAGGCTGGGAGGCAGCTGGGGGAGAGGCTAAAGGCTTAGGTCATGCTTGTCTTTCAGAGACACGGGTGAGGTGGGAGGCTTAGCTGGAGAGGTGGCCCAGTGGCTAAGTGTGCTTCCTACGCAAGCGTGAGGGGCTGAAAGAGACAGGAGGTTTGAGTGTAGGGGTCTGTGAAGTTTCTGAAAGGACAAATGTGGGAGTCACTTGATGGCACACTTCTCTTGCAAGATGCATGCCTCCTCTTGCTTCTGGAACAATCAGCTCAGAAAACAAACGCTGCTCTTGAAGGCTTGAACCTGTACTCCAGGCTCTGAGACTGGCCAACCTAAGGGCGTGTGCCCCTCATCCCAAGGGCCAGACGAACCCATCACGATGGAAAGACATAAAGTGGCCTTGGATCCCTTACTGTGAAGCCCCTACCCTTCCCTGTTCACTTGCTTGCAGGATCCTGGGGGCCTCCTGCCAGGTACCCCTGGACCCTGGGGACAGCTAGACCTTAGGACCTCTCATCTGACAGGACTTCCAACCAGGAACTCCAGCACCTCTGGGCTTCCTCTGTGGTCACCAGAGGACCCCCTGCCCCAGGGATTGTCATGAAGACCTTGACTTCATGTTCCTGTCTAGCAGCTCTTGCTCCCCCCGGGATCTGACCCTCCATCCTTATCCTGGGTGGTGGTATGGGACAGGTGAAGGCACTTGGTCCAAGAAGGAGAAAAGCCCCAGGCTGCCAGTGCTAGGATGGAGGAGACGTGCTTCTGAGACCCTCTGCACTTTGGCCCTGCTGACCACTCCCCCACTGCAGTGCACTGAAGGGAGAATGGAAAGTTCCAGAGGCCTCATCCTGGAGGGGAGCTGGTCATGACCATTTCCTGCTTCAGTGACCAGCACTCCCCTAACTCCACCTGGGAGGACAGTGACAGCCACATTTCATACTGCCAGCTCCCTCCACTTGGGGACACCAGCAAAGGAGCAGTTGGCCATCTTTGTCTCAGGAGAGGACTTCCGCCCCTGGCTCCCTGGGCAGCAGGTGCCTTCCCTCAATGCTGTAGCCCCCAGTGTCTCTCTGGGGCACCAGACAATGCAGCACAGAGACACACGAGTCAGCCAGCACCAGGCGGCTGAAAGCCTGGCCATCCACGGGAACACAATGGCAGATGACAGCGCTTGTTTCACCCTTGTTGGGCATGAGGCCTGAGAGGCCCGGACTCTGGTGGCAGCGCATAGCAAACCCAGAGCCAGCTGTCCTGGGGACAAACACTGGCTCTGTCACTATGGGCAAGGTGACCACATGGCTGTTACCAAGCCTCTGTTTTTCTGTTTGTAAAGGGTAGACACTGAACTGACCTCACAGCATACAGTTGAATAGGGTTCAGGTTAACTAAACTGTCTAGACATCAGAAAAGGCCAAAGAAAGACACCAGCATAGGAGGAGGTCTGGGCCTGGGGTATCGCTGGCCTTGCTGCGGAGTTTGGTAGAGGTCTGTCCTTCGCAGCCTTCCCTCCTATCTATAGGCCACTACTGTAGTTAATGTCAAGGTTTTCCTCCAGTCAACCTAACGTTGCTATCAACTCCCATGACTCAGAACTTACAAACAGAAGGAAACTGCAAAAACACATCCAGTGAAAATAGAACTGACACCGAGAGTGCCTTTGCCTCCCGGGTTTGTTTTATTGTTTGCTTGCTCGTGGTGCTGAGGTCCAGTCCAGCGCCTCACCCCGGCCAGCCACAGGTGCTGCAACCCAGCTGCTCCTGCCATTGAGCAGCCCACCAGCCCTTTTTTCTTGGTTTGGAAGAATTAAAGGCACTTGTATGCAAAGCCTGCTGACCCAGGTTCCACCGCCCAGTACTCACATAAACCCAGATGCACAAAGTGACAAATGTTCACATTGTAGTGGTGTATGTGCGGTTTGCAGTGGCAAGAGGCCCTGGTGCACCCATACACTCATTTGCTCTCTCTCTCTCTCTGTCCCATAAATAAAATTAAAAAATTAAAAGAAAAAGTAAGAATCATTGTTTGGGTGCAATGGCCATATTACCTGTGAACCCAGTACTTGAGAGGTGGAGCACACCATTCTCTGCTACATAGTGAGTTTGAGGCCAGCCAGGATTATATGAAACTGTCAGAAAGCAAGGAAGGAAGAGAGAGAGGGAGGGGGAAAGAGAAGGATGGAGAGAAGAAAAGAATAAGAATTTTCCTGTTTGGGGTAAAATCTAGGGGCTGAAACAGGAAACAAACTTCCTGCCACTTGACGGCAAAGCCTCCAGGAAGGAGCCTAGGAGGGAGCCTCCTCTCCCGTTGGCTGTTAACTTGAGGCCCTCTGGCGGCTGCGGGCTTAGCGTCCAGCAACCTTTGGCAGAGGGACAGCACGTGGGCTCCTGGGATAGTAGAACCCGGGGCGTGGCTGCCCTAGTGGCCGCCTCTGCCCCGCGCTCCTCCTCCAGCGGCACCCTGTCCTCCGCTGCATCCAGATCCCCAGAGCATCCCCGCCACACCTCGCAGGAGGAGCCCCGCTGAACGCACGGGAGCCAGTTCTCAGACCACTCCAGCTCACGTAGTGGCTGAGCTCCGGGAGCACCGCACCCGGGCGTGCACATGGGAGCAGCTCCGCCAGGGGTGTAGGGACCACGTCTACGCCCCGCAGCTGCGACGGCGACATCGACCCAAGGCCCAGCGCGGCCACACCCCGAACTACTCCCCCTGCAGGTCACCGTCGGCACTGCAATGGGAGGGCAGCACTTGGACCTGCCTGGGGACCATGGCAGGCTACATAGTGACTGGACTAGAAAGGGACAATAGGACTACCCGCAGTCTGCAGCGAGGGACACAGGAAGCCAAACCAGAGACTCTGCAGCCCTTGGCTCCACGCAATCAGGACTCGGTCAGTAACTGCCAGTCGACCCCAGTCCCCTCTCCCCAATTTTGGACCAGCTAGAGAAATTGCATCTGCTCCTCTAGCCAGTGACGTGGGGGTTTCAACTGCTCGCCCAGGCCAACACCGCCTCGGTGGCCTCCCCTGCCCCCTACGAAGCTTTCTCCATCCCGGACTTGCCTTTGAGTCTCTGTCTAACGCACATAAGTGAGGGTGGCCACTCCAGATTGTGAATAAACAGATTTAGTTCACCCATCTGGCTGGTCTTTGCTTATTTTCACAATAGTAAAAATGACAACAAGCATGTTCATGGGACGAAGCATATAAAGCAAACTAACTTCTGTTCTGGCTTTTAGGCGAGGAATATTTTGCCTATGTCAAACCATTCCTCTACCCACATGATAAGGCTCGGAGAAGAGACAAAACTTGCCAAGGTCACTCACTCTATAAGGGACAATGGATTTGAGCTCAAACTAGGAGGATTTTTTAAAAATTTTAATCTTTGGGGTTGTTTTTTGTTGTTGTTGTTTTGTTTCTTTGCTTTTTCTAGGTAGTGTCTCAGTCTAGTCCAGGCTGACCTGGAATTCACTATGTAGTCTCAGGGTGGCCTGGAACTCACAGTGATCCTCTTACTTCTGCCTCCCGAGTGCTGGGATTAGAGGCGTGTGCCACAATGCCCAGCTTTTTTTAATCTTTATTTTTAGAGAGTCTTTTTTTTTGTTTTCAAGATAGGGTCTCATATGTCTCAGGCTGTCCTGGAACTTGATATGTAGCTGAAGATAACCTCGAACTCCTGATCTTCCTGCCTCCACTTCCAGAGGGCTGGGGTTAAAGGTGCAGTCCAGCACACCTGGTTTTAAGTGGTGCTGGGGACGGGGCCCAGGACTTCATACATGCTAGACAAACACTCTACCAACTGAGCTCCATTTCCAGCCCCAGAAGTGCCTGCTGTCAGGCCTGGTGCACAGGCTGAGTCTTGGCTGGCAGCAGTTCCTGTTGAGTATACCAACTCACCCAAGGAAAGCCTTCAGAAAGAAGTTGGGGTTTTCACTATACGCATGCCTGTTAGAGGATTTTGGTTTTTTTTTTGTTCTCACACAAAGAGCACATCCTGCCAGCATTGAAAATTCAAACTTATGTCCCTGAGCTCTGTTCCACAGCCACCTAGTATAGCCAGGCCTTCCCACCCTCTTCAGGAGGGTGCCAGATCAAAGGGACTGAGTTTAGGGAAACTGTCATCTTAACCCTAGTTCTGTCCATTTATTTAAGTCTTCTTTGACTTATTTACTCCATGTGTTATCGTTCAACATAAAGAACCTGCAAGTATTCTGTTAGATTTATATTCAGTATTCTTATTTTAATTTTGTATATGTGGTATGCATGTGTGCATACATATGTGCATAAGTTTTATTTCTTTTCAATTTGGATGTTTTTTCTTCTTATTATTGCTATTTTTAAACTTATTTATTGCTTTTATTGTAAAACAGTTGTACTCTTAGATCCCCTCTCCCCCGCTCCAGTTCTGCTGACGGTCTTTTTCTGTGGGTTATTGGTATTCATTGTGGGGACTGAGAGGCCACAGTCAGTCTCTGCAGGGATGGGGAAACACGGTGTCTCAGGCTCTTCCCACCCACCCTGAGGCTCTTATAATCTTCCCACCCTCTTATCTCTATTTTAAAAAATATTTTAGGGATGGAGAGGTAGTTTAGCAGTTAAGGTACTTACCTGCAAAGCCAAAGGACCCAGATTCGATTCCCCAAGACCCACATAAGCCAGATGCACAAGGTGGCACATGCATCTGGAGTTTGTCTGCAGTGGCTGAAGGCCTTCGTGTGCCAATTCTCTCTCCCTCTCTCTCTCTGTCATCTATCTATCTATTTCTCTATCTATCTATCTATCTATCTATACATACATACATACATACATACATATATATATATATCTGCCTCTTTCTCTCTCAAATAAATAAAAATAAATAAAAAATGTTTTAAACAATATTTTACCCAAGTATGGTGGCACACACCTTTAATCTCAGCACTCTGGAAGCAGAGGTAGGAGGATTGCAGTGAGTTTGAGGTCAGTCTGAGACTACATAGTGAATTCCAGGTCAGCCTGAGCAAGACCCTACCTCAAAAAACAAAAAAAAAAAAAAAAAAAAAAAAATTCAAAAATAGTTTTATTGATTTATTTGTAAGGAGAATGAAAATGAGTGTGTCTAGGCCACCAGCCACTGCAAATAACTCCAGATGCATGTGCCACGTTGTGCATCTGGCTTTACATGGTTACCAGGAAATTAAACCCTGGCCAGCAGGCTTTGAATGCAAGCACTTTTAACCTCTGAGCCATCTCCCCAGCCCCTTTGTTTCTTTCTCTTGCCTTGCTTTGTCTGACATTGGGAGGGCCCTGGGTTAAAGGAAACCTAAACTGTCTGTCACAAAGGCCCCGGGCTATGAGGGTTAGCAACAGCCTGCACCATGGTCATATCTTTGGGACCTGGGCTGGCAGGGGAGCTCCTCCCCCCATCCTTGGGGGTTGCAGTGAGACAGGATCTTTCTCCTATTCTTGGGGATCGCAGTGAGCCTGGACCCCCAGACAAAATCCTGGACCCAGAGATTGGCAGGAAGTAAGGCCACTCCCTCTCGGAGCACGGGATACCTGGACTTTCAGATAAGACTTAGGCTTTGCCCATAACTCTGTGGCCTTTGGCCAGTTGCCTAGGAAACTGCTTATCAGCCGACACCTTTACACAGCCTACTCCCCTGAGACCCTAGATCACCTGACCCACCATTGCCTACGTGCTGGAATGAATGTCCCCATAGACTAGCAGTCTTTAAATCCACCAATCCCCTTAGGGTCCTTTTCGCGCCCTCAGATGCTTATAAATCCATTTTCCCTGACAATAAACCGAGAACTGTGCACCGGAATGGACTCCCAGGAGGGAGTGATTCTTTCTCTAGTTACACACCCCCAACTTTGGTCTCCACGGTTGCCTGGGACGCCTTTAGGTCTTCAGGGAACTACAGCCGACCTGGAGCAAGAACCAGGAACCCACATTGCTTCACTGGCATGTGTGTGCAAATGTGTACGCAGGTGCGTGTGCACATATGTAAGCATGCATGAGGAGACCAGCGGTCGACGTTGGGTAACTTTCTCTCTCTCTCTTTTTTTTTTTTTTTACTTTTTTGGTCACAGTATACTAAGGAATCATCCAAAACCTTCCCCCAATGAAACTGAAACTGGACATTTCATTAGAACATCACATTTTTTTTTGTTTTGTTTTTTTTGAGGTAGGGTCTCACTCTAGCCCAGGCTGACCTGGAAATTCACTATGGAGTCTTAGGGTGGCCTCAACCTCACAGCAATCCCCTTACCTCTGCCTCCTGAGTGCTGGGATTAAAGGCATGCGCCACCACTCCCAGCTGGGTAACTTTCTTAATTGCTTTCTGCCTTATTCTTTGAGACAGGGTCTCTTACTGAACCTGGAGCTTATCAATGTAGCTAGAGCAGCTAGGCCAGTGAAGCCCAAGGACTCCTGTCTCACCTCTCAGCACTGGGCTTATAGGCACACGTCCACCAAGCCCTGTGCACCTGAGGGTGCGTATGTGTGCATGTGCGCACGTGTGGTGGGGCTGGATATTAACCTTTAAAGAAGGGCTGTTTTCTAGACACATGTTTTGTTAAGCGCTCAGTGAATGTTTGTGAATAAGTACACGCATGCATGCAGGGATGCATGAGGCACTGGAAAGGTGAATGCCAGGACGCAGCCAAATGCCCTTCTCTGTAACCCACAGCCTGTGCCCCTCACCCTCCTCTGGGCCAGCATCTCTGAAGTGTCCTTTCTTTCTTCATTCTGGGCACCTTCCCAAGCCCCACTGTCACCTCTGCTCTGCCTGTAACATGCGACCAACAGTGGCTCCACGTGGCAGACAGCAGGTGAATTACAAACCCTGGGCCTCCTCCAGGGTCTCCAGTGGTCCTCTTTTTCTCCCCGTGGAGATGGTGGAGTGATGGGATCCAGCCTAAATTCAAAGCCTGTCCCCCAAGGTGGAGAGAAACTCCAGATCACTACCAGGACTCAGTCTCCAGAGCTTTGAGTTAGCATCACTCCCACCGCTGCCCCATGGGCAATCGAAAGCTCAGCTGCCCCCTCCCTCCAAGGCAGAGATGTCCAGACTCCAGGGTGGAGCTTTCCTGAGATCAGGCTCTGAGTTCTTGGTAGTTGTGCCTGGTTTGCACAGCTCTAGGCTCTCAGTGAAGTTCAGGTATCAGACTAGCTCGGAGCCACCAGAGTCTGAGCTCCGTGGGGAGCTGTGTGTGTCCTGCCTTTTTTTTTTTTTTTTTTTTTGTAGTTCCGGGAGAATAGGGGAAGAGGTCTCCTCTGAGGTTGTGTGAACCTCTGTCCTCCCCTCAGGGTCAGGAGCCACCTGGCGATCTCTGTCCAGCACAGCACTGAGGTCCACACTGCTGCAGAGCCCCAGGGAGCCATATACTTTTGCCCCGAGGCTCAGAGGACTGATGTAGGACAGCCGGCAGCAACCCGTGAGGAGAGAGAGCGAGCACAGAGGCAGCTACTCCCTCGGGAGCGCAGTGCTTTGGGGTACCCCTGAGGTGGGCTCAGGGCTGTGTGAGCAGGGGGTTTCCGACACACGGCAGGAGCCCAGGCAGCACTGATGTTCGCTGTTTTACCTTCGGTGGGAAAGGGAAGGCTGGGGAAGGGGACAACGTGAAGGGAACCTCGCTTGTCACAGTGTGACTTGGGGCAGATGACTTCTTTAAGCTTTGCTTCCAGTAGCTGGAAATAGAGAGGAAAAAAAAAAAAAGTGCCCCTGGGCAGCTGTGGCATAGGATTCCTGGGTAATACGTGTGTGATGCTTGGGGGTAGCAAGTCTGGAGCCTGGAAATCCTCAAGAAGGGACAGCACAGGGTGGTCTAGAGGATGTCAACGTGCTGGCCAGCAGCCACAGGGTCTTAAGGGGTCGCTGTTCTTAGTACCCAACAAGGCAATTAAGGCTGAAGAGAGTTCTGCAGTTCCTCAAAGACATGGAGCAAGTGCTCTGGACCCCAGGCTGGGTCTGTTCCAGCTTGCCCACGGCTCTGCCCGCCCCCACCAAGGCCCTGTCTGGTCCCACCCCCCCCACCTGCATCTGGTCTTCCAGAGATGGGCCTGTAGGTGCAATTGCATGCTTTTTCTTCCCTCTTCTCTCTTCTTTCCTTCTTTCTTCCTCCCTTCCTTCATCGTTCTTTTGTTTGCTGGGGATGGGACTCAGAGCGTATACCTGCTAGGCAAGTGCTCCAACACTGAGCTGCACCCCCAGCCCTCTTCCCACTTTCTTTTCTCATACCAATCATAGCCCCTCAACCCTTTCTAGTAGCAGTATTTCCAGGACGCATTGTAGATCAGAACACGTGGACCTCCAGGTCCTTTAAGTCCCAGCGTTGCTCCCTGGGTCCCCGCAGGCAAGCGTGCTTGTAGGCAAACCGCCAGCTCCAGGCCGTGGCATGTGACTCCTGCACTCTGCCCTGCGCCCCATCGGCACAATGACTGCCCTTGGCGACCCTCACGGTGAAGGCTGGACCTCCAGGCATGGGGACCACACAGTTCTTGTCACACAAGCCAGCGTTTTCTTCCGCACTTGGTCATTTGCAAACTTCCATCCAGACTCACTTCTGCCCATTTCCCCCGGGTAGGCTGCGGGTAGTTTTCTGGTTGAGCCATGTGTGGCTCTTGATGTGGCTGTGTGTGACAAGAGTGATGATTACTCTGTCCGCCACGGCTCAGAGCTGGCTCTTCTGACGACTCTGCTGTAGTCTAAGGTGCGCCGACTTTAAATTCCTGCAGCATCTTGTGCCATCCATGCATGCAGCTGGTGATCAATAAGTGCTTGTTTATCAGATGAACGGTGTGAAACTCTCTTCACTCAGTGTCATTCCAAGTAAAATATTTTAAAGCATTATTACTACTACTACTATTTTGTGTATTATTTATAAACATTTACTCCAGTTCATTAAACAGTCAGCCCTCAGGAGCCACGAGGTCCACAGACCTAGCCAACCATGGCTTGAAAATATACAGGATCCAAAAAAAAGAATAGAATCTGGGCATGATCCAAGCCTTTAATCCCAGCACTTGGGAGGCAGAGGTAGGAGGCCACCCTGAGACTACATAGTGAATTCCAGGTCATCCTGGGCTAGCTAGAGTGAGACCCTACCTTGAAAAGCAAAAACAAAACTAAGAAAGAATGAAAAAGAAACTATCCAGGAGAAGGGCTAGGGAGATGGCCCCAGTCGGCAAAGCACTTGCCACACAAAAGTGAGTTCCAGAGTTCAAATGCCCAGCACCCAAGTCAAGGCTGGGTGGGCACGGCTGCCGCCTATAATGCCAGCATTTAGGCGGTAGAGACAGGGAATCCTGTCTATTCAGCTAGCCGGACAAGCTGAATAGTCAGCTCTGAGCATAGGCGGGAGACACTGCCATAGTCTATAAAGAGAAAAGCGATCAAGGGAGACACTTGATGTCAGCCTATGGCCTCCACAGACACACATGGGTGCAGGTGCACCCACACACATCTCCCACACACATACACACAAGAAAAGTATCAAGAAGAAAATTGCATCTGTACTGAATATGTACAGACTACGCTTTTTGGCATTGTTTTCTTTACACACAGCATGACAACTACTTCGTAGCATAGCCTTGTATCAGGCATCATAAATCACCCAGACTCGAGTTAGAGCTTAAGGGAGGATGTGTGTAGGCTGTATGCAAATGCGATGTCATCTTACATAAGGACTTTGGGCATCCTAGATTTTGGTATGTGGAGAGGTCCTGGAACCTGAACCCTTTGGACAACAAAAGATTATTGTATGATTAAAACATATATTCATGAAATGGAATTTAAAAGAATGAGCTTAGGGCTGGAGAGATGGCTCAGTGGTGAAGCATACAAGGATGAAGGCATAAGGGGCCTGAGACTGCTGGTTACAATCAATCAGATGTCGTGTAAGAAACTGGGTGTGGCCACACACACCCTTAACCCCACTTTCTGCAGGGGAGCTAAGTCCCTAGAATCCTCAGAGCCCAGCAAGCTCTACAATCAGTAAAAGGAGACTCTGGCTCAAAAATAAGAGCAGGCAGAGGAGCAACAACTCAGGACATCCAATGTTCCACTCCAGCCACCCCAGGTGAGAGACCTGCACCACAGAAAAGCATATGGAGCACCACAGGGCACATACACGTGCGTCACACACACACACACACACACACACACACACACACACAGAGAGAGAGAGAGAGAGAGAGAGAGAGAGAGAGAGAGAGAGAAAGAGAGAGAAAATGAGCTTAAAAATGTATAAATGGGGGCTGGCGAGATGGCTCAGCAGTTAAGGCGCTTACCTGCAAAGCCTAATGACCTAGGTTCAGTTCCCCAGTACCCACATAAAGATGATGCACAAAATGGCACATGCATCTGGAGTTTGTTTGCAGCGGTTAGAGGCCCTGACATGCCCATTCTCTCTCTCTCTCTCTCTCTCTCTCTCTAATAAATAAATAACGTTTTTTTAAATGTATAAATGGGAGCTCTGATATTTCTCCCTATGCCCCAACAGATTGTCTTACGCCGTCCCCCAGGAGACCTCTAGGTTGAACGCAGGACACCCCAGGTGACTGTGAACTTCAACTATATGAACTGATGTTCTGGTTTCCTCAATATTAAGTGTTCCTCCACAGGGTCATGTGTTTGAATATTTGCTTGCCAGCTGGTGGCACTGTTTGGGCAGGTTCAGGGCCTAGTTGGAGGAAATGGGTCACTGGGGTGGGGTGGGGATGGGGCAGGCCTTGAGGGTTCCCTCCTGGCTCTGCCTGGTCTGTGCTTCCTGATCTGCCCTCCCTCCAGCCATGATGGACCGCTCACCCCTCGGTGAGCCTTTGAGCTGCTTCTGTCACGTACTTCACGGTGAGAGTTCAACGACACACAATCAGCTGTGGGGTGGTGAGACACCCGGCTCTCTTCCCCAGCCTCAAGCCAGGCAGCATAGAGTCACAGTGGCATCGACAACATTCCTGCCAAGGGCACAGGCACAGAGGGGGAAGGGATAGAGACTACAACAGCCTAAGAGCCACCACTGTGAAGCCCACCAGCGGTGACAGACAACGACGGTAACAGGTTGCAAACCACGTGTTCATTGCAAGGGAGTTTATCCAGGATAGAGGCAGCAATGGGAGGGAAGGGCAAAGGAAGAGACTGGAAGGTCCCAGGGCATGGTGTTTCCTTTCTCTTTTTGCTACCTTTTCTTTTTTAAAAAATATTTCATTTATTTACTTATTGGAGAGAGTGACAGACAGACAGAGAGAGAATAGGCCTGCCAGGGCCTCCAGACATATGTGCCACCTTGTGCATCTGGCTTACGTGGATAGAGCCTGGGTCCCTTAGGCTTCACAGGCAAGTGTCTTAACCGCTAAGCCATCTCTGCAGCCTTTCTTTTCTTTTTGGATGTGTGTGTAGTATATGTGGTGTGTGTGTGTGTGCATATGCTCAGAGGTGCATGCCCTCTGTGTACAGGGTTGGCGGCCAGAGGAAGACATCGAACATCTTCCTCTATCACTCTTCTGCCTTGTTTCCCTGAGACAGAGTCTCTCACTAAACCTGGAGTACTCCAGTTTTCCAATCAGACTGGCTTTCGAGGAGCCCAGGGCTCCTCCTATCTCCATCTCCCTCAGTGCTGGGGTTACAGGCATGGGTGCTGGGGTTGGAACTAACGTCCTCATGCTTGAACCTCAAGAACCCTTACGTACTGAGCCATCTCCCCAGCCTCAGAGGTGAGATTCCTTTCTCTGAACCTCACAGAGGCCTGCACTAGCCATAGCCATTGCAGCAGCCACAGTAGCCACAGAACAGTGTTCCTGTCATGCCAGGAGCACAGAACAAAGCCTGCGGGTCGTATGGATGTGGCACCCCCACACCTAGGACGTCTGCTGCTTGCAGGTCTCCCTACGAGCTGAGCGTGAGGCCTAGGGCAACTCTTAGCGTCCTGGGAATCCAGGGCAGATTCCGCCCTCCTGAGGGGGGCAGAGGGGAAAGCTATGAGAGCGGAGTAGGCACCTCTCTCTGGTCCAGCCCTGATGGCGCTTCCAGCACTCAGCTTTTGAGCAGAGGTCAGGCTTTACAGAAACTGATTTTTAAAGTTGCTTTTGATGACCTGGTTTTTTGGGCTGGAGAGATGGCTTAACGGTTAAGGTACTTGCCTGCAAAGCTAAAGGACCCAGGTTCGATTCCCCAGGACCCATGTAAGCCAGATGCACAGGGGGGAACATACATCTAGAGTTTGTTTGCAGTGGCTGGAGGCCCTGGAGTACCCACTCTCTCCCTCTCCCTTTCTCTCTCTCTCTCCCTGACTATTTCTCTCCCCCTCTCTCAAATAAATAAATTAATTTAAAAAAATACCTGGTTTTTCTTATATTTTTCCCTCATTTTTTACTGTGGTAAACATTTCACATGAGATCTGTCCTCTTAATGGCATAAAATCTACCCTGTTACCAAAACATCTCTCTCTTCCTCTGTATCTCTGTCCTCTGTCTCTGTTTTTTTCTGTATTTCTATATTCTTTGCTCAGCCCCTGGACACATTTTGTTTTTGTTGTTGTTGTTTGTTTTTTGGTTTTTTGAGGTAGGGTTTCACTCTAGCTTAGGCTGACCTGGAATTCACTATGGAGTCTCAGGGTGGCCTCGAACTCATGGCGTTCCTCTGCCTTCTGAGTGGTGGGATCAAAGGCGTGCACCACCACGCCCAGCTACACGTTGGTATTTTTAACCATAGTTACAATATTGAGCACTGACTCTCTAGAACGTATGTGCCTTGTGTAACTGAAACTTCATCCCTACCAAACTGCAGCGCCACATTTTTCCTTCCATCGTTCAAGCTTTCAAACACAACTTACAAATCTTATTCTATGAATAGATCCAGCCAATTTTAACAATCATATTTAAGGGGAAGTTTGATTAATGTTTGTGCTATTTACTTACTTAGTTAATTAAACTCTTTTAAACATTTTAGGCTGCAATCAAAATTTATTATATTCAGTTTTCTAAGTTTTCCAATTATCTGACTAACAAATCTTCCCACATCCTTACCTGATTCTGATAAATCAGATATACTAAATGTACAATTATAGTGATTTTTAAATATGCAAAAGCTGTTTACCAACTTAATAAGATTTCAACTTGCAATCACAGATCAAAATCAATAACTCAAGGGCTTACTTAAAATCAGAATCACAAGTGTGATATAAGCACTCAAATATGCCAAATTCTCTTAAACTTGGAAAGTTCTTAAAATGCCAAAGGTGCATATTTCTTCTATTATTATTAATTTTTGCATATGTGTGTAGAGCATGTGTGTGGTGTGGTGTGTGATGTGTGGGTGTTGCATGTAAGTAATTACCCGTACCCTACACATGACTTTGGACGCCAGAGGAAACCATCAGATGTCCTTCTCTTGTCCGTTACCCATGTATTTCTTCCCTGGAGATAGAGTCTCTCCCTCAACCTGGAACTGCGGACAGTCATTGAGCCACAGTGATTCTCCATGAATTGGGGTTACGGACATGAGTGGCCATGCCCAGCTTTGTATGTAGGGCCTGGGGAGTTGAACTTGGAAGTCTGACTGAAGGCCTCATGCTGAAGCAGCAAGCACTCTTAATCACTGAACCATTCCCCCAGCCAAGAAGGTGTGCATTTCTGAACTTAGCACAAGAAACATGAATGTTATCGTTTTGCTCTCCATCAGCAATGTGGAATTTCCCTGAGTTTAAAATTCTTTCCTAAACAGATCTGGGATTTCTTTCACAGGCATGTTTCTGCCCAGGTTTCTAAATATCCCATTTCAAACTCAAGTCGTGTGTGACGATTCAGTCCTGACACCACCACCTGGAGTTGTGTGAGACACCATGGGTGCCATGCTTCCCGTTAGGGTTTGAGTGTGACCGGCTCATGTGTTTCGAACGCTTGGTTTCCAGGTAGTGATGCTGTCTGGGGAGGTCAGAGCCTCCTTAGGAGGGGGCAAGCCTTAAGGGTTGTAGCCCAGTCTCTGTTCCAGCCTGAGGTCTCTCTCTCTGCTTCCTGTTCAGACACGAGCAAACCACCTTCCGCTCCCATGCACACAATTGCTTCCGCCACCATGCCTCCCCTCCCCTATAATGGGACTGCACCCTCTCAAACAATGAGCCAAAAGTGAATACTTCCTCCCTTAAATTGCTTCTTGGCAGATACTTGGTCACAGTGATGAAAAAAGCAGCTAATGTAGTTCTCAGTAAGAGCTGAGAAAGTTCAGAGGGTCCCCAGACCACCTGCACTTCCCACTGACTGACTGTAGACTTGGGTGGGTGAGGTCTTATGACCTCCTCGGGCTTTGTAGCATGCTTGGCCAACTCAGGAAGGGGCTGTCGATGCTTATTGATAGATATTCTTCCAGAGGTGATTCTATTTGGGGTTACAGGTGAATTCAGTCATGTGAAGTCTGTGGTGATGACTTTAGGCATATGCAGAGATGGGAAAAAGGATGATGGTTTTTAAAGGTAGGTTACATAGGAACCTATGAGGAAGGTTACATAGATTGTTTCAAAATAGTCATCTTTGGATGACCATCAGAATGAAAGAGAGACTAATTTAGATGGGGAGGGGATATGATGAAAGGTGGATTTGTGAAGGGGAGAGTGGGGGAGGGGAGAGAATTATCATGGTTTATTATCTATAATAATAGAAGTCAATAAAAAAGTTTTTTGTTTTTTTTTCTTTTTTTCTTTATTAGTTAGTTTTGTATTCAGCCAATACAGTCAGTTTGGTACCATTATTAAGCTCATTCGTGACCTACCCCCTCCCCTTGGCCCCTCCTTGTTGAGGTATATGGGTCATGCATTGTGGAGTTAGCCCACAGTTATGGGTAAGATAAATGTCTCTGCATATCATGACCCAACATGTGGCTCTGACATTCTTTCCGCCCCCTCTTCTGCAAAATTTCCCTGAGCCATGTTGGGTTCATTTTTGGTCTACTTCAGTGATGAGGTGTTGGGGGCCTCTGAGGCTCTGGCTCTCTGATTTGGTAGGAGTTGATTTTTCTCTGTGTTGATCTCCTTCACCCTTCTGCTGGTATCTGGTTCATCAGGAAAACAGCACCCTTGCTTGTTTCTCCAAGTTGTCTTAGTTTCAGCTGGGGCCCTTTTGAGGTATGATGGGGTGGTTCTCTCTTAGGATCTACATCTATCTTCCTTTCCCCAGGGATTTGCAGCACAGCTAGGCGGTCGCCATCTTGGCTGGAAGTCCTCAATAAAAAAGTTTTTAAAAAACCAGTCATCTTTGGCTACAAGGGTCAATAGCAAGGGTTGTATCAGTCCAAGATTGGACAGTAAGGGCCTTAGAAGGCTCTGACCTAACAACTCCAGTAATATCTTGCTTTCCTGCCACACACTGGTACTGTCCAATCAGGAAGCTTCCCTGAGCTTTCATATCCAGAGCTCTTATTAGGGTCTCATTCTTCAGGCTTCACTGATTGAATCATGTGAGTCAACTCAGCCTTCCTCCCCAGTGGACTCAAAGACCCAGTTTTCATCATGATGGTCTTCAGGCCCATGGCCCATGGCCCACCTAGAGCCATCTCATTAGCATGGACTCCAGTGAGCCCAGAGACTCATGAATAACAAACTAGGAGAGTCCAAAGACTCTCCCAGGAACTAGGGACCCTCGTTAGCTATGTTGTTATGATGCAACATCTAGTCTCAGAGGAAAAGACTGACTGGATCAAGGGTTTCCTCAGCTACAACATGCTGGTCCTGGAACTGACACAGCTCCCTTCACTCAGTCTATATCCAGGTGTCTTTACCTAGCACTGTCTTCAGCCCTACTTAGATGGGTGCTGACTGACTTCACGCCTTCCCTGGGCTCTGTCCTTTAGAACCAAGATGACGGCTCATTTTGCCATCAACCAGCCATGCTGTCCCAAGGCTGTGTCTGACCCCAAGTCAGCAAACAGGGACACTGCCTTGGAGTTATCCTTGGCCATAATTCCTTTTGTCCTTCTTAGATATTATTGCCCCTTCCTCTATCCCTTTACATTGCTTTCTTTTTGCCTGGCATCTAAAGAGAAGCCCCACTAGGACTGGAGAGATGGCTTAGTGATAGAGGTACTTGCCTGCAAAGCCTAAGGACCCAGGTTGGATTCCCTAGATCCCACTTAAGCCAGATGCACATGGTGGCGCATGCATCTGGGGTTTGTTTGCAGTGGCTGGAGAACCTGGAGTGCCCATTCTCATTCTCTCTCTTTTTCTCTAACAATAAATAAATAAAAATAAAAATAAAAGCTCCACTAAATAGTTAACATGTTAACTGCTAAATTCTCTTTAGATTTACATAATCTAGTACATCTGGTGACCCTTGGAACACTCATCCTTCCTCTTAGTTCTCTGCATCAGCTAACACAAAGCATGTCAATTGCTGGGAGCTTTAACTCACAGAAAAGTAATCTGTCCATGTAAGAAGAACTACAGGAGCCAACCCCAGGAGGCTGGGCTCCACAGGGAGGCTCCAGAAAAGAAGGAAAAAGGAGGGCTGGAGAGTTGGTTTATAAGTTAAGGCATAAGCCGGCAAAGCCTAAGGACCCACGTTCAATTCCCCAGAACCCATGTAAGCCACATGGTGGTGCATGTGCTGGGCGTGGTGGTGCACGCCTTTAATCCCAGCACTCGGGAGGCAGAGGTAGGAGGATCACTGAGAGTTTGAGGCCACCCTGAGACTACATAGTGAATTCCAGGTCATCCCGAGCTAGAGTGAGACCCTACCTCAAAAAAACAAAAAACAAAACAAAAAAAAAAAAGATGGTGGTGTAGTGTCTAGATGCCCTGGCATACCCATTCATCCAACCCCCTCTTAAACAAATAAATAAATAAAAATAAAATAATAAAGAAAGAAAAAGGAGAAACACACTGAGGATGATGAACATTCCGCTCAGCACACAGCCTTCTGCTCTGCTCTCTCCTCTCCTTCCCCGTAAAAGTCCTCTGCGGCTGTGAGCCCTCTGAGATAGCCGTTTTCAGGCCCAGCCCATGAGCACACTTGGTTCCTGCCCACCAACTCTCATCTCCACCGTATTGGCTTTGGAGTGGTGAGCAGCCTGGATTTAGTCCACAGACAGGCGTTTGAGATCAAGTCATAGTAGCCTGTGGCTCTTGGCACACTCTTCCCCTAAAGCTTGGGCTCTTGAGGTGAGATAGCTGATGTCCCTTCCTCATCCCCCAGGTACTGGGATCCTTCCCAGATGGCAGCCTGAGCAGGGCTCTTTGGGAAGTCCTATCCTTCCGTGGCAGTTACTGTCTCTTTGCTGGGACAAACATCCAGCCAGAAGCAGCTTATGGGAGGAAAGGGTTTATTTCGGGCCCACAGATTCCAGGGGAACACCATCAGTGGTGGAAGAAGCTGGCTCACTTCATACAGCCACAGCGCAGAGACAACAGCCCCACCAGGCAAGCGCGAGCTGACTCTGAACACACACCTTAGGGCTGCATTCAAGATCCACCCCCAGTGACGTGCCCACTGCAGGAGGGCTCTGCTTGCTGAAGACTTAAGTAGGAAGCTTAATCCTAATCAAAACTCCGGGAGGCTATCGGGAACATTTACATTCAAACCACCACACCTTCCTTCTCCCCAGCCACAGAATCTACTCTGGGCGTAAGGAACCCTTTTTACTTCCTACTCATCAGTTTCCTCTCAAGTCTCCTTCAATGTTTCAATGTTTCAGTGTCCTTCTAGCCACCCCATACGCCACCCACACCTCCCACACAGCCTCACAGCCAACACTCTGCTCCCCCTCTACCCCAAGGCACTCACAGGTAACGTCTCAGCCCCAGCTTCTGCCCTAGCCCTGTTACCAGAGCTGCTGAGGTAGTAGGAGTCAAGAAAAGGAAGGTGGGAAGGAATGAGCAAAATGTTTAAATTTTTTTGCTACATGAGAAATGCACTCTTCAAGCAGAGTGTGGGATTCCACACCCCCACTTCTTTCTATGTATATTGATTGAGATGTAACTCACATGCAATAGTGTTGGAATTATAGGTGCTTGGTGCTTTTACGTTTTCTTAACTTTTTAAAATATTTATTTATTTGCAAGCAGAGACATAGAGAGAGCAGAGAGACAGACAGAGAGAATGCCACTGCAAACAAACCCCAGAAGCATGCGACATTTTGTGTATCTGGCTTATGTGGGTACTTGGGCATCGAACCTGGGTCCTTAGGCTTCACAGGCAAGCACCTTAACCATTAAGCCATCCCTCCAACCCAGTGCTTTTAGTTTTTGCACATGTCTATAACGTTGGATTACCTCAAAGGCATGTGAGCACCCTGGGGTCTACAGGGTTTTCTTGCAGTCACTGACCCCATCCTGTCCTCGGAAACCCACTTTTAGGACTCCTCTCATCCAGATGAGTTCTGCTTGACTTTGTACCTCATGAACCTCACATTACAGGGTGGTGTTCCTGTATCTGGATCCTCCCAACACCACTGTGACTATTGCATGGAACAGAGAGGACAGGTAGGACCCTGGCACCAAGAACTTCCTCATCAGCACTATTGGGTCAGATGGGGTGTGGAAGGCAGGTGCACCCCTCTTACCAGAGTTGTGAGGGTCAGAGCCTGGTCCCTGGCAATCTAACAAGATAGACGGAACCACCCAGCCTCAATAACCAATGAAAGAGACAAATTAATAGTAAAAAGCAGAAAAATGGGGCTGGAGAGATGGCTTAACAGTTAAGGTGCTTCCCTACAAAGCCAAGGGACCCAGATTCAATTCCCCAGGACCCATGTAAGCCAGATGCACAAGGTGGCACATGTGTCTGGAGTTCATTTGCAGGGGCTGAAGGCCCATTCTTTCTCTATCTTTCTTCCTCTCCCTCAAATATATAAATAAATCAAAATTATATATATATACATATATATGTATATATATATAGTTTTGTTTTTTAGTTTTTCAGGGTAAGGTATCACTCTAGCTCAGACTGACCTGGAATTCACTATGTACTCTCAAGGTGGCCTTGAACTCATGGCAATCCTCCTACCTGTGCCTCCTGAGTGCTGGGATTAAAGGCATGCACCACCATGCCTGGCTAAAATATATTTTTAACGCAGTAAAACATATTTTAAAAATTATTTATTTATTTGTTTGCAAGAGGAGAGGGAGAGAGAGAAAGAATGAACAGAGAATGGGGACACTAGAGCCTCTTGCCACAGCAAATGTACTCCAGACACATGTGCTACTTTGTGTATGTGGCTTTTACTTGGGTACTGCAGAATCAAACCTAAGCCGTCGGGCTTCTGCAAGCAAGTGCTTTTTGCCACTGAACTCTCTCTACAGCCCACTAAAATAAAATGTTTTTCAAGGCAGGGTCTCACTCTAGCCCAGGCTGATCTGGAATTCACTGTGTAGTCTCAGGCTGGCCTCAAACTCACAGAGATCCTCCTACCTCAGCCCCCCAAGTGCTGGAATTAAAGGTGTGTGCCACCACACCTAACTCTAAAAAATATTGTTATTTTATTTATTTATGAGAGATAGGGAGAACAAGGGCCTCTTGCCACTGCAAATGAACTCCAGACACATGTGTTACATTGTGCATCTGACTTTACATGGGTGCTGGGAAATCAAACCTGGGCCATCAGGTTTTGTAAGCAAGTGCCTTTAATCACTGAGCCATCTCCCCAACCCCAGGAAAAGGAGATTTTTATTTATTGGGACCACATGGAGGGGAGCAACAAGGAGGTCAGTTGATGCCCTAAGTCCATCTTGGGCTTCTTAATGTAAGGTTTAGGTTTAAATAAAGGGCCAGAGGCATGCATAGTGTGGTGGTTTGAGTAGATGTCCCCCAATTGATTCAGGAGTTTATTAAAGCTTATAATTTAGATCTCCAGTCCCCGGGCTGGAGAAGGTATCATTTTGGCTGGGATCCTAGAGTTCATCCCCAAGGTGTGTTTGGGGGAGGATCTGAATTCCAGCCTAAGATATACAAAGTTTTTGAGCCTTGCCTGGGGTTTCTGAAATGTGTTTGCTTATGGTGGCGTTGGTGGTGGCTTTTGGCTCTTTATTTTCTTTCTCTGCTTGGATCTGTAAAAGTGGACCAACTTCTGCTATTATGGAACTTCCCCTCTATTTGTAAGCTTCGATAAGTTCATCCCAACGACCGTAAGGCTGACTGCTACACATAGCCACCCAGTCTTGGTCAAGGTGTGGTCCTGTCCATCATCTTCCCTGCAAGGTGGTCTAACAAGTTGTTAGCACTGTGTGACATCTCCTTCCAGAAGACAAGATCCTCTCTGGTGGATACCAGGACCTCAGACTTGTCCTTCTCCCAGTATGAAATTTGTGGTAAAATTCTAATTTCTTGGGGTCTGATACCTAAATAGTCTGATAGCCAAAGGAAGAGACACGTGTCTCTTTAGAATACCTCATTACTGCCAGAATGGTAACATTTCTCTACCTTTTTTTTTGACATCTCCATCTTGAGATAAAATATGTCTATATCTGAAACAATTGTCATAAACAGAATACAAGCAGGAGCCAAGGTCAGAAGACATTCAATTAGCGTCAGGTATCAGATTCAGGGTTAGCAAAAGAGGAGTGAAACAGTTTTTTGAGCCTGAGATTTTATTTAACACCAGGAGAGACTGACAGGATCTGAAACAAAGGGGAAAGAAGCTACAGAACTCCAAAAGAGAAATGGTGGGGTCCAAGATAAAAGAGAGTGAACTCTCAGATCCCCGGGAGCAGTAAGGCTTAGTCAATTTCCTTGGTGGCAGATAGGAACTAGTCTGGTCCTAGGTACACCTGTTGGGAGAGGGCAGACACGAAAGATAGCTTTCTTGAAACCTTAACATTTTTAGCCTTTTTGTTTATAAAAAATAACATGTCGGGCTGGAGAGATGGCTTAGTGATTGAGGCACTTGCCTGCAAAGCCTAAGGACCTAGGTTCGACTCCCCAGAACCTACATAAACCAGATGCACATGGTGGTGCATGCAACTAGAGTTTGTTTGCAGTGGCTGGAGGCCCTAGCATGCCCATTCTCTCCCCTCACAAATAAATAAATATTTAAAAATAAAAAATATATTTTTAAAAGAACACATGGATAGTGTTAGGTCAGGACAAAATGGAGTTACAGCAGGAGGGCAACAGAGAAGTGAATCATCCACATTCCTCAAGAAATTGTCCAGCCATTATCCCTCCCCTGCCTAACAGGCTCCAAGTCTAGATTTACTGCCCCCTTGTCTCTCACCGGGTCACTTCTGGTCTCACCCTATGGCTAATGTAAAGAACAGAGACTTACTGTCCCAACAACAACAAAAAAATTCCTTCCCTTTCTCACCTCCGCCAACTGAAGAGCCTATAAAGCCCACTATCTGTAACCCCAAGCTGACTGCTCCGCTCTTGAGAGTCAGTCCTGGCAGCTCGTGTTTTTCCCAAATAAAAAACTTCCATCTTAGGAGAGGACATATGCACACTTCAGTAAACATTTACACTAAAAATCCTTTAATAATATAATGAATTTAGCAAAGGGGCTTGAAAGATAACTGGTTAAAGTGCTTGCTTCCAAAGCCTGACAGCCTAGGTTCTATTCCCCAGTACCCATGTAAAGCCAGATGCACAAAATATCATATGCATCTGGAGTTCATTTGCACTGGCTTGTGGCCTTGTTGTGTTCATTCTCGTAATTCTCTTTCTCCTCATTCTCTGCTTATAAAAATAAATAAATAAATAAATAAATATTTTTTAAAAATGTAGCAAAGCTTTTACTCATATCTCAGATATTAGTATCCATACAGGAATTAGTACGTGGAATGTGACAAAATCTTGAACTGGTTATAACTTACTGGACATCATTAATTGATGTTTTTGGAAGAATTAGGCCACATATGTCAGTCATTAGATAATTCTTCCCTAAAGAGGTGTAAATTTGTTTTAAATACAATTTTACTAAATAGTTTCACTTTCAAAAACTATACAAAGCATGATTCAGCTCATTCTCTCAGAAGAACAAGACTGCTTTCTGATGATTTTCCTACTGTTGTTTTTTATAGGCTGCACAGAGAATGTTGCAACACTATATTTTAGATTTTGTGTAGATATGTTTTAAGAAAAAAAAACAACAACAAAACTTCCATCTTTGCCTCAGAGTGCTCTCTGTGGTCGTTGGTCGCTCCTGAACCTTACAGATAACTTTACAGAAAAATGAGATGAGGGTGTCTCGGGAAGTTTTAGAATGACATGATCATATTTTAATGCCTTTCTGTTGAATTGGGCGTTTGTGGGGTCAGAAAGCCTCCCCATCTTGGGGTGGTATCTGTACTCCTGCATCAGGAGGACATTATCCCTATATGAGTCTATGTGAAATGGTAGATGGCGGGCTGGATAAATTGAGTTAACAAATGGGTTAGAGAGGGGACTATGGATATAAGAATCAAGGTGGTACATTCATGACCCCACAGTGAATACCAAAAACCTCAGTGAGGAGGGCTCTCAGTGGAATGGTAGCTGGAGGGAGGAGAAGGGAAGAGTATAATCTGCCACCCATTGTGGTGGCGCATGCCTTTAATCCCAGCACTCAGGAGGCAGGGTAGGAGGATTGCTGTGAGTTCAAGGCCACCCTGAGAGTACATAGTGAGTTCTAGGTCAGCCTGGGTTAGATTGAGACCCTACCTTGAAAAACAAAAACAAAAACACACAACAACAACAAAAAAGATGGTGTTGCAGTCAGGTTAGCATTGCTGCCAGAAAACACTTGACCAATAGCAACTTGTGGAGAAAAAAGGGTTTATTTTGGCTTACAGACACGAGGGGAAGCTCCACGATGGCAGGGAAAACAGTGGCAGGAGCAGAGGGCAGACATCACCTCCTGGCCAACATCAGGTGGACACTAGGAACAGGAGAGTGTGCCAAACACTGGCATGGGCAAACTGGCTATAACAGCCATAAGCCCACCCCAAACAATACACAGCCTCCAGGAGGCATTAATTCCTAAATCTCCATCAGCTGAGAACCTAGCATTCATAACACCTAATTTTATAGGGGACACCTGAATCAAACCACCACATTCCACCCCTGCTCCCCGTAAACTGATAACCATATATGATGTAAAATGCAATGTATTCATCCAACTTTAAAAGTCCCCATAGTTTTTATCAATTCCGATGATGTTCATACATCCCATAATCCAAGGTCTTTTAACTGTATTAAAAATAACCTCAAAAAAACCATAATAGCACAGAATAAACATTCACACTGCAAAAGATGGCATTTGGCATAGCAAAGAAACATTCAACCAATAGAAGATTTAAAACAACCAGGCAAACATCAAACTCTGTAGCTTCAAGTCCAACAACTCTAGCCAGTGACAAATCTCCAAGTCCAATAATTCTAACCAGCAACGTCTCTAGAATTCTAATTCTGCCCCTCCAACTAGACTACTCACAGTCCTGGAAAACTTTATCCAGGGTTAGCAGCTCTCCTTAGCAGCCATCTTATGGTTCTGGCATCTCCACTGGGTCTCCACTGCAACCCATGGTTCATCCTCACGGCTCCATGGAGTCTCCATGCAGGCCTCCAGCAAACCTGCTTCACACTGCCCATGGCCACTTCCAAAACACAAGACTGCATTGCAAACTCAATGACCCTCCCTTTCCTGCATTTCTTATACTCCATAATACCAAGTGGGGTGCCAATTTGTTAATCTAGGGGGAAATAAAGAAGACTTTGAAGAACAGGACACTCGAGCATTCAGGCCCCTTCAAAAGAGTCTACATTCTTCCTGTTGCCCCAGTGCACATCAGGTGGCCCAGTCTCAAAGGTTGAAATCTCTCATATAATTGCAGCTAAACAGGCAGCAATTTCAGCCTAAAGATTTCTTTCTGTGCCATATCCCTCTGCTCATACCAGTTCATTTCTATGCAAAGCAACCCTGCACAAATTCTCAAGACACAGACATAACAGCAAGCCTCTCACACAAATTGCTACTAGCCCAGCCCAGGCAAAGTTCTTTCTCACCCTCATAAGCCAAACCTCACAGACAATAGTTCTTACTGCATTCAGGTCCTGCAGCTCTGACCAGAATAATCCATTAAGCTGTACTTATAGCACTTCAAGGTGTCTCTTAGGATCCTTCTACATTTGTCTTGAAAATCAGCTCCAAAAGGCCAAAGCCACACAGTCAGGTGTCTAGCAGTAACACCACTCTCAGTACCAACATTACTGTTGCAGTCAGGTTTATAATGCTGCTAGAAATCACCCAGCCAAGAGCAGCTTTTGGGGGGAAAAAAGGATTTATTTTGGCTTACAGACTCGGGAAACTCCATCAAGCCAAGGGAAACTGATGGCATGAACAGAGGGTACACATCACCTCCTGGCAAACATCAGATGAAAAACAGGAACAGGAAAGTGTGCCAAACACTGGCATGGGGAAACTGGCTATAACACCCATAAGCCCTCCCCCAACAGTACACTGCCTCCAGGAGGCATTAATTCCCAAATCTCGACTAGCTGGGAACCTAGCATTCAGAACGTTCAAGTTTATGGGAGACACCTAAATCAAACCACCACAAATGGGAATATGACCAGTATGCAATATGGTCATACAGTAAAGTTCACAATCAATACAAATAAATAAATACTTTAAAAAAGAATTAAAATGGTCATTGGAGGGGTGGCAAAAGGTATTATGTAGTAGACTCTGAAGGAATTTTGAAACAATTTGGAATTGGATCTGTTGAACAGTTTATGTAAGTTAAGTGGGTGAGTTGAGGGTAGAACTGGCGTTGTCACAGAAGTGTCATACTCATGATGTTGGAAAGCAGAAGAAAATCTCAGTAAGCGTGAGGAAGCCTGGCACACAGAGAATGGGTTTTACATGAGAGGAAATAAGCAAGGTCTCATGTATAAGTCTAACTTGATAGACTATGTCTAGAAGAACTATATCCCAGAACCAAGAGTGTATCAGAGATGTCAAGTCATACACAGAAAAAAGATAATAAGCTGGCCATCTAAAAAGGCTAATATAGCACAAAACAACTTTGGCTGTGGACCTGTAACATTTAACTTTCCACACTTGCTGGACTCAGTTATTGCTGCTCTAGAAACACGGGCGTGGTCTCTGGGAGCCCCAGCTTTTGGTTTCCTTCTTGGTCAAGCATAAGGCTATATTTTGTGCATATGGCAAGCAGCTGTTGTCCCACATTGCTAGGCAACTTACTCATAGGGTCTGTTATAGATAAGGCTGAATAGACAGGAAATTAGCTCTTCAGGACAGAAAGATAATTAACAGATTCATTAGGAAAGAAACTCCTCAAACACATTAATCTACTAGATCTGGGTCTTATATAGTGATGTATAAATCTGTCTGTATCTGACATGACATTTTCATATGACACTTAATAGGACTATTATATATAAGACTGAGAATAGTAATCAACATAGGCAGTAGATGAGGAAGGCTATTTTGTCCATAGAAGGGAAGAAGACATTCTTTTTTTAATTTTTAAATATTTTATTTATTTATGAGAGAGAGAGAAAGAGAGACAGAGCGAATGGACATGACAGGGCCTCTAGTCACTGCAAATGAATTCCAGATGCATGTGCTACTTTGTGCAACTGGCTTACATAGGGCCCGGGGAATTGAACCTGGGTCCTTAGGCTTTGCAGGCAAGCACCTTAACCACTAAGCAATCTCTCCAGCCCAAGAAGGCATTCTTGATTTGGCTTAGGTAAGGTAGGAAGTATAAAAACCATTTTTGGGGACTGGAGAAATAGCTTAGTGGTTAGGGCGCTTGCCTACAAAGCCAAAGGACCTAGGTTCACTTCTCCGGGATCCATGTAATCCAGATGCACAAGGGAGTGCACACATCTGGAGTTTGTTTGCAGTGGCTAGAGGTCCTGGTGTGCCCATTCTCTCTCTCTCTCCCCCTGCCTATTTCTCTCTTTCTAAAATAAGTAAATAAAAATTAAATTAAAATTAAAATTAAAACCATTTTTTTCATTGGCAACTTAACTAAAATTTAGATAGCCCCATTATTTATGCATCATGCAACATTTGAAATGTTTGACACAACTTAAAATTATTTAAATATGAAAGAATTAAGAAATTAACCAACTCTAGAGGTTTTGGTTATTGAGTTAAAAAGTTTCTTATTAGACTTTTTACTTACTTAGTAAAGAGGTTAAAGGAGGTCTTCTACTTGGTTAGAAGCATTAATGAAAGTGTATCAGGCTGAAAAACTAAAAGCTTTGATTAATCTTAGAATGTATCATTGTCAGTTGTTCATTCAACCATTATTTTTTAAGATAAAAGATAGGCACAGTAAAATTTTGTGCAAGTAGGTCTAATTTTTATCTATTAGGATAAGTTCTCTAAAAAGCAAAGGTTTTACCCAATGGGAAAATACACAAGAACAGAGCAATATTTAAGAAGCCCTGTTGTTGCAAACAGAGAATCAGGTGTTATCAAACAAATAAAAGGTCTGTCCAAAGGAAAAACATACAAATTTAACCTTTGGATATATCTTAATCATAGGTTTTTAAGTATCTCAATTAGTAAAAGATAAAACATAAAATTCCTGTTTGTAAAGCATTTTATAAACATACCAAACCTTATTCCTTTAAACTGAGTATGAAGCATTAGTTTCATTTGAGAGTACTGGAATTTTGACCTTAGACATATAATAATAATCAACTTCGTTATAGCCAAGTCATTTTTTTCAGTTCCCCTCCCATAACCCTTTAATAAACATCTTAACCTTCTAGTTTATTTCCATCTCTATTTCCATTTGGAACAATCATTTACCTTATGAGACCTTTCTCATCTGAAAGCATATTCTTTTCTTTTGACCCTGCTTTACTGAAAATATGCCTTTTGTTTTTAAACTCTATTATTATTGTCATTACAAAAATTTGAAAACAATTTAAAATGAAAACTGAGGGAATTGTAGTTGTAACACAGAAATCATTCACATTCTATCTTCAATCCCTAACACTTACAACTACAGATAAGACATTTCAACAATCTTTTCATTAATAATACCAAATTAACCAAATTGTTAAAGACTCAAGTCATAGGGGGCTGGAGAGATGGCTTAGTGGTTAAGCGCTTGCCTGTGAAGCCTGAGGACCCCGGTTCGAGGCTCGATTGCCCACGACCCAAGTAAGCCAGATGCACAAGGTGGCACATGCATCTGGAGTTCGTTTGCAGTGACTGAAGGCCCTGCCGTGCCCATTCTCTCTCTCTCTCTGTCTCTCTGTCTGTTGCTCTCAAAAAAAAACAAGATTCAAGTCATTATAATAAGCATTTAGAAACCATCTAATATCTTAGCCTTTTCAAATTGAATGTGCAAGGCCATTTAAAAGCAGGATTGAAGTTTTGCATATTTTTGTTCACCCTCAAAACATCTACCTACTATTGCAGTAAACATAAGCAAACATTTTCCTTTTAAGGCCAAAAGCATAGAGATGAATTAAGCACATTGTAAACATGTTTTTAGCAATTTAATATCATATTAAAACACACCTTAAAATACATCTCAACATGCACATGTTAAGATCAGAACATTTAATGGTCTTAGATTTAGCTATATAGTTTTGGGTGACAAAACACATCAAGACAGACTATATGAGAACATAAATAATATGACAGTGGCCAACCTCAGACATATGAAAAAGAATGTATAATACTGTTAAAGAGAAAAGAGTTGTCATTTCCATTAAAATTCTAGTTACATTATACACTGAAAGGGACTTGAGCTCATTTAACATTTTTAATTTATGAATACTCACTTATAAACCCACATAAACAGTGTATACGACAGAAGACCCAAGAGATTTTTAGTTTTTATTCAGTTGTCAGTTCTAAAGTCCAGCTGATAGTCTGTTCATTTCCTCCACAGCACTAAGCAGTCCTTAACCTGAAATCTATACTTTCAAAAGTGTGACTGTTCTTAGAAAACTTGCAGCTTAAAGACAGGACAACAAGTAGCAGTTTGGATTTTAAAGTGACACTTTTTATTTTGGCCTCTGGGAAAACTCCAACGTGATTGCAATGTAGGCCCCATATACTGTTGGGGAGAGTGTACACTGGGGAGTTGATGGACCGGTCATATCAACGTCACCAGGTGCTGGAAACATGTGGCCATTGCCAACATGATCAGTGAATGAACGCTCTGCCTGACAGCCACAAGCATGCTTTTGTTGTTGTTGTTGTTGTTGTTGTTGTTGTTGTTGTTTTTGTTTTCCTGAGGTAGGGTCTCACTCTAGCCCAGGCTGACCTGAAATTCATTATGTAGTCTCAGATGGCCTCGAACTCATGGTGATCCCCTTACCTGTGCCTCCTGAGTGCTGGGATTAAAGGCATGATGCACATTTTTGTCTAAGCACAGGGAAGGAGTAGAGTGTGGGTCACAGGCACATGGGAAAGCAACGCAAGAAAGAAAGTACAGGGCTGGAGAGATGGCTTAGCAGTTAAGGAACTTGCCTGCAAAGCCTAAGGACCCAGGTTCAATTCCCCACTATCCATGTAAGCCGAATGCACAAGGTGGCACATGCATCTGGAGTTCATTTGCAGAGCCTAGAGACCCTGGCACACCC
Source organism: Dipus sagitta (assembly GCA_036346955.1). Lineage (NCBI taxonomy): Eukaryota > Metazoa > Chordata > Mammalia > Rodentia > Dipodidae > Dipus > Dipus sagitta. The sequence goes on from CM070770.1 coordinate 163,786,315, forward strand.
ACTTTCTCTCTCTCCATATGCCTCTCTCTCCCTCTCAAATAAATAAAATAATTTTTTTAAAAAAGAAAGTATAATGTACTCTATACCCTTGCCTTATAGGAGCAAAGAGATGAGGAAAGAGGCCGATTCCTGCAGGAAAGTGAGTTATGCTAGAAATCCTAAAGCTGGGACTCAAGAGGCACAAAAAACAGAGCCAGTGGACTCAGAAGAATGGCTGAAGACCATTCTTGGAAGCCACTGTTTGGAACTACATAGACAGGTTAGGCAAAACAGGTTTGCCTACTCAACCCCCCCCCCTACCTCACATGTCTCTGCATAACCTCCAAATGATGTTAAGGTTTGAGAGCTCTGGGGAGACTTTTCAGTTCCTGATGTGCTTAATTTAGGGGTCCTGACATGCCAGGAAAGCCAATGGCTGCTAAAGCCACATCCAGAGTCATCAAAGTCATCTAGAGTCATGCACACCAAAAAGAAATTAGAATGTGGGGTTGAGGAAATGGTTTAGTGCTTAAGGTGCTTGCCTGTGAAGCCTAAGGATCCCGGTTCGATTCCCCAGGACCCACGTAAGCCAGATGCACAAGGGGGCACATGCATCTGGAGTTCATTTGCAGTGGCTAGAGGCCCTGGCGTGCCCATCCTCTCTTTCTATCTGCCTCTCTCTCTCTCTCTCTGTCTCTCTCAAATAAAAAAATAAATAAATAAAATATTTTTTAACAAAGAAATTAGAATGTGGACAGGGAGTAAGCAAGTGAAAGTAGATATGAGAGAAGGAGGGAGAGATCACCATTTTGCCATGGCACTGTGTTGAAAGAGCCCTGTGATAAGAGACCCATTAGGGATGGATCCTACCCCTGGAGTTACCCAGCTCCAGAAGGGTATGGGATGGGTTTTAGGGCAACAGGGTCCCCGTCCTCTGCCCAGTGGGAAAAATTTGAGGGGTAAGTCTGAGGGGAATTTGGTAAGCTCTAACTCTGGAAATGAATCAGGCAGAATGTATCTCTACTGGGTTCAGAACAATGGGGGCCAGAGGCAGTCCTCTGACTCAGCATAAATTTCCCTGACCTCAGGCACACCAACCACTTGATCCACCAGAAAAGGGAGCTAGTGTTGAGTGCAGAAAAGACTATGGCAAAGGCAGAAGGCAAAATGTTGGCGCGGAGTGGGGGTGAGGGGGGAGCCCCAGAAGTCAGTCAGTCCAGGAAATACCCCATATCTGAGTCACAGCACCACATGTCAGGTTTGGGGTTCTCAAGAGAGGACTGAAACTATTCCTTGGACCCATGGTTTTATTTAATACCAAGAGCGGCAGCAGGATCCGAAGCAAAGAGGGAGAAAGCTTTGGAACACCAGGAAAGACGGGTGGGCCCCTAAGCAGGAGAGAGGGAGGCCTCAGAAAGGGGAGGAAGGAGATTTTAAGGATTCCAGGAAGAAGAGGGGGGGAGATCTGCACTGGGAGGGAGGAAGTTGAGCGCCTGTGGCTCAAGCCTACATCATGGGAGTGTGCATTACTATTCTGGTCCGAATTTTTATTTATATATTTATTTATTATTTTGTGTGGGTGACTTTTAAAATTTTTTTAATTAAAATTTAATTGATTGTAAACAATATCTGATGGTAATTCCCTCCCTCCTCCCACTTTCCCCTTTGAAACTCCATTCTCTATCATATCCCCTCCCCGTCTCAATCAGTCTCTCTTTTATTTTGATGTCATGATCTTTTCCTCCTATTATGATGGTCTTGTGTAGGTAGTGTCAGGCACTGTGAGGTCATGGATATATAGGCCATTTTGAGTCTGGAGGAGCACAGTGTAAGGAGTCCTACCCTTCCTTTGGCTCTTATATTCTTTCCGCCACCTGTTCCACAATGGACCCTGAGCCTTGGAAGGTGTGATAGAGATATTGCAGTGCTGAGAACTCCTCTGTCACTTCTTCCCAGCACCATGATGCCTACTGAGTCATCCCAAGGTCACTGCCATCTGAAAAGAGAAGATTCTGTACAAAAGTGAGAGTAGCATTAATATATGGGTATGAACACTTAGAGAAGTGCTAACTGAGCAGTTTGATGAGCACAGTATGTACATTTAGCCAGACAGCAGCAGACGTAACACCCCTAGGGCTCATGACTATCCCCCTTATAGGTTTTCAGTATCAGGGATGTATTCCCTCCCATGGAGCAGGCCTCAAGTCAATTCGAGGGCAGTTGGTTTCCACCATGACAGATGTGCCACTATTGCACCCGTTGACTCATTTGGCCTGGCTGGCTAAATATAAGGCTTGCAGTGTCCACTGTTGAGTATCTTCACTGGTGATTTCTCTCTATCTCTCACTGAACTGCACACAGAATGGCTTCTTCCAGCTTTCTGTCAGCTGGTCTACATGGAAGAGGTTATCAGCTCAGCTCCAGCAGGATTTCTCTGTGACCTTGCAGCACAAATATGTGGAGTCTTTAGCAATAGGGTCCTACCATCTATTCCTGGTGGAAACCAAGAGCCTCAGCAATGGCCTATAATGTTTTGCGGGTATCAGTGACCTCCCTGGCCAACAACTCATTGGAAGGTATCCCATCCCTGGCACTGAAAATTTTCTAGTAACAATCTATGGCTCCTGAGTGTTCCATTGTCCAAAAAAAAATAGGTTTCCATATGATTTATTTATATCCTCTAAGATTTTGATTAGCCCTCCCTCTGCCTTTCCTTTACTCAAAATCTTCCCCAGACCTCAATTGGACATTTTCACCCCCATTAATCTATTCTTCTACTTACATATATACAATACCATCCTATTAAGTACCCCCACTTCCTTTCTCTTCACTTTATATCTCTTATCTAGCTTATTGGCCTTTGCTACTACATAATTTCATTTTTCTTTACTGCTGAGTAGAACTCCATTGTATAAATGTGCCATATCTTCATTATCTGCTCATCAGTTGAGGGACATCTAGGCTGGTTCCATTTCCCAGCTATTGTGAATTGAGCAGCAATAAACATGGTTGAGCAAGTATCTCTAAGGTAATGAGATGAGTCCTTAGGATATATGCCTAGGAGAACTACAACTAGGTCATATGGTAGATCTATTTTTAGCTGTCTTAGGACCTCACCACTGATTTCCACAATGGATGGACCAGATTGCATTTCCACCAACAGTGTAGAAGGGTTCCTCTTTTTCCACATCCTCACCAGCATTTATGGTCATTTGTATTCATGATGGTAGCCAATCTGACAGGAGTGAGATGGAATCTCAATGTAGTTTTAATCTGCATTTCCCTGATGACTAGGGATGTTGAACATTTTTTAGATGCTTACATGCCATCTGTATTTCTTCTTTTGAGAACTCTCTATTTAGTTCTATAGCCCATCTTTTCATTGGATTGTTTGGTTTCTTATTATTTAATTTTTTGAGTTCTTTGTATATCCTAGATATTAATCCTCTATCAGATGTATAGCTGGCAAAGATTTTTTCCCATTCTGTAGGGTGCCTCTTTGCTTTATTCACAGTGTCCTTTGCTGTAAAAAATCTTTGTAATTTCATGAGGTCCCAGCAGTCAATCTGTGGCTTTATTGTTTGAGCAATTGGGGTTATATTCAGAAAGTCTTTGTCAAGACCAATATGTTGAAAGGTTTCCCCCAGTTTTTCCTCTAGCAGTTTCAGAGTTTCAGGTCTGATGTTAAGGTCTTTTATCCATTTGGACTTAATTCTTGTGCAAGGAGAGAGAGAAGAACCTATTTTCATCCTTCTACAGATACATATCCAGTTCTCCCAGCACCATTTGTAGAAGAGGCTGTCTTTTCTCCAATGAAAAATTTTGGCATTTTTATTGATTATTAGGTGGCTATAGCTACCTGGACTTACATCTAGGACCTCTATTCTGTTCCATTGATCTACATGACTGCTTTTGTGCCAGTACCATGCTGTTTTTGTTACTATGGCTCTGTAGTATAGGTTAAAATCAGGTATAGTGATACCACCAGCCTTGTTTTTGTTGCTCAGTATTGTTTTACATATTTGAGACTTTTTGTGCTTCCAAATGAGTTTTTGGATTGTTTTTTCTATTTGCATGAGGAATGCTATTGGAATTTTGATGGGGATTGCATTAAATGTGTAGATTGCTTTAGGTAAGATTGCCATTTTCACAATATTGATTCTTCCAATTCAAGAACAAGGGTTATTTTTCCATTTCCTACTGTCTTCTGCAATTTCTTGCTTAAGTGTTTTAAAGTTTTCATTGTAGAGATCCTTCACTTCCTTGGTTAGGTTTATTCCAAGGTACTTGATTTTTTTTTTTTTTTGATGCAATTGTGAATGGGAGTGATTCTCTGATTTCATCCTCTGTGTGTTTGTTGTTAGCATATAGGAAGACTACTGATTACTGTGTGTTTATTTTGTAACCTGCTACATGGATATAGATGTCTATCAGCTTTAGCAGTTTGCTGGTAGAGTCTTTAGGGTCCTTTATATATAGAATCATGTCATCTGCAATAATGATAACCTTATCTCTTCCTTTCCAAATTGTATCCCTTTTATGTGTGTCTCTTGCCTTATTGCTATGGCTAAGACTTCCAGTACTACATTAAATAAAAGTGGAGACAGTGGGCACCCTTGTCTTTTTCCTGATGTTAGTGGAAAAGCTTCCAGTTTTTCCCCATTTAGTAATATGTTGGCTGTACGCTTGTCATTAATAGCCTTTATTATGTTGAGATATGTTCCTTCTACTCCCAGTCACTGTAGGGCTTTTATCATGAAGGGATGCTGGATTTTGTCAAATGCTTTCTCTGCATCTAATGAGATGATCATATGATTTTTTGTCCTTCAGTCCATTTATATAATGTATTACATTTATGGATTTGCATATGTTAAACCATCCCTGCGTCTCTGGGATAAAGCCTACTTGGTTGGGGTGAATGATCTTTCTGATATATGGGGATTGCATTAAATGTGTAGATTGCTTTAGGTAAGATTGCCATTTTCACAATATTAATTCTTCCAATCCAAGAACAAGGGTTATTTTTCTATTTCCTAGTGGCTTCTGCAATTTCTTGCTTAAGTGTTTTAAAGTCTCTGTTTGCCAATATTTTGTTCAGAACTTTTGCATCTATGTTCTTGAGGAAGATTGGTCTGTAATTTTCTTTTTTGGTTCTGTCTTTGCCTGGTTTTGGTATCAGGGTGATGCTGGCTTCGTAGAAGGAATTTGGTAGGATTCCTTCTTTTTCTATTGTATGGAAAAGTTTAAGAAGCAGTGGTGTTAGTTCTTTTCTGAAGGTCTGGTAAAATTCACCAGTGAATCCATCTGGGCCTGGACCAATTTAGTTGGGAGAATTTTAATTACTGCTTGGATCTCCATTCTTGTTATGGGTCTATTTAAGTCATTAATTTCATCTTGATTTAATTTAGGTAGGTCATATAAATCAAGGAAATCATCCATTTCTTTCAGATTTTCATACTTAGTGGAGTATATGTTTTTATAGTATGTCCCTATGATTTTTAAAAATTTCTCTGGTATCTGTTGTGATGTTGCCTTTTTCATCTCTAATTTTATTAATTTGTGTCTCTTCTCTCTTTCTTTTGGTTGGATTTGCTAAGGGTTTATCAATCTTATTTACCCTTTCAAAGAACCAACTCTTTGTTTCATTGATTCTTTGGATCTTTTCTTGGTTTCTATTTCACTAATTTCTGCCCTAATCTTTAATATTTCTTCCTGTTTACTGATTTTCGGCTTGCCTTGTTCTTCTTCTTCAAAGGCTTTAAGGTGAAGCACTAGGTCATTTACTTGAGACCTTTCTAATTTCTTAATATAGGCACTTAAAGCTATAAATTTACCTGCTTAGGACTGCCTTCATTGAGTCCCAGAGGTTTTGGTATGTTGCGTTCTCATTATTATTTGACTCTAGGAATTTTTTTGATTTCCTTCTTGATTTCTTCACTGATCCATTCCTCATTTTGTAGTGTATTGTTTTGTTTTCATGATTTTGTGTATGCTGTATAGCTTTTCTTGCTTTTTATTTGTAGTTTGATTCCATTGTGGTCCAATAGAATACAAGGAATTATTTCAACTTTCCTGTATTTGTTAAGATTTGCTTTGTGACCTAATATATGGTCTATTTTAGAGAATGTTCATGTGCTGCTGAAAAGAATGTGTATTCTGCAGCATTTGGATGAAATGTCTTGTGTATATCTGTTAGGTCCATCTCTTCTATGACCTCATTTAATCCAGATGCCTCTTTGTTTATTTTTTCCCGGGATGACCTGTCAACTGATGAGAGTGGGGTGTTGAAGTCACCCACTACCACTGTTTGGTATTATCTGTGACCTTAGTTCTAATAGCGTTTGTTTGATGAAGTTGGGAGCCCCCATGTTAGGTGCATATATGTTTAGGATTATAATGTCCTCCTGTTGAAGTGTGCCTTTAATCAATATAAAGTGACCTTCCTTATCTTTCCTAACTAATAATGTTAGACTGCTTGTTTTCTAGGCCCATTTGCTTGAAATATTGTTTTCCAACCTTTCACTATAAGATAGTGTCCATCCTTTGTAGAAAGGTGAGTTTCTTGGAGGATCCTCCTTTTTAACTCAGTCTGCAAACCTATGTATTTTGGTTGGGGCATTGAGGCCATTGATATTAAGAGATATTATTGAAAGGTGTATATTTATTTTTTGCAGTTCTTCTGGTTTTACCTTTGCTGTCTTGTATTCACTAGCATTTGAGTATGGTTTGTTTTTCCAGGTTCCTTAAATGTGTGCTTTTCTTTCTCTTCAGCATGGAGGATTCTTTCAAGTATTTTCTGTAGAGCTGGTTTTGTCTTCAAATATTCCTTTAGCCTGCTTTTTTTGTGGAATGTCCTTATTCTCCTGTCTATTTAAATGGATAGCTTTGCAGGGTAAAGTAACCTTGGTTGACAGTTGTTATCTTTCAGAACTTGGAATTCATTACTCCAAGCCCTTCTGGCTTTTAAAGTTTGTGTTGAGTAATCTGCTGTGATCCTGATGGGCTTGCCTCTGTAGGTAACATGATTTTTCTGTCTAACTACTTTCAATATCTTTTCTTTGGTTTGTATGTTTGGTAGTTTAATTATAATATGGTGAGGAGAGGTTCTTTCCAGGTTTTGTCTTGTTGGTGTTCCTGTATCTGCATTGGCATCTCTTTCCCAATTTGGGGGAAGTTTTCTTCTATGACATTGTTGAAAATGCCTACTATGCCTTTGGAGTGAAATTCTTCTCCTTCTACTATGCCCTGAATTCTTATGTTTGATCTTTTCATAGTGTCCCTAATATCTTGAAATTCCCATTCATATTTTCCTGTTAGTTTGTCTTTGTCTTTGTTGGACTGTATTAGATCTGCCACCTGGTCTTCTAGTTTAGACATTCTGTCCTCTCTTTCATCCATTTTACTGGTAAGATTTTCCACACAGTTTTTTATTTCATTAACTATGTTATTCACTGCTAATAATTCTGACTGGTTTTTCTTTATTATTTCTCTTTCCTTATTTATGTCTTGTATTGACCTCTTTATTTCATTAAATTGGTTTCCTGTGTCTTCTTTGATTCCTTTGATTTCCTCTTTCATTCCTTTGATTTCCTCTTTGACTTCTTTGAGCATATTTATAATCATTCTTTTGAAATCTTTCTCAGGGATTTTCTCTAACTCATTTTCACTGGAGGTCAATTCTGATGCATTAATACTTTTTGGTGGATTTATATTGTCTTGATTTTTGGTGTTTCTTGTGTTATAATGTACATATTTTTGCACCTTGGATTAATTTAATGCTTGGATTTTCTAGTTAGCTGCAGTATTATTGTATGTATCAATCAATCTGATGTTATATATCTTCAGGGTAGGAGCTTAAGGTGCTAGGTGTGGCTCTTAAGCCTCTCAGAGTATCTTCAAAAGTGACCCTTGATGTTGGGTCTGCCTGCTATGAGAGTATTCAAGTAGGCTGAGTGGGACAAAACACAGGCAGGTTCTAAAATTTAACTAAACAATGTACACATTCAATGAAAACCAGCACAGAGTATTTATGCAAGAGTAGGTATTATGACAACCAGATCCTCTAACAAAGACACTGTCCCTTAGGGTGTGTGTTGCCCCACACCCATAATCCTGTCAACTAGGAGTTTAAGATTTCTGGTCTGTTGAGGGTTCCAAGTCAGCTTTTGACCAATTGGGACCCTTCCCTTATGAACAACAGAAGAGGAAACAAAGCCACTATAAATCAGGAAGCAAGAAGTAACAAATCCAAAATATAGCTTATTTAAGAATAGCAGATCTGACCATCTATCAGATTTAACATATGATTTATCCTGATATGGAAGGTACAATTAGCACTTCTGATCAAGCCTATATACCAGGCTTATTTGGCAGTTACTGACCTGGTGTAAACCCAGTTACCTTTGGGGATGATTTTGGTCTCAGTTATGCTATACTCCTACTTGGATCCCTCTTTGGTGTGCTGTGGGTTCAAGTATGCTGGCTGGGTCGCTTCTCTGGTCACTGGTGCTGGGTGCTGTGATTTCCCTTCCTCTGGTCTCTGGTGGTTGCTGGCATTTTCACTGTCGGTGGGAGAGGGGAGTCTGTGGATGGTGGCTCTAGTTCTCCCTCTGGTCCACACGATCCTCTACCTCATGATCTGCTCCTCCATTGGTTGCTGCGGTCCTCACTTCTCGTTTCTTGAGTTTGAGAGGAGCCCTGGTGTGAGTGGAGAATCCCCTCACCTGGCTTTTCCTGTGGCTCAAGCCGAGCTTTGCAGCTATGTCCCCACGGACCTGCTGCCACCACGGACCTTGTGCCACTGCTGCTGGAGCTGCTTCTGTCTGCCTATGGGGGCTCTGGATGCTCTGGATCTTTCCTTCTATTCTGCTGCCATTGATAATTTCTTATATACCTCACTTTTTAGTAGAAGAGTGCACTTTTTTTTTTGTTTTTTTTTTGGCTTTTTCTCCCCTAGACTGCTTTGGCATGGTTCCTATCCCACCACCTTAACTAGAAGTCTGAATTTTTATTTATTTATTTATTTATTTATTTATTTATTTATTAGACGGAAAGAGGCAGAGAGAGAGAGAGAGAGAATGGGTGCGCCAGGGCTTCCAGCCACTGCAACTCCCGACACATGCACCACCTTGTGCATCTAGCTTACATGGGTACTGGGGAATTGAACCAAGGTCCTTTGGCTTTGCAGGCAAATGCCTTAACCACTAAGCCATTGGGTCTGAATTTTATGACTACTTGTTATGGCTGTCTGGAGTGCCTCTGCAGAAACACCCTGAAGGAAGTGAGGCTCATTTTGGCCTATCTCCATCCAGTGCCACAGGTAGTGACTAGGAGGACATTCCCCATCCAAGGTTCTGGGACAGTAAGGTTTAGTAAGTTTTCTTTCTTTTTTCTTTTTTTCTTTTCAGAGAGAGAGAGAGAAGGAGAGAAAGAGAGAGAGAGACAGAGACAGAGAAAATTGGAGTGCCAGGGCCTCATCCACTGCAATAGAACTCCAGATGCTTTTGCCACCTAGTGGGCATGTGCTACTTTGCATTTGCCTCACCTTTGTCTGTCTGGCTTGTGTGGGATCTGGAGAGTCAAACATAGGTCTTTAGGGTTTGCAGGCAAGTGCCTTAACTGCTAAGCCATCTCTCTAGCCCTTAGTCAGTTTTCTTAACAGTGAATAGGGATTATCTGGTCCTGGGCATACCTGTTGGGAGACAGTATACAGGAGAAGCAGCTTTCTTGAAATCTAACATCAGGTAACCATGTGAAAGGACCATTTCTCTATAACCTCTCAGCTTTAGCTACTTTTGAAAGGGTTGGTGCAAGCAATTCCATTTTGCTGTTTCACTAGGGTCTCACTCAGAAGCTCAAGCTGTCCTCACATTCAATCTTGCTGCTTCAGTCTCCCAGTCAAGTCCAGCAGACCCAGCATGATTTGACTTTGATCCTAACAACTTCTTCCCTCATCTCTGATCAGTTTTCTCTAAATACATCACTAATTAATCATCTTGTGGTTTGATCTTGCCTGTTCCTCATTGCCAGAATGAGATCTGTCTTGGTTGGTTTGGTTTGATCCCACATTGGGGGTTAAGTGACAGATGTCAAGGGTTAGTGACAATAAGACCCTTTATGGCCAATTTTAAGCAAATAAGAGGTACAGAAGTGGCTCAGTGACAAAGCTTTATGAAAAAAAAAAAACGGGCTGGAGAGATGACTTAGCAGTTAAGGTGTTTGCCTGCAAAGCCAAAGGATCCAGTTCAATTCTCCAGGACTCACACAAGCCAGATGCACAAGGGGGTGCATGTGCCTGGAGTTCATTTGCAGTGGCTGGAGTCCCTGGCACTCCCATTCTCTCTCTCTGTCTCTCTCAAATAAATAAATAAATAAAAGTAAAGCTTTAAAAAAATAACCAACATGAGCAAATATGTAAAGAAAACTAGCTTGAAATTAAGTTCTTGCTTACAGGTGTACTCCTTGTAAGTTTGTGGGGACTGCTTCTTGGGCTCAAGATTCTATTTAATGCCAGGTGAAAGAATGGTGGAGTTCAGAGAGAGGAAAAGAACTCCAAACAACCCAGTAGAAGTGACTATAACTTTTGGGGGGAGGGAAAGGAAGACTCTTACACTCTGAGGGAGGGCTCCTGCATGGAGCCTTTGGGACCTGAGGTGGGTGCTGAGGACCTGTGACCCATTCCTATGTGTTGTAGTCACTTTCTTGTCGCTGGGACAAAGCACCTGACCAAAAGCAGCTGATGAGAGGAAAGTTTGTGTTTTGGCTCATGGTCTGGAGGGGAAGCTTCATGATGGCAGGGAAAGCAGGGTATGAGCAGAGACTGGACATCACCTGTGCTACAGCAGGTGGAAGGCAGCAGCAAGAGAGTCAGCTGAGCTCTGGCAAGGGGGAGCTGGCTATGACAGCCCCTAAGCCCACCCCCAATGACACACCTCTTCCAGCAAGTCTCCACCTCCTAATCGCAATCAGCTAGTGACCAAGCATTCAGTACACATGAGTTTGTGGGGAACATATAATTCAAACCACCATTCTATGTGAACAGGTGATCTAGACCACCTGTTTAAACTCTTTTGGACAAGTGAGGTTTGGACCACAGGTGGTAGCTTGAAGGAGGTCTATTCCTCATCTTAGCCCTAGGACAGTAAGGCTCAGTCAACTTCCATAGCAGCATGGATTCCACAAAGCACACTTGAGGAGAGGGGCAAACAGACATCCTTCTTTAAATTATATATATATATGTATGTATGTATGTATTTTAGAGAGAATTGGCCGGGCCTCAGCCACTGCAATCAAACTCCAGACACTTGTACCACCTAGTGAGCATGTGCAACCTTGCGCTTGCCTCACCTTTGTGCATTTGGCTTAGGTGGGATCTGGACAGTAGAATGTGGGTCCTTAGGCTTCACATTCAAGCGCCTTAACTGCTAAGACATCTCTCCAGCCTAAGACAGCTTTCTTAAAACCTAAAACTGCTTAGATGACCAATGTCTGAAATCTTTTAATTATTAGGAGTCACTACTTGACATACACATTGTCAAGGCATGTTTAATTAACTTTGCACACCACCATTCCAGGCTTTTGTGTTTGTTTGTTTTTGTTTTTGTTTCTTGAGGTAGGGTCTCGCTCAAGCCCTGGCTGACCTGGAATTCACTACGTAGTCTCAGGGTAGCCTCAAACTCACAGTGATCCTCCTACCTCTGCCTCCCGAGTGCTGGGATGAAAGGTGTGTGCCACCATGCCCAGCTTTCCAGGATTCTTTTGTGTGTGTGTAGATGTGCACATGCACGCGTGAAGGCCAGAGGACAGCCTCTGGTGTCATCCCCAGGAAGACCGTACACCTCTTTTTGAGGCTCAGACCTTCATGCTTGCATTGAAAGCACTTGACCAACTGAGTATCTTCCGTACCCCAGACTTCTCTTGTTCCATTGGCATCATGTCTGTCACCTTCTGGGTACATGATGGTAACTGGACTACCAGGCTTCCTCTCTGCTTTCAGAACAGGAAGGCTGGACAGGTCTGTAAGGTATGTTGTAGTTATCTTTGTGTTGCTGGGACAAAACACCTGACCAAAAGCCACTATTGGGAGGAAAGCATTTGTACTGGCTTACAGTCTCGAGAGGAAGCTTTTTGACAGCAGGAAAAACATGGCATGAGCAGAGGCTAGACATCACTTCTTGCTACAACAGGTAGAAGACAGCAGCCAGTGACTGACCTGAGCTGGCAAGCTGGGGACTAATAAGCCTTAAGGACCTTCCTTAGTGACACCTCCTCCAGCAACTCTACCTCCCAAATTGCCACCAGCAAGAGACCAAGCATTCAAAACTATGAGCTTATGGGGGACATTTGATTAAAACCACCACAAGGTGGTTGGCAGCATCTGCTCCTTTTCTGAAGAAAGCACAAGGTTTCTCAGGACCCCAGCAGACATCTGCTTCCACCTTGTTCTGACAGCCAGTCAGGGACATTGGCATTCAGGGATCCAGAGTGATGAATAAGTGTAATAGATTTTTTTTTTCCAGAAGCAAAGTAGATAGGCAGCCAGCAGGGCACTGACTTATGGAGCCAAAGCAGAATAACAAAATGTGTGAAAGCAGCCAACTCAAGGGGAAAAAAAAAACACATTATTTCTCTCCCACCTTCTGGATCTGAGTCAGTTCTCAGGCCTGAGCCCATGGGGCGAAAGCAAGAAAAGTCCTCTTGTAGAAAGTTGCTGACAGAGCAAGGTGTGGTGGTGCACTCCCTTAATCCCAGCACTCGGGAGGCAGAGGTAGGAGGATCACCATAAGTTTAAGGCCACCCTGAGACTACATAGTGAATTCCAGGTCAGCTTAAGCTAGAGTGAGACCCTACCTCCAAAAAATAAAATTAAATTAAAAATAAAAGACGCTGACAGGAACCCATGCAGAAGGGCTACGGTTCAGATGTGAAATGCCCTCCTCAGCCTCATGTGTTCAAACACTTGGTCCCCCATCTAGTTGCACTGTTTCAGAAGTTGTAGGACCTCAGAAGACGAGGGCTCACTGGAGGAGGGGCATTGCTGGGGTTGGGTCTTGAGAGTTCTAGCCCAGTCCAGCTTCCCATCCCACCTCTGCTGCCTGGTCTACAGAGATACAAATAAGCAGCATCCCACTCCCATAGCATCAAGCTTCTTCCAATCCCATGTCTTCCCTGGCATGATGGACTACACCCTCAGAATGAGCCAAATTAAACCCTCCCTCTCTTGAGTTGCATCTTGTAGGATATTTGATCACAGCCATGAGAAAAGTAACTAATAAAACACTCACTTCCACAGGACATATATTGAAATTGAAATGAGGGGCTGGAGAGATGGCTTAGCCATCAAGGCACTTGCTTACAATGCCTAACTTCAGTTCGATTCCCCAGTACCCACGTAAAGTCAGATGCACAAAGTGGTGCATGCATCTGGAGTTTGTTTGCAGCAGATAGAGGCCCTATCATGCCCATATTCATTCTCTCTCTCTCCTTGAAAGTAAATAAATATTTTTTAAAAACTTGGACTGATATGGAGATTAGCATGGTCTCCACCCCAGGATGACACACAAATTTTTGAAGGTTTCCACATTTTCGGCAAGCACTCCCCACCTCAGGTGAGTGCATAGGGTGCCACATATACATGCATACATGAGAGAGAAAGAGAGAGAGAGAGGAAGAGTAGGATTCTTACAACCCTTCCCTCAGTGATCATTTATGGGAATAACTGTTTTTTTTGGGGGGGTGAGGGTTTGAAGCAGGGTGTTGATCTAGCTCAGGCTGACCTGGAATTCACTATGCAGTCTCAGGGTGGCCTCGAACTCATGGTGATCCCCCTACCTCTGCCTCCTGAGTGCTGGGATTAAAGGCATGCACCACCACGGCAGGCCAGAATAATATTTTTATGAGAGAGAGAGACAGATAGAGAGAGTGAGAGAATTGGAGCCCCAGGGCCAGAATAACTTTTATACAAGGGAAAATGATAATGTCTGGATAGTGTTTCCCAAAAGGCCCATGTGTTAAAGGCTTGGCCGCAGTTATTGAAAACCTTAAAGAGGTGGGGTCAGAAGTGGATAGAATGTACCTGACAAGGGCAGCAGTGCACACAGTCAGAAGTGACTGGCACACACCTGACAAGGGCAGCAGTGCACAGGGTCAGAAGTGACTGGCACGTACCTTACAAGGACAGCAGTGCACAGGGTCAGAAGTGACTGGCACGTACCTGACAAGGACAGCAGTGCACAGGGTCAGAAGTGACTGGCACGTACCAGACAAGGGCAGCAGTGCACAGGGTCAGAAGTGACTGGCACGTACCAGACAAGGGCAGCAGTGCACAGGGTCAGAAGTGAGTGGCACGTACCTGACAAGGGCAGCAGTGCACACGGTCAGAAGTGCCTGCACGTACCAGACAAGGGCAGCAGTGCACAGGGTCAGAAGTGACTGACACGTACCTTACAAGGACAGCAGTGCACAGGGTCAGAAGTGAATGGCACGTACCAGACAAGGGCAGCAGTGCACAGGGTCAGAAGTGACTGGCACGTACCTGACAAGGACAGCAGTGCACAGGGTCAGAAGTGACTGGCACGTACCAGACAAGGGCAGCAGTGCACAGGGTCAGAAGTGACTGGCACGTACCTTACAAGGACAGCAGTGCACAGGGTCAGAAGTGAATGGCACGTACCAGACAAGGGCAGCAGTGCACAGGGTCAGAAGTGACTGGCACGTACCTGACAAGGGCAGCAGTGCACACGGTCAGAAGTGCCTGCACGTACCAGACAAGGGCAGCAGTGCACAGGGTCAGAAGTGACTGACACGTACCTTACAAGGACAGCAGTGCACAGGGTCAGAAGTGAATGGCACGTACCAGACAAGGGCAGCAGTGCACAGGGTCAGAAGTGACTGGCACGTACCAGACAAGGGCAGCAGTGCACAGGGTCAGAAGTGACTGGCACGTACCAGACAAGGGCAGCAGTGCACAGGGTCAGAAGTGACTGGCACGTACCAGACAAGGGCAGCAGTGCACAGGGTCAGAAGTGACTGGCACGTACCTGACAAGGGCAGCAGTGCACAGGGTCAGAAATGACTGGCACGTACCTTACAAGGACAGCAGTGCACAGGGTCAGAAGTGACTGGCACATACCTGACAAGGACAGCAGTGCACACGGTCAGAAGTGACTGGCACGTACCTGACAAGGACAGCAGTGCACAAGGTCAGAAGTGACTGGCACGTACCTGACAAGGACAGCAGTGCACACGGTCAGAAGTGACTGGCACGTACCTGACAAGGACAGCAGTGCACAGGGTCAGAAGTGACTGGCACGTACCAGACAAGGGCAGCAGTGCACAGGGTCAGAAGTGACTGGCACGTACCAGACAAGGGCAGCAGTGCACAGGGTCAGAAGTGAGTGGCACGTACCAGACAAGGGCAGCAGTGCACAGGGTCAGAAGTGCCTGCACGTACCAGACAAGGGCAGCAGTGCACAGGGTCAGAAGTGACTGACACGTACCTTACAAGGACAGCAGTGCACAGGGTCAGAAGTGAATGGCACGTACCAGACAAGGGCAGCAGTGCACAGGGTCAGAAGTGACTGGCACGTACCTGACAAGGACAGCAGTGCACAGGGTCAGAAGTGACTGGCACGTACCAGACAAGGGCAGCAGTGCACAGGGTCAGAAGTGACTGGCACGTACCTTACAAGGACAGCAGTGCACAGGGTCAGAAGTGAATGGCACGTACCAGACAAGGGCAGCAGTGCACAGGGTCAGAAGTGACTGGCACGTACCTGACAAGGGCAGCAGTGCACACGGTCAGAAGTGCCTGCACGTACCAGACAAGGGCAGCAGTGCACAGGGTCAGAAGTGACTGACACGTACCTTACAAGGACAGCAGTGCACAGGGTCAGAAGTGAATGGCACGTACCAGACAAGGGCAGCAGTGCACAGGGTCAGAAGTGACTGGCACGTACCAGACAAGGGCAGCAGTGCACAGGGTCAGAAGTGACTGGCACGTACCAGACAAGGGCAGCAGTGCACAGGGTCAGAAGTGACTGGCACGTACCAGACAAGGGCAGCAGTGCACAGGGTCAGAAGTGACTGGCACGTACCTGACAAGGGCAGCAGTGCACAGGGTCAGAAATGACTGGCACGTACCTTACAAGGACAGCAGTGCACAGGGTCAGAAGTGACTGGCACATACCTGACAAGGACAGCAGTGCACACGGTCAGAAGTGACTGGCACGTACCTGACAAGGACAGCAGTGCACAAGGTCAGAAGTGACTGGCACGTACCTGACAAGGACAGCAGTGCACACGGTCAGAAGTGACTGGCACGTACCTGACAAGGACAGCAGTGCACAGGGTCAGAAGTGACTGGCACGTACCTGACAAGGGCAGCAGTGCACACGGTCAGAAGTGACTGGCACATACCTGACAAGGACAGCAGTGCACACAGTCAGAAGTGACTGGCATGTGCCTGACAAGGGCAGCAGTGCACACGGTCAGAAGTGACTGGCACATACCTGACAAGGACAGCAGTGCACACAGTCAGAAGTGACTGGCATGTGCCTGACAAGGGCAGCAGTGCACACAGTCAGAAGTGACTGGCATGTGCCTGACAAGGGCAGCAGTGCACACGGTCAGAAGTGACTGGCATGTGCCTGACAAGGGCAGCAGTGCACAGGGTCAGAAGTGACTGGCACGTACCTGACAAGGACAGCAGTGCACAGGGTCAGAAGTGACTGGCACGTACCTGACAAGGACAGCAGTGCACACGGTCAGAAGTGACTGGCACGTACCTGACAAGGACAGCAGTGCACAGGGTCAGAAGTGACTGGCACGTACCTGACAAGGGCAGCAGTGCACAGGGTCAGAAGTGACTGGCACGTACCTGACAAGGACAGCAGTGCACACGGTCAGAAGTGACTGGCACATACCTGACAAGGACAGCAGTGCACACGGTCAGAAGTGACTGGCACGTGCCTGACAAGGGCAGCAGTGCACACGGTCAGAAGTCACTGGCACGTACCTGACAATGACAGCAGTGCACACGGTCAGAAGTGACTGGCACGTACCTGACAATGACAGCAGTGCACACGGTCAGAAGTGACTGGCATGTACCAGACAAGGGCAGCAGTGCACAGGGTCAGAAGTGACTGGCACGTGCCTGACAAGGACAGCAGTGCACAGGGTCAGAATTGACTGGCATGTACCTGACAAGGACAGCAGTGCACAGGGTCAGAAGTGAATGGCACGTACCTGACAAGGACAGCAGTGCACACGGTCAGAAGTGACTGGCACGTACCTGACAAGGGCATCAGTGCACACGGTCAGAACCTGACCAGGGGAGCAGTGCACACCTATAAGGACTGTCATCATGGGAGGACTTGTATAGCATGCACCCTCTGCTGCTCTGGGAGTTCATGGTCACCAGACTTCTTCATCAGGAAGTGGAGAGCAGTCAATTGGCTTTGTAAGACGGCAGCGCACTGCAGGGTGGGAGGCAGGCCCTGTGAAGTTCCAGCACCTGCTGCCTCCATGAAGCTCTTGGAGACCCAAGAGAGTCAAGTGGTGTGAGCCATTGTGAGCAAGTCCCTCCACCATGAAGGACGAATCACTGTGCCTGGAATCTTCTACCACATATGAAAAAGCACAGCAATTGATCAGCCTCTTTTCTTAAATCATAAAATCTGCTTGAATACAGAGAAATAATAAATCACCAATTCATACTCCCAGACATAGTGTTGATCAGCCTCTTTTTTATTTTCATTAATATGCATGTTTGTGTGTATGCAGGTGCACATGTGCATGTGTCAAGCGTGTGCATGCACATGTGTGTACATGCATGTGGAGGCCAAAGGACAACTTTAGGTGCCACCCTTAGGAATGCCATCCACCTTTTCATTTATTTATTTATTTTTAACACAAAGTCTTTCATTGGTATGAAGATAAACAATTAGGCCAAATTGGCTGACCAGTAAGCTCCTGGTATCCTCTGCCTCCCCAGCACTGGAGTTTACAGGTATGTGCCACCATGCCTAGAATGTTTTTTGCATGTGTAGTATGTGTAATGGTGGTGGTAGGGGTACTGTGTGTGTGTGTGTGTGTTGCATGCGCATGTACGTGCAGATGTATGTGGAGGCCAGCGGATGTTGAGTGTCCTTCCTCTGTTGCTCATCCACGTATTCACTTGAGATGGAGTCTCTCTCTCTCTCTCTCTCTCTCTCTGTGAAAATGGAGCTACAGTTTTCACCAGACCCAGTGATTCACCTTTAATGATTATCAGCCTCTTTTTCATTTTCGTTTTTATTTTTATGCAAGTTTGTGTGTGCGCACACAGATTCTCCAGTCTCTGCTCCTCATGGGAGGGGTGTTACAGACGCATGTGGCCACTCTCAGCTTTGTTTACGGGTCCTTGGGGAGGGAGCTCAGGCAGTGTCAGGCCTCCAGACTCTCATGCTCACAGCAAGCACTCTTAACCCCTGAGCCACCTCTCCAGTCCACACCCAGCATTTTTTACATGGATACTAGGAGCAAACTCAGGTCCTCATGTTTGCAAGATAGTCACTTTACCTACTGGTCCATCTCCCTAGACCCCCTTGCACAGGCTCTAAATTTTGGAGGCAATGCATGACACCCTCATTAATGTGCTTGAAAAGTTTCGAATTTGTTAGCTCTAAGTATAGGGAAATGCTGTCTCCTGAAAGTCTGGTTCCACATAACGGAACTCTGCCATGGCTACATCACTATGGATCTGGTAGTGCAAGAGCTCCCCGTGGAAAGAGAACAGAGACTACAGGACACCTTTGGAAAAGGACATAAGCCTGACAGGTGGGCTCAAATTGAGCCAGTCACAACTGCAGCAGAGCAAGTCACCATCTGAAACAGCTCATGGGGAGATCCAGAACCCTCAGACTGTCTGACCATGGGAAGACATCATGCCACACTGTAATCAAACTGCCAGGCATTGTCAGACTCCCCAAGCCATCATTTTTGGCTGTTGAAGTAACCATCTAATGAACAATAAAAGGGAAAGTTCCAGAACATGCCAGAACAGGTCCCAAAACAAAAATGATTCCATATCACTTCTCTCTAATACACTGCTGTCTGTCCAGCTTGCTCTCAAGCCAGCTAACAGAAGGTGGGCAGCCCTCAGCCTCACTCTTGGTAAATTGGGACAAATATGAGATGGACAGAGGCCACACTCCAACCCCTTTGGACAGGCCCAAGGGCAGGCAGCAGAGCTTCAGCCAGACCACCTGCTTATCGATTCATTACTCAGATGAATGGTGGTCCATGCCTGGGCTGGCTGGTCAGAGGCCTAGAGAGAAGAAATTTGGGATATGGGTGGTCATATCCTGGGAATGATAAATGGGAACAAGCACATTTTCACCATCAGTGTCCCCAAACCATCAACTGCAGGGAGCACACCAAATAACCAGAGAAATGGTGACCTGGCCAGCAGAGATCAGCTGGCCTCCATGACCTCCATGTGCACATGGGAAGGAAGCTGCCCAGAGGGAGACCAGAGGGGGCAATAGCATGAGTGAAGGTGGAGCCACCTGAGGCCAACACCTGTCCCTCAGTGGCAGACAGAGTCCCACATCCTGGCTATGATATCACCTCTGCCAGAGACCAAACTGCCACACGGTAGCAGCTGTCAGGCAGGGGATTAGCCTCAGGAGGGACGGACCAATAGGGTCCCAAAGATAGGACATACAGAACAATGGGTGGGCCGGCTCAAGGCTCTCGAGCAGGGTGTGAAGATAACAGTGGTGGTCAAGGCAACATCAACTCCAAATGGGCCAGCTCCCAAAACTGGAATGGAAAGGGACAAATGAGGGATAATGATCCATGACTAGCAAGGTCGTGGGAAAGCAATTGTAAGACCCCTGTCCAGGGAGCACTGCGGAGGGCTGTTACTCTTGCCCATGGTGAACTTTTCAACTGAAGGAATATTTAAACCCTATGTGTATTCTTATCTCCTATAAGGCTACTTAGAACAGACTGAACTCTGGGTAAAATGGGCTGAAAAAAGTGCACCCCTTTCTTAGACGTGGCCATCCTAGGGGAGGACATGACAGTGAGCTCCAGGCCTGCCAGAACCAGCACTCGCTGCCCAGCTCTGTCTGTTCTTTTTCCAGGGCCACAGTCTTGCTTCCTGGCTTGCTCTAATTAAACTTTGGGCTGCTCGCTCTATTGTGGTGTCTCATCCACGTTCTCCTCTTTTGGGAGCACAGGAATGAGGCTGCTGCAGCAGTGGA
Organism: Dipus sagitta; assembly: GCA_036346955.1. Lineage (NCBI taxonomy): Eukaryota > Metazoa > Chordata > Mammalia > Rodentia > Dipodidae > Dipus > Dipus sagitta. The sequence continues at coordinate 163,806,543 of CM070770.1, forward strand.
AACCAGAGGACACTAGAGACTGCTTGTCATGCCTTCATCACATTTGCTCCCTCCTACCTCAGAGGGAGCAAGGATAGCCCTGACTGGAACTCTATGTGCAATGGTTTGGATAGGGTTTACATGGAGTTTAGCCTCCAAAGTTCATGTGCCAGATGCCGAGTCCTCTGTGTGCCGGATGCCAAGTCCTCTGTGTTGTAGGGCTCAGTGGAAGGTGACTGAGTTGGCCAGCAATGAAAGGGAGATGGCAGAAGAACACCTCAGGCTTCCTCTCCCCTCGTCTGGAACAAACCAGAGTATGTTCTGTCCAGTCTCAAGAGCGCCCTGAGGATGGAGTTCCATTGTCCATGTGGAAACTGAGCTAGAAGCGCATCCACCTATAGGCTCCTTTTCTTTCTGTCTCAGCTACTCCATCCCACCTATCGCATCCAGAGACAGACTGAGTGACAGACTCACACAATGCTAGTGTGGAGTCAGCTTTTAGATGCTTCATCCTGAAAAAGAAAAGCTCAGAGACTTCTCTTTCTTGTTTGACATATATAGCTTTTTTTAAATATTTTATTCTTTTTATTTATTTATTTGAGGGCGATAGAGAGAGAAAGAGGCAGAGGGAGAGAGAGAGAGAGAGAATGGGCATGCCACGGCTTCCAGCCACTGCAAATGAACTCCAGACGCATGCGCCCCCTTGTGCATCTGGCTAACGTGGGTCCTGGGGAGTCAAGCCTCGAACCGAGGTCCTGAGGCTTCACAGGCAAGCACTTAACCGCTAAGCCATCTCTCCAGCCCACATATATAGCTTTTTAAGCAAATTGCTTATTCTGTTTAAAGAACTAAAGGGGGAAGGGTATTACCATGGTTTGTTGTCTGTAATTATGGTAGTTGTCAATAAAATAAATAAATAAATAAATAAGACAAACTAAAGGGCAGAGCTGGGGAGGAGGCTCTGTAGGCCAAGTGCTTACCTTGCAAGTCTGAGGATTTGAGTTTGATCCTTTAGAACCCATGTAAAAATGCCAACTGGGCTGGAGAGATTGCTTAGTGGTTAAGACAATTGCCTGCAAAGCCTAAGGACCCAGGTTAAATTCCCCAGTACCCACATAAGCCACATGCACTAAGTGCTGCATGCATTTGGAGTTTGTTTGCACCAACTAGAGGCCCTGGTGCACCAATTCTCTACTTGTCTCTTTCTCTCTCTTGTTCTCTCTTGCTCACTCTCTCTGTCAAATAAATAAATCATTCTTTAATTTAAAAAAAAGCCAGGGACTTCTGGGTAAGATGGTGGCTTAGGAACCACACCAAAGCAGCCTAGGGGAGAAAAAGCCAAAGAATACCCAGCAAAATATACACTTTTACTAAAAAAAGTAAGGTGCATAAGAAATTAAAATGGCAGCAGAGAAGTAGGAGAGATCCAGAGCATCCAGAGCCCACACAGGCAGGCAGAAGTGGCTCCGGCAGCAACGGCTCCAACTCCAGCTCTGGCAGTGGCAGCTTCGGCTCTGGCCGCGGCAGCGGCAGCTCCGGCATTGGCATATCCAGCAGTGGTGGCAGTGGATCCAGCAGCGGCAGCTCCAGCAGCAGCGGTGCCAGGTCTGTGGGGCCACAGCTGCCAGGCTTGGCCTGCCCCACTGGAAAAGCCAATGCCCAGCTCCAGAAAACAGAACAGCAGTGCAGCGGTCCACCCAGCCTACTTGAACTGACAGGGCACCAAAGAGGGACGCAAGCAGAGCGCAGCATAACTGAGACCAAAATCATCCAAAAAGGTAACTGGGATTACACCAGGGAAGGGTCTCACTTGGTCACAAGCTGACATGGATCCCTCAACAGACCAGAAATCTTAACCTCTTTGTTGATAGAGGATCTGGTTGTTATAATACCTACTCTTGCATAAATACTCGGTGCTGTTTTTCATGGAATGTGTACATTGTTTAGTTAAATTTTAGAATCTGTATTTTGTTCCACTCAGCCTACTTGAATACTACCATAGCAGGCAAACCTAACCCCTAGGAACACCTTTGTAGATACTCTGAGAGTCTTAACAGCCACACCTAACACCTTAAGCTCCTACTCTGAAGATATATAACATTAGATCGATTGATACAGCTAAGAATACCCACCTAACTAGAAAATCCAAGCATTAACTTGATCCAAGATGCAAAAATATATACATTATAACACAAAAAAACACTAAAAATCAAGACAATATAAAAAGTATTGATGCATCAGAAATGACCTCCAGTGAGAACGAGTTAGAGGAAATGCCTGAGAAAGATTTCAAAAGAATGATTGTAAATATGTTCAAAGAAGTCAGAGAAGAAATCAAAGGAATCAAAGAGGAAATCAAAGGAATCAAAGAAGACACAGGACACCAATTTAATGAAATAAAGAAGTCAATACAAGACATAAATAAGGAAATAGAAATAATAAAGAAAAACAAGTCAGAATTACAAGCAATGAAGAACACAGTTAATGAAATAAAAAACTGTAGAAAATCTCACTAGTAGAATGGATGAAGGAGAGGACAGAATATCTAAGCTAGAAGACCAGGTAGCAGATCTAATACAATCCAACAAAGAGAAAGACAAACTAATAGAAAAGTATGAATGGGAATTTCAAGATATTTGGACACTATGAAAAGATCAAACATAAGAATTCAGAGCATAGTAGAAGGAGAAGAATTTCACCCCAAAGGCATAGTAGGCGTCTTCAACAAAATCATAGAAGAAAACTTCCCCCAAATTGGGAAAGAGGTGCCAATGCAGATACAGGAAGCCTTTAGAACCCCAGCCAGACAAAACCTAGAAATAACCTCTCCTCGCCATATTATAATCAAACTACCAAACACACAATCCAAAGAAAAATATTGAAAGCAGTTAGAGAGAAAAATCAAGTTACCTACAAAGGTAAGCCCATCAGGATCACAGCAGATTACTCAACACAAACTTTAAAAGCCAGAAGGGCTTGGAGTGATGTATTCCAAGTTCTGAAAGATAACAACTGTCAACCAAGGTTACTTTATCCTGCAAAGCTATCCATTCAGATAGATGGAAAAATAAGGACATTCCATGACAAAAGCAGGCTAAAGGAGTATTTGAAGACAAAACCAGCTGTACAAAAAATACTTGAAAGAATCCTCCATGCTGAAGAGAAGGAAAAGCACACATATAAGGAACCTGGAAAAAGCAAACAATACTCAAATACTAATTAACACAAGAGAGCAAAGGTAGAACCAGAACTACAAAAAAAAAAAAAAAAAAGGCAAACATAAATACACACCTTTCAATAATATCTCTTAATATCAACAGCCTCAATGCCCCATCCAAAAGACATAGGTTTGCAGACTGGGTTAAAAAGCAGGATCCTACAATTTGTTGTCTCCAAGAAACTCACCTTTCTACAAAGGATGGACATTATCTTAGGATGAAAGGTTGGAAAATGGTGTTTCAAGCAAATGGGCCAAGAAAACAAGCAGGGGTTGCTACCCTAATATCTGACAAGGTAGACTTCAGTCCAACATTAGTTAAGAAAGATAAGGAAGGTCACTTTATATTGATTAAGGGCACACTCCAACAGGAGGACATTACAATCCTAAACATATATGCAGCTAACATGGGGGCTCCAAAATTCATCAAACAAATGCTATTAGAACTAAGGTCACAGATAACACCAAACACAGTGGTAGTGGGGGACTTCAACACCCCACTCTCATCAATTGACAGGTCATCCCGGGAAAAATAAACAGAGAGGCATCTGGACTAAATGAGGTCATAGAAGGAATGGACCTAACAGATATATACAGGACATTTCATCCAAATACTGCAGAATATACATTCTTTTTTTTTTTTTTTTTTTTTTTTTTTTTTTTTTTTTTTTTGGTTTTTCAAGGTAGGGTTTCACTCTAGGCTAGGCTGACCTGGAATTCACTCTGTATTCTCAGGGTGGCCTTGAACTCATGGCGATCCTCCTACCTCTGCCTCCTGAGTGCTGGGATTAAAGGCGTGCGCCACCATGCCTGGCTGAATATACATTCTTTTCAGCAGCACATGGAACATTCTCTAAAATAGACTATATATTAGGACACAAAGCAAATCTTAACAAATACAGGAAAATTGAAATAATTCCTTGCATTCTATCTGACCACAATGGAATCAAACTACAAATCAATAGCAAGAAAGGCTATAGAGCATACACAAAATCATGGAAACTAAACAATACACTACTAAATGATGAATGGGTCAATGAAGAAATCAAGAAGGAAATAAAAAAATTCATAGAGACAAACGATAATGAGAACACAACATACCAAAATCTCTGGGACACAATGAAGGCATTTCTAAGAGGTAAATTTATTGCTTTAAGTGCCTATATTAAGAAATTAGAAAGGTCGCAAGTAAACGACCTAATGCTTCACCTTAAAGCCTTGGAAAAAGAAGAAGAAGGCAAACCAAAAATCAGTAGACAGGAAGAAATATTAAAGATTAGGGCAGAAATCAATGAAATAGAAACAAACAAACAAAAAAATTCAAAGAATCAATGAAACAAAGAGTTGGTTCTTTGAAAGGATAAACAAGATTGATAAACCCTTAGCAAATCTGACCAAAAGAAAGAGAGAAGAGACACAAAGTAATAAAATTAGAATTGAAAAAGGCAACATCACAAAAGATACGAGAGAAATTCAAAAAATCACAGGGACATACAATAAAAACATATACTCCACTAAGTATGAAAATCTGAAAGAAATGGATGATTTCCTTGATTTATATGACCTACCTAAATTAAATCAAGATGAGATTAATAACTTAAATAGACCTATAACAAGTATGGAGATCCAAGAAGTTATCAAAAATCTCCCAACTAAAAAAAGTCCAGGCCCAGATGGATTCACTGCTGAATTTTACCAGACCTTCAGGGAAGAACTAATGCCATTGCTTCTTAAGCTTTTCCATAAAATAGAAAAAGAAGGAATCCTACCAAACTCCTTCTATGAAGCCTGCAACACCCTGATACCAAAACCAGGCAAAGATAGAACCAAAGAAAAGAAAATTACAGACCAATCTCCCTCATGGACATAGTTGCAAAAATTCAACAAAATACTGGCAAACAGAATACAAGAATATATCAGAAAGATCATTCACCCAGACCAAATGGGCTTTATCCCAGAGATGCAGGGATGGTTCAACATACGCAAACCAATAAATGTAATACATTATATAAATGGACTGAAGGACAAAAATCACATGATCATCTCATTAGATGCAGAAAAAGTATTTGACAAAGTCCAGCATCCCTTCATGATAAAAGTCCTACAGAGACTAGGAATAGAAGGATTATATCTCAATATAATAAAGGCTATTTATGACAAACCTACAGCTAACACATTACTAAATGAGGAAAAACTGGAAGCTTTTCCACTAACATCAGGAACAAGACAAGGGTGTCCACTGTCTCCACTTTTATTTAATATAGTACTGGAAGTCTTAGCCATAGCAATAAGGCAAGAGACGCACATAAAAGGGATACAAATTGGAAAGGAAGAGATCAAGGTATCATTATTTGCAGATGACATGATTCTATATATAACGGACCCTAAAGACTCTACCAGCAAACTGTTAGAGCTGATAAACACCTACAGCCACCTAGCAGGATACAAAATAAATACACAGAAATCAGTAGCATTTCTATATACTAACAACAAATACAGAGAGAATGAAATCAGAGAATCACTCCCATTCACAATTGCATCAAAGAAAATAAAATACCTTGGAATAAACCTAACCAAGGAAGTAAAGGATCTCTACAATGAAAACTATAAAACACTCAAGCGAGAAATCGCAGAGGACACTAGGAAATTGAAAAACATCCCTTGTTCCTGGATCAGAAGAATCAATATTGTGAAAATGGCAATCTTACCAAAAGCAATCTACACATTTAATGCAATCCCCATCAAAATTCCAAAGGCAATCTTCACGGAAATAGAAAAAAAATCCAAAAATTCATTTGGAAACACAAAAAACCTCCAATATCTAAAACAATACTGAGCAACAAAAATGAGGCTGGTGGTATCACCACCAGGTGGTATCACCTGATTTTAACCGATACTACAGAGCCATAGTAACAAAAACAGCATGGTACTAGCACAAAAGCAGTCATGTAGATCAATGGAACAGAATAGAGGATCCCAATGCAAGTCCAGGTAGCTATAGCCACCATATATTCGATAAAAATGCCAAAAATACTCATTGGAGAAAAGACAGCCTCTTCAGCAAATGGTGCTGGGAAAACTGGATATGTATCTGTAGAAGGATGAAAATAGATTCTTCTTTCTCTCCATGCACAAGAATTAAGTCCAAATGGATTAAAGACCTTAACATCAGACCTGAAACTCTGAAACTGCTAGAGGAAAAACTGGGGGAAACCTTTCAACATATTGGTCTTGGCAAAGACTTTCTGAATATAACCCCAATTGCTCAAACAATAAAGCCACAGATTGACTGCTGGGACCTCATGAAATTACAAAGATTTTGTATAGCAAAGGACACTGTGAATAAAGCAAAGAGGCACCCTACAGAATGGGAAAAAATCTTTGCTAGCTATACATCTGATAGAGGATTAATATCTAGGATATACAAAGAACTCAAAAAATTAATAATAAGAAATCAAACAAGCCAATTAAAAAATGGGCTATGGAACTAAATAGAGAGTTCTCAAAAGAAGAAATACGAATGGTGTATAAGCATCTAAAAAAATGTTCTACATCCCTAGTCATCAGGGAAATGCAGATTAAAAGTACGTTGAGATTCCATCTCACTCCTGTCAGATTGGCTACCATCATGAAAACAAATGACCATAAGTGCTGATGGGGATGTGGAAAAAGAGGAACCCTTCTACACTGTTGGTGGGAATGCAATCTGGTCCAGCCATTGTGGAAATCAGTGTGGAGGTTCCTAATATAGCTAAAAATTGATCTACCATATGACCCAGCTATCTAAGGACTCATCTCATTACCTTAGAGATACTTGCTCAACCATGTTTATTGCTGCTCAATTCACAATAGCTGGGAAATGGAACCAGCCTAGATGTCCCTCAACTGATGAATGGATATGGCACATTTATACAATGGAGTTCTATTCAGCGGTAAAGAAAAATGACGTTATGAAATTTGCAGGAAAATGGATGGATCTGGAAAGGATTATGCTAAGTGAGGTAACCCAGGCCCAGAAAGCCAAGTGTCACATGTTCTCTCTCATATGTGGATCGTAGCTACAGATGACTGGGCTTCTGTGTGAGAAGGAAAAAACTCAGTAGCAGAGACCATTAAGCTAGAAAAGAGATACAAAGGGAAGGGAAAGGAAGGGAGGGGGTACTTAATAGGATGGTATTGTATATATGTAAGTAGAAGAATAGATTAATGGGGGTGAAAAGGCCCAAAATGAGGTCTGGGGAAGAGATTGAGTAAAGGAAAGGTGGAGGGACAGCTAATCAAAATCTAAGAGGATATAAATAAGTCATATGTAATCCTACTTTTTTGGACAATGGAACACTCAGGAGCTGTAGATTGTTGCTAGAAAATTTTCAGTGCCAGAGATGGATGGGATACCTTCCAGTTAGTTGTTGGCCAGGGTGGTCCTTGATGCCCCCAAAACATTATAGGCCATTTCTGAGGCCCTTGGTTTCCCACCAGGAATAGATGGTAAGACCCTATTGCTGAAGACTCCATATACTTGGGCTGCAAGGCCACTGAGAAATCCTGCTGGATCTGAGCTGATAACCTCCTCCATGTAGACCAGCTGACAGAAAGCTGGAAGAAGCCATTCTACATGCAGTTCAATGGGAGAGAGAGAAATCACCAGTGAAGATACTCAACAATGGACACTGCAAGCCTTATATTTGGCCAGCCAGGCCAAATGAGCCAATGGGTGCAATAGTGGCACGTCTGTTATGGGGGAAACCAACTGCCCTCTAATTGGACTGGAGGCACACTCCATGGGAGGGAATACATCCCTGATACTGAAAACTTAAAACAGGGGTAGTCGTGTGTCCTAGGGGTGTAACATCTGCTGTTGTCTGGCCAAATGTATATACTATGCTTATCAAACTGCCCAGTAAGCACTTCTCTTAATATTCACACCCTTATATTAATGCTACTCTCACTTTTGGTTGAGAATCTTCTCTTTTCAGATGGCAGTGACCTTGGGACGACTTATAAGGTATCATGGTGATGGAAAGAAATGACCACAGTGCTCAGTACTGCAATATCTTGATCACACCTTCCAAGGCTCAGGGTCTAATGAGGAAGAGGTGGCGGAAAGAATGCAAGAGCCAAAGGGGGCAGGACTCCATACAACATGCTCCCTCCAGACACAAAATGGCCTGGATATACATGACCTCACAGTGCCTGACACTACCTGCATAAGACCATCATAAGAGGAGGAAAAGATCAAGACATCAAAAGTAAAAGAGAGACTGATTGAGAAGGGGAGGGGGTATGATGGAGAATGGAGTTTCAAAGGGGTAAGTGGGGAGAGAGAGGGTATTACCATGGGGTATTTTTTATAATCATGGAAGTTGTTAATAAAGAAAAGCAAGGCACAGTATCATGCGCTTGTCATCCTAGCACTGGGGAAGCAGAGACAGGCAGATCTCTCGGGCTCACCAGCCAGACAGTCACTGGTGAGTGCCAGCCAGTGACAGAACCTATCTCAAAAAGCAGCGGAGAGAAGTTGAGGGCTTGGAGCTCGGGCCTGAGGCTCCGGGGCGCTGGGACTGCAAAGATGTCAGCTTCATTGGTTCGGGCCACTGTCCTAGCTGTGAGCAAGAGGAAACTGCAGCCCACCCGGGCCACTCTCACCCTGATGCCTCATTTGTTGACAAAGAAGGAGAGGGATCCCTGAGACGATCATACTTGTGATGGTGACCATGAGGTTACAGAGACTGTCCAGAAAGCCAAGGATGGCAGACAGGTTTTTCTACACAGCAGCATACACAAAGGGAGTCAGAGCAACACTGTGCTAGAAAACCAACACAATCAGGAGTGGTCCTGAAAGCAAGATGTGGCTACGCCTGGGTCAGGAGAAGAGAGGGTGAAGCCTACTCACACTGCATCAAGGCAACCAGATGGTGGAGAAGAATTCAGAACATTGTTTAGCATCCAGCGTGTCCAGGGAGGTATTCATGGTCCATGAACTGGGTGTTCTTCCATCAGAATCTGATGCTACTGGCAAATTGGAGAGCTCTTAAGTGACAAATAAGGATGTGAGTAAAGTAGATACTATTTGGGCCCCAGAATGTGACCCACCAAGAATATCAGTTCCTAAAGATCCTTTACCATCAGAGTTTAAAAGACAGCTGCTTATGGAGCTGAGGTTGAGTTTGGAGAGTCAGTTACAGAGCCAAGCTGAACGCTCTGGTAGTGACACATCCCTTAGTTCAGACAGCTTGACCTCTGATTCCTTGCTGCCTTCCTCCAACAGTGAGGACATGGTGGCTTGCCCGGAGCTACGTGCCTGCCTGGATGACATGGGAATCTTCACGGAGCCATGGCCAAAGCCCCCAGCCTTTATGCGTGTTTTGCGGAAGTAACAGGATAAAAACTGCATACCACCTAAGAGGAGAATGATCCCACCAGGAAAAGAGAAAAAAGGTAGACCCAGAGACTCAGGACAAGAGATATCCGGAGAAGTAAGGGGGAGCCATCCTGCTACGAAAGGAAAATTAAATCAGGAACCATCTCCTCCTGAAAGTTACTTCAGAAAAAAGATGAGACACCTTTTCCAGTGGCTTTATTCTCCCAGGAAAAGCAGAGGACCTAGATCTCATGAGAAAGACAGAGCTCTCTTTATGAGTTGTAGACCTCCTGAAGCTCATGAGCTGATGGCATCCCTGGGGAAGTTCCTAGAGGAGGAGAAACTGGTATGTGGGCAGAAACTTGAGTCCTTGGCATGCAGTAGGGGAAGGAGGACATGCAGATTCAGCCAGAGCTCAGCCCTGGAGCTGACTCTAACCCACAGCCAGGAGAAGGGTCAAATCCTGCTTCTGCAGCCAAACAGCCATTTCTCCTACTCTGAGTCATATTCTAAGTGTTGGACAGGGCAGAGACAGGATCAGACATCCTGACAAGATTGTGGCCTCCAAGAAATAACCATGATTCTGGAGTCTTCTCCCTTCCCTACCTTCCAGGAGCACAAGTCCCAGCCAGGCCCTATCTACACAAAGGTGTGTCAGGTGCCTTCCACTGCCCTCACATCTGATGAAGGCACTGAGCTGTGAAACTGAAAATGATTCTATTTATAGAAAAACGTTCCATAAAGGAGTAATCCAGTCTTTGATTGTAAAAAAGTGTTTGTTTTCAAGATAATCCATCCTGCAATAAGAAGAATGTCTTCGTGTAACAAAATCAAGAATAAATGTTTGTTTCTGGCAAGAAAAAAAAAAAAAAAAAGCAATGGATGATGTCTGAAAAGTAACACCTGAGGCTGTCCTCTCTCTCCTTCACATGCATACAAACACATGTGTACATGCATGCACACATGAACATATGCACATGCACACACCTGCATGTTCAAACTTGCATACATGCACACACACACACACACACACACACACACACACACACAAAGAACTAACAGAAAAAATTGAAAACATGAGCAACAGGTGAGCCTTCAGAGCTGGGGAGATGTTGCAATGGCAAGAGTGTTTGAGGCCCAGCCATGAGGACCTGAGTTTGATCTTTAGCACCCATACAAAAAGCTGGCTTTGGGGCTGGAGAGATGGCTTAGTGGTTAAGGTGCTTGTCTGCAAAGCCAAAAGACCTCGGTTCAATTCCCCAGGACCCACGTAAGCCGGATGCACAAGGTGGAGTATGTGTCTGGAGTTTGCAGTGGCTGGAGGCCCTGGTATGCCCATTCTCTCTCTCTCTCTCTCTCTCTCTCTCTCTCTCTCTCTCTCTCTCTCCCTCTCCCTCTCCCTCTCCCTCCTCACTCTCTTAAATAAATAAATAAATAAACTTCAAAAAATTTTAAAGCTGGCTTTAAAGGCTGAGGAAATGAATGGTTCAATGACTAAAGGTGTTTGCTTACAAAACTGTCAGCTGGGGTTCCATTCTCCAATACTCACATAAAGCCAGACCTAAAGTGGTACATGCATCTGGCATTCATTTGCAGAAGCAAGAGACTTGACACACCCACACCTACCCACCCACACACACACAAATAAACAATTCTTGCCCCAGGCCCAAAGCATCAGGGCCTTGGACAGAAACCTCCCAAACTGTGAGCCAGGATTTTCTTCTTTATGTGAATAATCAACTTCAAGGTGTTTTGCTACAGTACAGAAAGCTGAGTAGCATAGATATCTAACCTTCGGTGTGTATATAAATATGCAAATATTCATTCCCTCCTTGCTAATACACAAGTCCTACTCTTTCAGCTTTGAAATGTGTTTAGCTGGTCCTTACTAATGTACCTCAAAGATTATCCCACACCTGTATATAAAATGCTTCTTCATTTTGCTTTGCAACTTACATTAGTTGTTTTTCTCACCCCTGTGACAAATACCTAACAAAACAACTTGAGAAAGGAGAAGTTTGTCACAGCAGGGAAGGCATGGTGGCAGGAAAGCAGAAAGAGATGAATGCTGGTACATGGCCTGCTTTCTCCTTTATTCCCCTTTTTACTCAGTCTGGGACACACCCTCTTCCAACAACATGATGGAGAAGTCCCATGTACCCCTCAAGTTGGCCCACACAGCACCCCAATAGTTATGGCTCTTGGTTGACCTGGAAGTGAGTAATGGGACCATTTTAGATTTATTGAGTATTTCTTTTATGACAACTGAAGTTTGACATCTTTATTTTTATTATTTATTTTTGATAAGAGACAGGGAGAGAAAGAGGCAGAGAGAGAGAGAGAGACTGAGCATGCCAGGGCCTTCAGCCACTGTGAATGAACTCCAGATCAGTGCGCCCCCTTGTGCATATATGTGACATTGTGTGCTTGCATCACAATGACTGGCTATGTGGGACCTAGAGATTCAAACAAGAGTTCTTAGGCTTCCAGGCAAGTGTGTTAACTGCTAAGCCATCTCTCCAGCACTTGACATCTTTTTTTGTTTGTTTTTTGAGGGAGGATCTTGCTCTAGCCCAGCCTAACCTGGAATTTACTATGTAGTCTCAGCATGGCCTCGAACTCATGGCAATCCTCCTACCTCTGTTTCCTGTGTGCTGGGATTAAAGGTGTGCACCACTATGCCCAACTCTTAACATCTTTTTTAAAGAAAACATTTTAAGACTTCTGGTTAAGATGGTGGCGTAGGAACCACACCAAAGCAGCCTAGGGGAGAAAAAGCAAAAAACAACAACAAAAACAAAACAGCAAAATATACTCTTACACTAAAAAGTGAAGGTTATAAGAGATTATCAACCACAGCAGAGAAGTAGGAGAGATCCAGAGCGTCTAGAGCCCACAGAAGCAGGCAGAAGCAGCTCCAGCAGTGGTGGCACCAGGTCCGCGTGGCCACAGACACCAGGTTCGGCCTGAGCCACAGGGAAAGCCAGGTGAGGGGATTCTCCACTCACATCGGAGCTCCTCGCAAACTCAAGAAACATGGAAGGGAGGACAGCAGGGACCAACAGAGCAGCTCATTAGGAAGAGGATCATGAGGACCAGTGGGAGAACTTTAGCCACCATCCAGCAAGCACCAGAGACCAGGGGAAGGGAGCTCACCTACACAGCACCTGGCACAGATGATCAAAGCAGCGACCCAGTGACCCAGCCAGCCTACCTGAGCCCACAGCATAGCAAAGAGGGACCCAAGTGGGCATGCAGCATAATTGATATCAAAGCCATCCCAAAAGGTAACTGGGATTACACCAGGTAATTATAGCCGCCAAATAAACCTGGTGTTTAGGTTTGCATCGGAAGTGCTAATTGCACCTTCCATGGGTAAATTATATGTTAAATCTGGTGGATGATCAGATTTGCCATTCTTCAATAAGCTATATTTTGGGCTTGTCATTTGTTGCTTCCTGATTTATAGTGCCTTTGTCTCGTCTTCTGTTATAAATATACAAAGAACTCAAAAAATTAAATAATAAGAAATCAATAACCCAATTAAAAAATGGGCTATGGAACTAAATAGAGAGTTCTCAAAAGAAGAAATACGGATCACATATAAACATCTAAAAAAAATGTTCTACATCCCTAGTCATCAGGGAAATGCAGATTAAAACTACATTGAAATTCCATCTCACTCCTGTCAGATTGGTTACCATCATGAAAACAAATGACCATAAATGCTGGCGAGGATGCAGAAAAAGAGGAACCTTTTTACACTGTTGGTGGGAATGCAATCTGGTACAGCCATTGTGGAAATTATTGTGGAGGTTTCTGAGACAGCTAAAAATAAATCTACCATATGACCCAGCTATAGCACTCCTAGGCATATATCCTAAGGACTCATCTCACTACCTTAGAGATACTTGCTCAGCCATGTTTATTGTTGCTCTATTCTCAATAGCTAGGAAATGGAACCAGCCTAGATGTCCCTCAAGTGATGAGTGGATAATGAAGATGTGGCACATTTATACAATGGAATTCTACTCAGTGGTAAAGGAAAATGAAATTATGAAATTTGCAGGAAAATGGATGGATCAGGAAAGGATTATACTTTGTGAGGTAAACCAGGCCCAGAAAGCCAAACATTACATGTTCTCTCTCATATGTGGATCCTAGCTACAAATAATTGGACTTCTATGAGAGTAGGAATAAAACTCAGTAGCAGAGCCAGTAAGCTAGAACGGGGATAAAAATGGAATAGAAAGGAAGGGGGGTACTTAATAGGATGGCATTGTATATATGTAAGTAGAAGAACAGATTAATGGGAGTGAAAAGGCCTAAGTGAGGTCAGGGGAAGAGACTGAGTAAAGGAAAGGTGGAGGGAGGGCTAATCAAAATCTAAGAGGATATAAATAAATCACATGGAAACCTACTTTTTTGGAAAATGGAACACTCAGAAGCCATAGATTGTTACTAGGAAATTTTCAGTGCCAGGGATGGATACCTTCCAGTGAGTTGTTGGCCAGGGAGGTCACTGATACTCCCAAAACATTATAGGCCATTGCCGAGGCTCTTGCTAAAGACTCCACATATTTGGGCTGCAGTGTCCACTGTTGAGTATCTTCACTGGTGATTTCTCTCTCTTCCATTGAACTGCATGGAGAATGGCTTCTTCCAGCTTTCTGTCAGCTGGTCTACATGGAGGAGGTTATCAGCTCGGTTCCAACAGGATTTCTCAGTGGCCTTGCAGCCCAAGTATGTGGAGTCCTCAGCAATAGGGTCTTACTATCTATTCCTGTGGGAAACCAAGGGCCTTGGCAATGGTCTGTAATGTTTTGGGGGCATCAAGGACCTCCCTGGCCAACAACTCACTGGAATGTGTCCCATCCCTGGCACTGAAAATTTTCTAGTAATAATCTACAGCTCCTGAGTGTTCCATTTCCATATGATTTATTTATACCCTCTTAGATTTTGATTAGCCCTCCCTCCACCTTTATAAAATATTTTTAATTTTTAAAAAATTTATTTGACAGAGAGAGGAAGAATCAGGGTGGGGGGGAGCATTCCAGGTCCTCCAGCCACTGCAGCTGAACTCCAGATGCATGCGCCACTTTGTACATCTAGCTTTACATGATTACTGGAGAATCAAACCTGAGACTTTAGGCTTCTCAGGCAAGTGTCTTAACTGCTAAGTCATCTCTTCAGCCCCTTTTAATGTGTGTTTTTGCATACATATGTGTGTGGTATGCTAGCATGTGTGTATGTGGTTGTGGTATGTGGTTACATGATCCCTAGGATGATACCACCCATATTCAGGATGAATCGTCTCTCCTCATTTAAATTGGGAACACCTAGGTGTGAGTGTATAAGCACACTCATGAGTGTGCGTGTGTGCCCATGTGAAAGACAGGTTGAAGTCAGGTGGCTTTCTCTTCTTTTGAGACAGGATCTTGCACTGAACCTTGAGTTTACTGATTTGGATTTGGCTAGCTAGCCAGCAAGCTCCAGGGACCCTCCTGTTTCCACTTCCCCAGTTCTAGGCTTACAGGCACAGGCCACTGTGTCTGGCTTTTGCATGGGTGCTGGGGATTCAAACTCAGGTCCTCATGCTTGTGTGGCAAGTACTTTACCTACTGAGCCATCTCCCCAGTACCTCCTTTTATGTGTTTTCAGATCATTTATACAGATGTTGGGTTTTTTAAAAAAACTATTATTTATTTATTTGCAAGGAGAGGGAAAGAGAGAGAGGCAGAGACAGAGAAAAAGAGAGAGGATGAGCGCACCAAGGCCTTGAGCCACTTCAAATGAATTACAGATGTTTGCACCACTGTGCATCTGGCTTTACATAGGTACTGGGGAATCGAACCTGGGTTATTATGCTTTGTAGCAAGTGCTTCAACCACTGAGCCATCTCTCCAGCCTACCCCCAGACCTTGTTTTTGTGTTTTTTTCAAGGTAGGGTCCCCCTATAGCCCAGGCTGACCTAGACTTCATTCTGTAGTCTCAGGGTGGCTTCATAGTCAGTGATCCTCCTACCTCTGCCTCCCAAATGCTGGGATTAAAGGCATATGCCACCACACCCAGAAGACCTTGATGTTTAAAAAAACAACTATGTTTAATTATTTGAGAGAGAGAGAGAAGCAGACACACACACACGGAAAGAGAGAAAGAGGGAGGGAGAGAAAGAATGGGCATGCCAGGGCCTCTTATCACTGCAAATAAACTGAAGATGCATATGCCATTTGTGCATCTGGCTTTATGTGGTTACTGGGGAATTAAACCCAGGCCATCAGGCTTTGCAAGCAAGTGCCTTTAACTGCTGAGCCATCTCTCCAGCCCCAGACCTTGTTTTGTTTTAATATTTTTATTTATTTATTTGCAAGCAGAGAGAGAGAGTGGGGAGGGGGAAAGAGAGATAATGAGCACACCAGGGCCCCTAGCCATTGCATATGAGCTTC
Organism: Dipus sagitta; assembly: GCA_036346955.1. Classification (NCBI taxonomy): domain Eukaryota; kingdom Metazoa; phylum Chordata; class Mammalia; order Rodentia; family Dipodidae; genus Dipus; species Dipus sagitta. The sequence goes on from CM070770.1 coordinate 163,822,546, forward strand.
AGACACAGGGGCCACCATATGCATCTGGTTTTACATGGGTTCTGGGGAATAGAACCTGGGTCTTTAGGCTTCACAGGCAAGCACCTTAACTGCTAAGCCATCTCGCCAGCCCCAGACCTTTGTTTTTAAATGCTTTTCTGCAATAAAAAGAACAAGGTTCCTTGGAGAAATGGTGAGTCTAGGTCCAGTCCAGAGCAGGGAAAATATAAGATGAGCCTGGGGCGTCTTATAGTGTTAGAAGTAAGAAAGTGCTAAAACCAAAACAAGACTGACTTCTGTGAGGGGAGTGTGTCACAGGGTCAGTAGAAAAGCTCCCAATGGCCTGAACTAGGATGATTTGAACAGGAAAATCAAGAATGTAGGAGTGGAACTGGGTATAGTGGTGCACGCCTTCAATCCCAGCACTCGGGAGGCAGCAGAGGTAGGAGGGTTGATGTGAGTTTGAGGCCACCCTGAGACTACATAGTGAATTCCTGTCATGGGCTAGAGGGAGACTCTACCTCAAAAGAAAAGAAAAAAAGAAAGAAAGAAAGAAAGAAAGAAAGAAAGAAAGAAAGAAAGAAAGAAAGAAAGAAAAGAAAAGAAAAGAAAAGAAAAAGAAAGAATGTAGTAGTGGACTATAGCCCAGAAGATAAAATAAATATGAGTCCACATCAGTATAAGTAAATAATCACTTAAATAAATAACTGGGACAAAGGGACAAATCTTTCCCATAGAAGAATTCCCAGAAATATATGGAGCCATTCATCCTTCCAGAGGGGAGGCTTGCTTCCCCTCCCCTCCCCTTGAGTGTGGGCTGGATTTAGTGAACAGTGCTTAAGGATAGTGTGGGAGGGAAGCAGTAATTAACATGAGGGAACTGAGAAAACTGCATCTTAGATGTCCAGGCTCATCCATTTATTATATTCTGGGCTACCGTCCAATGAGAAAGGTTAACATCACCTATGATGTCACACTTCCTGATAGGACATGATGATCAGGGCCTGTCCCTTGATGCTCTTCTCTCCTAAAATGGATGATTCCAATCTAGTGATGAAAAAACTCCAGGTAATTCCAAACTGAGGCTCATTCTACAAATGCCTGTCCTTGCTCTTCAAAACCGCCACGGCCACGGTTAAGAGGGAAGATGGAGAAACCATTTCTGATCAGAGGAGACTAGGGGTACAGGTGGGTGCAGTGTGGTATGGAGGCTGTATCCTGGCACAGGGCAGTGACATCGGTGAGGACCACTGATGTGTGCCGTTTAGTTAATACTCAGTCTTGACAAATAGTCACAGCTATGTCAACAACATTAGACGTAAGTAGGAGGCTGCATGAGAACCTTAACTATTTCATACCATTGTTGCAACTTTTCTTTTTTCAATTTATTTTACTTATTTCTTTGAGAGAGAAAGAGGCAGAAAGAGAGAGAGAGAAAGAGAGAGGGAGAGAGAGAATGAGCGTGCCAGGGCCTCCAGCCGCTGAAAATGAACTCCAGATACGTATGCTGCCTTGTGCATCTGGCTTATATGGGTCCTGGGGAATGGAACCTGGGTCCTTTGGCTTTACAGGCAAGTACCTTAACTGCTAAGCCATCTCTCCAGTCCAACTTTTCTTTCTTTTTTTTTTTTTTCCGAGGTAGGGTCTCACTCTAGCTAAGGCTGACTTAAAATTCACTATGTAGTCTCAGGGATGCCTTGAATTCATGGCAATCCTCCTACCTCTGCCTCCTGAGTTCTGGGATTAAAGGCGTGCACCACCACGCCTGGCCTCAACTTTTCTTTTTAAATGTCAACTTCCTTAAATATAGATAATATGCCATGATCATAATACCCTCACACTACCTTCCCTTTTCCCCTCCCCATCCCCTTCCACTGAATCCCTTCTTTTTCTTTTTTAATATGATTAATTTATTTATTTATTTTCAAGGAGAGAGAGAGAGAGAAAGCTAGCTGCTGCTAACAAACTCACTTTGTGCATCTGGCTTAACATGGGTACTGGAGAATCAAACTCAGGTCATTAGGCTTTTCATGCAAGCGCCTTAACCACTGAGCCATCTCTCCAGTCCCATTCCCAGTTTTTTACATGGGTTCTGGGGAGTCAGACTTGGTGGTCTCAGGCCTAATAAGCCTTCATACTTAAATGGGGAGTGTATTTAACCACTGAGGCATCTCCCCAGCCCTCTGCTTATTTTTTGAGACAGGGTCTCTCACTAAGCCTGGAGCTCACCGATCTGGCTAGACTACCTATCCAGCAAGTCCCAAAGATCCTCCTGTCACTGTTTTCTCAGTGCTGGCATTGCAGGTTCATGTACCACCACGATAGCTTTATTTTTGCAGAGGTTCTGGGAATCCAAACTCAGGTCCTCATGCTTGCACAGAAAGCACTTTACTTCACTGGGCCATCTTCTACATATGTCCTCGCCAAAAGCATGCAAAATTAGGCATCTGCCTCTAAGTCATTTGTGAATCGATTGAGAAATTTAAAAACACATAGAACTGAATAGTAGTGAAAATGTTACCTATCAAAATGTGACACAGGGCATGGTGGTGCACACCTTTAATCCCAGCACTTGGAAGGCTCAGGTAGGAGGATAGCTGTGAGTTCGAGGCCAGCCTGGAGCTATAGAGTGAGTTCCTGGTCAGCCTAGTTTAGAGTCAGACCCTATCTCAAAAGAAAAAAAAAAAAAGGTGGTGCATGCCTTTAATCCCAGCACTCGGGAAGCAGAGGTAGGAGGATCGCCATGAGTTCAAGGCCACCCTGAGACTCCATAGTGAATTCCAGGTCAGCCTGAGCTAGAGTGAGACCCTACCTCAAAAAAAAAAGGGGGGGGAATAAAAAGACACAACAAAACAAAACAAAATAAGTCAGGCATGGTAGCAGATACCTTTAATCCCAGAATTTCTGAGGCTGAGGTAGGAGGATTAGCTGTGAGTTCGAGGCCAGCCTGAAATTATAGAGTGAGTTCCAAGTCAGCCTAGTTTAGAGTCAGACCCTGTATCAAAAAGAAAAAAAAAAAAAAAAAGACACAACCAAACAAAACAAAATAAGCCAGGCATGCTAGCAGATACGTTTAATCCTAGCACTTGGGAGGCTAAGGTAGGAGGATCACCATGATTTCAAAGCCAGTCTGAGACTACTTAGTGAATTTCAGGCCAGCCTGGGCTAGAGTGAGACCATATCTTGGAAACACACACATACACACAGACACTCACAAGATATGTGGGATGCTGAAAGTGTCCTTAGGGACCAACAGTACAACCCACCCATTTTGTTTGGTTAATGCTGTGGATTGGATGGGAAATGCCCTCCCCACAGGTACATATGTTTGAGCACTTTGGTTCCCAGCTGGTGGTGCTGTTTTGGAAGATGGTAAGATGTTTAGGAGGCAGATCTCACTGAAGGAAATGGGCTTTGAGGTTTTGATAGCCTGGACCCCACTTACTGTCCACTATCTACTTCCTGTCTGTCAAGTTCTGCCAAGTTTCAGCCAATTACTCCCACTACCATGAACTCCACCATACCTTCCCCACCATGCTGGACTGTAGGGAAAATACTTCAAGATACAGGGATAACCAAGAAAGAACTATTTGAATAAGAGTCCAATCACTTAGGAAGTAAGGTAGACTGTTGACAAATGGGACTTCCTTTTCAAATTAAAATGCTTCTGTACAGCAAAGGAAACAGTTAATTGAGTGAAGAGACAGCTTACAGAATGGGAGATTTTTGCTAGCTATACATCTGACAGAGAATTAATATCTAGAATAAATATACAAGGCGGGCATGGTGGCACATGCCTTTAATCCTAGCACTCGGGAGGCAGGGGTAGGAGGATCGCTGTGACTTTGAGGCCACCCTGAGACTACATAGTGAATTCCAGGTCAGCCTGAGCTAGAGTGAGACCCTACCTCCAAAAACCAAAATAAAATAAAATAAAACTAAAAATAAAATATTTAAAAAAGAATAAATCTACAAAGAACTAAAAGAAAACCAAGCAAGAAATCAAACAGCCTAATCAACAAATAAGCCAATGAAATAAACAGTTCTCAAGAGATGAAAAGTAAACAAGCAGTAAATACACGAAGAAAAACCTTCCGTTTCATTAGCTGTTGGATATTTGACAGGATCAAGAACCTCCTAGGTGATAAACCTAGAGCATGTCTGTGAGGGAGTTTCTAGCTTGCATTAACTGAGGTGCAGAGATGCCCCACTATATGTGGGTGTCACCATTCCATGAGCTGGAGTCCTGAACTGCATAAAAAGGAGAAAGTGAGGCGAGCACCCGTCTTCACTGCTGTCTGCTTCCTGCCTGAGGATGCCTTGTGAGCATGTGCTAGCCTCCTGTGCCACACTGGACCTCATCCCTCAAACTGTAAGCCGAAACAAAGCCTTCCTCCCTTCAGCTGCTTCTTGTTGGGTATTTGGTCACACTACCAAGGCCAGAGGAGGTCTAGAGATGTCTCCAACTTCTCCTGACCTCTTACAGTGTCCCTTCTCCCAGCCCATTCATCCTGTCTTCAGCCGAAGCTAACGGTCAGGAGAGAAAGGCCAGCCACTCTCCACACGTAGGAAGGCGGTGAATGAGGGGGGGGGTATCCCTTGGCCGTGAGGAACTTCATCCCCAGCACAGGACAAGCAAATCTCTGAGAGCGCCGGGGCAGCCCCAGGAGCCCGCAGGCTGGGGGTACAGAGGGTGTGATGGTTAATCTTCATTGTCAACTTGGCTGGATTAAGAAATGTGTAGGAAGACGCTGGATGTCCAGGAAGCCAGCAATGACGTAAACTTGAAATTTTCTAGGACATGCTGTGACACGCTGCTGTGGGAAAATCCAAGGGAGGGCACCTTATGCCCATAAGCTGAAAATGGTTTCTGGAGGCTGGGAAATTCATGACCGTAGGGCTCAGATAGCCAGCTCTGCTGAAGGCTGCCTGTCTCTGCCATATCCTCACATAGCTGAAGGCAAAATGACAAAGTGCCCAACATCCTCCAGACCTTATAAGGTACTCGTTGCATTCAAGATTGGGACACTTTTGTGGAATAATCAACTTTTTAAATTTATTTTATTTTATTTTTATTATTTATTTGAGAACGACAGACAGAGAGAGAAAGAGGTAGAGAGAGAGAGACAGAGAGAGAATGGGCACACCAGGGCCTCCAGCCACTGCAAATGAACTCCAGACATGTACGCCCCCTTGTGCATCTGGCTAACATGGGTCCTGGGGAATCGAGCCTCGAATCGGGGTCCTTAGGCTTCACAGGCAAGCGTTTAACCACTGACCCATCTCTCCAGCCCGGAATAATCAACTTTTAAATGCTTCACCTATTAATACTGGAGAATTGCACTTTTCTGAGCCCATCAACATTTGAACATAGAGGACAGAGGAGGGTAAAAGGAATGAGACATCAAAACAGAGTAAGGAGAACTTGGAAGGAGAAGGGTCCTCAATACATCCTGGTTGGGGAGGGAGCAAAATGTGTAATTGTATGGGAATCAGTCAAATCATGGTGCTTGAGTATTAAAATTCACAATTAAAAAAGAAGAAGAAGAAAAGAAAGAGGGATGGAGAGATGGCTTAGTGGTTGAGGCACTTGCCTGCAAAGCCAAAGGACCCTGGTTCAATTCCCCAGGACCCACGTAAGCCAGATGCACAAGGTGGTGCATGTGTCTGTAGTTCGGTTGCAGCAGCTGAAGGCCTTGGCGCACCCATTCTCTCTCTCTCTCCTTTTTCTGCCTCACAAATAAATAAAAATAAAATATTTTTAAAAATTTTAAGAAAGAAATGTAGGGCAGTAGTGAGGGTGTTTCCGGGGAGGAAGAATTGAGGAGGAAAGACCTGCCCTGTATGTGATGCCGCCATCGCATGGAATGAACAAACCAGGGGAAGAGGAAGAAAGCGGCTGAGCACCAGCACCCCATCTGTGCCTCCTGACTCGCCCAGACCTCTGAACAAAGGGCCTCCCATCGAGCTGCCATGCCTTCCCCACCATGATGGCCTATCCTTCCATCGCTAAGCCAGAATGAGCCCTCCTTCCCTTGTCAGATATTTGCTCACTGCGATAGGAAAGTAACCGAGGCCGAATGCAGGAAGCTGATCCGAGGGCCCCACGCAGCCGCCCCGCTCAGCCCTGTTCCCTGCTGAGGCTGGACACACGGAGGTCCGTGCTATCGAGAGCCGTGAGGAACTCATGGGAAACTGTTCTGAGCACAGGGTCTTGATGGCAAGGCCTGGCCTCAAGGAGGACAAAAGTCCATGGAGATGGACTTCTTCCCCACCTGTCACCTGGACCCGCAGAGGCCAGAAGCCAGAGGCTGGTCAGAGGGAGGGGACAGCCCTGTCCAGCACAGGTAGGTGGCAGCAGATGGAGTGCAGGGGCTGGACCGGTGGCAGCTGGTGGTGGCAATCTGAGCATGAGAGAAGGAAAGAAAGACTTCCTGAGATATGGGCGGCAGGGGTGATAGAGACCTCCCCCCAAAAAACAAGAGTGGCAGATACCACTGCATTGTAGGGTCCCCGTAGCAGCTGCCACATTAGCAGAACGCGGGAGCGGCAGAGAGAATGCCTCCACAGCGCCCACTACAGGCCCTGGCCAGCAATTCACTCCCCAATTGAGACCAGCTCCGAGACTAGAGAAGACGAAAAGAAAAACCTCACTCTGCGGTTTACAGTACTGACAAAATTTCACCTAAAGGGTTACTTTAGTCTCGAATTTAAAATTTATATTTGTTCTAAAAAGTACACATTTGCAAAGATTTTCACTTTAGAATATTACAAGAACAATTACCCAAGGACTTAAAGATTCCGAGTTTGAGTTACAGAAGGTAAAGTGGGAGAAGTCGCCATCTGAAAATTGAAATAAATGTCAACAGAATGGCACAAACAGCCGAGACATGATTTTATGGGCAAAACAGATTTTTTTTTAAAGCAATATTGAAGGCTTGAGATGAGTAGTTACTCTGAATATCCTAATTTCAAAGAAATTTGCCTGCTTTTCTACAAAACAGTGCATTGTCAGAACACACAGGCACAAAAACACTTCACTACAAGCATGCTATTAGGCAAGCTTTTTTTTTTTTTTTTTTTAATTTGAGGCCTCTAATTCTGCTAAGCCCACTATCAGCCAATGGATGGGCTGGCATGGCCCAGGAGCAGCCAACCGCCCAAACCGCAGATCTGGAGGCACATGGGGAGGCATCTCAGTGGGAGTCTTGCTTCCAGGGACAGGAAGGGTCCCCTTGCACGTTCACAAACAGCCGAGGGGTCCTGGTTTTTAACTGTAGCGGTGTGGGCGAGGTGCACACACGCGGGGGTGACTGGCATGAGACAGTGGTTTACCGCACGGGGCCCTCAGGGGTGAGGGCGGGCGATGGCCTGACACGCCCTGCGTTTGCGCAGGAGGGACTTGGGGAGGCAGGGTGGGTGCCCGGGGTGAGTTTTAGACAGGAGAGTGGGATGGCTTGGGTGGCCCTGGGCTGTGGGACTTCCCCTCGCCTGCCCAGCACTGCCCTGCAGTGACCTCCGGCACATGGCAAGGACATCAGCTGGGGGTGAGTGCTCGCTCCTTTACAACAAACCTGCACCTGTGGAAGGGCCTCCAGCACGGAGCTTTCCTGGGAGCCGCAGTCTTTCCAGATCAACCCCAAGTGCCAAAGCGCCAAGAATACAGCGCACCGGGGGCTGGGGTGATGGTTCAGTGGAAGGAGCACTTGTCATGCAGGTTCAATACTTAAGTTTGGATCCCCAACCCACGTGAAGCTAGACATGGTAGCGCCACATCTGTAACCCCAGAGGTGGTGGAAAGAAGAATAAATTTTTTAATGATTTTTTTTGTTTATTTATTTATTTGAGAACGACAGAGAAAGAGGCAGATAGAGAGAGAGAATGGGTGCGCCAGGGCCTCCAGCCACTGAAAACGAACTCCAGACGCGTGCGCCCCCTTGTGCATCTGGCTAACGTGGGTCTTGGGGAGTTGAGCCTCCAACCGGGGTCCTTAGGCTTCACAGGCAAGTGCTTAACCGCTAAGCCATCTCTCCAGCCCAAGAATAAAAATTTTTTTAAGTGGGGGGGCTGGAGAGATGGCTTAGCGGTTAAGGCATTTGCCAGAGGAAGAGGAAGAGTGCTTGGAATTAC